>OY728156.1:1263380653-1264630653 GCA_963277665.1 Viscum album | reverse complement strand
CATCATAATAATCTTCTTCTTAATTTCTTATTTCTTTTTCCATATCATGTTGATACCATTTCATTAGAGAGAGGGGTTATTCACATTATTTTTTGTGAAACTCTTCACACAACAGTGGAGTGATTGTTATTTATTTCTTCTTCTCCAATTATACCATCATAAGTCTACTACTTGATTTAATTGATAGAATATCATCAATTCAGGGCTAATCATATAATGGGTTGATATAAGGGAGTATAAAGGGGTTAATTGGATGTTATTTCTTAATTTAAGAAATTCTTAATCAATTCTATTATTGAGATTTTAATTCAATGATTTACATTATCCTTTGAACTCACAGATTTTAAGGATACACATCCCAAGTGAAAAAACCTCTAGCTTGGAGTGCTCATCCATATGATCCTCCAAGTGTATAAGTGATTATCCTTAGGAAAGTCAAAACTCAAAATTGGTTAGTGATTTGGGATGGTTTTATTTCGTCAATGGAAACACTCTAATTTAAGACATTGAAATAATTTAAAAAGAAATTCATCCAATACACCCCATGTGATATCCAAGGATCAACTCATTATTTTAAAATGAAATCACTTAAGTCTTTAAAATATCAAATAATACAATCAATTCAAACCAAATTTTGCCACTTCATATCTAAATCAACACCATCAAATCACCTTCTTATAATGCATGTTTCTTAGGTTTCTTCTTACGTCTATGAGGATGGATAACACAAGACATACTACAATGACCGCTTACATCACACAACTTGGTTAAATTTGGGCGCAACCAAATTTTGGCACCGTTGTTGGGGACCATGTAAGTCTCCTTAGAACATCTTTCTATTCTTCCCCATTTATCTTTTCTCATCCCATTTATCTTATCTTATCACCTTTATTTTTTTCTTTTCTTTTCTAGGGCCATGTCCGCCTACACCTATGACAATTAAAATCGTCTTGTTAAGGTGGATAGTCCTAGGGATGGGGAGTCAAGCAATCATAGAGGTCTCTTTCCATTAAATCCAAATATTCCTAATACTCTAGATTCCGAAGTTGAGTTTGATACAATGTAGAATCTCCCACAAAACCAAATCATAAACTAGGGAGGGAACCAAAATAAAGATCAGGACCCTAACTTGGAAATTTTTGTAGACCTGACCATGAATGGATTCCTGACACCTACCTGGACCAATGCACCCTCATCCATTAGGCATGACAACCTAGGATATTCACAATATGTTTTCAAACCCCATGTCAGGAACCACCTTCCACCCTCTCAAATGATTCTTATAGATTTTGTCAATGCTGCCCTATGTGTCAATAATTAGCATCTTTCACAAAAAGGAATCAAATACCACTCACGCCCATCTCAGTGATTGAAATATTTGACTGCTGGGGAATCGATTTCATTGGTCCCTTACCAATCTCTAGGGGATATTTGTATATTATCTTAGCTGTCGATTATGTATCAAAATGGGTGGAGACAATTCCAACAAAATCCAATGATCATCACACGGTAATTATCTTTCTCAAGGAAAACATCCTCTCTAGATTTGGAATTCCTTGGGCTATAATTAGTGATCTTGGATCCCATTTTTGCAATCGTCCATTCTCAGCACTCATAGAAAAATATGGAATTTCTCACAATGTGTCCACTGCTAACCACCCTCAGACCAATGGTCAAGCTGAGTTAGCCAATCGATAAATCAAACAAATTCTTGAAAAAATAGTTAATCCATCTAGGAGAGATTGGTCGGGAAAGCTCTTAAATGCTCTTTGGGCCTATCGAACTTCATATAAATCCATTTTATAAATGACCCCATATAGGTTGGTTTATGGTAAAACATGTCATTTTCCAGTGGAGATTGAACAAAACGCCTTTTGGGCAATTAAGAAAATTAATTACGACCTCTCATTGGCCGAAAAAAAGCAAACTAGATCTCAATGAAATTGTGGAACTTAGGATGAAGGCTTATGAAAATTCATGGATCAATAAATCTAAAGTACAAGACTACCAATATTGAAATATTAAATCCAAACATATTCTATCGGTTAAACCTATTCTTTTATATAGTTATAAACTCTATTTAAACCTTGGAAAGATGAGATCCAGATAGTCAGCTCCATACATTGTGCATAAGGTATATCCTCATGAGGCTGTAGAAATTCAAGATCCCACTAATGGTTAAACATTTAAAGTTAATGGTCATATATTCAAACCATTCATTGAACCATTCCAAATACAAAAAGTCAAGGAAGACCTGTGTGAACCATCCTTCGATGTGGAAAAAACATAAATAATGAAGTGTCCAAGTCGATCTAACGACATTAAACAAAAGCACTGCATGGGAGGCAACCCATGGTTTTTATAATTCCAATCATTTTGAATCATTTTTTTTTCATTTAAAAAATTACCATAGGCTGTCGACCTGTTCTTATTTTATGATTAAGGATTGGTATGAAAGGGGAGATTCATATTCATCTGTTTCATGTGGTGTGATCCCTGAGTAATACCTTACCTAGAAATTTAAAAGGAAGACAATGTATCATCAGTGTATTTTATTTTTTGTTTGTAGGTTGAAAAAAATCTGAATATGATAGTACCTTATACTGTTGACCTGTTCTTCTATTATGAGTTTGGATGGGAATGAAAGGGGAGCAACATATTCATCTGCGTCACGTGGCGTGATCTCTGAGTAATACCTTACCCAAAAATTTAAAAACAAGACAATGTATCATCACTTTATTTTGTTTTATTTTATTTTTTATAAAAAATTAAAAGGACACGTCGTAGGTCATGGGGAAAAGCCCATCCTAGCCATCCAAGATGCTGAGACTCGAATCCAGGATTGAAGGGATGTTGTGGCACACACATTCATCATCATCCAATAAGTTAATTAATTCCATTAATATCATTTTAAATTTCATCTTTGAACACCTCTCCCATACCCCCTTATAAGTTTTCATTAAACACTGGGTACAAAGTTATTCTATGTTGGGGGGAGATGAAATAAAAATTGATATTTTTTTTAATAATAACATGCATGGAAAGAAAAATTCCATTAACCTTGAACACGACAACACACATTGAAATCTCTGAAATTTGATATCAAATAATTGTTCATGCGTTGATTCTGATTTTAATTCATATTTAAGTTCATGAGCATAGTTTTTGGATTGTTCGGTTGTCCGATGTGATTTTTCCAATTTTAGATTTTCATCCTCTTAATAAAAATGCAACTATTCATGTCTATGAAATATTGGGTGTAAATTTTAGTTATTGGGTCCCTTTCATTATAGCATAGGGTTCTAGGGTCAGTTTTTATTTTAATTTGAGTATAAAAAAACAACAAAAAAACAAAAAAAAAATGAAAAAAATAATGACCACATAGAGAAATGTTTTTTCGAAATGCGTGGCATCCTGCACTTTGGGATCATGACTCCATAGTTTTCTTGTACAGAGTTAGGCTATATATCTCTATTGTTGAGCATTGAATTTACAATATGTGTGGCATCCGAAACATAGGGATCGTGAATCCATAGTTGTCATTCCCAGAGTTGGTATTTTTATATCTATTATGGTTAAAAAAATAAAAATAAAAATCAAACGAAAAATTGGATACTCATCTTAAGGTTTAATGTTATTCCCACCTAGTGCTTCCGATTTTCCCCTTGAACACTAAAATGGGATCCATGTCTTTTGTGATGCACACCACTATATCATGCTTAATTGAAATTGGATGAAATGTGGCGATGAATTTGAACAAAGGAATGAGCATGGGCTTGGGATATGCTTATGGACATAGCTTGTTTTAAATTATTTTCATAGGTTTCATAATTGTTTGGGTATGAGGTCTTTGGTTGAGCCATGTGTATTAAAATATTTTTGGAAAAGGAATTCGAATTTCATAGTTGTAATATATTTTTCTCGGGAATAGCAAAACTCATGTTATGGGGTGTGATTATCCACTTAAAGTGGATAATATTCATTTTTAATATCTCAATAATATGTTTCAAATTCCATAAACCTTAATTTTAGTGCATTATTGAAATTGAAATTCATTTCTCATCTCAAATGAATTACATGTTTAAAATGTAAATTTGGGCCCAATAAATCATCTATTTGTGGACAACATTATATTCATTTTCTGAATTTTATATTTTGGGATATGATTGATCACTTTGTTTGGAATTTTTTTTGGATCTATTGATTAATATAAATGGAAGACGGAGATTTTTGGGGATTAATGTATAACTTTTCTTGAAAAAGCATAATGGGCCTAAGGCACATCAAACAAATGTGGGTCCCACAAACTAGGACCAATGAAACTCAAATTTTTACAGTAGAAAGAGAAAAATATGGGGATAATTTTATTCAACTGTGGTCATAGCTAATTCCGAAATCTCATTGAAATATATGGATCTGAAGTTAACTTTTAAATGGTGGGCCCGACCTGAATGCCTATAATGTATTCCCACCATTTCAATCATAACATCCAAACAGATGAACCAAATTTCATGAAATTTTTACAGATATTAGAGGAAAGATGGAAGAGAATATTGTGACACTATGACCCCTCTTAATTGGGCCTCCTTAAATTACAAATTCACATGTCAAAATGGTGGAAGAATCTGAATGAATTTCCGGGTCAACTTCTAAAAGTCAATTTCCCTTGATTTTCTAACCCTGCTTTTAACTCTCCCAATTAATGGAGATGTAATTTATTATTGGGGGTGTATCTAAAGATAATAATATGCCTATATAAGGTGATTTTGGTGAATGTAATTATCATTGAATATTTTTCTTTGGAATTGATGTTTTTATTTTCTTTCAATTGTATTATCATGCTTTCATTTTGTAATCTCTTTTTCAATTTCTCCCATGAATGTTTTTCATTCACCTTCATTTAATTAATAAAATATAATCATCATCATCTTCTTATTAAATTATTATATCTTTTTCCATGTAATATTGATATCGTTTCCTTAGGGAGTGAGGTTATTCACATTATCTTTTATTAAATTCTTCACACAACGGTGGAGTGACTGTTATTTTTTTCTTATTCTCCAATTCAACCATCATAAGTCTAATACCCACTTTCATTGATATAATGACATCAATGGAGGGATAATACTATTATGGGTTGATCCAAGGGAGTAGCTAGGGGTGAATTGGATGTTATTTCATAATTTAATAATTCTTAATCAATTCTATTTTTTACATTTTAATTCAATGATTTACGTTATTCGATAAACTCACCAATTTTAGGGATACCCATCCCTAGTGTTAAAAATATCCTCTACCTTTGAGTTCTCATCAATATGATCCTTCAATTGTATATGTGATTATCCATAGGATAGTGAAAACTCAAAATTGGTGAGTGATTTGGGATGGTTGTATTTCATTAAAAGAAACACTTGAATTTAATACATTGAAATAATTTAAAAAGAAATTCATCCAATACACCCTATGTGATAATCAAGGATCAAATCATGATTTTAAATTGAATTCTCTTTAAAATATAAAATAATCCAATCAATTCAAACCAATGTTGGCCACTTCATAGCCAAATCAACACCATCAAATCACCTTCTTAGAATGCATGTTTCATAGGTTTATTCTTAGGTCTCTAAGGATCTATATCCCAAGACGTACTACAATGACCACTTACACCATACAAATTGGGTAAATTTGGGTGCAACCAGAGAGTGATCCTTTTTTAGACGACTATAGGAGGGCATGGATCATGAATTTTATTTTCATGCCTCTATAGCTGGGATAGACTACATGTTGATGCAAAGATATATATTTATTGTATATTGGTCATAGAATTTGAGGCCTGTTGAACATAACTATGTGAATTATGACATAGAGTTGGAAGTAGTTGTCTTTTCTCTGAGGATGAGGAGAAAAATCCTCTAAGATAGAACTTTTTTATTTACTAAGACCAATAGATCCTCAGGTATATATTCATATAGAGAGATGTGAACCAAAGATAGGGGAACTAGATTGAGTTCCTATAGGACTAATTCATTATGATATTCTATACTCCTAGTAAGGATAACAAGGTGTAATAATACCATATCAAGAAGTATCAAGTTCATTTACTGCAAGATTATTATGATCAGTTGGATTTCTTGGAGTTAGGATTGGTTGAGAAAAAGGGTACACATTTTCTTTAGTTGATGGTGTTAAATCCTCCACTCCTCTAGTATGAGAGAGAGTCCCATATGGAGACATCGACTATGAGGTATTACGTGACAAGATATCCTCAGTAGATTCACCATACAGATATTGTAATGGAGGGAATCATGTCATCAAATTCTAAGGATGAATAGTGGTTACAGATATGATGTGAGAGGAGGTGATGATAGAGTTTCACACTTCCCATTTGGTTTTACACCCCAGTGTGGGGAAGATGTTTCGAGACCTTTAACAATATTTTTGGTTTAATGGAATGAGGTAGAACATGGTTGTGTTTTTCTATTGGTGCTTCATCTATTAGAAGGTAATGGATGAGAACTAGTTTCTAGTTAGTTTTTTGTATGATATTGAGATACCATAGTGGAAATGGGATTAAAAACCATGTACTTCATGATTGGGATTCAACAAAAAGTGAGTGTCCATGATTCCAACTTGGTGATTGTTGACCAACCTAAGAAGTTGGCACATTTCCTTACTATAATGGGGCATAGTTTGGTAGTTATTTGGGGGATGTTTTATGTGTTGGATATTTTCCTCCTTCATAGGTTGACATCGATGACTATATTTGAAAATGAAGCTTAGTTTTTTTCATGTTTGAAGAGATGCCAATATGAGGCATTCAGAACCCAGATGTAGATGAGTGAATCCTATCACCCCATAAAATATGGGTATGTGGAGTACACTATTCAAGTATTATAGAATATGGTGAGGTCTTTACATATTAGACTTTGGTTTAAGCCGGGAGAATAAATTTACATTGGTAGTGTTTTCATACAATAATTTCTACAAGTATATGATTGGCATGGAACCATTTGAGGACCTATATGGGAGAACATGAAATAAAGCCTGGTGTTGGACTGAGGTTGGTGAAACATATTTTGTATAGGATAAATATAGTGCAGGCGATGACAAATAATTTCATGATGATCCAAGAGCAGATGAGGACATTCCAAAGAAGGTAGAAATATAATGCAGATAAATATTGTGGCCCCTAGAAGATCGAACAGGGATACAATGATTTCAATAGTGTCTCCCTAGGATTAGGATTTTGGAGATTCATCTGGTGTGGAAAGCTACCCCTAAGATTCATCCAGAAGTTGGAGATATTGTAAAGGGTTGGTGAGGTTTCTTATTACCTCTTCATACCCCCATAGTTTGAGTTGAGGGAGGATGTATTACATTTGTCATAGCTGAGGAGATAAGTGCATGACCTGAATCATGCTATTAAATGGGGGAAAGCTAGACATTGAGGATCGGTAGGAGAGGTCCCTCTGTGGATGGACCATCTCTATGGTCCCTGTGTTGTGGTATAATGGGAGAATTCAAGAGATCTTCTTAGAGTAGGAGAGCTAGATACAGGCTTAATACACTGATATTTTTGTTTAGTTTTTCTTTATGTGGTGAAAAAGCATCAAGAGGGAATAATTTAGAGACCCTTTACCCCTTGTAATACTTTGGAAAATATCTCGAAATATACTTGGATATAGTTGATGAGATGATGTGTGATTCTAATCCCTAGTGTTTTTGGAGTAATGTTAATAAAAATATTAAAAAAATTATATCACAGGTGCATGGTTTCTTATAGAAAATTGTATATCATTAAAAAATATTCTTAGAAAAATGTTTTAAGACCATAGTTCAATCCAGAACATGAGTTATACATGAGGTGTGATCTAAAATTGGTGGCATGGGATATTAAAATGAAGTTACTTTGGAAGTATGTTTAGTGGATTAATAAAATAAATAATTTAATTATTCCTTAAATAACATAAAAAAAATTATCTATAAATATAATATTACCGAGGATTGCTTGGGTTAGCCAAAAATCCCTGGGACCATTGAGAGGATGTTTCATAGAAACACCATAATTGAAAAGATATCAGAAGACAAAGTGCCTCTATATCTAGATCTAGGATAATAGAGGTGTGATGAACATAATGACTTCTATTATTCATTTGAAAGTGTATTCTTTATCGACAAATGATCCAAATTGATGTATCACTTGTAATATTTCATTTCTACCCCATATGAATAAAATGTTGAGCATGATAAATTTATTTTCTTTGATCTATAATTATTATGACCCTTTGTATGTCCCTTTATTCAGATTTTGAATTAATTATTCAATATTTATCTCTTATTCCATGTTTCTCACAAAACATTCCCCAATATTTATTATTTTCCCAAGAATGATTGGTAAAAAATTATTGAACCTTTATTATTATGTCTTTATCCTATTAATTCTTCATCATCTTCGCCAATTGGATTATAGGTTCTGAGTTCGACATTATCAGGTGAGATTAATGATAATTAGACCCCCTAATTCACAGAAGTTTCATGTGAAAAAAATTAACCAGTGATCATGGTATGAATATGGATGATTTTATGGTTGATTTTGGATGGTTTATGAATCTGGGATCTGAATTTTAGTTATCTGTAGTACAAGAGGTGAGTGAGTTGCGTTTAGTAGTTGAAATAACTAATCGAGAACTACTTTCCAGTAACTAGATGGTCTCAAATGAATAACCAAGGATTTCACTTCGATTTTAGGTGGTCTGAAGGATTGAATCAAAGTAGTAGGTTTGAATTTGAATAATGTGTAGTTGATCTTTATTGCTATGAAAAATTTGAATACATGCTATATGGTCTTAAGAACACTCATCATGCATGCCCCTAGAAATGGATGCTTGGGTTAATAGGTGTGTTAAATATCACATGTTGTGTGGGACCCCCACATGTTATGTGACCCAATGATAGTGACTCAACATGTACTTTGGGAGTACACAGACATGGAAATGGCTAGGCACATGGAATTTGTACATGGACACAAACCAAAGGACATAGGAAGGACCCCGTCTTGGAGGTTACACCATGCATCAGAGTAAACATACATAGCCAAGGTACAAAGGTATGGGTAGGGGCATTGGAAGGACCCCATTTGGATGAGTCATGTCTTTTAGTCCCCTTACACATAGTACAAAGAAACATGGTAATTGAATTGTGTATTATGAGGGACAATACTAGATATATGGGTGAGTTAAAAACTTTTCTGGGTCCCCTAACATGTTGTGTACCCTCCATTTATGAGGAAACTTCTACCTATCATATATCCTTCATTGGGACTTAAATTTTTGACTTCGATTAGCCTATCCTGAGTGTTTTTCTTGGAAGAATGTAATGGTTACCTTCACAGTAGATTTGAAATATGGTCTGTTGTGTTACAAGTGTGATGATATATTTAGCGGTGCTCGATGATGATAGAGATCAGACAAGATCATTAGAGTGGTACACTAAATGTAATTAGGGTGAAAGTCCTCTACCTACTAAGTGGTACCCCTATCAGATAAGGTATGAGTACTCGTTACACTATGTGATACCCCCAATTAAATTAGGGCAGGATCCCCCAACCTAATCTGTGGTACCACCTAATGCATAGGGTTTGGGTCATGCTTACACTAATTGGTATCCCCATAGACTTATAGTGTGGGTCCACTACCTACTAAGTGGTACCCCTACTAGATAGGGTGTGGGTCCTCCTTACATAGAGTGGTACCCCCTATGGAATTAGGTCACATGTCCTCTTCCTACTAAGTGGTAACCCCTATCGGTTTGGGTTTGATTCTTATTTACACTGAGTGGTACCCCATATGGCATTAGGGTGTGGTTCCTCTATATACTATGTGTTACCCATCTAGGAATAAGGTATTGGGTCCTCTATCAATTCAGTGGTACCCCCTATTAGATAGGTCGTTGGATCTCTTAACACAGAGTTGAACCCCCCCTTCACACTAGGGATCATGTTCTCTAATTTAAGGTTGTGTCTCCTCGACTATACGGGATAGTGGTGATTTGTGGATCGTCTATATGGTTTCTCCAAAATAACGATACATGTGATGTCGTGAATCATTGATGGACCCATTGGAACTGTTGGTAGATTCATTTTCTTATATGGGATGTTAGATAGAGATATCCTTTATCTCAAGATTGTGATTCTTTTTTAGGCATATACATATATATGTATGCATGAATAAATTTTGTTTGACGTTGTTACTCTCTTAATATAGGATGTTTTTTATATTATTATCAGATCACTTACAACTCCCCATTTAGCATTCGGGGAATCCAACATGGTATGTATATACACATCCCTACATGGGATTTTCCCACACGGTTCCTGTATTATGCTTAAAATAGATAGGCCAGTAGGTATTGAAAAATAGCACAGGAATAACCTTTTTCAATAGACTATGTATAATGTTCATAAATTGGATATATGGAGCTAGGCTCTATCATAATTTATATTTATATATTTTTTAGGTTGGTGAATTTTTCAGGTTAAGATTGTATTTTTTCCTTTTACTTCTTAGATTATGTTCCCTTAATCATGTACTCCCTTGAGATTGGTACATGGATGATTTTTTACTCTAGATAAAAATATCTTTTATTTTATTCCTATTAAAATCTTCATGGAGAGGGTTGATTCTATGTGTATAGGTACATATATAATGGACCCCCATATTATTTATTCTTTTTGTGGCATATCACTTGCTCCCGGACTATGGATAAGGGTTTGGGGTAGTTTCTTATTAATCCCCATTGGTTTGGGTCATGAAACTCCCCTTATTATTATAGAGGCCCCTTTAATTCTCATAAATATCAAAACCTATGATCATATAATATATAAAACCTATTACTATACCTTCTATATTGTAAAAAATTATAGGTTGAATCATAGAACCTTAATATTATCATAGTCGGGATATAACACATTATTCTTCTTCACAATACCACTAGACATATCTTCTGGGAAGTATATTATAATGTGGATGATTTTTCTACACTGATATCATTTAAACATTATAAACCGTCTATTATAATTCTATTCTATTATTTTTATTTTTATGTTGACCCTTCACACTGAGAAACTCAATCATAGAACACACGTCAAATCACACCATCTTGAAACCAAGAATTTGAGTATCCCTAGAGAATACCACATACTTCACTTCCCTTTATGTGACAGAATCTATACCATATATCATGGTATATAAAATTAGATTTAATGGTTCATCCAATGAATTTATCAATAAATAATCCCAGTCTCCATCCTTTATTTCAACATCTACATTGGATAATTCAAACAAAATATTAGTAATAATATCAAAAGGAATAATCACATATGTTTCCTAGACCATTTTGAAATTATAAAAATATATTTTACTTTGTAATATTTCATTAAGGGACCAAGTCTGTTAATGTTTCTCAAGAATCAACTTGACTATACCAATTGATGTTTCAGAGAAACAAATCTCACAAAACCTTGTCACTTAGGGTTAACAACAAAATTGAATGAGACTTTTTTAAAGTATTGTGGTAAATGACCTCATAATATATCTGTGAAAATGGTGATCTTCCTCTTAGATCCTGAAAATTCTTCATTATTTATATTGTGGACAATATGAGCACTTGTTTTTACTCTCCACAAATTGAAATCCCAATCTCCATCAGAATTAAAAATATCTCGCTTATTTAGAGTAAAATTTAGGCTCTAAAAAAACATTTTGGTACCCATATTTTATGGGGGGAAGCATTAGAGACACAGAAAAAACCCCATGTTTGAGAAAATATAATGCAACCCACCTATAATAGAGATTAAAACAAGATCAATTCTGCTATGAAAAATTGAAAATTAAAGCTCCTACTATATAAATAAATAAAAAATATTATAATGAATGAAAAAAATCCACAATGAGATTTATATGATTATAAGAAAGATAAAAAACACTATAGTTAAAATTTTTTAGATCACTTTAGTTCTACTCTACTAAAATAACACATCCAATAACCTTTTATTAATCAAAGAGAAAAACTAAGCTTTCAAATATGGATAAGAGAAAGGGAAAGCACAATAATAAAATAGAATAAACTTGAAAAACAATATAACATTAGTTGATCATGTATAAAGGAGAAAAAAAAATAGGGAAGATAATCGAAAAAAATCAAAAAACCATGCTGAAACCAGATTACCAAGGATTTACATCACTTTTCAAATCCAATATAAAGCAATGTACCTACTTTCCTCTACCTAATAACTATAAAAAATTAAATATCACCATTGGGAAAAAATCCCCTATGTTGACCACGTGTGTTGTCACCAATATGACCTTGAATAAGGACTCATCACTCTGGATCATCACTACCCCTTCCCTCGATCTCCCATAGATTCACCTCTACAATATTTCCATTTGTATCTCAATTTACCTCAAGTGAACATGTGAAGTTAGATTTATGTATCCATCCCATTGAACAAACATAAACAAAATTTTAATAGCTTGACAAGAAGCATGTTAAAATAGTTGTTGCAAAAAACCACTGAATAACTGATACTATGTAAGGGTCTCTCATCTACTATGTAAGTGTCTCTTGGACACTAAATATGGTTATAATGAAACAAAACATAAAGGTATAATGAACCATTGTGTAAGGGTTTTTATACACTATTTATGGGTAATTCATTCCACCAACCTTCTACATAAGGGTAGATCTTTGAAATCCTAAGTCATGTATTGGTCATAATGCCCATCTGTGATGGTACCACAAATCCCATATAGAGGTAATATGGACTCTTCAAACTTCACATATATTTTATCCATTAGCTACATAAAGATAAAACAATCTTTATGTAAGTGTAAAATGATCCCCATACAAGGGTAACCACCAACCCACATAATGATGGAAAACACATTACCATAACATTTAATTGGTAATGAGATCCCTACATAAAAGTAATGACCAACCCATGTAAGGTTAATCCCTATAAAACAGATAGAAAAAGGGTAACATTAACAAAATCTATTGGTTAAATGGAACTAGCTATACTATTTCTGAACAAATTATAAGAAAAATTTAACCTAAAAAAAGAAATAACATAAAAATAAGAGATTAGTCATGACATAAATCAAATAAAGAAATACCATTAAATTTGAAACATTAACATGAAAAATTAAGCAAATATTCACCTTTAAAAAAGTAAAATCACAGAGTTAATGTTCTGGAAGACCTACACTTGGTTCAAAAACTTTCTATGAAATGAAAACACCAAAGAGTGAATCATTAAAATATCAATGTTCCCTTCACTTTTCATATACCATAGTGGAACATGTATACCTATACCAACGCAATTTCCATTATCAAATACTAATAATATATCTGAAATGGAAAAAAATATATGAAAATACATCCCGCATAACCCATACATTCACTAACTAGAGTATCCATCATCACATATCTATGAGTAGATGAGCACATTTCATCAGAGGTATTGATCATCTCTCTCATACCTATTGGACACCGAAAGAAAATATATAAGTAACCAATACCATAAAAAATATACATGAAATAATTTATACTATAAAAAAGATCAAAATTTAAATAGTTTTAATGCATGAAGTAAATGCATTAGAAAAAATTCTACAAGAAAATGTATGAATATGGTATGAGAGAGTCCCCACCTCAGCCCAAATTGTTTTGAAAACTAGACTTACCTACAACCTATCTTCTAATAGGGGGAACCTATAAATAAAACATCAATCCAATCCTTGTATTATAGAAGAAATACAACATAAGTCTTCATTTATTATATACTATGATCTTCTATTAAAACTAATGGAACCTCAGAACTATCATAATTTTGGTATACCGCATTTTTTGGATATATTTTCCCTAGATGTATCCTCATGTAATTATATTTTCATATGGATTTAATGATTGAATGATTATTTTAAGAAAAATAAAAAATATGATATAGCATAAAATGGGAGATTATTCATGACATAAATCAAATTAATATATGTATAGTTTAATTTATAACATTAAGATGTCAAATTTAAAAATTATCCACCAATGAAATTTTTCTTAAAAAATAGTGTTGATTTTCTTAATAGAGTACACTGGCCAAACCTATCATCTGGTTTAGACAATATTTATATATATGAAAACAGTATGAACTAAAGATGACCATTCTAGTATTAAAATCACATTGAACATGCCATATTGGAACATGTATTTCTTTACCCACACATAAACTAAGGCTAACTATTAAAAATTCATAAAAATAATTAAATAATCTAATCAAATTCATTAAATATTACTCATACCTTTACATACCCAATATTTCATCACCACATACATGCATCTAACTACAGACATGCGATTAGAGGTCTCAGTCAAATATCCTATTCCAACTCGAAATGTAATTTAACCAAAGTAGTTCCCAATTACTAAAACAAAAATAAATATGTAAAATCAATAATAAAGAGTATAAACAATACAAAAAAATTACGTTTTTCTAATAAAATAAGTAAATATAAAATAAAAATCAATGTAATAAAATAAAGAAATATGAAAGAAGTGAATTCTCTTATTGATCAAAAAATGTTAAGAAAACTAGCCCTACCCAGACCCTCTCTTCTGGCCAAGGCCCATTAAAATTACATGTAGAGAGAGTCTTAGGATTGTATAAGAAATAAAACATGGATCTATAACTAATATACTCTAATGGATACTAAGAATACATATATTATCCCATGTACTATAAAAAAGAGTGCATACCATATTTTTTAGTCCATTATATGCCTAGATTCATCCTCATGGAAGTAGCTCTAAATGATGATTTTTTTCTACATGATAGACACTAAAACTTTTTAAACCAACTAAAATCCTTATTTTCATTGATTTTATTTTTATGTTGACCATTCGCACTGAGTATATCAGACACATACCTCATCCCACTTACCTTTATCTTTAATCAATGAATTTGAATATCCATAGAAGAAACAATTGAATATCTCATATAACGTGATGGAATCCCTATAATACATTACAAAATAACCTGTTAGATTGAATTATTCAACCAAAGAATTAAAGAAAAAACAATCATGGTACACTCTATAATTTTAAAATCTATATTGTCCTAGTGTAACACCATCTTATTAAATCCTTCTTAATGAGTTCATTATAAGGTCACAAGGTCCATTTTGAAATTATAATGATAAATTTTCTTTTTAAAAATTCATAAAGGGACCCAGTAATGTAATTATGCTCAAGATTTAACTATATTTTACTATAAGAAGTTTCATTGGGACACTTCTTGTAAAACCTTTTCACCTAGAATTAATAAAAATAGGGAATGTGCCTCTTTTGAAGTGGAAGAGTTAATATTCTCATAAGAAGTTGACGTATCTTCTATAGTAGAGATAATATTGATCTTCTTCATGGATCCTTTAAAATCATTATCAAGTCTATTATAAAAAAGAATAAAATATATTTTGACTCACTAAAAATTGAAATAGTTCTCTCCCTCAAACTTATCAATATATATCTAATTAACAAAATTATTTAGTTAATAAAAGCCCTCTCGTTCCGATATATTATTGGAATACATCCTTAAGACACAAAAAAACCATGGTCTGAGGTAGTTTCATACTACCCACACACAACAGAGTTGAAAATAAGATTGATCCAAAGAAGAAAAACATGACAATAAAGAGAGTATAATATAATAGAAGAAAAAACAATGGTCACAATATCATGTAAATTCAAAAAAAAAGAATGAAACAAATACAAGATTGATAAATAACATAGAAATTATTGTGGTTCAAACCACTTTTGTCCTACTATATTATAATAACATCACATGACACGATTTTATTGAGAAATGAAAATATGTAATCTTAATAGTAGGAATAGGAGAGATGGAAAAGGAAAAAATAAAACATATTGAACAATATGAACAATTCAGTAATAGTTGTGGAAGAATAATTACATGGAAACAAAAATATAGGGTATAACAATCAACAAAAGAAATGGTCAACACCCCATTATAAAGGATCATCCTCACCTATCAAAGCCCATCCAAAACATTGAAACTACTCTCCTACTCCTTATTAATTTCAAAACTGTGAGCTCTCAACTAGTAAAAAATCCTTAGAGTCAACCGCAAGTGTCATCACAGATAGTGTATTGAATGATCCCTTCACACTCTAGTTTGTCTCTTTCCCTTTTATCAATATCTCATATATTTAACTCTCTAAACATTCCATCTATCTCTTGTTTTAAAATAGTGTACCTCATTCACATAAATTCAATAAAACCATCCCTTTGAACACCCTAAAATAAAAAATCAAATTTTCCAAAACGTTTTTGTATGAAAATCATGAAAAATAAGTTGTTTCAATATAACCTTGAATGGATAGGGATACATATGGGTTACCCAACCTCTTATTTAGTGTATCTTAATAATTGTGTAAGGGTATCATAAACTACTATATAAAGATACCCTAGACCATTGTATATAGTTCCTTCTATGATATTTTTTGGTTGTTTGAACAATGAAACCACTATATAAGGATAGATCACCAAATTCATAGCCACATAATGGCCAATAATCCATTTTTCTAAGGTACAATAGATCCCGTGTAAGGGTAATTTAGATTATAGACACTTTATGAAAGGGTCATCTTGTAGCAACATAATGGTAACAGAACACCAATGTATGGGTAAATAGATCAACCTGAAAAGGTAACAAACAACCAATGTAATGGTAGAGAAAAATTATCATAGCTAAGTAAGGGTAACTGTACCCAAATTTAAAGGTAATATCCCTGAAAACATTAAAATAATCCTTAAAAAATAATGCTCAGGTAAGGGTAACATAATAATCATGTAAGGGTAAAATAAAACATGGCATCATGTTTCGAAACCAATTCTATGAAAAATATAACATAAAAAAAATTAAATAAAATGCAATATCATATTATTCATGATATAAACCAAAAAATAAGTAAATTTTAATTTTTATTATTAATACGACATATTTAATAAATATCCACCATAAAAAATAAAATGTAAAACCATAAGGATGGTTTTTTGTGAAGTCTAACACTATCCTAACCAATCATCCTATTCAGATAGTCTTTTCTAACTAGAAAACTCTAACAAGTAAACATTATCAACCTATTATGATAATTACATAGCATGCACTAGAGTTGAATATGTCTTCATGTACCAACACATCTACTAATATCAACATCATAAACATTTCGAAAAATATAAAACATAATTTAAGAAATTGTATTTAAAAAAAACATACATTCACTTTCACAATATTACATTATCAAATAATTGTAACCACTTGTACACATGCCATCAGAGGTCCTGGTCATCAATCCCATTCATGTAGGAAATGAAAAAAACTACAGTAGTACCCAAATTCTCAACCAAAAACAAACTGGGAAATACAGTAATGTAGAGTATAAATGTGATCAAAATTTAAAATGATATAAAGAAATATATAATATCACAACAACAAAATACATAAAGATGGTAGAATACTATTATCTAAATAATCCAAAAAACCTTTAAAACCCATCTCGACCCACACCCTCTCATCCAAATGGGGAACCTATAAATAATATATAGCACAATTCCAATGATCCTAGAAGAATGAAAATCTAGAAATAAATCTTCTCTTTAATAATGGATTCTCGATAGACTCAAAGAACCTAATTAGAAACACAAATGGGGTTACACTACTAGAAATTTAGGTTATAGCCACGAACTTATAGCCACAGTTTTATAGGTCTGTGGCTATATCCTTCTTATAGCCAGGGTTTAATTAAAAAACTGTGGCTAAAATTTTTCATCCCCCCTTTTATTTCCCAAAATCCGTTAGTCTCCTCCGTTCTCCCCCGATCTTTTTATCATCCCCATTTTTTCCCCAAAAATCAATCTGGATCCTCCTCTGTTCTCCCCTAATACATGACCCTCTGCACAATCCTCCTCCATCTTCCCCTAATTAGTGACCCTTCACCCTCGATCTTTGTCTCTCATGGAGACACCCTCCTCCTCCAACCTCCTCTGATCCACAACCCTCCGCCATCAACTTGTCTCACGATGGAAGCATCCTCCTCCATCCTCCCCCAATCCACAACCCTCTTCCCTCGACCTATCTCATTGTGGTTTCCTCTTCCCGGATACCCTCTACGTGCGACCCTCCAAACCTGATGGTACCCATCACGACCTGTCTCATCATTTCTTGGTATTTCATTCTAAATCTATATCATGTGGAATTTTATCTATTTTGAGTAATCTTGTTCATTTAGATCGTTACATCCATCAATATCAGATAGACAGGCTCATATAACTATGTTATAGGTGGTCCCTAAGTTTCTTCTTCAATTTATATGAGTTTTATGTTCTTTATGACGTGAAAGTCTTGACAAGCATGTGAAAATGTCTTGAGATGAAACCATATTGCATTTCATAAGGGTATTTTATACAACCTAGGATAAGGATATCCCAAGAGGACATCTACACCCAGTTTCACAGTGATTGGAATGTTATGTTATCATTCTATATTTTCATAGTCTTTGACTAAATTTTAAATTAATTTTACAATTTTATTGGCATTATTTTTTGGGGATTTTTTTTGATGTATGTATGGGGATATGAGACAGACCCTTGGGATGTCGTTGGACTTGGTTCTAGTGTAATAAGGTATCCATTTAGATTTTTGATGATTATTCCCTATTATAATTAAATAGAAAAATTAATTTTAAATTTTTTAGGTAATTGTTTTAAGCTTCTTATAGATAGTTGGGATCCTTCCTAGTGGTGTGGGATGGGACTGAGAATGAAAACACCTTAGTGTGCCTTGGAAGCTTCATCCTACCTTTGAGAAATTATTAGAAAAGCGGCGAATAAAGATAGGTGGTATGCATACTTTACCATGTGGTATTTATGCTTTTGATTTATTCTCATGGATTCTAATTTTGCTAATGATGTGATCAATTTATTTAAAGTAAATCAACCATATAACCAATATATAAATTAATTGGTTTTCATTAATTAATGTTTTTAACTAATTAAATTTAAATTCATCGATTATGATTTATAAAGTGCTAAGGCCTTGATGGACCTTGGTACAAGATGGTTTACCTTGGACACTAATATTCTAGGCCTTAACTTGATACACACTTATCCTAGGTCATGGACCTGGGTTGGGTGAGCAGATAGACCTTATAAGACCTTGAACACCAAAATGGTTCATGTTCCATCTCTTGAGTCTTGTCAACATGACATATCTTGTGTAGTAAAAACGATTGTGCTCTATTGATTAAGATGCCAAGAAAAATAGTATTACTTTGAGCATCAATTCTTGAACCAAGACCTGGATTGAGACTGAGGACTTGTGTGAGGGTGCCTCTATTATATTATAACCTAGGGGACCACAATGGGTGCCCTGTTGACTAACCAACCGTAAGTGGATGCATATGGCCTTGATAGATATGGTAGTGGGTGTCACCTTAAAACCCGCATCAAATGTATAATACAATGGGGTTATGAATTGTATTGACGGGTTTGAAAATTTGTAAAACCCTTAAATTTTGATTATAAATTCGTATGTTTATGTTGGATGCAACCATGGTGCCCAGATATAATTCTTGGGACCTGACCTATGGGCCTGATGTGACGATGGTATGGTGGTTGCCTAAGAGTGTTTCCTAGGATCCAACCTTGGGCCATATGTGGTATGGTTGTGAGAAAAATTATACATGATGATTTCATCATGGATTACTTACATTTATCCTAGGATTTGGCTATTGAACCATGTGAATAATTCCTGGGATGCTGGGATTCGACCTCAAGTCTATATGGGATGCTTTGGATGCCACAAGTCCCTAGGATGCCCAACCTAACTTGGATCCAACTGAGTTAGATTAGGGGATTATTATTTTTTATTCATGATTATTATTATTATGATATGACTATGTTATCTTTATGATTAGCCAATCAATCCTAATTATTTTACTTATTCTTGATCAGGATGCATGGGATCCGACCATTTGGCATGGTGACTTTTGGGATGTTTTTTATTAAGTGATTACCCAAGGTAATTATGAATCAACCTCAATCCATTCATTTTATTAGAGTTTATATACATTCTCATGATTCATGGAATATATTCACATATTCATTCATGATGAGTAGTTGGCTATTTGGACATGAGAATTTGGTATTCCTGGGTTACACCAAGATCTTAAATTCATATGGTTGGCATAATTTCATGAAAGGCTCAGGGGGAGAGGGTGTGCAGTGGGGAGGGGGCAGTGGGGGTGCAAGGGGCAGAGGGAGGGGTGCATGGTAGAAAGGGGTGTGTTAGGGGAAAGAGGTGAAAGGGGGAAACAGATGGGGTAGGTGGTGGGGGTGGGGCAGGGGCCATTAGTGCAGAGGCAGGGGGTGAAAGAGGGGGTAGGGGTGGGGCAGGGGTGAAATAACTTCTTGATAAAAAAACATCATGAATTTTTAAGAATAATATATATGATATTGATTCGATTCATGGGTTATTCATCCCAGCTTAAATCATTGTGATTGGATCTGAATGAGCGATGTTTAAAAAATAAATATCTTTATTAATGATAATGTTATTTAGTATTGGGATGTATATATCAATCTGAATATTATTTTTTCATTGTTGGTTATGAATTCATGTATCATTTATCATGTATATTTGACACACTGATCACATATATATAAGAAGTTGTTATATCTCATTTATTTTCAAACTATTTTCTTATAGGTGGATTCTTATGGTGAGGCCGGTTCTATCCACCACCATCGAAGATAGTGAGTTCAACATTGGATTTGGGTAAGGTTTATTCTGTTTTTAGTATTTGGCCCAATTTTAATTAGAGATTTTTTGTTTTTTGGGTTTCTTTTATTTTTTAGTGCATTTTGAGAGAAATTGATCAAATCCACTCTAAAACACTTGAACAACTGAAGGTTTTGAGGTGGAAGTTATGTAGAGTTGAAACCTTTTAATTAACTCAAACTAGCTTAATACAAAAATTTATAAAGTTTGTAGTATTCCCTTCATTTTAGTCCTGAAAGACTTAACCTCACCAAGAACATCTTGATACATTTATAATTTCTACATTGAAAGATTTTGGAACATATACCTTTGACATACAACCATAACACCAAGATCATTGAACTCATACTTGGTTGTATAAACATGAGGTTAGTCTTAACCTGTGTTATCCAATGCTTCCGATGGAATTGAAAACAGATGCCAGAAGGAGTAGTAGAAGATCCAAGAATGGAGGAGGAAGCACTATGGGAGTACAAAACCCTTGAATATCAACTGTAGGTAAGAGAAAATGATAAATATTTTTGAGAATTAAAGAGAGGGGAAACTTCTATTTTTTCCCCAAAAACCCACTGCACATGGTTTCTGAACACGGTTCACAAACTACGTGTAAACCGTGAAAAATGGACAATCCCCCCATCTGCAACAGGCCACATGGCTGTGCATCTTAGCCTGCATAGTTATAGACAAACCGTGTGGACTTTTTGGTTCCCCTTTCTGTAACCGCATTGTTTAAACAAACTATGTGGCCTGGTTCAAATAGTTTCCACTAATTGTTTAGGCCAAAACCCTCTCACTCGAGGAGGGGTCCCGTAACAAGTTATGATCTCATGTTTTATTTCATACTTCCACCCTCCCACTCAAAGTGAGGTATCATAACTTATCTAATAATACCTCACACTCATTCAGAGTGACTTCACATAAACCCTCTCAAATGGAAACCATCTCACATTGGGTGAGGTTTTGTATCTTATCTTATACCATAAACATCTCACTCAGGGTGAGGTATTTCTTCTCATCTCATTATATCACCCATTCACATTGGTTGAGGTCCCATATCTCATCTCATATCAAAAATCTATTCTTTAGGTCCGGCCTCATATCATATCATGTTTTACTACTATCTCATTCAAGACATGGCCTAGATGAATACAGTAAGGGAGTATGAAATACATAGAGAACACAACCATAAACATACAACATGACTATCCAGTAAGCCATACCTAGTTCCCCACTAGAGGATACCCCACTATAAAACTCATAATCAACTATTTTTACCTTTATTAGACTCGGTACCTAGTGTACCTAGACATGGTAATTTATGGGTCTAAAAATTAAGTGGAATAGACTAGAGACCCTCTAACTGCTACTTGATTACCCCATGGAGCACCCGAACACCTAAATAGGCATAAAACTCATCAAAAAACATCCCAACACTCAGATTGTTTTTGTAAATACCACTTATTGAAACTATCGCTACTTGGAGACTAAAAATTTAATTTTATTTGAATTTTCTGACTCATAACGATATAGTTAATTATAAACTCCCCACAAAATGGATACACATCCATGGAAAGTATTATGGATTATCCAACAAATCACAATTTATTAATCATAATGGAAACAACTACTCATTCCAAATTCTTGGTTAGATTCCTATAAATCATCTATCATCTTGATCTAGGGAAAAAGGTTTTTTTTCTGAAAAAAACATCAATAATGATCCTTTTAACACATATTTAATTTAGAGGTTTAAGTGGAAGGAAATGTGGAGGGTGGGTATGGGGTGCATGGGGTGGGTAGGGGGTGTGGGGTGGGCAGGGGGGTGTGCAGGTGGGGGGTAGGGGGTGTGATGGGGGAAGGGGAGGGGGGTGTGCAGGTGGGGGGTAGGGGGAAGGGTGTTTCTAGGGGGAGGGATGTATAGGTGGGGGGGGGGGGCGTATAGGGGGCGTAGGGGGAGGGGGTAAGGGGGTGTGCAGGTGGGGGCAGGTGGGAAGAGAGAGGGGGTGTGCAGGTGGGGGGCAGGGGGGGTGTGTAGGTGGGGGGCAGGGGGAGGGGGTGTGCAGGTGTGGGGGGGCAAGGGGTTGCTGGGGGGGATGTACAGATGGGGGGAAGGGGAGGGGGAAGGTGGGTGTAGGTGGGGGCAGGGGACATGGAGATGAGGGTGTGCAGGTGGGGGGGGTAGGGGTGTTCTAGGGGGAGGGGGAGAGGTGTGTGTAGGTGGGGGTAGGGGGAGTGGTGTGTGATCAGGAAAACCAGGCCTCTTTGTGTTCGACTCTGTAAGTCATTGAATCTTATTTTAATGTTGTAGTTTTTTTGTCATGTTGATGTTTCTTCATCACTGTATACTATAATTGTTTCTTATTTTTATATTATTAAAATATTTGATTTTGGGTGGTGTTCTTGTTGTGCACGTAGGGTCCAAAGGGACTGAATAACATAAATTTTGTGTTCTTTACTTATTTCATTAAATTATTTTATCTTGAATATTTAGATTCCTCTTTATTGTACTACTACATTGAAATCCCCATATAGGTCCTTAGTTGTTTGTATGTTATTCCTTTTTGTATGTTCACCATTATTTCTCACAAAGTTGTATCATATTCAGATTTGTTTTCCTTTTCTATCAAACCCATTTCTTCTATCAGTAATTGATTTTCTGTATTTCTTCATTGTGATCACTTCATAAATTTCTTCTATTTATCTACTATATTTGATTAGATCAAATTTTAGATCCATAAATTCTTATGTATTTCAAGTATATTTTGATAAAAATATTTTATGCTTGAGAATGGTCAGATTTTAGGGGTGTACACATAGCGTTGTATGCAAGAACTAAACAACTAATCTTCTTCTAAAGAATTCAAAAACTAGGTTCGAAATCGAAAAATTTTATGGTGATAGTTACATTATCATTTGAAAAAATAATATGATATCCCTACTAGTTCTGAAGGGCTTAATTAAGAGTATTATCTCAATAAAAAATCACTTTTCATGTTTTCTTAATCTTTCTTCATGTGACCACATTTGATTATTCAGTAATTAATCTTCTTACGCTTCATAGACTTATTTTTCTATGTTTTATTTTTTGTATCTGGGGTTTTCTTCATCATGTACTCTTGAAATGAATATTCATACTTATTTTCCTTTTCATCCAACCTCATTGATTCCTCAAATATTTCTTTCTATATATCTATGAAAACATTCAAAACATGTTTATTTTTCTTTTTACATTGTTATTTTTCTTTCCCAATAACCTTTATATCTTATTAAAAAAGATTTTATTTATTTATCAGTTCCTCATACCTAGGTAATCATGTCATTCATTTTTAGAGTGTGTTTAATGTCCTTACATAATCCAAAAAAATTATTTTCCTCCATAATGCTACCCATCAGTGGGGTGTGGTGGGGTATGCAGGGTAGTGGGGAGGGTGCAGGTGGGGTGCAAGGGGGCCAGTGGGGGGGAGGGAAAACTGGTAGGGGGAGGAGGCATAGGGTCTTTAGGGCAGTGGGGAGGGTTTCAGGGGTGAAAGGGGGAAGTGGGTGGAGGGTGCAGGGGGGGGGGGGGTGTGCAGGGAAATGGGGAGGGTGCAAGTGGAGTGAGGTGTGAGGGGGGGGGGGCAGGTGGAGTGGGGGGGGGGGGCGCTGGTGGGGTGCATGGGGGCAGGGTAGTGGGGAGGGTTCAGGTGGCGTGGGGTGAAAGGGGTTAGTGGGGGGAGGGGGGAAGGGGGTGTAGGTGGGAGGAAGGGGGTAGTGGGGGGAGGGTTCAGGGTGGGGGTGTAGGTGGGGAGCAGGGGGGAGGGGTGCATGGGGGGGTGCAGGTGGGGGTGCAAGGGGGGAAGTAGTGGGAGGGAGGTAGGGGTCTTCATGAACATTGAATGTTCCCATTAATTAAATGTGTTCTCATTTGTATGCATTATGTTTATCACGATTCTTCACACCTTCCACAGATTTAGGTGCATAAACCAATGAATATTTTAGTGATCATGATGGTGGTGGTAGTGGCAGTGGTCTGAGAGGAGGTGATAATGGTGTTGGTGTATCTATAAGAGATGATGAGTGTCATGATGTTTCTGGTGATGCTGATATTGAGGTACATTTTATATGTAAATTTTATTCTTGGTTTATACATTTAATTTTATTAAATAGTTATTTCTATTATGATGTTATTTATAATGAAATTATATACTTTTTATATTGGAGAGAGTTTGAATTCTTAATATATATATATTTTATTATGCTTGAGTTCAGTTTTATTTTAAAGGTGGTGTTTTTTTCTCATAGCTAGAGGATGTGAGTAATTCAATACGGTGCATCTATTATGGAGGGGGGTGTCTAGGATCTGGGGGGGGGGGCTCCAGGTTCTGTCTAGGAGGGGGGGTATCTAGGAGAGTGGGGGTATGGATTGTACAGGGGGATTTGTCCAGGGTCTGGGGGTGTCCAAGGTCTGGGAGGGGGGGAGTTTTTCTAGGGGAGTGGGGGGGGGGGGGTCTGGGGGTGTCCAGGTTCTGGGGGGTGGTGGCTGTCTAGGGGAGTGGTGGTTTGGGCTATCTAGGGGGATCTATCCAGGGTCTAGGGGGTTTCCAGGTTCTGGGGAGGGTCTGTCCTGGGGAGGGAAGGGGGGTTCTTTCTAGGGGAGTGGGGGTCTGGGGGTGTCCGGGTTCTGGGGGGGGGTGTCCAGGGTCTGTCCAGGAGGGTGGAGGGGGGGGGGGGGGGGTCCACTGTCTATCCAGGAGGGTGGGGGTGGCTGTCCATGGGAGTGGAGGTTTTGGTTGTCTAAGGGGATCAGTCTAGGGTCTGTTCATGGGGGGGGGGTGTCCAAGGTCTGTTTGGGGGGTGTACATGGTCTGTGTGGGTGGGGCGGGGGTGTCCAGGGTCTGTTCGGGTGGGGGGGGGGGATATCCGGGGTCTGTCTGGGGGGTGTCCATGGTATGGGGGGAGGTGTCTAGGGTCTTCCTGGGGGGGTGTCCATGGTCTGTCTGGGGGGGGGGGTGTCCATGGTCTGTCTGGGGGGGGGTGTTCAGGGTCTGTCCAGGAGGGGGGCATTGCAGGGGGGCTGTCCAGGGGGGCTTTGAAGGGGGATGGGATATCCAAGGGAGGGGGTTTATGTAGAGTGGGGGTGTCCAATGTCTAGGAGGGAGGGGTTTTCAGGGGGTGTCTAGGAGGGAGGGGGTGGGTTTTCTAGGAGGGGGGATTTGTAGGGGGAAGGGGGCTATCCAGGGGAGGGGGGGGGGGGTTATGAAGGGTGGAGGGTGTCTAGTGTCTAAGAGGGAGGGGGATGTAGGGGGTACCAAGGTAGGAGTGGGTTGTAGGGGTAATGGGGGCTTTGTAGGGGAGGGGGGTTTATGTAGGGTGGGGGTGTCCAGTGTATAGGAGGGAGGGGGCTACAGGGGGGCGTATAGGACAAAGGGGGCTGCAGGGGGTGTCCAGAAGTGAGGGATCTGTAGGGGGCTTTGCAGGGGGAGAGGGGGATGTCTAGGGGAGGGGGAGGGGTTTATAGAGGGTGTTGGTGTCCAGTGTCCAGTGTAAAGAAGGGAGGGGGTGTCCAAGAGGGGGGGGGGAGGGAGGGGTCTGTGGGGGGGGGGGTGTGGTTCAGGAGGGGGGATTTGAAGGGCGGAGGGGGTTTCTAGGATAGGGGGAGGGTGTCCAAAAGGGAGGGGTCTATATGGGGAATCCAGGGGTCTTTTAGGGGGAGGGGTCCGTCTAGGGAGGAGGGGTTGTCCAGGGCGGTGGGATACTGTAGGGGGGGATGTGCAGGGGGTAGGGGCTATTTTTTATGGGTTTTCAAACCCAATAGACATGATGTCTAGCCATGCATATAGGTCTATTTAGATGGATTTTTACTGTGGATATAGGTATAATTCCATGGTTACAAACCATGGAAACAAATTCTGTCCATCATCTAGTATATCCACAGTTCTAAACCATCACTATAGTGATATTACCATGGTTCAGACCATGGTTGTATACCTATACCCACGGTTTTAACTATGGCTATAGACCTATAGCCACGTTTCCAATCCATGGCTGTAAATATAGGCCTATATCCATGCCAAACTTATCCATGGTTTCTCAAACGATGGCTATTACCTATAGCCACGGTTTGAGGACCTATAGCCACAGTTTAAAACAATGTCTATAACCCGAATTTCTAATAGTGTAAAGAACATTTTTTTGGGTTATATTATCCCCAAACATATCATTAAAATATTATATTTTAATATGGTCAGTTTTCCTACACTGATAGGTCATAATCATCAAAAACTGACTACCATTTTTCTTTACTTTATATTCATTTTTAGGTTGACCATTCATATTGAGATACTTAGGAAAACAACTCAACACATTTACCTTTACCTTAAAACCATGAATTTGAAGATACCTAGAAAATGTAGCTAAATTTAGTTCCTCTAATGTGGTGGAATCATTACCATACACACTATAATCTCCAATCATTTTGAAATATTCATCCACAGAATTCAACAAAAAATTTTTGTTCTTCATATTTAATTTTAGTATATATATTTGATGAGTCTAACACCATATAATTAAAACTATCTAAAGGATTCCACAGAAAGGTAACAAGGAGATTTTTGAAATCCTAAAGATTCATTCTCATTTTTAATATTAATAAATGGGACCAAATTATATAAAGATTCTCAATCAACAATATAATTTTATGAGAATAAGTTTCATGGACCAGTTCTCATAAAACCATGTCACCTATGGTGGACAACAATGGGGTATGGGAATATTTCGAAATTCTAGGGTCAACATCCTTATAATAGGTTAATGTATCTCTTTAAGTAGGGATAATAGAGATCTTCCCCTTAAATATATACAATGCTTCATCAAGTCCATTTTGAATAAGTAGAGATTTCATTTTAACACTCGTCAAATTGAAATCATTCACTCCATCAAACTTCTCAATCACTAATTTAGTTGAACACATCTCTAGGCTCAATAACTTCCCTATGATTGCAATATTTTTTGGAAATATAGCCCTAAAAACATGCAAGAAATCCATAGTTAGAGGTAGTATCAAATAGAACCCCATCAATATACATGAAAACATGATAAATCCCACGATGATGAAAAATGTCCTAAAATTTAATAAAAGTTACAATGATGGGAACAATATCATGAAAAAAATACAAATACATGAATGATAAATAACATGGGAATTAATGTGTATTAGATCACTTTGGTCCTACTATTTTGAAATAATTGCTCTAAACACCATTTTATTACATCTTATAATTTTGAATAAGTGAAATGGAAAACCAAAAATGAAAAAAAATACTAAAATATAGGTGCAATGAAATAGAACATGCACATGAATAAATAAGAAGAAACATAATACTAGGGTAATAAAATTTATTGGAAACAAAAAACTAGGATAAAGCCCATTTTCTAGGGATAGAACATATATTTTGAAACCCCTTAGTACCATTTCAGCTGCTTTACTCCTCAGAATTCAAAAAATAACATGCTCTCTACCAGAGAATAATCCTTGAAGTTAGTCATGAGCATCACCACTAATATGGCCTTGAATAATTGATCCCAAATCAAAATAATCCCTTTCAATTCTATCAATATCTCTGATATTTTCTCATTGAGATTTCAATAAATATCTAATTTTACAAGTAGGGATGTCGAAAACATAAATTTCAAGCAACCATCCATTTTCATAACCTCAACAAAACTTTCAATATCTTGAGACAGGTGTTCAGATAAAAATCATGTTAAAGATGTCTTTGAAAAAAATTATAATAGTTGGCACTACATAAGGGTCATTTGACCATTGTATAATGGTTTCTTGACTATGTTAAGGGTACCATGAACCACTACATACATTTATAACAAACTATTGTGTATGAGTTATTCTACACTGCATAATGTTATAGGGAAACACAAAAACCTTTTTAAGGGAAGATTAAAAAAATCCATAGCCACATATGGTTCAATATTCTATTGTGTAAAGGTTCCATAGATCTCATGTAAGGGTAACAAAACTACTACAAGAATTGTGTATTGGCGACTTGTAGTTATGTAAAGGTATCACAATCACTACTTATGGGTAAGATGATCCCCATGATAGGGTAACAACCAACCCATGTCAGGTTAGAACACACATTACTATAACCATATAAGGGTATCTTTATCCCTATGTAATGGTAACGTACATGCCATGTAAGGGTAGGTCCTACCAAATAAAGAACATATAAGGGTAAAAAACCCTCATGTAAGGTTAAAAAATCCAAAATGCTTCCAAACTAATTATATAAAAAATAAAAAATAATAAAACCTAAAATAAATGAAACATGAGAATATTCAGGACAAAAATCAAATCAGAAACATTTATGTTTTAATACATACCAATAATATTTTAATGTTTTTAAATCTCCACCTTACCTAATAAAATGTAAAAACATAGGCATAGTGTTCTTATTTTCCTACACTAAGAAAACATATCTACTATATCTAATAGTATTTACAATAATGAAAAACCTATGAACTAAACCCGATCATCCCAATGTTATAATATCTTATCATGTAACAGAGTGAAAGAATTTCTTCCATAAGAAGACATATACCCATTGTCAACTACGAAATCATTTTCAAAAATAAAAAACATTCTAATCAACTACATTAAACCAAACAGATTCCTTCACATACCTAATATTCCATCATCCCCTATATGTTACCAGCCACACACATAACATTAGAGGACATGATAATCTCTACTGTACCTATAGTAAATTCAATAAAAGTATAGAAATATGAAATTTATAATGGAAATAGATACATTGCAAAAAATAAATGAAGTTTATAAGAAATATCAAAAATGAAAAATTTATAATGTTAACATTAAACAAGGACTAAAACATATAATATTAAAATATATAATGTTTATACGAGATATGTCTCTACATGATCACAAACAAGATAATAATACTTTCCCAACCAACACACTATCTTCTAACCATAGGCCCCTACAAATAACATATAGAGCCATTTCAAGGATTAAAGAAGAAAGAAAAATTATAGTTATACCTAATCTATAATAAGGGATTCTAAATAGACTCATAAAAGATTAATATTTTCATAATTAGAAAATACCACATTGTTTGGGGTTGTACTATCCTTAGACATATCTTCAGGGAAGTATCACTTCATGTGGTTGGTTTTTACACAATGATAGACGTTCAATTTCTTAAAACTACTATCATTATTATTTACATTTCTATTATTTTTTGGGTGACCAATCCCACTATGAAACTCAGACCTAGAACTCACCAAATTTTCCTCCATCTTTAGACCATGAATTTGAATATCCTTAGAGATAATTACCGACTTCACATATTCTAATGTGATATAATATAAATCATTTAGTCTAAAATTGTATTTATTAATTCATATAATGAATTTTGAAAATCGAATGCCTAGATCTCATCCATAATTTCATCATCTACATTAGAAAATATTGAAACAATTTTATTAAAACTATATAAATGAGTCAGTAATGAGGTTCTAATGTCCATTTTTAAATTATAGTGATGTACGTTCATTTTTATTCTTCCTAAAAGTTACCCGGTAATGAAATGACACTCAAAATTCAACCAGATTCCACTGAAAGAAATTTTATAGACCACTTCTCCCAAAACCTTCTCATCATGGTTCAAAAACAATAGGGAATGGGCCTATTTAAAAATTTTAGGGTCAAAATCCCCATAAGTGTAAAATGTCTCTCCAATAGAAGATACAATGGTGATATTCTTCTTTTATCCAATCAATTATTAATCAAGAATGTTTTGGACAAGAAGAGCATACTTTCTAAGTCTCCAAAAATTGATATCATTCTGTCTATAAAATTATTCAATATATATCACATTGAATGACATATCTAGGTTTGATAAAAACACTTTGATACCAACATGTTATCATAGGTTAGCCTTTGTGACCCATAAGATACCCTTGGTTAGGGAATGTTTAGTGAAAAGAACTCTGAAAAAATATGTAAACATGACTGATCCTTAGTTGAACAACTAATGGGAATGATCATACAACATAAAAAAAATACATGGGTAAAATAGAATGAAAATTCCATAGAGAAAATGAGACAAATACATGAATGATAAAGAACGCAGTAATTAACATGGTTTAGACCACTATGGTCATACTCCATTAAAATAACACCAACCAAAAGTATTATATTATGAAATTAATCCATGGAATCCTAAATATAGGGATTTGATAATGAGAAAAAACTATAATAATATAGAATATAATAGAAGAAAAATGAAAAAACACTCGTGTTGGAATAAAGAAGCAAGAATGATAAACCATGGTAACATAATCAACAAGAATGAAAAACCTAGAGGAAACCCCATTACTAGGGATTTTTCTCACTGGTCAATGCCCCTCCAAATCATTTCTGATAATTTCTACTTAATCGGTATTCAAAAAACTGAAAGACATTCATCAGAGAAAAATCCATTAAGTCAACAGTGAGAATCATCACCAACAGGTCTTCCAATGTCCCATCCTCACTCTTTATTATCTCCCTTCATCTTATTTCTCTCTCTCAAATTCACAACATTAATCCTTGAATCTATCACTTGTGTTACTATCATGTATTGTTGGAACACAAATTCAATGTATTCATATCTTAGATCAACCTTCAAAAACTCTCATCATCTTGAGGTAGGTGTTTGGATAGGAACCATGTTGATGAAGTCATTGAAAAAAACATGTACGACTAATTGTACATAATGGTATCTTTACTGATACATATGAGAAGCTCGACGATTTCAAAATGGTAATATGAACTATTGGGTGAAGGCTTTGTAATCTACTACATAAGGGTCCATCTATGTTGTGTATGGGTAGCAGATAACATGAACCTACAACATAAATTGAGGTCACAGAAATCGGTAGCCACATAAGGGTCAATCTTTAATTTTGTAATGGTGTTATAGATTCCACATAAGGGTAACATTGAAGCAACACACATCATGTAAGGGAAATCTAGTAGCTTTTTAATCATAAAAAAAGACACATAAGGGTTTTTTGATCCCCACACATGGGTAACAACTGACCCACATAAAGTTAGAATGTACAATATTATATAAACAGAAGGGTAACATGATACCTACATAAAGGTAAATTCCATACCAAAAATTGGTAATCCCTACAAAAAAATTCCATGTATGGGTAACATAAACCTCATGTAAGGGTAAAGCAAAACCATCCAAAATATATTCAAACCATTCTATTAAAAATGAATCATAAAATACATGAAATAAAATTTGATAGGTGATTATTCATGTCATCATTCAAATCAAATAAAAATAATTATAATTATACTTAACATGAATATTTTAAAAAATATAATCCAATGAAAAAATTATGTAAAAACCCAAGGATGCTGTTTTTGCTGGGAAACACTAGAAAAGCTTTTCAGTTGGATTTGGTAGTCCTTACTAGCTAAAAAAACCCTAGAAACTGAACATGATCATGCCATTATGACCATCACATAACATGTACCATAGTGAAAGATTTATATTAATACCATGACATCTACAATTATAATCTGGTGAAACATGTTTAGAAATAAAAAACTGTTGAAATAGTGGGCACCCTATACATAATAATAGAGTGCTTTTGATTACCATATCATGCATAATAGTTAAATATACATAATGATTACTTACCATTATAGTGTATATATTTATATATCCTCTATTTAATGGTAATTTACATATATTAATTATAGTATCAAAAGGTTATATTAGATCCAAGACTATATTGATAACTTTGAGATACTATGACATTAATCTTAAAAAAAAGTCCTATGGTCTAGATACATCTTACTGGCTAGACAAAAAAGTTATTTGACTATCAGGTTGTGGGGTCTCAAAATAAATAAGACTTATTCTCATGAATTTCAAACTTGGTGATCTCTGGTAGTGAGGTCAGGAGGACAGACCCACCAATAGGAACACAACATGTTTTTGGTTTCATTGGTTGTTCCTATCTATGGACATGTGTAATGGTCTCTGAACATGAGATTATTTCAAATGTGTGTCATTTGATCATGTACTTTAATTCATTAAAAAAAACCATGTTTATGAAATCGGGGTGAGGAAGCTTGTGTTGGGTTCATCTTTGGTGGCATGACATTGGTTGAATGATCAAGAAGGGATTTATCGCCTCCATGTTGAGGTAGTTATATATCTTGGGCCATGTTGATCAGGATGGTAGTATCATGACAAATCTAGGGTCATGGTCATCCAAGGTAAATCTGTACAGTTAGATTTAAAAATAATAAAGAATGAAAAAGGTTATGACATAGGTGTACATCCCGCTTTATGTGATATTAAAGACAAAGAGACTATATCAAACAGTACGTGTTCATAGGTTGACTATAGTAAATAGTACATGTTTGTAGGTTGGTTGTCGCTACTGTGATAATCCTTACCTCTTCAGGAATTATGAGTGGTTTCTAAATCCCACTCTTAGTATATGAATAGTATACACTACTATCAAGATAATGTCCGAGATAGTCACACACAATAACACATTCAAGATTTGAATAAGAGTTTTGGACATGGTGGGCCCCATCACTAGGGTCCGAGATTTGTCCTAGGAGATGAAATCACCAAAGAAATAAATAAATTCATATTATTCTAGTTAATAATAATTGTCATTGAATTTATTTATGAAATTTAACTACATGTTTTAAGTAAATAAATGAAATATATTATTTGAGTGGATATTAAAATATTATAGGTTCAATTAATATTTGTTAGAGTATGGGTTGAGTTAATGGCTTGAGAATTTTCACGTATTATATTTAATATATTACAGGAAAGTGATAATAATAATTAATGATATTTATGGATTAGTTTAGTGGTCATAATATCATGTGTATATCATGTTAATTATTCATGGGATGGGGAGGTCATACCGGGTAATTAATATACAAACTTTGTATAGAAGAAGAGATCCTCTACTAGTGATTATTAATGATATCTCTGTCTCTCTTCTTCTCTCTCCAATTCTCTAGATAGAGAGGCTCTGGGTATAGGTGCTCAAATCAAGCTCTATATCAAGCATATCAACTAGGGAGATGTGGTGATTATCACAGTGTCATAGGCATCGTCATATATCCATAGAATTAGCCATAATAAAATGATTGACACTATCGTAGATTTCTTGATGTGTGTGTGGATGATCTAGAAGAATTCGTGTTCAGATTCGTTGAGAAGTGATCACCAATGACGAGAAGATGTCGTGCGCAGCTTTAGATACAAACTCGGTTTTTTACATTTTTAATGTCATTCTTAATCTATTTCACTCATGATCTAGATGATGTAATTAGGCAGTAAATACCTACCATCTACAAGTTCATAACTTTCGTTGGTGAAAATTTTAAAAATATCACTTTTGGGGATTTCACTGCATTCCTAATACATTTAATTTGTAGCAAAGGGATGAGTGAAAATTTTAATCCAATTAAAGAATTAAATTTTCATAAATCTGTGATGAGGGAATCATTACGGTTCCAATGCTGCATACCACATATTAATCATACATCTAATGACCATTCTGCAGTCATCCAATGTTTTGGATCGGATTTGAACTGGAAATAATACGAGGATTTTAAGTCGTGCAAAATATATAATTATATAAATGTTTATAAACAACAAGGTAGTTAAAAATTATTTCCAATGAATTTAATAAGTCGATAGATTGAATATCACCGGAAGATTATATTTTGATGATATGCAATAAATTTGTATTTTACTATAATAATTATTTAATTTTTCAACAGTAATTTTATAGCCTTTAGAAAAACTAGAATTATTTGGTTGATTGTATGGTCATTGAAATAAATAAAAATCATTAAAAGATGTCCAGTTGGGAACAAATTTTGTTTAATTTAAAAATTGGGTGGAGATAAATGTGGTGCCTCCCGTTGGTTTAGTCAAAAGGGAAAACAAAAAATGGTCCAAAGGGGTGGGCCACTTCTTCCCTCCAGGTGGTGAACCCAAGCTAGTGCATACCTCTTCTGCTCGGGCCAACCCCTCGGCTCCCTGCAAGGATTCCAACCTCTAGTGGTGCTGTAATCTAGTTGAAACCCTACCCTGATTCTAGGAGACTCTCGTCTCCAGTCTCCTCATCCGTCTGCTCCTCTCCCCTCCTGGTTCGGCGCACTACGAGCCTGAGTGCGAGCACCTCTCTAGACTGCTATTGTGCAACACACCCCCTTTAGTGGCCCAGTCAAGCGACCCACATGACCTTAGAGGAGAGCCCATCGGTGTGCAACCCACACCGACCGTGAACGAGGATTTTGGGGCCTCTAGAATTTGAATTTAATAAAAAATTAATTAAATTAATTACTTTATTTTTAGTTAATAATTAAACTAATTAAATACTTTTTTGGTTATAAACATTTATTGCATCATAAATTAATTTAATTTTGTGATAAATTACGTTAGTTATTTAATTTAATATTTAATTTTAAAATTAAATTAATTAATCAGGACAGAATAAAGTGATAATTGAATTAAAAATAATATTAAAAATATTAATTTAATTAAATTATCTCAAATTTATTTTTCATGCAATTTTATTTTTTATTTCAAAATTTATTTTAATTATGTGAGTTAATTTGTACTATATAATCATGAACCCTTGGATCAACCATTGCATGTTTGGGGAGATTTTTTTAATATTTAATTATTGCCCGCTTTTTGTAATAATTAGTATAAATAAAGGTGGTATATGTGTCATCTCAAATGTCATTATATGTATAAGGGTATGTGTTCCCAATCTCAGAGTTGTATTTTTACTCCGCTATTACCTTTTCTTGTATGCAATTTTTTTGTATAATGATGAGATTACTAGTGACACACTACATGCCGAGTGAAGACTATATACCAGATATGTGCTTATGAATTGGATGGGTAGATGCTACAATATGATTCAAAAGCAATGTGACTCAAGGTACATTCCCTAGGGTCTTGGTTGGTCTGTTATTCACTCAACAGATCAACCATTAATACTTGCTACTGATAGGTCATCATTTTATTTTTTTCATGGTTTATTATATTTGTCTATGTGTAGTTAATGCACCAATATATAGGAAAATAATAAACAAGCATGTACAAAAAAATGAACATGTGAAACGTTGGATTTTTCTATTTCTTGTAGGGTCAGCTGTGATTACGATCACATAGTACATTCTTCAAAAATAGAAATTGATTTATTTATTCACATTAAAAAATATTAAACCCTCAATGAAACATTACATTGTGACCACCTTCTGTCATTTGACTTTGGAAAAAAAAAGATGGCTATTTAGGGTGCTCGTTATACCAAAGATGAGGGTGTCTCTTACTACTGGGGCATTCTCAAAAAAATGATGATTTGAATTAACTAAAAGTGCAGAAATGAAATAGATAAATCTAGTTTTTTGTAATTTTAGAGGTAAGAATTGAGTTAATCAAGTAATGATTTAAGAAGATGATATTTCACTCAACAGAATGAGGAACCATGAGTTCATGCTATTGGCTAGCCAAACACCTACCTTGAACCCTCTAATTATTTGCATAGCCAAAGCTTTTAGACAATGATGAGATGTTTGAGGATCCACACCACTAGAATACTCAAGTGAAGGAGTACTCTAATTCGAGAATAGAGGTTTACTATAATTTGATAAAATAGTGGGATATATTTAATGATTTAATTAATTAATCAAATTGTCTAAAACAGTCATCATGATAAAAAGTATTAATCTTCCAAAATTATAATTTTAAAGAAAAATGTGAAATTATAACACAATTAATCTTTGATAAATGTTTGACAAAGTAAATGTACACACTGACATGAGTATCCAAGAATAGTACGAGTGCCTGCACATAGTACTATGATATAGGAAACTCCAGGTGTCAGTGTCCCCAACACCTATTAAACTACCTTAGGAAGCGAAGGAGAAATTTATTATAGTAGACAAATGTATATATAATATGATGGTTAGGTCATTATTCTTTCATCAATGTATGATGTTAGTTGCAGCTACAACATCATGACATGGATGACATAATATGCAGTCTCATCTCTGAGAATATTGCGAGGAAAAAGTGAAACAATGATATGAATATGTAATGGTTACACTAGATCTATGTAAATTGAAAGGTGGGTAACGATCTTTTAGTACATCATATTCTAATATCACTTTCACCCATTTACTCAAGTATTGTTTTAAGTTCCAAAAACAAACAAGTATTGAGTAAATGCTTCATTACCAATTTAGGCAAGGTTCTCCAAGTTAACAAGAATATAAAAGATACTTAAACCTTTAATTCTTAATGAAAACAAAATGAAGGGCAGGGAAAAAAGTCCAATGGAAATTAATTCCATCAGAACATTTGAGATTTCATTCAATTATTGATGTATTAATAGGAGGTTATTTTCTTTTCATGTTATGAAATAAAACTATGGAAGTTTAATAATAATAAATTGAATTAATGAAGCATGTTACCATTTCTTCTTCATGAATATTCAACAATGTAATGATTCAGCTTTAGTTCGTTGGTATTCAACAAAATATGATAGACTCATATGTATATTAATATAAAATATCCAAGTAAGTATAGAAATATTATTTTAAAGTTAGGTGTGTTCTACAAGTGGCTGAGAAAGGGTGACACCTAAGCCAGTGGTGAGAAATACACAATTTCTTTATTTCAAAGTGAATGACTCATGTAGAACTGTTATTGATTATAACCACAAACATTCATCTCACATGGGATTTTTAACATAAGGATACATTATTCTAGGTCCCTTAAAGAATGTTGTTTGTGGTGTATCATGCATAACAAATAGTTCAGTGATAAATGAATCATAGGCAATAAGTAATGAATATAAAAAATATGAATTATACTAAGTTGTGGAAAGATAATTATTTTTCAAGAAACACTTAATGTGGACATCAAGAATATACCTAGTATGGTATTTAGGATCGACAGAACTAAACAATTTTTTCATTATTGTTGTCTTTAGTTTGGACAAAGAAACCTTTATAAATAATGGTGTGTTACAAAGAATTAGAAATTAGTTCAATAAGTGAGCATGAACTGTTTTAATGGAAAACTAGTGGTAAAGATACTTCATATGGTTCATTTAATTAATTAAGGAATGAGAAAGTGAAGTGCATGGTTAGAAGATATGAGTTGCTTTGAGCTGGCATGCCGATGAATATATTGACCAAGAAATCATAGATCGTGCTAATGCACACAAATTACATTATCTACATCATGACATTGATGTTAAATAGGATTATTGATAATGAAGTCTTACATGTCAATATTGATCAATAAAATGGAGCATGGAGAAATTCCTAAATGAAAATTTTATACATTAGAGTTAGGATGTAAAGAGTATCAATGTTGCAACTTTCAATCACTACCATTGTATTTCATGATGTGATTTTAAATAACAGTCATATCCCATAACTATATGCCAACTATAATGAAAAATGGATATCATACAAGTGATTCTCTGATGCAAATATATAATGTCTTAAGGACATGTGTTTGGATGCAAAGAGTTCATTTGGAAATAAACTAACTTCCATCATGAACAAACAAAATGTGCATCTATTGTAATTATCCTAATAGTTGATTAGGATGTTATGTAAATCCCTTATATAAAAGTGGTGTTCATGTGATAGACTAAAATTTTATAAAAGGGTGACCAAATCTACATGACATATTGGGAGTAATATAGAATTGAGTCTAGTCAATTATATAGATACACATGTTGTTGGAATTGGAACTAGTTCCACATACTCATATGGAACAGAGTATTTCTAGAGACATATACTACATGTGAATGATAATATAATGGTCATGGTTTTAGTATTAATTGCAAATAGTGGTGTATTATTTATTGAAAATAACGTTTCTTACAAGTATGTAGTATATGGAAATGATCTATGATTGAAATGACTAATTAAAATTCAATAAATGGATTCCATGTATCAAAATGAAAAAGGGTATTATTATAATGAATACTTTTCTAGGTATTCATGTGAAATGATACATGGATGGTGCATGCATAGTACCAACAAGGCTTGATTATTTACACCAAGTCTAAATCCATTGATAATTTTACTTATCATAGCTAATTTCTATTACCATTATATTGATCATTAAATGTAATGACTGCCAATCAAGCGAGGTGTCTATAAAATGAATCCAGAAAGAGATGGTCATATCACAGAACTCTAATAATGGTTGCGAGATACTAATATCTGGTTCAGGATTTAAGTAAGAAATGAGTTCGTATAATATACATTTCTAATAATTGTTTTCCATGTTTCTATGATAGGTTCATGGGAGCGCCAAGTATTTACATGTAAAATATGTTCAACAACATATAGAAAATAGATTGGTCTTCGAGTTAGATAAGACCAAGATGAAATTAATTCTCGAATGATTGACATAAATTAGAAACCTATGTTCTAGCGAATAAGAACTACTAAGGTGGATCTAAAGGTTTATTGGACCTTTTCAATCGTATATATAGTGACATTGTATTGAAAAATACAATACAGAACAATTCAAGAGAGGGATTGTCATCATTGTCACATGGAATTATCTCTCCAGGTTTAAATATTCCGGATGTGGGAGGATACAAACATGGTGAGTTGAAGTCCATACACTTATGTGATTGATTAATCATCTATGACATAATATGTACAAAAATTGATATTTCCTTGATATGCTTTATAGTAGTAAAATATTATTTATATCCAGGAGCACTGCAAGGGAAGCAGTTAAAACTATCCATTTGTACTTCCGTAAGTTGAAAAGATATGTACATCAGAAGTGGATAAGAAATTATACAATTTTTAAAGGGACAAAAACCAGTCATTCTAAGATCCATGGGAACTAATATCATACTTAGGGTAATGTGATGAGTGAGACAATATCATATAATCTAGTGGTATCCATACTAATAAACATTGAGTAAGTTGCGGCTTCTAAGGCACCAAAGAAGCAGTTAAACACAACAATTTGTTAACGTTCAGGGAATCCCACCTAGTAAGAAGAGGATTATCATAATGTAAATTATGATACTATTAATAGCCATGATGTAATGTTTTGACAGTGGAAAAGGGATATACTCAAAGTTACCATTTATTAAGAAGTTTTAATCAAGGAGATGAGGTTACAAATATCAGAACAGCCACACGGCTTAATCGTGGAAGACCTAGTAGCTAAAGACATGATTTGGAAGAAACAAGATCTTAATCATGTGAGAGATAACAAGTTTGGTTATCATGTTGGATCTAGTGAAATTGGGAGAATTTTGAAATATTGGGTTCCCTAGACCCAACTATGTGGTGATTTTGATTTCTATATCATGCATACAGGTTAGATATACCAGATGATTACATACCATTACTGTGTATGTATTTCTGCATCCACTATTTAATTGTAATGTCCTTAGATTAATTTTCATATTAAAAGGTTATAGAAGATTTTAGGCCACAATTATAACCTTGAGATATTATGATATTAATCTTAAAGAAAGGTCCTATGGTCTAGATACATCTTACTAACTGGACATAGAATATGTTTGACTATCACGTGATGGGGTCTCATAAGTATCTAGACTTCTTCTCATGATGTTCACAATTGGTGATCTCTTGTATTGAGGTCCCGAGGACATGCCTACAAATATGAAAACCATATTTTTGGTTGTTATGAGTTTTTCATATCTATGAACATCTGTAATGGTCTCTTAACTTGAGATCATTTCCAATGTTTCATTTGAACATGTACTTTGATGCGATTTGATAACCATGATAATGAAATCATGGTGTGGTAGCTTGTGTTGGTTGGGACTTTGGTGGTATGAGATTGGCTGAATGATTGAGAAGGAATTTGTCGCCTCCATGTTAGTAATGTTATATATATTAGGCCTTGATGATCAGGATGGTAGTACCATTATAAATACATGGCCATGGTCATCCAAGTTAATTCCACTCAGTTAGATCAACAAATAATAAAGCAGTAAAAATGGTGACGAAAAGGGTGTGAGTCCTGCTTTATGATATATTAAAGACAACGAGATTATATTACAGAGTGCGTGTTCATAGGTTGGTTGTCACTACTGTGGAAATCCTTATCTCCTCAGGGGCCATGATGTGTAGCTAGATCCCCCTCTTGGTTTAGAAATAATATCTATTTTTATCGAGATAAGGGGCTAAAGGGTCATACACAATAGCATATTCATGATTCTTCCCTATTCAGTTGAATAAGAGTTTTTCACTTGGTGGGACCCATTAGTGGGGTCTAGGATTTTTACATGGAGATACGATCACAAAAAAATCATATCATCCAAGTTAAGAATAACTGGAATTGAATTTATTTAAAAAATTTATTTACAAGATTTATGTAAATACCTAAAAATATTATTTGAGCGAATATTAAAACATCCAAGGTTCAATTAATATTTACAAGAGTATGATCCCAGTTAATGGCTTAGGAATTATCTCGTAATATATTTATTATATTATAGGCAAGTGATAATAATAATAAATAATATTTATGGCTTAGTTTAGTAGACATAATATCATTTGTATAGTGTGTTAATTATTCAGGGGTCGGGGAGGCAATACCGGTTAACTCATAAAAACACTATATATAGAAGAACAAATCCTCCAAACAGTTAATATTAATGGGATTTCTATCTTTTATTTAATCTTCCATTTTCATGAGATAGAGGCTCTAGATCTTGGAGCTCGGATCAAGAACTCTTCTAGGAAATGCAAGAAAGACGACGCAGTGATCGTCGGAGTGTCAAAGGAATTGTCAGATCTCCTTTCTAGCACCCATAATTTGATGATGGACACTCCTGTGGATTTCTTGAAGCATTCATGGATGATCTAATGGAATTATTCTTTGGATTATTCAAGCACTTTTCTCCATGGATGGGTAGATGTCATGTGTAGCTTCAGATCCAAACAAGGTATTTATGGATTTAATATCATGGATAATTTCTTTCACATGTGATCCTAATGAGGTAATTGGGTAGTGATTCTTCGAAGTCGACAAGTTTATGTACTTCATTAGAGAAAATTTTTAAAATACCACTTTTGGGTATTTTTCTATGTGCTCAGTAATATGAAACTATATTAAAAAACTCATAACTTCACTTAATTACACTTCCATTGTTTCATCTCTTCAACCAAATTTACACGTGTCATCAGAGGTCTTGTTCAACCCTATTTTACATGTATGGAACCCATAAAAACTTGAGCAATTTCCAATTCCTAAAAAATTGAAACATGTAAATCATTATTGTAAAATATAAACAACGTCAAAAGTAAAATAATCTAGTGAATTATGTAAACACAATAGAGTACAAAAATTTTGTAAAGAAAACATGTTTATAGGAGACAAATCTCCACCTAAGCCCAAACATCTTAGAATACAAGCCCTACCCACACCCTTTATTCCCACTAGGGACCCCTAAAAATGACATAGGAACATGCCCAGTGGTTGAAGATGAAATAAAACCCAGACATTCACGTAATCTATACAATGGGATTCAATATAGAATCATAGATTATTGGTACTATCATAACCACTGAATAAACCATTTTTTGGGTCATTATATTTCTACATGTAAATTATCGGCAGTATCTTCTAATTTTGATGGTTTTTCTATAGTGATAAAACATATAATTATTAAAAAACTACCATACTTCTCTTATTTATATTTTTTTTACTGGTTAACCCTTTATACTAAGAATCTCTAGACCAAAACCCGCCCCGATCCTACAATCTTCAAGACATAAATTTGAAGATAACTATTCACTTCACTTCCTTTAATGTGATGGAATCCCTACAACACATCATGGAATATCCAACCAGATAAAATGATTCATACATGGAATTCGGAAAAAATCATGTTTGGTTATCATATATAACTTAAGAATTTACATTGTCTCTGTCTAATGCCAACTTATCCAAATTATCTAAATGAGATTGCAGAGAGGTGGAATGTGTCATTTTGAAATTTTAAAGAGGAATTCTCTTCTGTAATCATCCAAAAATAGAACCAATCATGAAAATATTATAATGATTCTTGGAAATTGCACCAGTATAAATATCAAGGACCACTTCCCACAAAATCTAGTCTCATAGGTTCAGAAACAATAAAGAATATTCATTTTTCAAAATTAGAGGGTCAACATATTCAAAAGAGGTCAACCACTATCATGTAGAAGATAGAGTGGTGATCTTACTATTAGATCCTTCCCATGATTTATCATTTCTATTATAGAAAAAAATATCATGAATTTTAACTCTTTGCAAATTCAAATCATTCTCTACATCAGACTTCTCAATATCTACCTTAGTCAAAGACATCAATGAAATTGATAAAAACATTATGACACAAATATGTTATGGGGGGATTGTGCTGAAGAAACACAAAAACCTGTTGATATGAGGAAGTATTTTGTAACCCACCAATAAAAAAGATGCTAACAAGGTTGATCCTAAGATGAAAAAATTGTAAGAATGAGTATACTGCATAAATAAAACATAACCATTGGAAAAAATAATAAGAAAATTTCAAAGATATAATGATATAAATTCATGAAATAAAAAATAACACATTAATTAACATGGTTTAGGACACTTTTGTCATACTCTATGGAAAGAATACTACATGAGACCATTTAATTATGAAAATAAAATAGAGAACCTTAATAAAATTGACACAAGAAATGGAAAACACAAAAAATAAAACATAACAAACTAGAGGATTAATGAAATAACACATTCATAGGTATACTGAAATATGAAAAAAAAATCCATGGTAAAAAAATTTATAATAATTAATAAAACTATCTAGAACCCCGTTACATGGATGTACCTCTACTGTAAATTCCCCTCTAGACCATTACAACAACATTTCAACCTCTCAGAAATCACATAACTAGAAGCTCACGACCCAAACATAATCATTTAATTCAACCATGAATATCTTCCCCAACAAGTCCTTAAATAATACATCCTCAATGTAGATAAATCTCCTTCACTTCTATCAATCTTCCTCAACTTAACCACTATAGGTGTTCAATCTATCTCATATTTTAAAAGTAGGGACTATGGGAACTTAAATTCCAAGAAATAATCCCTTCAATCAACCTTGAAAAAATAATCATCATCTGGAGACATGGGTTTTGATGAGAATAATGATGAAGAATTAATTACAAGAGAATAAATAATGGCCATCAGAGTATAAGGTTTTCTCAACTACTGTGTTTGGATTTCTCAATAGTAGTGTAAGGGTATCATGACATGATATATAAAAATATCATAACCCACCATGTATGGGTTCTTCTATACTATGTAATGGAAGCATAAACCTTGAAATCACTATTTATATGTACTTTTCCAAAAGCCTTATCCTCACAAGGGACAAATTTACAATGCATAAATGTACTATAAATCATAATTATGGATAATTTGTCCACTACACACTTTATTTAAGTGTCAGTCTATACCTCTGTTAATGTAACACAACTTCTATGTAAGGGTAATTTGATTTCCACAAAAGGGTATCAACTAACCCACATAAAGGTAGGGTTAACATTATCAAATTTATATATGGATGACATTATCCCTACATAAATCTATTGTCCAACCAATAATAGCATAAATGATATAAAACAAAACACAATTATGAAAAATTACCCCTCATATAAGGGTAAACAAAAACTATCCTCAATGATGATAAACAATCTTACCAACATTAATAAAAAAAGCATGAAATACCATGGAACATGATAATATTTATGATATATATAAAATCAAAATAAAAAAAAAATATTTACAACATAAAAATATAAAATTTAATAATTATCCACCTTACAATATAAAATGTAAAAATAGAGGGACAATGTTCTTTAAATCACACATTATCTTGTCCTTTCAGTTGGTTTAGAGAGTCTTTAATAATAATAATACCCTAATAACTAATCATGATCATCAATGTATGACCATAACGTATCCTATACTAAATTGGAACATGTATGGTCATACCAACACATAAACTACTTTCAACTTCTGATATATAGTCAGAAATAAAAAAATATATATTAAACTAAATGAAACACAACTCAAACCATCATTTAACTGATATTTAATCATATCATACCTACATCCATCTCCATACATGTTACAAGAGTTCTTGGTTATCTTTCTTGTTCCGATAGTAGACCTAATAAAACATGAGCAATATAAAATTACTCAAACAAAAAGATACATACAAGAATAGAAAAGAAGAGTATAAACAAGATCAAAAATGAAAAAGTTCTAATGAAATAAGTAGACACAGTAACAAAAAAACAATACTAAAGGAGTAAAGTATCCATCATAGAATAATAATCTTAGATAAATAGCATACCCACACACACTCTTCCAACCAGAGGCACTTAAAATCACATGCCAAGCCATTCCAAGGACCCTTGAAAAAAATAGACAACCTAGAGATAAACCTACTATATATAAAGGGTTGTTATAAATACTCAAATAACCTTGGTACTATCATAACATGGTTGTATCACAATTTTAGGCCATACCATCACTGAAAAATCCTTACAATAGTATATCTTAATGTGTTCGATTTTTCCACATTTATAGAACATAACCATCTTAAACCAACTGCCATAATTCAATTCTTTTCCTTTATTTTTAGCTTGTCCCTTTATATAGTGAGATGAAGGGACATACCTCACCTTAACTCCATTTATTTTTTGGATAGGAATTTTAGTATCACTGGAGAAAATTATAGACTTCATATCCTCAATAGTGATGAAATCCCTTCCATAAATCCTAAAATGTCCAATCATGTTGAATGATTCATCCATGGAATTGAAAAACAAACAATACTAGTCCAAATCATTAATTTCATCATCTACATTGGCTTAGTATAACACTATATTATTAAACCTATCTAATTATGTCCATGAAGAGGTTCCAAGGACCATTTTGAAATTATAAAGAATCATTTTGTTTTGTAATCCTTCTAAAATTCACCCACTCATGTAATTATTATAAAGATTAAACCATATTTCATTGGTGGAGGTTTTAGGGATCCCTTGACAAATAAACATGTGACCTTGGATAAACAAAACAATGAATTGGCCTCTTTCAAAATAGAATTGTCAATATCCTCATAATAGGTAAATGAAACTCCCATGGAAGAGATAGTGGTGATGCTATACCTAAATCGTAAAAATGAATCCTCAACATCATTTTGGAAAACATAACCCACATTTCAACACTATAAAATTTAAAACCATTGTCTATATCAATATTCTCAATTTAAAGCTTAGTCAAATTCATCTCTAGGATAAAAAACAACCATTTGATACTGTTCTGTTTGTGGAGGATAGTGCCGGGGAACCTCTAAAAACTTTAGGTAGGAAACATTATCTTGATACCTACCCACAAAAGAGATTAAAATATGATGTATTCTATGATTAAAAATGAAAAGAAATGTAATACAAAATAAAAAAAGAAAATTATGGGAAAAGTAGAATAAAAAACACATATTATGAATGATATGAATATAATAAAGATAAATAAAACTTGGATTAACATTTTTGGGATAATTTGATCCTAATCCATTCAAAGAACACAACATGACACCTATTTATTTTTAAAATAAATAATCAAATCTTGAAAACTGGGATACTAGAAAGAGAAAATACACAAAAAACCAAATCATTGGATTTATAAATTAATACTTATTCACGAATAAAAAAGTTGGAACAAAAATAATAGGGTATGATTATCAACAAGATATAAAATACTAAGACAGAATCCTCTTATGTAGGATACAAATTAGTAATTCATGCCCCTCCAAGTCATTACAGTCACACTCATCCTCCTCCAAATACACACAACTATAATCTCCCTATAAGAACAAAATACCTGAAGTTAGCCACTAACTTCATTGACAAAATCCCCATGAATGATCCCTCCTCAATCTAGATTTTTTGCTTCCCTTCTCTAAATATATCTTGGCTTCACCTATATGAGCATTCAAACTAACTATATTTTTACAAACAGAAAACTCGATCCCATAAATTATAAGATATCATCCCTTATAACAACCTCAAACAATCTCTCAATAGTCTAAGAATGTTTTTAGACAAGAAGAATCATTAAGATTCGGTATAATTAAAAATACAATTGGAAAGTTCTACAAAAGGGTCACTTTACCATTATATAAGGGTCTCTCGACCATTACATAAGGGTACCATGAACCACTATCTAAAGATACCATAAACCACTCTGTAGGTTCCTTGTCCATTGTATAAGGGTAATGAAAACTAAATATTTCTACCTAAGGGTATCTATTTGAAATCCCTATTCAAATAAGATTTAATCTTCTATTGCCCAAAGTTACCAAAGATCCCACATAAGGGTAACTCAACCACTACATGCTTCATGTAAGGGTCAATAGCTATCTATGTAAAGGTATCACAACCAATATTCCAGTTTAAGTTGATCCCCACAAAATAGTAAAATCCTACCCACACAAAGGAAGAACACACATTACCATAACCATGTATGGGTAAAATAGTCCCTATATAAAGGTAATGAATAACCCATATAAGGTTCATCCCTATAAAACAAAGCACACATAAGGGTAATATTCCTCTCACATATGGGTAAAAAAAGAAATAATGATTCCAAATCAATTCTAAGTAAAATGAAACATAAAAACATGAAATAACAAACAATGAAGATCATTTAGGACATCAATCATATAAAAATACATTTTCATTTTTAACATTAAGATGAAAAATTTGAACAATCATCACATTATAAAATAATGAATAATAAAGGGCCAAAGTTATTGAAGGCCTATACTAGACTAACATGTTAACTGGTTCAATTAGTCTTGAATAATAAAAAATCCCTAAGAACAAAACATGATTATACCAATATGACTATCACTTTAGATATACTATAGTGGTACATGATTTCCCATACCAATACATATATTACAATAAGTTGTTAAAAATTCATAAAAGTACAAAATAATATAATAAATCTATATTAAAAAACTCATAACTTCACTTACCAAAGATTCCATTATCATATTCTTATAACTAGTTACAAACATGCCATCAGAGGTATTGGTCATCTCTCCCATGCATGTGGGACACCCATAGAAACAATAGAAGTACCTAATTGCTAAAACAAAAAAAAATTAAAAAATAGAAATAATGAAAATAAAAAATTTCAAAATATAAATAATTTTTATGTAATATGTACACTCACTATAAAAAAAATAGAACGAAAATTCAAAATATTGATAAGTGACAAGACTCTAATTGAGTCCAAATAGCTCACAAAGCCAAACCTACCTACACCATCAATTCTAACATAGGTCCATTATAAATCACATGTAGAGAATGTCCTATGATCATAGAAGAAATAAAACCTAGAGATACAGATACTCTATACGATGTTCCCTGATACAAATTTAGAGAACCACGATAATATCATAAATGGGGTATACCACATTACTTTGGTACAGAATATCTCTAATGATATTGTAACATCTCCAACATGGAAGTTGATAAACTATACATTGATCCGGGTTACCACATGACCTCAAGTGCTCCTCCCCATATGCCCAAGGTTGAAGCCCCAATAGGTAACATATGAAATAAAAAAAATGATAAAAGTAAATTAGAATCATGCATTACTAACAATTTCCCCAAACATGGTACAAAAAAATAGAACAATAAATATTCCATGTGAAGCTAATAGTTCCAAAAAGTGGAGAAACCCTATAATAAAACAAACATATAAATCCAAAAAATGGTTCTTTAATCAATGTTAGGATCCTCATCCATGCATATCCTATGCCCAAATCATATCCCAAGCATTAGGGATTTGACCTTGTCCTGACATGAAATCATAAGATATTCTTAGGTACCCAATGGTGGCCCATGAATGGTGTGAGTACAACTAAGTAGGTATCCACCAATGGTGTATAAAAAATATACAGTCTAAAAAATAGTACATGAAATTTCTAAATAAATTACTAGGTAAACAAAAAAAAATCTTTTTTTCATTAGCAAAAAACATTCACTTTAACAATTTCCATCATTATTTACATTTTTAACATTCATACTACCTTCCTTACTAAATTATTTTTCATCTCATTTTCCATTGGGACAAAAATTTACATCATTTATACAGCAACACAATCTGGTCAATAATCATGCATAAGGTAATAAGTTGAGTTCCATATATCACTAGTTAGAAACATTTCATAAAAAAATTCAATGCACTTAACTAGGAGCCTCAATCCGGGTAGTCTCATCCAATATAGTTGTGAGGGGCCTAGAGCACCAGTATGAATCCCTAAACCATGAATTCTAGGGGTGGGTTTAGAGCATTAGTCCAACCAAACCCATGAGAGGATCCTCAATCCATTTTACCACATCACCAAGCCACGTGCACATGCTTATATACCCATTAACCACATATACCATATCACATACGAAACATATTCAACACACAACATTTAAATTTCACATTTTATTAATCATATTAATTAGCATACATCCTTAACCAATTAACACATTCTCCATTTATATTTCACATGCCATTTATCCCATTTTCCTTTGAATACCATAAGCCGATTAGCATAATCATCAATTCCCATGAATTAATAAATTTCACATAATTCCTCAATTGACATGCTTTAACCAATTTACACAAAATCATCATGTTCAAAATAAAAAACACAAAAATGAATTTCAATTACAACTCATAATACATTGGTCACATTCACATTAATCCATTTAACCCATCTTTACATTGTTCCAAAAAATCCCTTATTCCATTATCAAAATCATTATGAAACTATGAATAATACTTTTTTCACATTAACTCACATGCTATCATGTAATTCATGGTGTCTACATAACCAAAAGTTAATTACAGGCCACAAATATAATTTTCTATTTTTAGAAATTTTGGAACACCCCATGGGTGGAACTAAATAGTCTATATCATATCTATTCATCACATAAAGATCTTGAGAGGTAGAAATCATCATTTAGAAAATCATTTTACTAAATCATAGTAAAGGCATTAGATGTTCATCAAGAGAAAAACAATATAAAAACTACACATGTATAAATCTAGAGTAAAACTATGTGACAAAACTTGTAGACCACCTACCATAAATATGAATAGGAACACACCCTTAATCATAGACTTAGATCCGGAATCAAGAACCCTTTGAAGAAAAAAACTATGATCCATCAAAAATAGATTGTTTTACGGATTTTGAAGAAGAATAAAAAATCGATAAGCCCTACTCCAGAAAAGAGAATAAAGTGGAGTGTTAGACATACCTGAAGCTTAGATCTACAACCAATAGTACTCTAAATTTCCTAGAATCGATGGTGATCGAACTTTGAAATGATTTGGGATATTGACTTCATAACTAGTGCTGGAGGAGTAATAATGGGGAAGAAAAGTTGGTAAGATACTTAAAGTCTTGAGGGAAGGAGGTAAGTTCCCAATTATTTATTGGGTACAGGGTTTGGCCACAAGATTTTCCAATCTGTGCACCAGCCATTGTTTTAGAAAGGCAGGGTCTCATGGTCACATGGGAATCCTCACTCTATTTGAAAAATGGTGCACTAACCGCGTGAAATGCTTCTGTCCTGGTTCAAATAGTTTGTCTTTCCCCCTTATATGGTTTTACATAACTGTGCACGCCTCTTATTGGCTAGCATGATTTGAACATATAGTTTTCTCAAGTTGTGAACCAACCTTACAACACACACCGGATAACCATTTTTTTTGTGTTCTGAACCCTCTGAACACCCTTTAGCCTTTCCAAGCACAATGTAAACATTCTATTAACAAAATTTAAGATATTTAAATCAAAAATAGAACATGGTCATAACTCTATGATATATGGGTTCTTACATCCTCCCCAACATATAATCGCTCATACTCAGGCCACACATCTAAGGATCACCGGGATTATAATGAAAAGAAATCAGGTTGTTGGGACTGTATATCCAACTCCCTTTCCAATTTTTCTTCTGGAAAATTACTATTATTCCATAAAACTCAAACCAAAGCCACAATTTTTCCTCACAAAATATTTTCACTATGATCCCCAATATGAATCAGATTCTCCCCAAAGGATGCATTAAACTCAAGATCAATATCTTGAATATCAATCATGTGAGATGGATCAGGGTTATTCTATCATAGCTTTGAAATATGAAAAAAATTGTGACTGAAACCATATCATTGTGGAAAAACCAATTGGCACGCCTCTTGTCTTATTCTCTCCTCAATCTCGAATGCTTCCACAATCTTGGGAACCAACTCTTCCTTCTTCAAAATCCAATAGTTAAACAACCTTGGCGACACTCAAAAACACACATGCTCAACCACCATAAACTCAATAGGTCTATAACATTGATCCTTATACAACTTATTCTTACATTGAACCATTTCCATAAATTTTCAAAACAACTATAGGGTCTACTATAGAGCACCTCAAACAGTTCCATCTTAATCGTATGTTGGTAACTATTATTGTTGGTGAACTAAAAAACCTCTATTTTTTCACCCTTGATCCTCTAAAATCTGGGACACAAGATCTAAACATCTACTTAAGTACATAAATAGTGTTATTTTATTTTCCGTCCATCTACAGGTGAAAGGTCAAGCTTATAAACACATAGGTACCATGTTCCCCCATAAATACCTTCCATAAGTGAAACATGATGTATGGATCATTATATAAAACTACAGTAGATGGTACCCTATGTAGGTGAATTATTTCTCGAACATATATATAACCTAACTAATCAATGGTTAAAATCCATCTTATTAATTAAAAGAGTGTTTCCATGGTTAAATGATCCACAACTACTCAAATTGCATCATTCTTTTGTGGTGTCCTCAGTTGATCAACAAAAAAATCTATCCTCATTTAATCCTATTTCTATTATGGAATGGGAAATGGATGAAAGAAAATACCCAACCATTAATGATCATCCTTCACATGATGGATGGTAATGCATCACATCATGAAACCCATAATCTTTTTCTTCATCCCTAGACACTAATTGTACCTACGAATAACAAGATACATTTTGGTCAAACCAGGATGCACTTCAAAATTTGTTGCATACAAATAATTCATCAACTCTTCTCATATACACAGTTCTGAAACCGTACAGACACTGACATAATTTATCCCATCATCTCCAACTGTAAAAACAAAAGGTGAATCCATACATCTAAAAACATCCCTTAAAGGCAACCAATCATGATCCTCACATTTCACTTCCTTAATCATGCTCGAAAGCATGGACTCAACTTCAAAGGATGAAAGGGTCATCTACCATGGGATATTATACACCTCAATATGAATCTATAGAAAATAACACCATCATCTTACACTCTATACTTGATTCATAAACCATGTGATTCTAAATCTTCTTAATCAAATAACTTTCAACACTGTTTCTACTTCATGGTGTGTGAACCAGATCAAATTCAAAGGATTGGATGTATTCAACCCATCTTCAATAAAGTTGATTAAAAATCATATCTAGAGAATATTTACTTTATAATTTTATGATTTATAATCCATATACCAATCTCATAATAACTAATTCTACTAAAATTTTAAGACATGAACCCCCGCGAAAAATTCAACAAAATGTGTAGGGTAAGTTCTTTCATGGAGACTCAATTGTTAGGACCCATATTCCACAACACAATTATCCCGAATCAACACCACTCAAATACTAACACCAAATGCATCACAAAACATGGTAAATTTCATACATGGATAAGGTATGATTAGAATCAGTGTGGTTTTTAATCACCCCTTTAATTCCAAAAAGACATTCAAATATTCCCCAGACCACACAAACATGATTCTCTTCTTGGTCAAACCTAAATGTAGAGTCAAAGAATATGAGAAGTCCTTAAGGGACCTTTATAAATATCCAAATAATCCTAGAAAACATTAAACATCAGAAACATTATTTTTCTACTTCGTTGACACAACTGCCTGAACCTTCTACAGGTCCAGTGATATATCTTCATTGTAGATGATATGACCCATGAAATGAACCCTATCAATCCAAAATAAACACTTGGATATCTTTGATTATAGACTATTCTCTCTTAGTGTACTTAGAACTATGTAATTTTTTTTGGCATTCTCATCACGGGTTATAGATTACAATAATATTTCATCAAAAAATACAACTACCAAGTGATCTAAGTAAGGATGAATGATTCATTTCACTTGGGTAACAAATAGTGTCAGTGAATTGGTCAATATGAAGGGTAAAACAAAAAAATCATACATCCCATACATGCTCTTAAAGGAATTCTAGGGTATATCAAAAGGTCCCACCCTTAGTTGATTACACCATAATCCCAGATTAATCTTATGGAACACTGATTGAACTATCATTTTTTTCAAAAAGATCATCGACTCTAGGAAGAGGGAATCAGTTCTTAACTGTCATCTGAATCAACATCCTGTAATCAACATATAGTCTCAAGGATCTGCCAACTTTCATGGAAAACAACACAGGAGACCCCAAAGGTGATTTTGACACCCTAGCTCTTTATTACAAACTTAAACATGATTTATTACATAAAATTTCACTTAAGACAACTTTAAATATCAATAGGTCTAGTTTATTGTGAAATTAGAGACATTACATGACAACCTAAGACATAAATATACATCAACGTTATTTAATACTTCCTTTACATGACCTCAACAATCCCTCATACTTAGCATTGCATGGGATAACCTGAGGAAATACATGTAAAAACAGTGAGCTATAAATCCCAGTATGGGAGTAAAAAAAGAATAACATGAAGAATACAATAAATTTTAGGTAATAGGAATATAAATGGAGAAAAATAGAAACATGAACAAGAAGGCATGATATTTCATGATTATCATAACATGGAAATGTGGCAACAACATTTAACATGATATTAGCATGAGTCAAGGATCATTTCACATGGAGAATGATTAACACCTAATTGTACTTTAATTACTATGAGTAAACCCTAATTTCACATTGTGGATCATGATACTATTCTTTACACAATGTATTGGAGCACTATCAGGGTGCACCCTTCTTAATGAGGAGAGAGAAAGAACTTACAGAATTTTTGGCATGGTAACAGGTGTACATGAGAGACATTAATTAGAGAGAATTGGGTATATAATCATTAAAAAATATGTATGGAATAATTGGGGAGGTGTGAAATCATACCCCAATATTTTAATTGAAAATACAAGGGTATAGAAACATAAAGAAACTTGGAAAAAATGAGAGAGGAAGAAATCCTTTACTTGGAAGTGTGATCCCAAAGGCTTGGGAGAGGCTTGAGAGAGGCTTCTTAGCATCATGGGGAACCTTGGGAGGATTATAGAGATATGATGGAATGGGTTTTTTGAGCTAAAAATTGTTTGAGTGAAGAGGAATGAGAGATTTACTAAGTTTATATAGGAAAGGAGAGGGAGTTCTTTACTATTTAGGTTTTGGACACAACACATTAACGTAATGAAAAACACAAACTATCCCATGGTTCTTGCCCAAGTGTTTTTGCCAAAGTGAAGTGTAAAACATTATTTTATAAGGCCAATGGCCGAACTTATTAAAATATTAGGCTTGTTTATGTGGAATCGAGTCACACTCTCAAGGAAATAATTTTAAAATGATAAAATGTTTTATAAGTCTTAGAGGGTCCACTGAGGATTTGAAAAACAAACAAAACAAATATAAAAAACTGTATTTTAAATCTAAAACATATATTGGCCGAACAACCCTTTTATAGTATTTTATTACATCACTATTGGGTCATTATGTTGTCTTAAAACACATTATATATTTAAATGATATTTAATGTTTCCACAAAAATTTGACTGTCTCAGAAACTTAGGAAAAATTCACCATTGGATAATTTTGACAATCCTAATTCCAAAAATAATATTCATTTTATCTAAATAATTATTTAAATATGTTAATTTTTTACTTTTTAAAATAATGACCAATATTTATCAAAATTTCTTGGGTTTTGACAAATACAACTTTCAAACCATAATAAAAATTACAATTGTATTCATAAAAATTATAAGATCATTTATATTTAATAAAATTTAATTTAGTAATAATATTTTGTTAAAATATTATTGAATTAAAAAATCCATTAACTCCTCAAAATATATTTCTTAATTGAATATTTACTAAAAATACTATTTGTGCTTAAAACACCATTTACAAAGTAACAATAATAAAATGAATGTATATTATTTATTATATAAAAAAATAAAGCACATAATCATTGTGCTAGTGTCTTGTTACATAACTCTTTATAACACCTGCGTAAGTCCGAAGGGTATGGTTTACGATGGTGATAGACTCTTGGAGAGGCTCAGATAACATCACTCGAGTGGTAATCCCTAGTAACATCCACTTCTCCCGTAGGTGGTTCTATTCAAGCTTAAAATTTTTAATCTCCTATTGGGCTTGGTCAAGAGTGAATCCCAGTGATGTCAAATCCCTTTCGAGCTCTGATAAATTGGATTTTTATGAGCAATTATACAAGTTGAGTCCATCACATCATTTTTCTAAATACATTTGATTTATTAAAGCCCTATATTCATACTAATCATGTGATCAATATTTAAAATATTTATTTGAAACAATAACATTTCGTAATGGTATTTTAGAACCGAAAAACATAAAACCATGTAAGTGCATATGTCTTATATAACCGCTTTACAAAGTAATATATTTACTTAGATCCAGATCAATTTTCAATAACAAAAGTTTGTGTCTTTACAATCTTACACCCTTAAGAAAATTTCCCCCCAAAATTTTCATTTCCCATAATAAAATAGATGTGGGTAACTCCACCTCATCACTTCCTCAAGTTCCCATTTTTCATTTTTAATCTTATGGTTTCTCCACAACAAATTCATGAGGGGGATTGTCTTATTTCGTATAAATTTTTCTTTATGATCTAATATCTTCCCTGGATTCTCTTCATAGAAGTGTTAATTATCTAATGGAACCACATCAAGATTAATTATATATGATGGTTCCGGAATGTACTTCCTTATGAATGATACATGGAATACATCATGTACTTGAGATAGGTTCTATGGGAGTGCTAGTCGATATGACACTACTCCAATGCGATCAAGGATCTCAAAAGGGCCGATGTACATTGGAATAATATTTCCCTTCTTCCCAAATCTCATAACTCGATTCCATGGTGATATGTAGAGGAATACCATGTCTCTAATAACAAACTCCATGTCTCATCGACAATTATCATCATGGCTCTTTTTTCGACTCTGAGCGGTTTTAATGTGCTGCTGGATGGTATTAACCTTATCCACCATTTATTCGACCATTTCTAGACCATTGAGTTTTTTCTCCCCAACTTCATCCCAACATGCTGGTGTTATACAAGTATTCCCATAAAGGGATTCATAATGAGCCATTTGGATTCTTGATTGAAAGCTGTTATTGTAAGAGAACTCAAACTGGGGATGATTTTGATCCCATATTCCGTTGAAGTCAATTGAGCATGCTCTCAAAATATCCCCAATTGTTTGGATAGTCCACTTAGATTGGCCACCAGTTTGTGGATGATAATCTGTACTGATGTATGACTTTATTTTTAGAGCATTTTAGAGACTATTCTAGAACATAGAGGCGAATCTTGGATTTAGATTGGATACAATTGATAATGGTACTCCATGAAGCCTTACCACTTCTATAATGTATACGTTTTCCAACTGATCCAATGATAAATATTCCTGAATTTCATTGAAGTGTGCAGTCTTTGTAAGATGATCCACAACAACCCAAATAGAATTATTTCTTTTGGATGTCTTTATATGTCTAGTGAAAAATTCCATGGTGATGTTCTTCCATTTACATGATGTTATGGGTAATTGTTTTATCATCCCCTTAGACTTATGCCTCTCAACCTTCACTTACTGACATATGAGGTACATTGATGTATACTTTGAGATCTCCTTCTTCATGTTATCCCACCAATAATTCTCTTAGATATCTCGATACATGGTTGTGTTTCTTGGGTGAATGGAAAAATTCGAACTATGTACATCATCCAAAAGTTCATTCTCTAACTCCAGATTTGATGGAACACATATCCTTTTCCGAAATCTCCATATTGCTTCTTTATTAACATTTAACTCCCGTGATTTATCTTTTCAGATAGTTTCCACTTTCTTCGGAATTCCCACATAATCCTTTTGAGCATCCTTTAACCTTTCTAAAATAGATGGTTGAGAAATAATTTTTTAAAGGATTGATGATGTTCCCTTCTTTATGATTCTCATTTCCATTTGCATCAAATCTAAAAATATTGGATCCTTTTTCATTCTCATTATTGATAGAATCGCTAGGTCATTTCTACTTAGAGCATCCACCACCTTATTCACTTTCCTAGGGTGGTAATGGATTAAGAAATCATAGCCTTTGATCATATATAACCATCTTCATTGCGGTAGGTTCAACTATTTATGTGTGAATATATACTTTAGGCTTTTTTGATTCGTATATATTTCACACTTCTCACCAAAGAGGAAATGCTACAAAATTTTGAAAAATAAGATTAATGCATCCAAGTACAGATCATGTGTTCGATATTTTTTCTCATGACCTTTAAATTACCTTGAAGCATAGGCAATGACTTTTTCATTTTGAATCAACACATAGACCACGCCCTTCCTCAAAAAATCACTAAATACCACAAAAAGTTCACCACTTGTGGGTAGTGTGAGCACTAGCACAGTGATAATCCTCCATTTCCACTCCTTGAATATTTCTTCACATTCATCACCCTAAAAAACATGACTCCCTTGTGAATTATCCTGGTAAGAGGCTTTTACAATCTTTGAAAATTTCTCACAAATTGGTGATTATATCCATCTAACCCAAGGAAGATACAAATATCCATCACCAATATTGGCCTTAACCATCCCACAATTGTAGCTGTCTTGGAGGGATCCATAGATATCCCATTTCTTATGTTGATATGACCTAATAATGAGACTTCCTTGAACCAGAACTCACAGTTTCTGTACTTTTCATAGAGCTTCTCCTTTCGCAGCTCTCTAGTACAGTTCTTAGATTCTTTGCATGTTACTTCTTGGTTTTGGAGTATATTAGAATATCTTCTATAAAGACTACCATAAATTTGTTGAAGTAATATCTAAATAATATATTCATCAAGTTAATGAATCTTTCTGGAGCATTAGGGAGTCTGAAAGACATTACTATGAATTCATAGTGCTCGTACATTGTACCAAAACCATTTTTGAGGATATCAACCTTCTTGACCCTTACTTGGTAATATCTAGACCGCATATCCACCTTGGAGAAGTATTGTTCTCCATATAGATGATCAATGATGTCATAAATTCTGGGTATAGGATACTTTATCTTTATCGTGATTTTTTTGAGATCACAATAATCCATGAAAAAATGAACTGACCCTTCCTTCTTCTTGACGAAGAGGACTGGAACACCCCATGGTGAAGCACTTGAGCATATAAACCCATTATCCAGATTCTATTGTAGTTATTTCTATAGATTTTAATGCCCTACAAAAACCATTCCATATTTAGTATTGGAAATTGGAATATCCCCAGTTATATGATCAGTTGAGAATTCAACATCTCTTCTAGGAGGAAGACCATGAAATTCCTTAGGAAACACTTCAGTGAATTCCCTTACAATAGGCATGTCTTCAAGGATGGTTACTTCATTAGAATCAATCATCTTAGTAAGATAAGATTTTTCATAGGGAAGTAATATCCATTCTTGAGATGATGGTGCTAAAAAAAGATTCATCATCCTCCTTGCACTTGTACAGAATCTGGGGTCATTCACCATATGGAGAGTGATTTCCCTCTCATGACAATTTATGTTGTATCTACATAAGAAAACCCAATCCATGCCAATAATTTCATCAAATTCCACCAGGGGGAGTATGATGAGGTTCATCAGGAAGTTAAAACCACAAATTGTGATAGGGGATGAGTTATATTCATGGGTTGCAATGATTTCCCCATTTGTCATTCTCACCAACATATCTACTTCCATGATTTGTGGTGTTGTTGGGATTGTTCTACTAAACCTTAGAGATATAAAAGAATGCGTATAACTGAAATCAAAATGTACATTCTCTATTATTGAATGAAAAACTAGTGTGCCTATCACCACTTAATTGTTGGGGTTTTCTTCAGCGGTAGTGATGGAAAAATCCCGCCCTTGCTACCTTAGAGGATGTTGGTTTCCTTTGAAAACCCTTGGCATAGGGAACTGGTTTTCATAGTGCCCTGGTTCTTTGAAGTTGAAGCAATGAACAATGCATTGAGGGTCTAACAGACTGTTCCTATCCTCTATCATTGCCACAAGTTTTTCTTGTCTGCAGTTAATGGAGATGTTCCATTCTCTTCCACACCTAAAGAATTTCCTTGTCCACTTAAAGCAATTTATGGGGTGGTTCTTTTGGAAAATTTAGTAAGTGGGGTACAGGATTTTCATAGCACCATTTTATTTATGCATCAGACCAACATAATTAATGTCCACCTTATTATTCTTATCAATATGACACCCTTGAGATTCACCGATCTCCATTTCAAACTTGAGGGTACATCAGACAATTTCTTCAAGGCTCTCTAATTCACAGATCGCTATGGCTTTCCATAGGATAGGTTTTATCCCACCAAAGATGAGGTCAACCTTGCATTCAGGGTAATGAAAAATCCAGAGGCATATCATGCAAGCCTTCTTAATTTTTCCTCTTATGATCTGATGGATTCTTCTTATTTTTTCTTGAGGGTATGGAAATCCCTTTCCATCTAAAGTTGGAGGGTGAGAGGAAAATATTTATCGATTTTTTTCCAGAAATCCTTCCATTCCAACACATCAATCCCCTCCTTGGGCTTTGTATTTTTGATCAAAGTCCACAATCGTCAAGCTTCAACCTCCAGATAATAAGCAGCCAAAAGTAACTTTTCTTGTTCATAACATTGGAGGATATATAAGATCTTCTCAATGGAGTTGATCTATTGTTCGGTGATTGAGGGATTGGATGATCCATTAAAAGTAGGATGCCTTTGTCTCATGAAGCTCTTTATTGTGGCTTGTTATTTCTTAAGGGGGGTTGAACATTCCTCTTGACCCATGTTTCTATTCAAAACAAGAGTTAAATAAGAGATTATCATGACAAAGTTTGCAATGCTCTCTCTAATCAGATTAGGAATATCATTTGAACAATCATCACATTGATCATCACATTGGTTGTCAGCCCGATTCCTCCTATTACAAGCCATTGGCTTGAATAAAAGGAAAGTTAGGGGTAACACATAAATGGGAATCCAATGAAAGAAGAGATAACATATAAATTATATTTATTTCCTTAACTTATTTATGCTATCCATGATCTACTTCACAACATATAATCTTATGGGTAATTTTTTAATTCCTTTAATAATGGTTCATATTATGCTTATAAATTTACCAAATCATATCCCCTGAGAGTGTAGTAACTAAGAGTGCAGCAAGGCCCATTTTCTGGCACCAGTTCCCATTCGATTATAGCTCAAAACAGTGTTTTTGGGTTTTACCCCTAGATACATATATGCCAGAGCTTCCTCAACCTACTCGTATCCAAATAGGGATGCATTTTCTTTATAAACCACTTAATCAATACTAACCAAAATTTAAGGATGTTTTTATTATACTTTGTCTTATCCCTATGTCATTTACTAGTGTTTTCTAATTCTAATTCCAAAAATAACTAAACCTATCCTTTGATACCACCTATAATAACCAAGCTCTTTATTACAGAATTAATCATGATTTATTAAATAAATTTGCACTTAAGACAACTCTGTGGATCAATAGGTCTAGTGTCTTTGGAAATTAGGGACATTACATGACAACCTAAGACATAAAAATACAACATCATTATTGAAAACATCCATTACATGATCACAACATTCCCCCATACATAGCATTGCATGGGATAACCTGAGGAAATACATATGAAAAGGGTGATCTATAAAGCCCAGTATGGGAGTAAAAAAGGCATAACATGAATAATACAATACATGTTAGGTAATAGTAATATAAATGGGGCATAATAAAAACATGAAGATAAAGTCATGATACAACATGATTATCATAACATGAAACTGTGGCAAAAACATTTAACATGGTATTACCATGAGCCGAGGCTCATTGCACATGGAGAATGAGAAAACCTAATTTCACATGAATTAGAATGATTAAACCCTCATTGCACATGGTGTATCATGAATCTATTCTTTACCAAATGCATTGGAACGCTATCAGGGAACACCCTTATTAATCATTTCATTTCATGTTGAAGTGTGCCACCTGGATCCTATAACATGGATTCATTAAAACATCATCATTTATTCCAAGATAAAAAAATTTTGAATTAATACTTGGAAATCATAATCAATAAGCTAATTTACATAAATTTGAATACCATTTATAGTCAAATGGGCATGGTATTCACTACAGAGTGACTTTGGCATGGAAAATTGCGGTGCAATTTCTGCAGCATAATGTCATTACATAAGAATGCATAAAAATGGTTGATGAGATAGAAAGGGGTGTATCATAATATATACATGAAATGGAAAGTAAATGGATCATATAGATACATGTCCCAACATATTTAATGTAATTTAGATTCATAATACAAAATAATTGCTTGAATGTAAATGGGGAGAGAGAAATCACTTACAGAATTTTCAAGAAGGTAATAGGTGTACATGGGAGACATTGATGAGAGATAAAGGGTACTATCATCATTCAAAAATAATGATGGAAGTATAAGGGATTTTTAAAATCATACTCAAAATTTTTTAATTGAATAGACAATGGTATAGCAACATAAAGAACCTTGGAATAAAATGAGAGAGGAAGAAATCCCTTACTTGGAATTGTGATTCCAAAGGCTTGGGAGAGGCTTGAGAGAGGATTATTGGGAGATTATGGAAACATTGTAGGATTATAGTGAGAAAAGGGAAGGTTTTGGTAGATATCCAAATGGTTTTAGTGAAGATGAATGAGAGATTAAGTGGGTTTATAAAGGAAAGGATAAGGAATTCTTTATTATTTTGGTTCTGGACACTACACATTAAACTAATCAAAACCACAAATAAACCCATGGTTTTTGCACATGGTTTTTTAGAAAGGGAATTTGAAAACAAAATTTTATAAGTCCTAGACGTAATGTATTAAAATATTAGGCTTTCTTATGTGGAGGTGAGTCACAATCTCAAAGAAATTATTTTAAAATGATAAAATGTTTTATATGTCTTGGAGGGTCCACTAAGGCTTTGTAAAATAAATAAAACAATTCTAAAATCACATTTTTTTAAATTAAAAACATATATTTTCTGAAAAAAAACTTTTATAATATTTTATTACATCACTATTCGGTCATTATAATGTCATAAAACACATTATATATTTAAATAGTATTTAATTTTTACATAAAAATTCGACTGTCTTAGAAAATAATGAAAAATTCACTGTTGGATAATTTCAACATCCTGATTCCAAAAATAATAGTCATTTGATCTAAATAATTTTCTAAATATTTTAATTTTTTCTTTTAAAATAAATAAAGGTTTTTATAAAAAATTTAAGGGTTTTGACAAAAAACAGCTTTCCAATCTTAATAAAAATTACAATTGTATTCATAAAAATTATAGGATAATTTATATTTAATAAAAATTAATATTGTAATAGTATTTTATTAAAATATTATTTAATTGAAAAATCCATTACTTCCTCAAAATAGATTTCTTAATTTAATATTAACTAAAAATACTATTTGTGTTGAAAACACCATTTAGAAAGTAACTATAATAAAATGAATGTATATTATTTATTATATACAAAACTAATTCACATAATCATAATGATAGGGTCTGGTTAAAGAACTCATTATAACACCTGCATAAGACCGAAGGTTATGGTGTGTGATGGTTACAGTCTCTTGAGGATGCTCAAATAACATCGCTCATGTGGTAATCTCTATTAACATCAACTTATCCCATATGCGGTTCTGTTAAAGCTTAAAGTGTTGAAGATCAGCTTGGGCTTGGTCATGAGTGAAGCCCAGTGACACTACCTCCTTTCCATGATCCTACAAATGGGCTTCGTAAGGAGCAATTATACTAGATGATTCCATCACATCCTTTTTCTGAGTAAATTGGATTTGTTAAAGCCATATATTTATAGTAATATTGTGATCACTATTCAACTGCCTTATTAACAACAGTAACATTTCTTAATGGTATTTTAAAATCCAAATACATAATATCAAGGAAGTTTATATGTATTATATATCCATTTTACATAGTAATACATTTAATCAGATCAAGAGGAATTTTCATTCATAAATATTTGGGTCGTTATAGTGATGGACCAGGGTGATTAAACCCCTTATTGTTCAATTCCACCTCTTGATATTTAGCCATCTAGAGTTCTTTCAGTGCCATACTATATGGTGGAATGGAAACTGATTATTCCACCATGAGAAACTCTATTTTCAACTCAACATCCCACTTGGTTGGAATCCCCAAAAAAAAATTAGGAAAAACAACCTAAAACAAATCCACCATTAGAGGAATGAAATATTTCTCTACTACCCCATCATTAATAAAAAGGAAATCCACTTAGTCTATGAGTTCAGTCATATTTTGAAAAACTGGACCTACATGACCTTCCCAAACATTTAATTCAACATGATGGAAATACTTGTCTTCCTCTAGATATGTGAATATATCCCCATGATGGTATCATTTAATATGGAATTGGTACAACATTAGCCAATACATAACCAAAACCATACCAAACTCAAAAACTCAAGCACAAAAAAATTACCATAGAAAATGATACACACCAACTTCTAGAGATAACCCCTACTTTATTTTACATTTTTCATCTTGTTCCTATAATGGTGTATCGATCAACATGACTCCGCATTGATACTCCACCACTTATACCAAAACACTTACAAACTAGGTAGAGATAAAATAATGTGGTGCACCTATATAAAATGAAGAACTAGAAATCATGGAAGCCATAAAAATAAAACCTCAAATAGTTTATGGCCCATCATAACCTTATCCAGGTGCCAACTGGACTCCATGAAGTTCAATTGACCCTATACACTAGGCTATGGACTAAATTAATGGTATGACACTACCATGTTGATTTGAAAGATCTGGAGCTAGAGTATCACATCTACCACCTCTATTAGTACATCCATTAGATCTCTAACTACCTACATGATATGTGGTAACTGAACCCCTTTCTATACTCTACCCTGGTCTCAATACTCCCTCATCACCCACTTGTCGAGGGTTCCTACTAATCTTCTGCACATTCTGTATTTTTCTTACATGTTGAAAATCAACTGGTGGCCTTGGGAATTGATTGTAAACATGTCTTGGACTGCTACACTGATAATAGAAAAATCCTTCACCCCTCATAGAGACTAGTTATCTCTTTTGACTACTTTTTTTCCCCAGAAGTCAAGTGGAAATTCTCAAAACAGTGCTTCCTACTGTAAGAAGTCGATCCATTGGGTCTCCAAACTAGAGCTATGCATCCACCACTAGAATCTTTCTTGAGATTTCCACCTGAAATAAGGACTTGATGAAATAAATAATTAAACCTATTTCAAAGGAATATATTCAAGTAGGAAAAAATATCATGTCTAAGTCCATCCTAGAAAAGTCCCTCCATAGCCACCTCATCCCCCACCAATTATGGAACAAAACATTGCATGTCTGTGAAACAAAAACCATAATCCATCACTAAAATTAACCCCTGGGTCAACCTCATAAACATTTGATCCTTCTCTTATATCAAGGTCTCTGGATAGAAATGTTCTAGAAACATTTCTTGAAATTTTTTCTATATCATACCATCAACTTATTTGGTCTAAACCAAAACATCCCACTAGCGATTCACCTGACCTCACAAAATATAAGCTGCTAGCTTGACCCTCTTCATAGGAGGAGACTCTAGGTGATAAAAAATCACCTAGATATAATATATCTAGAACATGTCTAAATCTTTTCCACCCTCTCTAGAAAAATTTATAGGATGTTGTAGTAGGAAATCCCATTTCATAGAAAACATAATTTGCGCAACCTGCCTTGGGTCCCCTTCCATCATCTGCAAAAAATGATTAATGTTCGAATGGAACTCTTCATCTCTTTTATTACCATGAACCACTAGAATTTCCTTCCCTAGTTCTGGAGGATCATTCTCTGTGATGTACTCTTTTTACCCAACCATGAAAAATAAATGTGGCAGAATCTTCCTATTGTTCCAAGTACAAGTCTTAGAATACATAACAAATAGAATCCTCAATTACATAAAATAAATCTCCACTATCCATAAACAACCAATCATGTATACAATATTCCAAAAAATATCTTCACACCTAAAACAATACCATCAACCACCCCTATTGTGGGTAGTAGTCAACATGGGTTAAACCCGCACACATAGTCACAAGTCTTTCATTAGGCACCTTTTAAACAATTTCCACACTTGCAATGTAAATATTTCCCTTTTGGTATATTTCCCATTTAATAAATTTTTACAACAATAATTTTAGATCATTTATAAACCTTTATTGAGCATAATTATTTAACAAATCATTATCATTATTTTTATTTTATCCATCTTCATCATCTTTATTAGACACCATTTTCATCAAATTTTTAATAAATTAAAAAATATTATATCCTTCATCTCCAACACACCCATCTCATGTGTGCCTATCACGATTCATGAAACCTATATCCCTGGGTACCAATAACGATGCATAAATTAACAACCTTGTTCTATTATGGTAATGAGTAAAATATCATAAAATAATCACATTACACAACATGTTAATCCCCCAATGGTGAAATATAACTCAACCATTACAATACACACCCCGAACATAAATTCCCTCCAGATGTACATGGGTTTTCCCTCATATATGGGTTAGATAATCCCAAGAATGAGCTCATTTCCAAGACATGACAAAACCTAATCTCCCATTTACTATCCCAAAATAATAATACCAAAGAAAAGAACCATTTTGAATTTTTTTTTAATAAACCGGACGTATAAACCACTAAACTGGAGCCCCAAACAGAGTTTCAATATGAACTCAAGCACTCCTTCCCATTTTATAGAGGTTTTCGACTAACAGTAAGGGTTTAATGGATCACCTGGGGTGAATATACCCTCTTTATAAGAGTATTTCACAACATGTAAAATAATAAATAAGGTAAATAGTAAAACTATATAAGAATCATGCATTACTAACCATTTCCCCCAACAGGGTACATAATACAACCAAACAATAAATATTCCATGTCATACTAACTATGAAAAAAAGAGGAAAATCCCAAAATAATAAAAAACTATAGAATCACCAAATGGGTCCTCTATCTATGTTTGGATCCTCATCCATGTACATCCCATGCCCAACTCAACTCCCTAGAATTGGCCCATTGCTCAACACTTGACTCGAAATCATAAAATCCACTATGGTACATGATGGTAGACCAATCAGAGTGTGAGTACAACATAGTAATCCACCACCAATGGAGTATATAAAATTTACATTATAAAGATATAGTGCATGAATTTTCTAAATAAATGAAATGTTAAACAAAAGAAAACACGGGTGGCATTATTTAAAAGTATTAACTTTAACTATTTCCATAATTATTTACATTTTCAAAATTCACACCACCTCCGTTAATATATCAATTTTCATCACATATTCCATTGGGTTAGGAATTTACTTCATTTACTAAATGGAATAAGATGATCGATTATCATGCATAATATAATATATAGAGTTCCTTACCTCACTAATGATGAACATTTCATAAACATATTCAATAAACTTACCATGGATCCTATATCAACATAGTCTCATCCAATGAAAAAATTAGAGGCCTAGAGAATTAGTCTGACTTCCTAACCCATGAATTCTAGGGTGGGGTTAAGAACCTCAGTCCATCCCAACCCATGGGAGGAGCCTCCGTCCATTACCTCCACTCCATTATGCCATGAGGACATGCCTATTTTCCCATTATCCACATATATTATATCACATACCAAACATAATCAACAACCATAACATTTACAATTCACATTTATTTCATCATATGAATTAGATTCAATCTTTAACCCTTTTAAATATTCCCCATTTAAATTTCATATCCCATTTATCCCATATTAATTTTCTTACCTTAACCAATTTATCATAATCAACAGTTACAACACATTAAACAATTTCAAATGATTCATCAATTCACATGCTTTAATGTAACAGCCCAAGATTTTATGAAAAATATTCTTTTTAATTTTATTAATGTCTTGTGTTGTACGCTACACCAAAAGGAGCTTGCACAACACACATCCTTGACTTGCCTTGCATTACACGCAATCGCGACCTTCCTCGATAGCGTGTGTAATACGCAATACCGAGTTTCACTAAACAACGATATGCTATTAAAATATTATTAAAACTAGCCGTTATGAATAGTAATAACCACTTTTTAAAACTCTGTAAATCTTATTTTTCAAAATGAACTTCATTTTTTGATTCGGAGTATCGAATTTAGCCTAAGGTGAAATTTTGGTACTTTTCGGATAACTTTCATATTCTGATGAATAGTGAAAATTACTAAATTTTAATTAAAAACAACTTTTTCAATCGAAATAATTAATACTGATAAATTATTAATTTTAGTAGTTTTAAAGTATATTTAGAATATATTTTTACAATTTAATACAATAATGGTCATTGGATGTAATATCACATTTCAACCACTTATAAACAAGTTTCAATCTTTTGATATTTATTATCTCTTAAAAACACGCTATTTTTTTTAACAGCGGGATTTAATTATAAAATGAATTAATGAAACTTCTATGTTATGAATTTGGTAAAATAGACTTCATTTTTGAATTCGGAATATGAAATATAGCTTAGGATGAAATTTTGGCATTGATCTGAAAAACATCAATTTTTGATGAATAGTGAAACTACTAAGTGGTAGGTTAAAAACTGAATTTTGCATAAAACTTAATTTTACCGCTTCTGTGAATGGAATTTCAAGAATCCGAGAGACACGGTTAATATCAAGGACTAAAATGTGGTTCAATGAGATAAAAATAATTTTTTGGTGAATAGTAACTTTTTACTTTTTTTACCGCGGTTAATAGTAAATAGGGTAACTAAGGGTAAATATGATATCACTATTACCCTAACACATGTCCTAATTCTATTGGACAAGTGTATTTAGACCAAAAACAAACTTAGGAATAAAATATGACCATTTAGGCCCACTTGGATTAGATTAGGACATTTATTATTAATTTATTTAAAGAAGGGTTAAAATAGTTAAAATCAAAGTTTAATAAGTAAATCATTTTTAATATGGGGTTATACATAAGCTAAATTCGATTGTAAATATTCATTAGAAAGCTAAAAAGATTTCCTACATGATGGTATTTTATTTGTAATTTTTAGACATCAAATAATTTAATTTATTTATGACACAACGATGAGGCAGTAATTATCTTTTTAATGAAATATTGACATAATTGATGTTATAAGCACCAAAATAAATGTAATTTGAGATTTTTTATGAATTAAACTAATTTTCTAGGTTACTATGATATATTAATGTTGATTTAATCAACTTGGTTCGAACATTTAATTCTGTTATGACTTTCACAAAAATCATATATCAAATAGTGTCAAAATTGACACAAAATAGTTTTTAAATCAAATATTATATTACTAATTGTTATTTTATTCCTAAAAATCTAAGGTTCGGCCAAATGATTTAGATAAGGATATATATATTAATAATAAACAATTTGGGGTTCGTTTGGCATGTTATAGTAAGTGTATTAACCATATAGTGAAAGAAAACAAAAAGACACGGTAAAAGTTAAATTATTTAACTTAGAGTTAAATCTAATTGATAAGGTTTAAAATAATATCCAAACATGTCTAAATTTGATTGGTTGATGATATTACAACCCTATCTCATCTAATCTTCGAATATGAGTCATTTTTGGAGGTTGTTAAGTGGGGTTAGATTTATTATAAATTAATATTTTTAAGAATTCCTAAGGTGCCCCTCTCCTCCCCTATAAAAGGACACCTCCTCCCCCTCCTCCTCACACCAATTTGAGCACTCAAGCTCGGCCAAACCCTGCCAAAATCTCTTCTCCACTTCCCTAGCAACATCCTAGAGGTTCTGGTCTTACTCAAAGACCAATTTTAGTTCCCTAAGAGGAGGTCTCCAAAAGGTGCTTCAAAGAAGAGGTAATTACAGTTACCAATTCTTTCATCTTTATTTCTTCTTCCACTTCTTCTTCTTAGGTTGTTTCATTATGAAGTAATAACATCAGTATCACTCATATACTGATATGTTATTATAAGTATGAAACAACCCTATTTCACCATCTATCCATCCTACGGAAAAAGAAATCACCGCGCGTGCGTACGTACGGAATACCGTCTCCACGCCGTGGTGTAATCTATTTTCCACCACCACCTTACATGGATGGGTATAATGGTGTAAATAATAACTATACATAGTTATTACAACATCATATTGATTCTGATATATTGTATAATCCACTCCAATTCAATTCAATATTTATAGAAATGATATCATCACTCGTGCGTACGTACGGAATACCGTCTCCACGACGCGATGAGATTCATTCTCCATGTTAACCATTTAAGAATGATTATGATGTATATATAAGAAATAATAATGAAATATATGACATTATAAAGCTACTGGATTTATGTATATATATACATATGTATGTCATCTACTTACTTCCATTTCAAGACAATAAGGAAAGGAAAACAGCGTTCATGCGTACGTACGGACTACCGTCTCCATGAACGGTGTTTTTCATTTTATTTATCTACCTATTATATATATATATATATACTGAATATATATGATATATAAATCATATATTATATTCTGGAAGTAAGTAAATCATGATATAAGTAATAATGATGTCAATAACAACAAGTCAAAACACCTACGATAAATGAAACGATTTTACCCAAAACGCTTCTTTAACATGGAATTTACAAAAGAACGGGTAATATAATGTCATAAGTAAACCATATATCATATCATAACAATGAATATGATTCTGTAATAAGTCAATAACATGATTTAAATCATTATACAGGAGGTTCGGACACTTACAAAGCAAGTCGGACCTAAGGTAAGGGAAATATCACAATCTCATTTTTATCCGAGATTGTTTATTCGTAAGTATTTACTGGGGTTTATTTTATCATCCACATCCATGTTCCTTCAATATGTAATATTGTTTCCATCCACCTACAATTTTTTAAATCCATTTTTACCCTTCGGTGAGTTTTTAGTAAAAGAAATGAAAGGAATATTTTGATGTTTTTCGTACGAGGTACTTTTTGACTTTTCCGACAAAAGTACGAAGAATGTTTTTTTTAACTTATACGGCACGAACGGATTTTTACGGTTTTATAAAGCCTTATTTTCATGAACCTTCCTCCAAAATATTTCATGACTATTTTTAGTAAAATCTCTTTCTTTTAAAATTGTATGATGTTTTGTGAAAAGAAATTGATTTTGAAGAAGAAAGGATATTATCCTCAAGAATTCATTTCAAGTGTTTTATCAAAATTATTTTCCATCTAAGATAATAAAGGGTTCTGTTTCTATCCATATTTTTACATTGATTTGACTATGTTGTGATGGAATTATGTTTATGAATTCCTTTATCTTATATGAATGGTTTTATGATGTCATGTTGTTTAAGAATCCCATTTTTTATTACATGGGTTATGCAATGATGTATGATTTATGATTTTGTGCCACACATAAGAAAGGATTCATTAAGAGATGGGTGGGACCTATATCTCCCTCCAATGCATTGGGTAAAGATTTTATATCTCATGAGATAGACATGGCTGGAATGGTAGGTTATACCAGTTCAGTGAAACAGGACTGAAACGAGGATTACTCGATTCAGAAAGGGACTTTGTCCACTAATATAGTCTTGGCAATGAGTCCTGACTAACAAGAAATGATTTTCCATGATTATGTGTGCATGCCACAAAGTTTCAAGTTTCATGTTATGATTATGGTGATCTCATTTTCACTTCTATGATTTGTTCCATGTTAAGATATTATGATCTCTTTTGCAGGTTATGATTTTCAAAAAAATATGATATGATTTTTATTTCTTTTGTATACCCTTACTGAGCATTTGAGCTCACCCTTTTATGTTTTCTTTTCCCCAAAGAAAGGTTTTAGGTATAAAAAAAATGGAAGATCTTTACGGGAGATATTGAAGATCTTTCACCAGGATTAGAAGATTATGTTCAGAGTTTCCAAAGACACTAAACTATTACGATCCTTGTGTGTGTGTTTTTGTTATGTACTAAGTATTCCGCAAATGTAATGTAATGTCCATGTACGTCAGGCTACGGGTCTCTACAGTTGGTATCAGAGGAATGGTATAGTCAACCTTTGGAAACTAGGATGCGATAACTTTAGTGAAATCCCTAGAGATATTTATAAGGTTTGTCTAGGGATGTCCCTAAGGATATGTATACATATAGGATACAGTCCTATTACTATGGTAACGATCTTAGAATTTAACCTAAGAAGTTAGATATTGAGGATACTCCCCCTTTACTATGTTGTCTTCCCTAGCATGATTTCGCCTCTCACAAAATTCTTTTTGTGTTTTAGTTAATGTAGGGAACCAGAAGGAATTCGGTTAACATTGAATCCAATGGACAAATTTGTGACTATGAGCAACAAAATTGTGTGATGCCTAGAGATAAAGATATTGTGATTATGCCGAATCAGTCATCGCGATATATGATTAACAAGGTGAAATTTAGTGGTATGACTAATTCATCAAAGAAGAGGAAGATAAACTATTATGCATGTTCGCATGTTGAGGATCATAAAGAAAGGAAGATTGAGATTTCTAAAGAAGGGAAGAAGAACCTTGAGGAATACCTCAAATGGAGGGACCGATGTTATCTGTGTGGAGAAAAGGGTCATAGAGTGACAGATTGTTATGGAGTTCAATGTCTTATTTGTGGAGAACATGGGCATTACCCAACTCAATGCCCTGACCTAAAAAGATACTTCTAAATCAAGGAAGGACTTATTCCAGGACAGTCATTGAAGTGGATGGACTGAAGTGTTTATGTATTGGTATTCAGGAATAATGTTGTTGAGGTACTTTTATGGTGTATTGGAATATTTATGTATTGCTCTAATGTGGTATTCTAAGTGATTGAGGTATTTTTGGAAAAAAGATGACATGCGCATAATGAAGGGAAAATAAGAAAATGAAATATTTGACAGTATTCATGAGCTCATGATTGATATAAGGACTAAGTGATATCATGGTTTGAGTATATAGAATTTTGAGGATTTTGGTATGTGGAAAGTGTTAACTTTTAACTGCACTCATGTTTTCACTAAGGTATTCAAGAGAATACACGATTAAGGACTTTGAATGTTTGGAATGTGACCAACAAGACATATCTTATGATATATGGGGATCAACGATGGTATTAAATCTCTGGTAATCGTTTTCACTATATTATGAGAGTCGACTGCAGTATTATGGATAAGCCTAAAAGATTGGAATGGATTATGTTGGACATAAGTTAGTATTGTTTGTTTTTTTGATATTATTGATGGGATGTTATATAGTTTTGGAAAAAGGACAACCTGCAGGACGGGCGACCGCCCATCGCTTCGGACAAGGCTGTGGGAATCGAACCCACAACCGAAGTGCGACTGGCCTATATCACCTACCACTGGCCTACAGGAAGTCCCTGTTTAGTAGAAACTAGTTTTATTATATTAAGCTATATGACATCTAATGTATAAGTCCATTTTAGGAACCATATATGATTAATCTCACTATAGATCGACTTATGTATATAATCTTTTTTTGCTAACCTTTTGTTTGAGACAGATGGAATGACCCATCATTCTATCACATAATCTGCTAACACTTCACAAATAACAAATTCAACTTCATTTATTTAAGATATGAAGTAGAAATTGTTTAAGGCATGAACAAAAGTGAGATTGTACCAAAATAAAGTAAGTATTTATTTTAAGCAAATTTTCAACTTTAGGGAAATGATCTTGAAAACCAAAAATGTTGTCCTAGTGATCTTATACCTGATGAATCAGATGGTACCTTATATCATCACAAATTTATGGATTTGTGATTACTGGCTTTTCCATAGCCATGTTCTCTACCACTCTCCATCAGAACATGATGGTTAGATTTCTCTTCCATATCCATATTTCCACCTATGTGGAAACCCAGTGATTAGTTTATTTGGATAACCGTTACGTTTCATACTTTTCTTTTTAAAGACTGGTTTTGATATTCCTTTTTACGATGTGGGTTTCTATTAAAGAAACTTTCAAATAGTAAACCATTTATAACCCCGATGAATTTCGAGGGCGAAATTCATTTTAAGGGGGGTAGAATGTAACAGCCCAAGATTTTATGAAAAATATTCTTTTTAATTTTATTAATGTCTTGTGTTGTACGCTACACCAAAAGGAGCTTGCACAACACACATCCTTGACTTGCCTTGCATTACACGCAATCGCGACCTTCCTCGATAGCGTGTGTAATACGCAATACCGAGTTTCACTAAACAACGATATGCTATTAAAATATTATTAAAACTAGCCGTTATGAATAGTAATAACCACTTTTTAAAACTCTGTAAATCTTATTCTTCAAAATGAACTTCATTTTTTGATTCGGAGTATCGAATTTAGCCTAAGGTGAAATTTTGGTACTTTTCAGATAACTTTCATATTCTGATGAATAGTGAAAATTACTAAATTTTAATTAAAAACAACTTTTTCAATCGAAATAATTAATAGTGATAAATTATTAATTTTAGTAGTTTTAAAGTATATTTAGAATATATTTTTACAATTTAATACAATAATGGTCATTGGATGTAATTTCACATTTAAACCACTTATAAACAAGTTTCAATCTTTTGATATTTATTATCTCTTAAAAACACGCTATTTGTTTTAACAGCGGGATTTAATTATAAAATTAATTAATGAAACTTCTATGTTATGAATTTGGTAAAATAGACTTCATTTTTGAATTCGGAATATGAAATATAGCTTAGGATGAAATTTTGGCATTGATCTGAAAAACATCAATTTTTGATGAATAGTGAAACTACTAAGTGGTAGGTTAAAAACTGAATTTTGCATAAAACTTAATTTTACCGCTTCTGTGAATGGAATTTCAAAAATCCGAGAGACACGGTTAATATCAAGGACTAAAATGTGGTTCAATGAGATGAAAATAATTTTTTGGTGAATAGTAACTTTTTACTTTTTTTACCGCGGTTAATAGTAAATAGGGTAACTAAGGGTAAATATGATATCACTATTACCCTAACACATGTCCTAATTCTATTGGACAAGTGTATTTCGACCAAAAACAAACTTAGGAATAAAATATGACCATTTAGGCCCACTTGGATTAGATTAGGACATTTATTATTAATTTATTTAAAGAAGGGTTAAAATAGTTAAAATCAAAGTTTAATAAGTAAATCATTTTTAATATGGGGTTATACATAAGATAAATTCGATTTTAAATATTCATTAGAAAGCTAAAAAGATTTCCTACATGATGGTATTTTATTTGTAATTTTTAGACATCAAATAATTTAATTTATTTATGACACAACGATGATGCAGTAATTATCTTTTTAATGAAATATTGACATAATTGATGTTATAAGCACCAAAATAAATGTAATTTGAGATTTTTTATGAATTCCACTAATTTTCTAGGTTACTATGATATATTAATGTTGATTTAATCAACTTGGTTTGAACATTTAATTCTGTTATGACTTTCACAAAAATCATATATCAAATAGTGTCAAAATTGACACAAAATAGTTTTTAAATCAAATATTATATTACTAATTGTTATTTTATTCCTAAAAATCTAAGGTTCGGCCAAATGATTTAGATAAGGATATATATATTAATAATAAATAATTTGGGGTTCGTTTGGCATGTTATAGTAAGTGTATTAACCATATAGTGAAAGAAAACAAAAAGACACGGTAAAAGTTAAATTATTTAACTTAGAGTTAAATCTAATTGATAAGGTTTAAAATAATATCCAAACATGTCTAAATTTGATTGGTTGATGATATTACAACCCTATCTCATCTAATCTTCGAATATGAGTCATTTTTGGAGGTTTTTAAGTGGGGTTAGATTTATTATAAATTAATATTTTTAAGAATTCCTAAGGTGCCCCTCTCCTCCCCTATAAAAGGACACCTCCTCCCCCTCCTCCTCACACCAATTAGAGCACTCAAGCTCGGCCAAACCCTGCAAAAATCTCTTCTCCACTTCCCTAGCAACATACTAGAGGTTCTGGTCTTACTCAAAGACCAATTTTAGTTCCCTAAGAGGAGGTCTCCAAAAGGCGCTTCAAAGAAGAGGTAATTACCGTTACCAATTCTTTCATCTTTATTTCTTCTTCCACTTCTTCTTCTTAGGTTGTTTCATTATGAAGTAATAACATCAGTATCACTCATATACTGATATGTTATTATAAGTATGAAACTACCCTATTTCACCATCTATCCATCCTCCGGAAAAAGAAATCACCGCGCGTGCGTACGTACGGAATACCGTCTCCACGCCGTGGTGTAATCTATTTTCCACCACCACCTTACATGGATGGGTATAATGGTGTAAAGAATAACTATACATAGTTATTACAACATCATATTTATTCTGATATATTGTATAATCCACTCCAATTCAATTCAATATTTATAGAAATGATATCATCGCTCGTGCGTACGTACGGAATACCGTCTCCACGACGCGATGAGATTCATTCTCCATGTTAACCATTTAAGAATGATTATGATGTATATATAAGAAATAATAATGAAATATATGACATTATAAAGCTACTGGATTTATGTATATATATACATATGTATGTCATCTACTTACTTCCATTTCAAGACAATAAGGAAAGGAAAACAGCGTTCATGCGTACGTACGGACTACCGTCTCCATGAACGGTGTTTTTCATTTTATTTATCTACCTATTATATATATATATATACTGAATATATATGATATATAAATCATATTTTATATTCTGGAAGTAAGTAAATCATGATATAAGTAATAATGATGTCAATAACAACAAGTCAAAACACCTACGATAAATGAAACGATTTTACCCAAAACGCTTCTTTAACATGGAATTTACAAAAGAACGGGTAATATAATGTCATAAGTAAACCATATATCATATCATAAAAATTAATATGATTTTGTAATAAGTCAATAACATGATTTAAATCATTATACAGGAGGTTCGGACACTTACAAAGCAAGTCAGACCTAAGGTAAGGGATATATCACAATCTCATTTTTATCCGAGATTGTTTATTCGTAAGTATTTACTGGGGTGTATTTTATCTTCCACATCCATGTTCCTTCAATATGTAATATTGTTTCCATCCACCTACAATTTTTTAAATCCATTTTTACCCTTCGGTGAGTTTTTAGTAAAAGAAATGAAAGTAATCTTTTGATGTTTTTCGTACGAGGAACTTTTTGACTTTTCCGACAAAAGTATGAAGAATGTTTTTTTTAACTTATACGGCACGAACGGATTTTTACGGTTTTATAAAGCCTTATTTTCATGAACCTTCCTCCAAAATATTTCATGACTATTTTTAATAAAATCTCTTTCTTTTAAAATTGTATGATGTTTTGTGAAAAGAAATTGATTTTGAAGAAGAAAGGATATTATCCTCAAGAATTCATTTCAAGTGTTTTATCAAAATTATTTTCCATCTAAGATAATAAAGGGTTCTGTTTCTATCCATATTTTTACATTGATTTGACTATGTTGTGATGGAATTATGTTTATGAATTCCTTTATCTTATATGAATGGTTTTATGATGTCATGTTGTTTAAGAATCCCATTTTTTATTACATGGGTTATGCAATGATGTATGATTTATGATTTTGTGGCACACATAAGAAAGGATTCATTAAGAGATGGGTGGGACCTATATCTCCCTCCAATGCATTGGGTAAAGATTTTATATCTCATGAGATAGACATGGCTGGAATGGTAGGTTATACCGGTTCAGTGAAACAAGACTGAAACGAGGATTACTCGATTCAGAAAGGGACTTTGTCCACTAAGATAGTCTTGGCAATGAGTCATGACTAACAAGAAATGATTTTCCATGATTATGTGTGCATGCCACAAAGTTTCAAGTTTCATGTTATGATTATGGTGATCTCATTTTCACTTCTATGATTTGTTCCATGTTAAGATATTATGATCTCTTTTGCAGGTTATGATTTTCAAAAAAATATGATATGATTTTTATTTCTTTTGTATACCCTTACTGAGCATTTGAGCTCACCCTTTTATGTTTTCTTTTCCCCAGGATATAAAGAAAGGTTTTAGGTATAAAAAAATGGAAGATCTTTACGGGAGATATTGAAGATCTTTCACCAGGATTAGAAAATTATGTTCCGAGTTTCCAAAGACACTAAACTATTACGATCCTTGTGTGTGTGTTTTTCTTATGTACTAAGTATTCCGCAAATGTAATGTAATGTCCATGTACGTCAGGCTACGGGTCTCTACATTTAACCCATTAACACATATGCTCCCCTTTCAAATGTATTAACCCAAATATTAATTTCAATTATAACTCCTAATCCATTTATAACATTCATGTAAATCCAATTAACCCATCTTCACGCCATGCCAAACAATCCCTTATGCCATTATAAAAATCTTGATTCAATAATTAATGATCCCTTTTTCAACTCAACTCACTTACTCTCATGTTTATCATTTTCTCTAATTAATCAAAAGTAATTCTAGTCTTAACATACAATTTATCAATTTTAGGAATTTTTGAACACCCCATTGGTTCCATTAAATGGTCTTAATCATCTCAATTCATCACATGGGGATCAAGAGAGGTCTATATCATCATTAAACCAACCATTTTACAAAATTTTACTAAAGGAATAAATCTTTCATCACGAGGAAAGAAATATCACAACTAAACAAGCACAAATCTAAAATAAAACTATAGGATATAACTTGTATACCACCTAACTCAAATACAAAGTTGAACACAACCATAATCTTGGACATAGGGCTGGATTCAATCACCCATTGAAGCCACAACCTACTATCCACTTTGAAATAGGTTTTTCGGGATTCCAATGATTACAAACAAATAAAAAAGCCATGATAAATAAATGGGAAGCAAGAGGAGAGTTAGACATACCTAAAGATTCAATTTGTAACCAATGACACTCCAAATAGATTATAATTGAAGGTGACAACCCCTTGGGAATATTTAGGATATTTATTTTGTCACTAATGATGGAGGAGGAAGAATGAGGAAGATAATCGTGTGAGATACTTAAAATACTGAGGGGAGGGGGTGGAAGGTAATTTCCCACATTTTAATGAGTCACCCACTTTTCCTATATAGTTTTCCAAAGATTTCCCCAACCATGAACTAGCCTCTATCCAATAGGGTATAGGTTTCACAGTTTCCAGGGAAGCCTCAGATGGTTTGGAAAATCGTTCCCCAACCATGTGAAATGCCTTTGTTAAATGTTTCAGGGTTTGGATTTATTTCTTGCACAATTGTTCTTAACCATTCACCCTCCTATATGATAGCATAGTTTGGGCGCACAGTTTTCTCTAACTATGTTCCAACCATAGAACATGCACTGGAAGGATATTTAACTTTATATTTTGTGTCTCAAACCCCTATAACACACTCAAACCTCCTCATACACCCGGTAATCATTCTATTAATGAAATTTAATATATTTAAGATATAATTTAAACAATGACACACCTCCATGAATTTTAGTATCTTACATATATCTTCATGGAAGTATCTATAAATGTGACTAGTTTTTTGATAATGATATAACTTAGTCATCTAAAGATGACTACTGACCTTCATTTCTTTTCTTTTATATTCCATTTGACACTTCACATTGAGAAACACTTTCCCAAAACTCACCCCAATTACATCCACTTTTAAACCATTAATTTAAAGATTCATATACAAACTAAATTAATTCACATCCTATATAGTGATGGAACACATATGATAAATCATGCTTTATATTTTCATAGAAAATTGATTCATATATGGAATTTAATAATAAACAATCATGGCCCTCATATTTAATTTAATCATCTGTATTTTCTATTTCTAAAAACATCTAATTAAAACTATATGAATGTGTACACACAAAGGATCCAAGGATTATTTTTAATTTATTAAGATTCATTTTCTTTTGTAATCTTCCTAAAAGGTACATGGTTAAGCAATGATGCTCTCTATTCTAATAGATTTCCCTAGAAATAGTTTTATATATCTCTTCTTGAAAAACCATATCAATTAGGGTTTAAAAAATGAATAATATTTTCTTAAAATAGTCGGTTAATCATCCTCATAGAGGACACTGTCTCTTATTTAGAAGATATAGTAATGATCTCCCCTATAGATCTTTTCATGGATTACTCAAGTCCACTATACATAAGAAGAACATGAATTTTATCTCTCCAAAAACTGAAATAATTTTGTCCATCAATCTTCTAAATCTATAGGATTGTTCAAGATATAATTAGTCTTGATGAAAAAAAAATTATAATAACAAATTTGGGAGGATAGCTTTGGAGACACAAAAAAACACTTGGTGAGAGGTAGTATCATGTAATCCACCCATAATAGTGACGAAAAGTGGATTGATCCTATGATAACAAATTGAAAAGAATCACCATGAAACTAAATAAAAGAGTGAAAATGGAATTGTAGCATAATATATCCATAATAAGATATATAAAGATACAAGAAGGATAAATAAAATAATAATAATTTGGTTCAAACCACATTAGTCCTACTCCTTGGATGAAACACCTACTCAAACAATTTTTCTTATCAAATAAAAAATTGTAGACTACCAATAGGGATATGAGAAAGGAAAAAAATAAATAGGCCAAACAAGAGTAGAAATTAAATAAAACTTTCCCATGAATAAATAATATGGAACAAAAAATTATGGTAAATAGCTAAGAAGAGAGAAAAAACCAAGCAGAAACTCCCTTTTCAGGGATCTACTATAAAAAATAAAGTACCAATAAACCATGGAAACTTCTTTCATCCACTAAAAAATTTCACAAAGAAACTTTCTTCATCAGAACGGTATCCCCATAGTCAACTATGAGTGAAATTTCCAACAAGTCCATAAATGAGCCCCCCACTCTACGTCACCTCTTTCCCTTCTCTCAATCTCTCTATCATTAACCTATCTATTAATTAAACTTATCTTAACTTTTAAAATCATGGACCTAGGGGTTATTAAATTACATGAATCCATCCTTCAAAGCAAACTCAAACATACTCATAATAGATCAGGGCAGGTGTTCATATGATAATAATGATGAATAATCCATTGCAACAAAAACATAATATGATGAAGCTATATGGCAGTCACGTGACTATAGATTAAGGGTTTCTCAACTATTTCATAAGGGTACTAAATAAAGTTGTTTAAGGGTTATTCTATGTTTCATAAGGGAAGTGTAAACTATGAACCTATTACATAATGATACCTCACTGAGAGACCTAACTGTATAAAATTCAATCCACTATTTCATAATGGTACCATAGATCCCACATAAGTGTTACAAAGCCTCTACGAACCTCACGTAAGGATAAATATATAGATTGGTAAAGGTAAAACAACCATTAATTAAGGGTAATTTGATCCCCTCAGATGGGTAATAGTGGACCCATGTAAGGGTAGTACACACATTACAATAGAAACATAAGGGTTAAATTATACCTATATAAAGTTTACAACCTTCCCACATAATGGTAATTACTATAAAAATGCGCATTTAATGGTTACACACCACTTACATAAGGTTACAAAAATAGTATAAAATTATACCAACCAATTTCTATGAAAAATAAAATTAAAAAAAACATGTTATAATATGAATCGGGAGATTAATAAACACATAAATAAAAAATGAACACATTTTAGTTTGAAACATTAATTTTCATAATTTAACAAATATACAACTTGAAACAATAAAATGTAAAGACACATGGACTATATTTTTGTAGGAAAATACTATCTGAGCTTATCATATAGTTTGGGCAATATTCGTTATCATGAAAGATCCTATGAAAAAAATGATCATATTGATATGAAAATCAATCATGATGTACCATGGATGAACTTGTATACTCATACCAAAAAAATCTAATACTATAAAATGATAAAACATTATAGGAAATATAAAACAGACCAAGAAATTTTATTAAATAGAATACATACATTCAATTACCTAAGAATACATCAATACATACCTACAACTAGAAATACACATTCCATTAGAGAACTTTTTCATCTCTCTCATACCTAGAGGACACCAAAAGTATCCATATAATAGCCCAATTCCAAAAAAAAATAAACATAGAAAAATAACATCATAGAGTATAGACAAGATCAAAATTTAAATAGTTATAATGCAAGAAGAAAACATAGCACAAAACTCAAAACATGAAAATATATCATGATGACAGAAGGAATGTATCCTTATGAGACTAAATTTCTCTTGAAACTATCCATACCCACACACACTTTTCCAACTAGGGGCCCCACTAAATCATGTGCAGATCCATCCCTATGATCACAAAATAATGAAAACATATAGACGCACCTACTTTATACTAAGGGTAGCTAATGAAACTTTGAGAACCATGGTACTATAATAACCAAGTATACCAAATTTTTATGAGATATATTTTCTATATATATCCCCATGGTATTATGCATTAATGTGTCTAGTTTCCCACATTGATAGTGTATAAACTTCTTAAAAAAATAAGTCATCTTTATATTGAATTTATTTTTAGGTTGAACTTTCAAATGGGGAAACACTTACCAAGTCTACCCCCACATCCTTATATATTCAAAACATGAATTTGAATATCAATAGAGAATACAATTTTTAATTCCTATAATGTGAAAGAATCCTTCCCATACAGCATGGAATTTCTAACCTGATTTAACGATTCATTGAATCAATTTTTCTATAGATAATAATGGTTCTCATTTTTGATTTGAACATCTATATTTCCTAGGTCAAACATCATCTTATTAAAACTATCAAAACGAGTCACCACATATATGCCAGTGGACATTTTGGAATTTTAAATATGAATGTTTTGTTTTAGTATTTCTAAAAGAGACCCACTCATGTATAGATGATCAAGATTCAATCATAATGAAGAAGAAAACTTTTCATGGACCACTTCCTGATAAATCCTTATCACTAAAGGTCAATAACATCAAGGAATGGACCATTTTCAAATCAGAATAGTGAATATCCACATAAGAGATTTAGGTCTCTCTTTTAGTAGATACAATCATGATTTTACTCTTAGATCCTATTAGTGTTTCATAATGACCATTATGGAAAAGAAGAGAACATGGTTTAACTCCACAAACTGAAATTGTTCCATCAATTAAACTTCACAATAACTAAATTAGTAAAAGAAATATATATCCTTTATTACAACCCTCTAATACATATTTTTTAATTAGAGTAACACCCTAATGAAACTTAAAAATCCCAAGTGGGTTGAAGTATTGCACAACACTCCCAAAAAATAACTCACACAATGGAAATATCTATGAAGAAAAAAAATACCAGGAGTCAACCAGACATGTTTTCTCCAATAGGGCCTCAAATGATGCCTCATCACTCCAGACCATATCCTTCTCTTCTCTTGGCCTCTCTCAAAATAAAATCTATGATATTTCAATATGTATCTCATTTTACAAGTAGGTACCTCTATTAAATAAATTCTAAGTAATCATCCATTTGAACAAACTCGAATAAACTCTTAAAATCATGGGATTGGTGCTCACAAAAATAGTGTTTTGAAGAAGCCATTGAAATAACAATATTATAAAATATCACTCTGTAAGGATCACTATACTACTACATAATGGTCACTCAACCACCAAATAATGGTATCATGAAAATCTATGTAAAAGAATTATGGCCGAACTTATATGGATCCCTCAACATTGTGTAAGTGCAATGTGAATCATTAACCTACTATGTATGTTTAGCTCTTCTAATGAATTAATCATTTAAGGGTCAATATTAAATTATTTAAAGGAATCATATATACCATGTAATGGTAATGTGGATTATACACACTTGACATAAGGTTCATCCCTTAGCTATATAATTGTTTCATAAACACTATTTAAGGGTATGTTTATATGTATAAATTGGTAAAAACCAACACACATAAAAGGATAAAACAGATTATTATACCAACGAATGGGTAATTTTATCCCTATTTAATGGTAATTTCCAAATAATTTAAGAGTATTACCTATAAAACAAAGAGTATATATTGTTAAAAAAACCCTCACCCAAGGGTAAAAATAGATTTCATAGTATTTTTTAACCAATTATAAGAAAAATAAAACACATAAAACATGAAAAAAATAATAAATAAGATATTATTCATCAAATAACTCTAATAAAAAATATACATCTTATTTATAAGGATTAATATAAAAAATATAACACTGCATGAAATAGATAACTAGGTGTGAAGTAATTCCATTAGCATTATAATGTATTCAACCAATAGAATAATGGTATTATTGTGGTTTTAATAATTTCATGATTAGACTAGTATAATAGTAGGACATCCCTTGAAAAACATCTTACCTTCTTCACAAGTGACTAACTCATAGATTTGAGCAGGCCTACTCTAAAAAATCACACTGTGAAAATCATGACCATCAAATCAAGATCACAACTACAAATTGATTGAAAAAAGACAAAGATCATGTAATTGTATTCTATGAAAATAATTTTTCACAACACCAAATACCTCAAGAAGAATTTATCTTTCATCACAATATTACACATAGGATCAATTAATTTCTAATTCTTCTCAAATACATATAATTTTTTATTATAGAATGATTCTATCCATTGTGTGTGATTATTTTTCAATTACATTCTAAAAATTTGATTACAAATAGTATAATTACATTTTTAATAATGTTCACATTGATTTTTGGGTTCCTAATTGATTATAAATCCATATTTAGGATTTATTTTCCAAGAGTAGTTTCAATATGGGTATCTTTTTGGGATGTTTCCGAGGATGTGTGTGAGTGATGAATAAACACAGTAAAAGAACATTTCTTGGCCAGTGTGGAATATAATATTTCTAATATGTGACTGGTTGGTAATAACCTATGGGGTATTTGGAATTCAACCAATGTATTACAGGAGGCCAACATGGTTAAATAACTATGTTCATGGCCTAGAAAGTTCATGTCATGACATCAAGGTTTGGGTTTTATATTTTTATTGGTGGTACTGTATTCTTCAGGTGAAAACAAAAATAATTCATTTATATACCAATCCAATTAAAAGTTACAGTATGATTTTATAGATCATGTGATTGTAGATATTATTGGGTCACTATAAAAGCCTTATGTGGTCAGTTATTGTATATGGATGCCTATAAAATTTTGGTTTGTCAATAATGTTTGGATCAAAATTGCTAAAAATCATGTCTTTTTTGAAATTACTAACCACATTAAAGATGATTTTGATTTAATTATTGATAATTATAAGAATAACATGACCACCCTTGGTCATGTCCACACAAAAGATAACAAGAATACTTTATTATAAAGGAGTATTTCAAACATGTTTTTAGTTTTTCTATAATAATATAGTCATGATAAATATTTGATTCCCAAAATGAGGGGGTGTTGGAGATATTTATTTTTAAATATTTTTAGCTTATTACTAGTCATTTTGAGTTTTTTATTATGATTTTTTTATTTAATTATCATCACAAGTATTTTTTATATATAATAAAAGTGGATAGTCTCACTTGAGAGGCATGGATTCCAATTCAAAATTTATACAAAAAAATTTCATAAAAATTATTGGTTGTTAGCATGAAGTGGTGAAACATTAAATCATCACACCTTCCACTAAAAATATATGATAAATATCTATTATTTTATTTTATTTTATCTTCATGTACAAGGGAAATAATATTTATTTTCCTTGAATTCTGAATAAATTATTATTTAATATTCTATACTGGTTATAAATAAACAATATAACACCACCATTACTTGTTTTTTTAGGTTTTTATCCTTTACATTAGAAGTAACATTAATGTTTTTTCCATTCAATTTGAATAAGGTGAATTATATTGATCATATTTATTAATGTTTTTATAAGAATATACAAAAAATATATATAATTTTGAAGGATGAAGATAAGAGGAAATTGTATTATATTTCAAAATAAATTGAAAAAAATAAGCATCCTAGAGGGAAGATACTATTATAGAGAGAATGTAAGATTTTTAATTTTTGGACTTTATTAGTAGTATATTGTGTTAAATAATCACTATATATTCACCATATATTATCATAATAATTAATTTTTCATTTTTAAATCACAGTCTCTAAATCCATTCCTCCCCATCGATTTTTTTATTTTGGGTATTAATTATTTTTAACTATTGAGAAACTAATGTGAATGTTTCATAATAGTTTTATCCATCAATCCATTACCTTTAGAGTTACAAGAATTAAAATATGAAAAAAACAACTGCTACACTTCATAGCATTAGGAATAAATGATTTAACAATTTTAAGAAAATGTGTTGATTTCAAATTAATGAAAAAATTATAATTTTTATAAATGTTTTCTACACTTGACATCCTAATTATATTTTATTGTATTACTATATATTAAGGTATTCATATATTTCACAATGAATATCTTGAAAAATTAAACAATATTTTTCATTATTATGTTGTGTTCCCATGATATTATTTTATGTTATATTTCTTTAATAGATAATCTATCATAAATTTAGCATGTTTTAATCCTCCATTCCAACAAAAAAAATTAATGTCACAATATAAATTTTGTAAATCAGTATTCGACTACTAGTTACACTAATTTTAGAATTAATGTCCAAAAATTTAGACTACCATCAAAAAGGGATTCTATATCTATAATTTTTAAATAGGTGGTATAAATTATTCAAAACGATAACAACTCAATAAATTATTCAAAAAAGGTAAAAATGACCTAGAAAAATGCATTATAAATTTTAATTATAGAATTATAATTGATTTTCTCATTTATAGGAGTTGAAAAATAAATATTCATTACTGGAAAACCTGAACAATAGATTAGTTATTGTGTAGAATATTTAATGATGGGAACCAATTTAATATTAAGTGGTGATACATTTATGTTTGAGTTTTTCATTTATCCAACATTTAGAATAAATAGTCTAATTATAAGAACTCCATTTCTTGTTAAATAAATTAATTTCTTTAAATACTTATATAACTATCTTATGTGTGATATATATATTGTAAAAAATAATGTATACACTTTCATGGATTAATAACATAGATCAAAAAAATAATTTTACATTACTTATCGTTATAATTTTAATATGATTTATATAAATGATAAATTTATTTAAATATGATGAATTTGAAAAGAATATTATGTGGTTAAGAGTTTCAATGGTATTTTATTAGTATAAAATTATGGGACAATTAACACTTATTTGTTATTGAATATAGAAGCTATTCCCCTAAAAATAGGTGGACACCCCATTTCAATTTTCATATTCCTTGGTTCACTACAAGGGAAGCCACATTCGTGTTAAAATCTGTTTTCTTTGATAATCAACATTTTTTATTCCCGCAACTTGTGTTATATTAAAGGATCCTCTAGTTTTATTTTATAGAATCTCATATTTTATCTTAATTACCTTTTATATTTGTTAACTAAAATTTTTACATTTATTTTTAATTGAATCATTTGAATAAACATTCGCATAGATTTTAAAACCATATAAGAACAATGACAGTGGTTCACATCCATAATTATCTAAACAGGAACAATGTTATTGGGTCATAATTTCAGGATAAATTATTTAAATATACTATTATATTATAATTAACATTAAATATCTGAATATTATTTATTATGGATTGAACTGCTATCATTTTATAATCCCAAAAAAGCAGCTGTATGAGTTTTTTGATTAAGGTATATTTTTTATTCACACACTATAATGATTTTTTTAAAAATATTCTATAATTAATTTATTTCCACTTCATGTCCTATCATGAGAGTATTTTTTATGTTAAGTCCATGAAAAACCTATAATAATTTTACTTTGTAAGGGAAATATATTTCCGTAAATTTCATGACTGGTTAACACATTTGAACAGACTTTATCAGAATCTTTGCCGAACATCACAAATTCATGATTTATATTTGAAAAATTTACTAAATATTGAATGATATGTGTATCCTTAACAATTAAATATTTAAAACGCATTCATTATTAATGTTTAAAATAAAAATCAAGCTCCATGGAAGACATGATGATAAAATGATCCACTCAAAAGGATGCTCTATTTTTTAAAAATCGTGTCTGAGAATGTGTCATAGGTTTCACTCTTCTTGTTTCATTTTGATATTACTTTTGTGGTTGAAAATATTTCATTAATAGAAATCATATTATCAAAATCGGTTGTTTGGTGTAATTAAATCACATCCCAATGTGCTGATCCTAGTTATACCCCTTCATATATTCTTGCCCACCGATCTTGAAATCCCTCCTCCAACCATAGCAATGTCAGTCCTCCTTCTCAGTTCCTATGAGTCATCTAGATTTTCCCATCAAGTTATGACTCTAACATGGTACCTATTATACCATGGTCTCAAATCACCCATATAACCCTATAATATTCCTCCTCTATCCTCTAGATGGATTCTCCCCTAATCCAATTTCAATGAATCCCTCCTCTGTGGTGATCTCATTACTTCTACTTACCTCTTATGGATTGTATGGAATCACCCATTAATCCAGGACTCCTACATTCTACCTAAAACCATTGGTCTCTGATCATACCTCAAACCCTCATACATGATATACCCATACTCTTTCTGGAATCCCTCCTCCAATGTATCGTCCATGTTGATTACAAACATTCTCATGTAATAAACTTATTTTTTTGTTCAACAGTTTATCCTGCATTTTTTTCAACACCCATTATAAAATTACTAATACCTAGTTTGATAATATTTTATACACTTATTTTTTAGTAATATTAATATTTTTTCATGGGTTTCTTGGTTTCGAAAACATTTTTGTGAAATTTAATTTATTGATTCCTGAAATCAAATATTTTTATTATTCCTTTTATTCATGAATATTTATCTTAAAGGAATTAGAATTTATACACATATAATTACAATTTTAATTTATTCATGTAGATAATAATATTATTTAAGTTTCTCTGAATTTATAGTTTATGACTTTATTAAATTTTAAATTTCAATTAAATTGAAGAAACAAATTGACTATATATTAAATTCATGTTATGTTCATTCCATTTCCATAATTAAAATTTTTATTTTGTTTTTTGTTGTTTGATTCCTTGTTTTTTTCATTAATATTTTTTCAGTTTCTAGGAATATGAATTAATTCCCTAAATCTATAGACCTGTTTAATTATTTTAAGATATATCTTATCCAAGACAAGTAACACTATTATAAATTTTTTTTATTATTTATAAATATTTTTAATCATTTTTTATAAATTAATTATTATTTTTATTTAGTTATAGATGCTTGGTATGAATTTACAATTACAAACTACCTATGAAATATTAGGATAAAAAGAATAAATTATGAATATGTTTAATTTTTATTATAACAAAAATAGACTATTCGAGTAAAATGAAGGGGAAGTATTATTGAAATTAGATTTCCAAAATATATCCATGACTAATGATAAAAGATATCATTTCATCAGATACAATGGAAAACCATCATGAAATAAAGGTCCCATAATTTACATAAAAATTACACACAAATAAAAAAAATATTTAATATGGAATTAAGTGGGTTTTTATAAACTCAACTACCCATTGATAGTGTAATGTAAGATCTATTATAGTTTCTTAATCAGTTAAACATTATGAGTATTCAGTCTCTCCATATTTCTTTTTATTCAAATTTTATAAAAGATTTTTTTTTTTATATTTTGGTTTAAATTATATTTTTTAGGTAGGAAACATACAAAGGATTGATTTATAAAGAAGTTTTCCATTGTTTCCAGGTACTTGGAGAGGGTACTGATGAACAAATAGATATTTTTATAGATTTAAAAATACATGGTGCACTAACTACACTAATAAATGGTATGTGAAATTAATAAGGGATCCAAATAATTTACTTGGTTCTAATGAATATTCAATTATGGGATTAAATGTGGAGTGTAATTGGAAATTTTATGTTTAATTATTTTATAATATGATTATATATGTAATATGTGTTTATATTCAGAAATGAATCCATGACATTGAGGATGGGGACTTAATATATCCTGAAATATGATGTTTCTGGTATTTACATGATAATATTTTTCCTTTAAAAAAATTATGAATTTATGTGATGTGTTATCAAACTCATATTTTATATTGTTCTTAATATTTAAATTATCACTATTAACATGTTTAAATGATCTTTATAATTACATGGACTCTATTTATGAATAAATTTATTAAAATTTCGGCTCAAGGCTTATGATGGAAGATATTTATCTTAGTTTCAGAACACATCATCTGAAACCCTATCTATTTACATTTTTGATATATCATTTCAAAGGATATTATGAGACTAATTGCGTGCCTACTAAATTTATTTATACTTTTTTATGATAAAATAAATATTTTAGTTTTAAAAAATTTCAATTTTAGTTTTGAAAAAAAACCAATTTGGATGGTGTTGTTTGTTTGTGAATAATATCTCTTTATTTGAACTAATGGGTCTATCTAGGAATGAACCTCACTTGAATATGACCATTTTTGGTCATTTTTTCTTTTCTTTTAAATAGGTACATAAAGAAAGTGCTATTCATAGGGTTATGAAGTGATTTATCTATATCTACTATATTATATAAGTATCAATTTTCTATTATAGTTCCTTTTTTGTGTGGTTGGTGTTACTGTAGTGCTTCCCCACTTCCTCTTTCATTAATATCTATAATTGATCATTTTTATTTTACACTATTTATGAATTCTCATTGTTATCACCCATGATAGGTTGAATCCAAATATATATCATGATGCATGTTTGATATGATATCTCCCATTGGATGGATATTCATTTCAATAACAATGTCATATACTATTCTATTTTCGACAAATAAGGTCACTATTCCAATGTCTCCAAGATGATGTGGGGAAAATTTAGTTTTACATCGGGATTTCTATAATTATTTGACCTCATTTGGTTTCATCCTCTTTGATTCCTGGGGTAAATATTACAAACCTAAATCACCCATAGGAATTTATTTTCCCCAGTATATTGACTTTCTAAGCCAGAGTCGATTTATTGGTTGTATGTAGGGATTCTTTTACTTCTCAACTGAACTAGAATAACACCCCATATGTTTTTCTATCCCATTATACAAATTATCATTCTAGAATAATATTGGTTAGGGGTTATACAATAGAGGAAATTCCATTTGAACATCCTCCATTTATAACTTCTCCATAACCTATATTTTCCTATTCATGAAGAGTTTAACTAATATGATATTTGATCTCACATTATTACCAATATTGTTACTCCTCCATCCATTAATATATCTATTATTCAAGCTCATTTTAGGGGTTTTGATCAAATCAAGGACCTTTCTTAGCTTCTTTTAATACTTAGGTGCCTCTTATGGACAAGACAGATGATGGATGCATCTTGTCACCCCATTCACTTTCAACTTTGATTGTAACTGATGTCCAGTATCCTATGGCTTCCCTTTCTGGAAATCTTATGATAAATAAGGGCTTGACACAATCATCCTATAGGTGGATGAAAACTAAATCTGGGTCTATATTTAGTTTTCAGACTCCCACTACAGTATCCTAGACTCAAAGGGTGGTTGGATCCAATGAACTCTCCCTTTATTCCCACTAATAACCTCCATCGTCTTAAATTTTATGGGAATTGGATATATGTGATTGTATTCATAATGAATTACATAATAATATTTTTTTTGGTTACTATCATTCAACTAAAACATGTATAAGTTTTTATATACTAGTTTTCATCCATTCATCATGTTTAAAACATAATTCATGTTATTCCCAACAATAATAATATTTGTATCATATGGAAGGAACTTGTTCATGTATAATTGATAGTCCTATTCTCACCAAATCTAGATCATGATTTTTCGTCACTAATTCAAATTTCAACTTATTAATAACTACCTATAATCAACATTAAAAAATTGATAAAATTAACTTTTATGTAAAAGACACTCATATATCGTTTCCTTTTACCCTCATTTATCCAAATTATACACCATATTCAACCAACTGAACCTATAAGGATTAAAATACTAGAGAACCTAATTCAAATTAACTAGCCTCACCACTTAACTATCCACTTTATATATATTTATTTATTTATTTATATTTCCACAAATATAGTTTATAAATGTATTTTTATATAGAATTATATATATTTAAAAATTTATGTTTAAATACAATTTTGAAACACATTTATATAGTCATATATAACAACATATAATTATGTATAAGCATATACATATTTTATAATGTATTTATGGGATAAATATATATTGTACATATGTTAATATAATATATATCTATAATCAGTTCAAACACATTAATTTCATGTCATTTTAAACTCATTTACATTATATATTGAATGATATATTTTAAAAAATACATTTATATGACATATTAACACAATATTGGTACACACATAAAAAATAATTTTTTTATTTATCAGTACATATAATTATAAATTATTATAAAAGATCAAATGAAATTATAAATGATTAAATATATATAAAAATTATATACTTATAAAAAGATATATTTATTGTAATATAAAATTAATCTACATATATATACATAAACATTTACAATATATGTTTTTACCATATGTTTTATATATTTGAAAATATATTTTATCTCTAAATTTGAATAAAAATTTATTTACACAATTTAATTTTTATATGTAATTATGTTAAAACGTGTATATGCATTTTTATTATAAATTATAAATATTATTTCAATAAAGAAATTGTTAGTATTTTAAAACAATAACATTTATATTAATATAGGAAAAGAAGAAAAATTTATCCTCTACTAGAAAATGAATGGAATACCCACTTAAATGAGGCATCAATTTCTATAAAAGCTGTAAAATTAAGGTACCACAAAAATAGTTTTGGAGGAATTGTGAGGATTTTTTATCCATTAAAAAATAATGATCTAGGCTCCCCTATCTAATAATGTGTATGTCACCACCCTCCTTCAACATGAGAAACGGGAGGCAATTTACCACGACCTTTCCTCTCCAATATGAAAGAGAGATAATTAACCCCTAAGTCCCACCTCCTATAGGCCTCAATGTGGTGACCATCACCATGGGTATTTAAAATCTCACATGATGGAAGGCATTACCCTTTTTAATGAAATATGATCGAGAGATATGATGGTCCCAAACAACTCTTTGAACCAAAATAAAGAAAAACCTAAATCCATTCCCACACAAATTCTTCAAAAGTAAAACAATGAAAATACAAGGAAAACCTAAAATAAGTACCAAAAGAACAAGATAAAAGAAATATAGAAACGATCCCGTAATCTGAACTAGTAAGGTCTTAAAATATCCATGTAATCCTCATAGAAACGTGAAATTAGTTTTATATATGTAGAGTTCGCATATAGGTATACTTAGTAGGGAAAACAATGTCTCTCTTGAAGAAGTGGGAGAAGCATACTAATACCCATGTGAGAAACAGTAGTAACCACAACACCTATCAATGAACACTAACCACCCCAGCCACACCAAGGCACACTCACCAAATAACACAATTCATGTAATGTTATATAGTAAACACATAGATATTTTGGGTACCCCAAACCACTTCCCACTAGTAACTGATCATCCCTAATGGAGAATGTTCTGATGATACCGCTCTTCCATAAGCCTCATATCACAACCCGCCTGCAGACACCTGGTCCTCAGAGCTAGTCCCACTACTAAGTCATAAGAATCTCACCAAATCCCACTCGTAGACACCTGGGTCATAAGCGCAACACATCCCATTTATAAACACATGGGCCTTATACATGCCTCATCACGAAGACACATGGAAAACATACCACATCTCATCCCGAAGACCCATGGGAAACATACCACACCTCACAACATGTACCACATTCCTGGTAATAAAACTCAAGCTATTATAACTTTCCTAAAGGATATTGGTTGATAAATTCCTATAAGAGGGATAAGGGAGGATCTAATAACCAGTCATCCATCCTCTAAACAGGATGTTGGGAAGACACCCCCATGGAATGGGGGTGTTTGGAAAATATTTCTCATCAAGGGTGGGGTGAAAAAATCACAAGGAAAAATACATGTCTATATATACATATATATTCCATACTCTCAGCCCAACCTATGTGTTTCTAAAACAAAAAACTAGACCACACAAAACTGTATTTACTACAACCTCTAAATTTACAACAAATCTACCAACCACAACCTAAAACCACATCCCCAACCGAAACGTTTAACCATATAGCGTTCTTTGTTAAGTGGTTCATTCATTAATTCCATCCCTACTCGGGAAACAACCAACTACAGCACAAACACTAGCCATGAAGACAAGATTTGAAAACATCCCACACGATCACAGTCCCACTGCATAAACTCCTACATGCAGAAAACATAACATAACCTAGAAGTAGTCCCACCAACTAAAAGATCATCCATTCAATAATAAATCAAACTCTCATCCTAAGATTCCATTACACCACTTGAACCAACCTATACACACATCCCTACACCCATAAATTGTACCACACTACCCACACAAGATACAAATCAAGACAAAGCCACACACATCACACATCCACACCTAGAAAACACAGTGCATTCAGATAAGGCAAACACTATTCTTTAATTTCACTTTGATAATTCAGGGGTGATCACAAAACACATTCAATCATGGGGAATCAATTTATTTAATCAGGTATGCGTGATTAGATAGTCATTTATATTTGTATACATTCAATAGAGGGTCTATATAAAACATCACCAATGCACAAGAAAATACCACCAACAAACATAATTTTCATAAGGATTATATGTAGAAAAAATCACAACATGGATCAAATATATCATATAAAAGAAACAATTATCGTCATCATCTTCCCAGCCCCTCATTTATTATTAAATTTATTGATAGATTATCATCATAAGAGCCTTAATAATTGGATTCAACCATATTCATAGGAAAACATTAGTACACCCACCCTGCACAATATACAAATAATGATGGAATAAGGTATTCACTACCTCTATGAATAGACGATCAACAACTCCTTCTTGCGTCAAAATAGTGGGTCATGTAAGAAGCACGAAATACTCCATGGGAAAACTCAACTTGAGTCGACAACACAGATGCAAAACTCCTCGGGGAAGAAAGGATCTGGGTGCACCAAGAGGAAATGGAAGGGTTTCAAGAAAAAGGACCTCATCTTATGAAGAGGCCCAAACCTATATCAATGAGTGAGATGATTTTAAAGTACATAAAAGTTGGGTCATGTCCAAGGCCACATGGATTGTCCATTTACAATGTTAAGGGGGTGTTATTATATGAAATATATAATAATTATCCTTTAAGATGGTGGAAAATATTTAGAAATGGTAAAACATGATAAGTAACACATTTATCATCAGAAAGTATAATAGGAGTGGAACTGTGAAAAACTAGATTTTTCTACAAACTACTGGAAATGACTCACTAATGGGTGAATCCCTGACGCGAGTCATCAATGGCTACGTCACCAATGCAAGTCATTGACTTGAGTCACTGACGTGACCCACTGATGACACTCACCGATTTGAGTCATTGATGTGACCTACCAATGCCTAAATCACGGATGCCTACCTCACTGATGCATGACTCACTGACACCACTCACCGATGTGAGTCACCAACGCGACTCACCAACATGAGCCCCTAATGCCACCCACAGACACCTAACTCACTAATACTAAATCATTGATGTTGACTCACTGACACAAACTCACCAATGCCATCTACCGTTGGAAAATTTTATTTTTGGAAAACTCTTGAAATGTGTCAGTCAGACCTCCCAGGGAACCTCATACTCTATATTTTCAAAAAGGAATGGACATGACGGGTCTAAGACATTACATGATATAACAGTAAAACTATACTCACCCTCTTGAATTTAATACCAACTCAAAAGAAATAGGGCCCCGAACAACCATCCCACAAGATATCTCTCAAGGATCTTGAAACAATTGGAATACCACTACTATTTAGACACCCTAAGGCCCAACGATTAACGACCCCATGTTGTTCAAAACCTAAGGTGAAAATATTGACATCCAATAACACATCCCTTGAAATCTATAACATTCAAAACAACCACACATCCATCATTAAATCATGACAACTATGGTGTATTGAACACATGAATTAGGGAATTTCATCTTCCATATCATGATATTATCTACATTGGGTTGCACAAACATGTTGACATAGGTTTGATTGCATAGTCATTAATGTGTCTTAATTAGGAATCACTTCCTCCCCACAATTCATGTGAAGACTGAATCACACATATCAAAGCAAGGAAACATATCATCATATAAACAAGGTTCAAACATTACATCACAAGGAAATTCATAACAAATAAAGACTCAAAAAAACGTTGGGTACTAAGCACACATTTGTAGATATTTCTCCCAATTACCCTCCTCTAGGACAACATGCCTCTACAACACATGAAAGAAAGAAATGGTACCTCCACAAAGCACCTTCTCCCGATGATCCTGGATCTCCATTGGCTGCTCCATGAATTTCACATCATCCTCGATACCCAAATATCCCCATTCAATGACGTGAGAGTCATCGGGATGATACTGATGAAGCTGGGAGATGTGGAAGATGTTGTGGATCCTTTCTATCCATGGTGGCAATGGCAGCTACTATGACACTTCACCAACACACCCCAACACCATGAATGGATAAATGGACCTTGGAGAAACCTCACCCCCTTAACAAACATCTACTACCCATGTTGAGAGGAAACCTTCAGAAATACATGGTCTCAAACCTCGAACTCCAAATTCCTCCTCTTAAAATTAAAATATGTATTCCTCTAGTTTTTTCTACTTTCATCCTATAACAAACTAGCTTAACCTCTTCTGCTGTGCTCTACACTAACTTCAGACCAAGAATAGTTGTCTCCCAAACCATTTTACAGAACAAAGTTGATCAACACGACCTTCTGTAAGAGGAATCAAATGGAGCCATGGTAATGGTAAATTGATAGCCATTTCTATAAGGAAACTCTACTAAATGAATGTTTCATACCCACGATCCTCTGAATTCTGAAACACATGCTCGCAACATATCCACCAGTGTGTGGATAGTCTGCACTATTTTCCTATATATCTGAGGGTGGAATGTAGTGATGAGGCATAAATAAGTGCCAAAAGCATGTTTTAATCCCCTACAGGCAAGCAATGTAAACTGTAACACCCCAGGATTTCATAGTGTGTTATTTCTTAAAAATAATTCAATAACTTGCACTACACGCAACACCGAGTTCAATCACACAATGACATACAAAAAAAGCCATTAAAAGAGGTCATGAATAGTATTAACTACATTTTGAACTTTATATAATCCTTATAATTTTAGATTCCCTATTATGAGTTTCTTAGTCATAATGCAAGAACAGATTCATTTTCAGTATTGCACTTTTATCAACTTTTAATAGTGAAACCTTTTTAAATAAAATATTTTAAACTATCTGAATAAATTGGGACATCAAAAAATTTAAAATGAAACATCCCAAGCTTCCACGGTACGCTTTCCTTTGAATAAAATAGTAGCGTGTGTTGTACGCAACCTTGAGTTTTAACACACGCCACAACCAATCAAACTAGCCGTTATGAATAGTAATACCTAAATTTTGAAATTATATATATTTTATATTTTAAAATGGACTTCATTTTTGGATTCGGAATATCGAATTTAGCCTAAGGTGAAATTTTGGTACTTTTCGGATAACTTTCATATTTTGATGAATAGTGAAAATTACTAAATTTTAATTAAAAACAACTTTTTTAATCAAAATAATTAATAGTGATAAATTGTGAATTTGAGTGGTTTTAAAGTATATTTATAATATATTTTTACCATTTAATATAATGTTGGTCATTGGACATAATTTTACAATTAAACCGAACATAAACAAGTGTCAATCTTTTGATAGTTATTACCTCTTAAAAACACGCTTTTTGTTTTGACAGCGGGAATTAATTTTAAATTAATTTCTTCTACTTCTGTGTTTTGAATTTAGAAAAATGGATTCCATATTTGGAATCAGGATGTCCAAATTGTGTAAATAGGTAACTTTTATTTTTAGACATTTTGAATAATTACTGTGGTAAATATTTTATTTACCATGGTTAAGGGTAAATCCGGTAAATAAGGGTTAAAAAATAATATTATAATAATACAAAATTACCCTAAAACTTGTTCTAACCGTATTGGTGGACACATAACCGACCATGGGCATCCTTGGGTTGATTTGGGGACCCCTTGGAGCCACTTGTATGTGGTAGGGACACATTATATTAATAAAGTTAAAATAAAAATAAAAATGGCATAAGCTTACATCTTTTAGAAGAACAATTTTTACATAGGGTTATACATGTTGGATTTTCGATTATAAATATTCATTAGAAAGATAAAAAGATTTCCTAAATAATGATAATTTATTTATAATTTTTAGACATCAAATAATTTAAATTATTAATGACACAATAATGATGCAATGTTTACCTCATTAATAAATCATTTAAATAAATAAGATTATAATGATTAAAATATTATCTAAAACCTGTCCAATTCTTATTGGTTGATGTTATTTAGAAACTGAGTCATCTTACATTCGACCTCAATGATTTTTGGACCATTATAAACCGAATATAATTATATTATAAAGTAATACTTTCACTCTTTCCTAAAGAGCCCCTCCTCTCCCTTATAAAAGGAGACCACTTCTACTCATTCCTCAAACCTCTCAAGCCACTTGGCTCGGCCAAACTCTGCCCAAATACTCTCCCAACATCCCTCACTACAACCTATAGGCCTTAGTTTGATCAGAAAGCCAACCTAAAGAGCCATTTTGATCAAATCAAAAGGAAGAACCCGAAAAAGAGGTAATGTTTTCACCACCCCTTTTCATGTTCCTTTCTTCTTCCACTTCTTCTTTCTTTGTTCATACCATTCTAAAATAATAACTCCAGTATCTCACATATACTGTGATGTTATTATAAATATGGTACAACCATATTCAGTATTCTATCAACCCTTTCAATAACATGTCACCATACGTGCGTACGTACGGCTTACCGTCTCCACGTCGTGGTGTAATTGTTATTCAATATATTATTATTTGGATGGGTATAATAATGATGTGTAACTCATGTAAATAATAAATATAACATGTTAATGATTCTGTATATATGATATACCATCCATTTATATATTATTTTAATATCAAAAGAATGATATTGTCGCTCGTGCGTACGTACGGACTACCGTCTCCATGAACGCGATGAGATTCATTCTCCATCATATCCATTCAAGTATAATTATCATTTGCTGATTTAAAAATGATTTTTAAGGACTTGATATCATTCTGGATATGAATAATATACAACCTATCCATTACAAACATGGCTTACGTAATAAAACATATAAAATAAAACGAGTAAGTTAACACCCGAAACAACGATAATACTAAGACATTATTAACAAAGCAAAGTTAAAAGATCATATATGATATGATATTAATATATATTATTCTTGTATAATTTAATAAAAATTATTTAAATATTATACAGGAGTTTAACCTACCCCAACCAAGTAAATGTACAAGGTAAGGGATTTTCTTATCTCACTTTCAATTCCGTGAGATTTCCATTGTTCGCCACTAAATTATTGAAAGTGGTGTATTGTGCACGGCCATTTGATATATATTATCATGATTCTCTTTATATTCATGTTATTCTGTAAATCATTTGGTGTTTATTAACTTTTGTCCATACGACTCAGTTGATTAACGTGGTAAGGGGTTTCTTAACTCACTCTTAATTTCGTGAGAATTCCATTGTCCACCACTTAATTATTGCATGTGGTGTATGTGTACTGCCCATGATTGTATTCATTGTGTAATATACTTTATTTTATGGGTATTTACACCATCATGGTATGATCTTTCTTTCATGGGTTTTTGTTTCGTAAGTTACCTAATCGATAAGGTAATTTGAGATTTCAATTTCCACTCATTTGGCTTTACGCATATTTCATTGATTATACTACCCCAAGATTATGTGTGGAATCACTATTCATTTGATTATGTCATAATTTCCACTCCCCTTCCTGTGGATACACTTTTTATACACATAATCACTCCATTTAAAATTCTCAAGTCATTGATATGAATTTGATAAGAGTAATTTTAACTCTTTCACCAATTGTTGAGTTAAACATCCAATTCGTTGGTGTTGTTTTTACAAGAATATGTGTGAATATCCTTTGATTGTTTTACACTAAATATACAATCATATTTAGTGTATTTATATTTTTCACACATAATTATGTTGTTGATTTATCCTTAACCTAAGGATATGGCCTTTATGAGAGATTTCATCTCAACTTACATTCCATTGAGACTTCTTTGTTGATATACACCAAATCACTTTTATGTGGTGTATATAATGTACTTTGACATAGTATATCATGAATTCCCTTTATTCTCATGATATTACAATGTTTTGATTACCTCCATTATTTGTATTCAAGTGTCTCTCTTTTGGTTAGAATCTCTAACAAAAATACCATTTTTAAATGTTTTAAAGACTTATTCATCTAAATCTTTCTCATTAATGTCCATGTTTTAAAAATGGTTTTAAGGATTTATTTATATGGACATTACAGTTTAGAAATTAAAACTCCTTTTAAAAAGTTTCAAAGTGGTATGGGACACTTTGATTGAAAAATCTATTTTTAAATGGCTTCTTGACAAATAGTGTGACTTTTAAATGTTTTCAAGAAAAGGGGGATATTTCTCTCAAATAGTTTTGATGATTATTTTTATCTATATCAAAATCCTTCATTATTCATGATTGAGGTTATTGTGATACAATACAATCTTCCATATTGTATCAAATTAGTTATATTTGACTGTGGATGTTCTATTTTTATACCCTTCATGGTTTGTGGTTAAAGTATTTACATTTCGTATGCTATTTTTAATACGAATGTTTATTTTATGCTTAAACCTATTCATATGAGGAATGCATTGGACTTAATAAGTGGCGTGTGGATCCCGCTATAGCTCCTCGATGCATCGGTAGGTCTCATGAGACAAACTAGTGTCTTGGCACAAGGCCTTGGAAAAATCTTATTTGTAGTCTTAGCACGAGGCCTTGGCTATGTGGTTATGATAGACTGGCATTATGCATTCCATCATTATGAAAGTGGTTATTGATATTTCATGTGATCATTAGACTAGTAGAATATCCATGTGAGTAAGTAAATGGAATTATTTCATTTTACCATTGCCATTTTATGCTGAAGTTCAAGTTTAAAAGGCTTTTGTTTTAGTTATAAATTGCCTTAAGTGTTTATGCTTATTTATGAAAGCTTCTGCTATAATGTAATCCTTACTGAGTATCTGAGCTCACCCCTTTAAATGTTTTATATTTTTCCCAGGATTATGAAGAATTAATTTATGAATGACCTGCAGGGATAGTATGAGGGGATATGAAGACAAGATGTTTTTTATGAAGTAATGTAAAAATTTATGGATGTATCTAGTTATTCCAAGGCTACTAAACTAATCGGTCTTTCGAGACTTGATCTTTCTCGTGATCTTGCCAATGTTATGTAACTAATGCACCGACTCTGGGTAACAGGCGTCGGGGCGTTACAGTTGGTATCAGAGGAAGTTTAGTACAAACCTTGGTAGCTAGATTTAGATAAACTCTGATTAGAGCACATAGACCTAAGATGAACTTTGAGGATTAGTATAAAAGAACTTCCTAGAATTTTGGTATTGTAGAGATTTTGAGGGTTTTTTGAGAAATACATCCCTGTCTGGATACGAGCAGGTAGAGGCGGCTCTGGCACAGATGTACCTAGGGGTAACACCCGAAAACACCGCTTTTAGCTAGACTTGAACGGGAACTGGTGCACGACAACGGGCCTTGCTGCACTCTTGGTTACGACACTCCCAGGGGATATGCTTAAGATAATTTACATTTTCTTTACAAACCGATTTAAGTAATATATACATAAGATGAGAGTAAATGACCTTGGTTAATCCTAATATGTTTCAAATTGAGAATATGGTGACATTTTAATCTCTAAATGATTTTACGAATACTATTACTCACACAATGCTTTCTGGTTTTAGTCAATGGCTGGATTCCAAGGAAGTCGTAGTGACTTTGAGAATGATGTACAAGGTGGGAACGGTAGTGGAAATGAGCAAAAAAAATGGAATGTTGATAGGCGTAAAAGATATCGTCTTTATGCCAAATCAGTTTTCCAAAAATATGATCAACAACATATATATTAACCAACTCCCAGACTCAACAAGGAAGAGAAAGGTGATAAATGATAAGATCTCCAGCAATGGAGACCATGGAGAAAATAAACCTCAATTTTCACCATGCAGGAAATGTAGAAAGAGAAACCCAGGAAAGTGTCTCAATGGGACAACAAAATATTTTACGTGCAGGAAGGAAGGACATAAAGTGAAGAATTGCCGAAGAAAAACGAAGAGTACTATGGAAGAAGATAAAAATGGTCCCAAGAGTCCATTTACAGTCATTTGCCGTAAATGTAGGGGACCTGGCCATTACCCAAGTGAATGTCCTATTCTATAGGATATTTTCTTGGTCAAAGAAGAAGCTATGTGGAAATAAATGGTTGGAGAAAAATTTAAAAAGTATTAGCACTCCTTGTTGATGGGTTTACTTTGGAATAATTTTCTCTTGTATTTGTAACCCCACAGTTTTCCATGTGAGAATGATATTTGAGGAAGAATTGTCTCTTCTCTTGTGGATATAGGTATAAATAACCATTTGGTTTTATATGATCATTGGGGTTTGAGAAAATGATAAGTTATTATAATTTGGGATGAAAATGCAAAGTATGATATAACATTTGTGGTTAAATTATGTTATTTTGAGGAATTTATCTCATTTTGGTAATATTATAAAATATAGTTTTTTGAAAAAGGACAACACGTAGACCGTGTGACAACCCATCGCGTCGGACAAAGCTGTGGGAATCGAACCCACAACCAAAGTGCGATTGGGATTTATCGCCTACCACTGGACTACGTGAAGTCCCTGGTTAGTGTGACTATTTTTTTTTGTTAAATGATTTTATTAATCAATAATAAGATGATTTGGGTTCTTATGTCTTATCAAATGAATACCCTTGGTATAGGAAAATGATTTGGTGATTAAGTGATAAATGTTATTTTGGAAGATGTTCGTTTTGTTAGGAACACTATATGCCCAAGGAAAATAGAATACAATGAGGTTTCATTTGAAGAGTAATGGTGGATTTTTATCTACGTTTTTATTGTTGATTTATAGTGATTTGGGTTATTTATGGAAATGATTAACCTATAACAGAGAATATGTGATGATGTTAATTACTTTTAAGTATGTGACTTTAAGAGTATTTGATGTCATTTGGAGATACAATGTAACATGGGAGACTACATAATCAAATTCTTCTATGTTTTGGGTTTCAATATTAGTTTGGATTATATTAAAGGATTGTAAGGACAATTCGTTATTGAATAGTATCTATTTAACTTTGGGGTATTGTTGGTTTAATTTTAGAAATTAAGATTAGTGCATATTTATCTCGATGAATATCCTTTTGGGGGATCATTAGATCATTCACTAACCATTTTGGTTTTGATTAATCTTCAAAGACAATGTAAATATATGGTTTATCCTACATGGATCATGTGATTCTATAGAAGTTTATTCTAGTTCTTCCAGTGTGACAAAGTCTTCTTGAATACTCATCGTTTAAAAAAAAATTGAGTTAGTGGTGGAAATTTATTAAAGAATGAAAATCTACTTAAAATTTAAGTATATCTCATAATGTTCTTAGTCAATATCATAAATAAATTCCTCTTCCTTATGTAATGTAACTTTAAAAAAAATGTTGTCCTAGATGGTACATTAAATCATCACTAATTTATGGCTTTGGGGATTGTTGGCCTTTTCATAGCCATGTTCTCTACCACTCTCCATCAGATAATTGATGGTTAGATTTCTCTTCCATATCCATATTTTCCTACATGGAACCCTAGTATGTGTTATTTTCGGTAATCTTCATACTTTCCACTCTTTATTTTAAATAGAGGCCTCATTAATTCATTTTTCGATGTGGGATTTCAACTAAGATATTTTGAAACGTCAAAAATGTGTTATCCCAATACCCTATGTTTTCTTGGACCGATGGTATTTCAAATCATCATAGATTGATGAGTTTAAGGACCTCAATTTTATACTTGTTTGTGATTTATGACCTCAATCACTACCTATAAATATTTACGTTTTTCCTCCAATTATATGTCTCTAATTGCCACCAATGTTCTCCTAATCGAGATCATAATTTAGTGGTGACCCTTTCATTTCTCTTTTCCTTATATTAAGACTAAATTTTAGTAACCCAATTTCCGATGTGGGTTTTCCCACAAATATATTTTCTACTTTCAACCTTTTATTTTCGAAGAACAATTTCAAATTGCGTGGACACAATTTATTGAAGGAGGGGAGAATGTATCACCCCAGGATTTCATAGTGTGTTATTTCTTAAAAATAATTCAATAACTTGCACTACACGCAACACTGAGTTCAATCACACCATGACGTACAAAAAAATCTATTAAAAGAGGTCATTAATAGTATTAACTACATTTTGAACTTTATATAATCCTTATAATTTTAGAATCCCTATTATGAGTTTCTTAGTCATAATGCAAGAACAGATTCATTTTCAGTATTGCACTTTTATCAACTTTTAATAGTGAAACCTTTTTAAATAAAATATTTTAAACTATCTGAATAAATTGGGACATCAAAAAATTTAAAATGAAACATCCCAAGCTTCCACGGTACGCTTTCCATTGAATAAAATAGTAGCGTGTGTTGTACGCAACCTTGAGTTTTAACACACGCCACAACCAATCAAACTAGCCGTTATGAATAGTAATACCTAAATTTTGAAATTATATATATTTTATATTTTAAAATGGACTTCATTTTTGGATTTGGAATATCGAATTTAGCCTAAGGTGAAATTTTGGTACTTTTCGGATAACTTTCATATTTTGATGAATAGTGAAAATTACTAAATTTTAATTAAAAACAACTTTTTTAATCAAAATAATTAATAGTGATAAATTGTGAATTTGAGTGGTTTTAAAGTATATTTAGAATATATTTTTACCATTTAATATAATGTTGGTCATTGGACATAATTTTACAATTAAACCGAACATAAACAAGTCTCAATCTTTTGATAGTTATTACCTCTTAAAAACACGCTTTTTGTTTTGACAGCGGGAATTAATTTTAAATTAATTTCTGCCACTTCTGTGTTTTGAATTTAGAAAAATGGATTCCATATTTGGAATCAGGATGTCCAAATTGTGTAAATAGGTAACTTTTATTATTAGACATTTTGAATAATTACTGTGGTAAATATTTTATTTACCATGGTTAAGGGTTAATCCGGTAAATAAGGGTTAAAAAATAATATTATAATAATACAAAATTACCCTAAAACGTGTCATAACCTTATTGGTGGACAATACCCGACCATGGGCATCCTTGGGTCGATTTGGGGACCCCTTGGAGCCACTTGTATGTGGTAGGGACACATTATATTAATAAAGTTAAAATAAAAATAAAAATGGCATAAGCTTACATCTTTTAGAAGAACAATTTTCACATAGGGTTATACATGCTGGATTTTCGATTATAAATATTCATTAGAAATATAAAAATCTTTCCTACATAATTATAATTTATTTATAATTTTTAGACATCAAATAATTTAAATTATTAATGACACAATAATGATGAAATGTTTACCTCATTAATAAATCATTTAAATAAATAAGATTATAATGATTAAAATATTATCTAAAACCTGTCCAATTCTTATTGGTTGATGTTATTTAGAAAATGAGTCATCCTATCTTCGACCTCAATGATTTTTGGACCATTATAAACCGAATATAATTATATTATAAAGTAATACTTTCACTCTTTCCTAAAGAGCCCCTCCTCTCCCTTATAAAAGGAGACCACTTCTACTCATTCCTCACACCTCTCAAGCCACTTGGCTCGGCCAAAATCTGCCCAAATACTCTCCCAACATCCCTCACTACAACCTAGAGGCCTTATTTTGATCAGAAATCCAACCTATGGAGCCCTTTTGATCAAATCAAAAGGAAGAACCCGAAGAAGAGGTAATGTTTTCACCACCCCTTTTCAAGTTCCTTTCTTCTTCCACTACTTCTTTCTTTGTTCATACCATTCTAAAATAATAACTCCAGTATCTCACATATACTGTGATGTTATTATAAATATGGTACAACCATATTCAGTATTCTATCCACCCTTTCAATAACATGTCACCATACGTGCGTACGTACGGCTTACCGTCTCCACGTCGTGGTGTAATTGTTATTCAATATATTATTATTTGGATGGGTATAATAATGATGTGTAACTCATGTAAATAATAAATATAACATGTTAATGATTATGTATATATGATATAACATCCATTCATATATTATTTTAATATCAAAAGAATGATATTGTCGCTCGTGCGTACGTACGGACTACCGTCTCCATGAACGCGATGAGATTCATTCTCCATCAGATCCATTCAAGTATAATTATCATTTGCTGATTTAAAAATGATTTCTAAGGACTTGATATCATTATGGATATGAATAATATACAACATATCCATTACAAACATGGCTTACGTAATAAAACATATAAAATAAAACGAGTAAGTTAACACCCGAAACAACGATAATACTAAGACATTATTAACAAAGCAAAGTTAAAAGATCATGTATGATATGATATTAATATATATGATTCTTTTATAATTTAATAACAATTATTTCAATATTATACTGGAGTTGAACCTACCCCAACCAAGTAAAAGTACAAGGTAAGGGATTTTCTTATCTCACTTTCAATTCCGTGAGATTTCCATTGTTCGCCACTAAATTATTGAAAGTGGTGTATTGTGTACGGACATTTGATATATATTATCATGATTCTATTTATATTCATGTTATTCTTTAAATCATTTGGTGGTTATTAACTTTTGTCCATATGACTCAGTTGATTAACGTGGTAAGGGGTTTCTTAACTCACTCTTAATTTCGTGAGAATTCCATTGTTCACCACTTAATTATTGCATGTGGTGTATGTGTACTGCCCATGATTGTATTCATTGTGTAATATACTTTATTTTATGGGTATTTACATCATAATGGTATAATCTTTCTTTCATGGGTTTTTGTTTCATAAGTTACCTAATCGATAAGGCAATTTGAGATTTCAATTTCCACTCATTTGGCTTTACGCAAATTTCATTGATTATACTACCCCAAGATTATGTGTGGAATCACTATTCATTTGATTATGTCATAATTTCCACTCCCCTTCCTGTGGATATACTTTTGATACACATAATCACTCCATTGAAAATTCTCATGTCATTGATATGAATTTGATAAGAGTAATTTTAACTCTTTCACCAATTGTTGAGTTAAACATCCAATTCGTTGGTGTTGTTTTTACAAGAATATGTGTGAATATCCTTTGATTGTTTTACACTGAATATACAATCATACTTAGTGTATTTATATTTTTCACACATAATTATGTTGTTGATTTATCCTTAACCTAAGGATATGGCCTTTATGAGATATTTCATCTCAACTTACATTCCATTGAGACTTCTTTGTTGATATACACCAAATCACTTTTATGTGGTGTATATAATGTACTTTGACATAGTATATCATGAATTCCCTTTATTCTCATGATATTACAAAGTTTTGATTACCTCCATTATTTGTATTCAAGTGTCTCTCTTTTGGTTAGAATCTCTAACTAAAATACCATTTTTAAATGTTTTAAAGACTTATTCATCTAAATCTTTCTCATTAATGTCCATGTTTTAAAAATGGTTTTAAGGATTTATTTATATGGACATTAAAGTTTAGAAATTAAAACTCCTTTTAAAAAGTTTCAAAGTGGTATGGGACACTTTGATTGAAAAATCTATTTTTAAATGGCTTCTTGACAAATAGTGTGAGTTTTAAATGTTTTCAAGAAAAGGGGGATATTTCTCTCAAATAGTTTTGATGATTATTTTGATCTATGTCAACATCCTTCATTATTCATGATTGAGGTTAATGTGATACAATACAATCTTCCATATTGTATCAAATGAGTTATTTTTGACTGTGGATGTTCTATTTTTATACCATTCATGGTTTGTGGTTAAAGTATTTACAATTCGTATGCTAGTTTTAATACGAATGTTTATTTTATGCTTAAACCTATTCATATGAGGAATGCATTGGACTTAATAAGTGATGGGTGGAGCCCGCTATAGCTCCTCGATGCATCGGTAGGTCTCATGAGACAAACTAGTGTCTTGGAACAAGGCCTTGGCAAAATCTTATTTGTAGTCTTGGCACGAGGCCTTGGATATGTGGTTATGATAGTCTGGAATTATGCATTCCATCATTATGAAAGTGGTTATTGATATTTCATGTGATCATTGGACTAGTAGAATATCCATGTGAGTAAGTAAATGGCATTATTTCATTTTACCTTTGCCATTTTATGCTGAAGTTCAAGTTTAAAAGGCTTTTGTTTTAGTTATAAATTGCCTTAAGTGTTTATGCTTATTTATGAAAGCTTCTGCTATAATGTTATCCTTACTGAGCATCTGAGCTCACCCCTTTCAATGTTTTATATTTTTTCCAAGATTATGAAGAAGTAATTTATGAATGACCTGCAGGGATAGTATGAGGGGATATGAAGACAAGATGTTTTTTTATGATGTAATGTAAAAATTTATGGATGTATCTAGTTATTCCAAGGCTACTAAACTAATCGGTCTTTCGAGACTTGATCTTTCTCGTGATCATGCCAATGTTATGTAACTAATGCACCGACTCTGGGTAACTGGGGTCGGGGCGTTACATAAACCATGTGTCCTAGTCCAAGATGATGGATCTCAAAACCCCATGGAGGCACACCACCTCATCCACATTCCTCCTTGCCAAGGAATCCACTATGATTGACTACCTGATCACTAATAAGTTAGCTGATTTCATCAACCATTCCAGCACATCCCAGATGGAATCATATAATCCTTAAGCCCTAGGAACCCCTATGATAAAATCCATCTAGATTTTATACCACTTACACTAGGGGACATCTATGAACTGTAACAACCCACCTGGAACTGTTTATTCAGACTTTACAAGCTGGAACACTAGCCCTTTTCCACTAACATTTCCACTACACGCTTCATCCTGAGCCTTGAAAACTATTTTCTCAAGCCATTGTACATCTTGGAAACTTCTGGGTGTACCTATAAGGGTGATAAAGGAAACTCAAGGAGACATTCGTCACACATAACCACTAGAACAAACTACTTCCCATGGAACAACATTAAATTTTGACTATCCTCCGACCATCCTTCTGAAGCATTACCCTAGACAACGTGATCTGGAATCACCTCTGACTCTGATTCTCCCCACTGAGACTCCTACACCTTCTGAGATAGATAATATGACATTGTCATATTAAATAGAAAGCCTCTTCTACCATCCATTATTTCATATAGGATCAAGGAACCCAACTCCTCCATTTCCTTCCAAGCATCCGCATACTCCTAAAATACTTATCTCTATAACTATCATATCAAGGAATCAACCCAAACATTCCCCTTTTCTGAGGTTTAAGAGATATCGAAATCATAATCCAAGACAAAATACATCCACCTTTACTGTCGCAAGTTTAGATCTCACGGTGAAAAGATATACCTCAAGATCTTGTGATCTGTGAAGACCAAAAAGTTCTCCCTAATGAGCTAATGTCTCAACAACATCAATGAAAACATGACCACCACAATCTATAGATCATGTGTGGTATAGTTACTTTAGTGGGGATGTAATTGACTAGTCCCATAATAGATCACTCCCAGCAACTGCATCAGCACACATTCTTATCCTAGATGGGAATCATCACAAAACACCTAAAACATCACCCCTTCCTATGGAAACCGAAGCAATAGAGCACTAAAAAAAACTCCCCTTAAAATTGATGAAATCTACCTGACATTTCTCACTCCACACAAAGGTCAGGTCCTTTATTGTCAATGTTGTCAATAGATCTCAAATGTGAGATAATTCAGGTACAAATCCTTGATAATAGCCTGCCAGACCAAGAATGTTGTGAAACTCCACCACATTCATGGTTCCTACAGAAAAAAAACTAACTTCCTATTTGAATGATCTATTGATATCCCTTGGCGGGACACCAAATTTCCATGAAAACGAACCAATTGTGTCCAAAATGTACACTTGGGAAACTTCCCACAGAGTTGGTGGTGTCAAAGAACATTGAGGAAATTCCTGAGATGCCCAACATGCTCCTCCTCTATCATTGAGTAGATCAATATTTAATTGATGAAAATGATGAAAAACCAGTCTAGGAACTCACAGAAGATAGAGTTCATGATCCCCATGAACATATATTCTGAGTTCGTTACACCAAATGGCATGACCCCAAACTCAAAGTGAAAAATACTTGCATCTGAAATTAATCGTTGGATGCCACCCTCTTCATCCTCAACAGGTGATATCCAGACTACAGATCAATTTTAGGGAACCAACTCACTCCCCATAGATAGTTGAAGATATCATCTATCCTTGGAAGAGGGTAAAGATTCTTGACCATCACATTGTTCAATCTTCAGTTGTTTATGCACAGCTTCAAACTACCATACAACTTCTTCTCAAATAAGACTAGAGCACCCCATGGTGACAAACTGGGCCAAATTAATACCTTCTTCATCAGATCATTAATCTGAATCCACAGCTCTTGAGACTCAAAAGGTTCCATATGATAGGGGTCCATCAAAATGAGATGGGCACCAAGCTTCATGACTATCCCAATCTCAATGTCACGTCTAGGGGGTAGATTTTAAACCTCCTCAGAGAAAAAACTCCAATAAATTCTCAAAAAATCTAGTACCTCCATCATCTCAGCATCCACCAATTCTACTAACTACTCATCCAACAAAGAATGGAGAGGCTCCACATACCGACTTCCAACCTAATAACTCTACTCTCCAATTAAAACCCCACTCTAACCACCCAAATCGTGAAACACAACTCTCCCCCAGAAGCAGTAGATAATAGAAAGCACATAAAATATCTATTAAATGATGAGAATAGGATCATATGGCTACATTTGTAGGAGAAAGAGATACCAAATGGACTAATGTGGCCCCATCATTAGTCTACATCCCTATTAATCATTAGTGAAGCTAGTCCTTACTTTAACTAGCATACTGAACACTTGGGGCATGCGAAGCCTCTCTATTTCAAGTGCTTGAGCATGGGATAGACTAGGAAAAACAAAGGAGTGTGAAGCTCCTAAATCAAAAAAAAAAGATCAAGAAATTGTACTCAACAAACTGATTTTTCCTCAAACGATCCTTGATCTGGTAGGAACAACTGCCACTGTGATGTGTAATTGACTATGCCCAGATCCCCGGCCTCTTGGATGACAGTGAACTCCCCAACCACGCTCTGGTTGAGGTCCTTAAGGAGAACCATGAGGTCAGTGTCCACCTACTCTTTATACCCTTAGTGGAGCGGGGGCCTACTATCCCTGCTGTTGGAATGGACTGGCCAAAAACTGTGAATGAGGTGTGTGTTGAACCTACCCACCTCTACCATACTGAGATCAGACTAGGATATGAAATTGATGATTATCTAGGAATATACAAGGGAAACACATCATCCCCAAGCCCAAGGGAAATACATGAGGACTAGAAGGTTGGAAATAAAACTACTACGTATGACTCCCCACTGGCTGAAACCTCAATGGACCTGAGACCTTAGACCTTATATTGGTGGAATTCCCCTTTGAAGAACTCATCTGGATCCCCTCTCAGGACATACCTCCTCACGATTAAATCCACTCAGAAAATTATGCCTTTTTCTGAGCCTCTAAGTATGTCATAAATGTGAAAGGAGTAATTTCATACTGAATAGAATGATGAATCTCCTCCTCTAGGTTTCTTGATTGAGGCTCCTCATCTGGAAAGAGATCCAGTGAAATGATAAGGGGATCCTTGAACTTGATCCCCAGTTCCCTTACCACAATACTCCCTTGCTGTGGTGGGGGGGGGGGGGGGGAGAGTAAATCCTACCATTTAATGGATATCATCGTCAAAGACAAGAATTCCATAGATAATTACTTCTCAAAATTGATCCACTGAATATAATCACCATTTCACCCACCACAATACAACCTCCACCATTAACGCGCTGCTCTCCACATCTGTCTTACTTCCATAGGAATGCAATACTCAATTTTTACTGAGATCAAGAAAAAAGTAATCACAAGCTCCACAAGCCAGGTCTACATCTCTTTATGTGAAACCTCCCTTAGTACTTCCCCAGAGTATGTCACTGGGATTCATTAAGCATCTTCTACCACTGGTCATCTTTATCTACTTGATCAACCCTTCGGCAGTCATCCTAGATAGCCTACAGTGCCTCTACTTCCTTAAGAACTTGTGGATGACGTCTGTTTGACTTTGGTAAAAAGGGTAAAAAAATAAATCCTAAGCCCGAGAAGGATAGAATATATTTAAGATTCACTATAACTCATTATTTATTTTAATTTTTCCAAAACTCATAAATCAACAGGAAAAAAATTCATTATGATTCAGTAAATTTTCATAGGGCCTCTTCCATGAAATTAGTGTAGCCTCACTTGGTCATTTGGTAGGCTCAGAGTCTTTTCATAGAATCATAGTGGGCCGTCAAATCACATGTCCTAGATGGTCTTCCTTTCCCTATGCCACGCACCATGATCGCTAAAAACTATTTACCTACCAACCCATGAAACCTCACCATGCCTAACTCTGAACTCCATCTTATCTCTCAATCATTATCCTCTCATTCCATTCTTTCTCCACCCTCATTATTCAATATGAGGAAGTGGTGGCACAATGCCATGAATTTCCCCCATTAAGATGAAAGAGAGATAATAACTCTCAAGTTCTGCCTCTAATGGGACCTGAGTTGGCGACCAACACCAAGGGTATATAAAATATCACAAGATGTATGGAATTACAATTATTTATGAAATATGATCAGAAGATAAGATATTTCCCAAAAAAAATCACGCACAAAAAATAAAGAAAATACAAAATCCATTACCACATGCATGCTTCAAAAGTAAATCTGTGACAATACATGGAAAACCCAAAATATGTACTTGAAGATCAGGCTATGTAGAAACACAACAACTATCCCAACGTCTAAGCTAGCAATATCCAGCATGGCCCCCATAATCCTCCTAGAAACCTGAAAGAAGTTTTATATAAGTAGGATGAGCATACTTGTATACTCAGTAGGGAAAACCAATGTCTCTCATGCACAAGTGGGTGAAGTATACTAATGCCCCTATGAGACTCATATGTAACCACATCACATATCAATGAATACTAACCACCCCAACCTCACCAAGGCATGGTCACCGTATAATGTAAGTAAAGTAACGTAATATAGTAAGGACATAGATGTTTTGGGTACCCCACACCACTTCCCTCTAGTTAACTGGTCATCCCTAATGGAAAAATTCCTAATGCTACTGCTCTCCCACAATCCCCATATCACAACCCTCATGAAAACACCTATGCTTTAGAGCTATTCTTGCAACCAAGGAATAAGAATCTAACCACATCTTGCCCAAAGACACCTGTGACACAACCATATCACATCCTGCTTTCAAACACCTTGGCCTCAGCAACATCTCTTCTCGATGACACCTAAGAAACATACCATATCTCATACCAAAGACACCTATGAAACATACCAAATATCAAAACATGTACCATATACTTGGTAATAAACCTCAAGCCATTACAGCCTACTTGAAAGATATGGGGTGATAAATGCCTAGAAGATGAAGCATGGAAGATCCAATAACCAGCCATCCATCCTCCCACTGGGATGTTGGGAAGACACCCTCTCCCATGTAATGGGGGGTTTTTGACACATATTTCTCAACAAAGGCGAGGTGTGTAAAGACATTTAAAAGAAAAAAAACACACACATATATACCAAAAACTATTCACAACCTATGGGTTTTTAAAACAACCAACCATCCCACACAAAACTGCATATGCATCTACCTATAAATGCACAATGAATCAACTATCCATAACCCAAAACCACATACCCTGAAAAAACATTTAACCACATATCATTATTTTTTTAGAGTTTCATTCATTCATTCCATCCCTACCCATGAAACTACTAACTAAAACACAAAATCCATCCAGATAGCCGTGAGTCATAAACATCACACAAGATCACAATCCCACTGCGCAAACTCCCTTGCCAAGAAAACATTACATAACCCAGGTGTAGTCCCACTGCCTACAAGTTCTTTAATTTCACAATCAATCAAACTATGAACATGAGATTCTATTACACAACATACACCACCCCAAACACATATCCCCACTCCCAGCCATAGTACCACACATCCCGCACAAGATATAAAGACGAATAGAGCCACTAACAGTTTACATCCACACAAAACAAACAGATTGTATTAAGATTCAGCCAACACAATTATTTAATTTTACTTCGATAATTCAAGGGTGATCATTGAATAGGTTCAATCTTGGGGATCCATTTATTTAACAAGGTATAATTTACTAGCCATGTTATTATATTCATATCCATTAAAAAGAAGGTCAATATGAAACATCCCTAGTGCATAATGAAAGGCCACAAATAAAAATGATTTTTAGAAGGCTTACATGCAAAATAAATCACAAAATGGATCAAAGATAAAAGATAAAATAAATAATCATCATTATCATCTTCTCAGACTTTCAATTATTACTAAAGTTACAGAAAAATTATTATCATATCAACATTAATAATTATATTCAACAATATTCATAAACAAAATTGGTACACCCACCCTACATGATTCATAAATAAATAATTACTATATTATTCATTACCTCTAAGAATAGATGATCAAGAACTCATTTTAATTTCAAAACAGAGTGTCACGTAAGAAGTAGTAAAGTATCTAAGAGAAAACATGAATGAATTTTACAACAAAAATAAATAGTTCCTCATGGAAGAAAGGCACTAGCTGTACAAAGAGGAAATATAAAGGTTCAAGGAAAAATGTTTCTCAGTATAAGAATATGCAGGATCCTATATCGACAGAAGTGTGAAGATTGAAAAGTACATAAAAGTTGCATCATGGCCATGGACACGTGGCTTGGCCATTTCCAAAATTTAAGAAGCATTAGGATATTAATGATATAATAATTATCCTAAGAGATGGTGGAAACAACTTCAAAAATAGTAAAAAATGATATGTAACTCATTTATCATTAAAAACATAATAGGAGAACAACTGAGAAAAAACTTTATATTTTAACAAACTTCTAGAAATGAAACACCAATGGGTTAGTTATCGATACGACCTCTTGATGCCTGGATCACTGATTCTTAACTCACTAACACAACTCACTGATTTGATTCACTAATGCAACTCACCAAAACAAGTCACTAACACCACCCATCGACACCAGACTCACCGATGTTGACTCACTGGTACTGGATCACTAATGTGGACTAACTAATTCCCGCTACTGTTGGAAAACTGGATTTTTGAAAAAATCATGAAATGGGTCAGTGATACATCCTAGAATGCCTCAACCTCTATATTTTATCAAATGAATGGACCAAAGAGGTTAGGGTCATTATAGTGTAGATATTTTTTGATAGTTCGAATTGATATATTTTGAAGCCCAAAAAGGCTTGTAGATTAATAGTTATGTCTATTTAAAGTTCATGTTTTATTTTCAACTTATTATAAAATGTTGAATAATTTATTGAATTTTTCTATCATAAAATTATTATTAAATTAATATTAATCAACATTTTTTATAAATATTAAAAAAATAATAATTTCTTGTTATTTTATAAAACATTTTAACTAAATATATTATAAATTGTGTGTAAATACATATTATGTATTATATAAAAAATATTTAATAAAAAATATTATATGTATTTAAATATAAATATATACATATATTAATAATTTATTATTACTTATTTGTAATTATTTTAAAAAATAAACGTTTTATGAGTACAAGAAAAAAACTTTCAGTTAAATATAACACTCTTTTATTAGCTCTTAGAAAAAGTGTAGGTAAATGGGGAAATTTTATCAATGATTTTTAATCATATATAATTGGTCATTTTATTTTTTATATTCTTCACTGATAAATGTACTCTATATTGGTCATATGTTGATCCAATAATTTCATTAATATCTCATTTATATCGATTGTCACAAACACCCTCATTATTTTACTAATGAAGTTTCTCTTTCTATATTTCCAGATTATATTTATAGGAGTATTTATTTTCCTTATAATTATAGAAGTTCTTCATGTTTTAATTTTACTAAAGTATAATTTTCAGTATTTTATTGATGTTTTAAATATTCATATAATCATTGTTCATAACCCTACATTTATAGTAAATCAAAATTTTGGGAACCTAAATTTCGTTATTGTGTGAAACATTTAGATCCTTATGTTTGGACATAACATTAATATTATAAACATAAAAGTTTATTGAAATGTATGTTTGAGTTTTTTATGTACAGATTATCAACACCAAATATTCAATAAAATATACTTTTTAAAAATTACTTTTGATTTTATTACTAGAAATCACAACCCTATGTGGAATCAGGTGTTTGTAATATATTTTTTGGATATTTCCAATGAATTCTGCAATGATTTCACTACTGTAGTTATCCTATTTAAATCCTTTTAGATTTCGATTCAATGGATATAAAACAAATAATTAAATCATTACTATATCTAAGTGATATTATATTTTTCTAGAAGGGGATTAAATTTAAATTTCAAACATTTTGAGTTTTTAAAAGATCAGGCATTATCATGTGATATTTAAAAATATATGTGACATTAATAAAATAAACATATCTTCCAATAATGTGAGTTTTATTTTAGTTTTATAAGGGATACACTTTGGGTACATATATGGTTTTATCTATTGATGTTTCAACATAATTTTCATATTGGTATATCCATCATATATTTATTTTTTGCAGTTCACCAAGGATATTTCCAAGACTACAATTTAGATAGAAACATGTTTATCATCTCCTAAAAGTTCATTGAAATAATCTCAAAATAATGTTCTATTAGATTTTTGTGTTTTCTAAAGTAATTTATCAATACAATATTCATATTTTATTCTCTATGAAATCACATTAAGGACCATTTATCTATTCCACTAATAATATCTTCATTTGTTAGTTGTTTTTGAAACTATTTTTGAAGATGTTTCAATAATATAAAACATAAAACATCCCTTTTTATGTGTCAAATGCTTCTACTAAAAAATTCAATATTGTAAAATTATCATAATATTATATGTTTTTTAAGAATCCATATAAAAGAATCAATATTTTCATAAGGTATCAACTACTTTTACTTAGTTATTTTGATCTCTAGATAACATGACATGTTTAGTGAAAATTATCATGCTCCGTGATAAAGTGTTGGGGTAGTAGACTATGTGATCTTTGTCACCAAAATCACTATAAAAACATTTATTTTTCCACCATTATATTTTTAATGTATAATTTTGTACGGAAAATAAACCTACATTGCATCAAAAATAAAAAAGGGATTAAGTTTGATCTTATCAAGATTAATAAAATTACACAATTAACCCTCATTGTTTTTCATTAAATTATTCCAGCCAAACAATTTTTATTAGATGAGATATTTTGAATAATTATATTAATCTCTAGAAATATTGACTCAATTTTCAATTTGGAGAAAGATGTCTATGGTTGTACCCAAAGAAAGAATGTCAATAATCATAGTTCATATTTCGATTGAGAAAATTATGGATTCTAGAATGCCTGTATGGTCATCTGTTTGAAAAATATTTGGTTTAATGTTTATATAATAATTTTCAAACTTTAAAAAAATACTAAAAACTAGAAATTAGAGATTATAAAAATGAATATGGTAGTTATTTAAATTAAATACAAATTGACAAAATCATTTGTAGACTTATTCTTGATAAATTTAATTGACTCTCTCAATGTGCTATTTCTTATGAGATGTGGAAAACAATAATTGTTTCCAATTAAGGTATAAATAATGTTTGAATGTTGAGGTGAAATACATCAAAACTAAATTTTGGTACATTTTTTATTTATGAAAACGAATGTATCACTCAAATGAATTGAATATCAACTAAAATAGTCAATGTTGTTGCTACCTTGGGAATTACAATTAGACAACCAGACTAGATGTTAAAAGTTTTAAGAGTTTTACCCTCTAAATGATTCGGAATCTATAATAATATTAGAAAACAAATACATGTTAAATATATACCAATTAAGGTATTGATTGGTACTTTTTGATGTATGAAGATGAAATTAATGTTATAATAAGAAAGTATATAAATTCTACATGGATTGTTTCTGATTCTAATAGCTCTTATGACCTAGAATAGGATACATAAAATTATGAATGAAAGATGTGTTTTATGGATTAGGACAAAGAGTTAAAATCATATTATTCTTCTATATATTATTTTGAAAACTGTTCAAAAACTAAATTAGATTCATATTTTTCCATTCATGAAGTTAAATATTGAATCCAGATAATAAATAATAAGTCACTTAATACTACTCATAATGAAGCTTTAAGTGAAAAAGAAGTTATGATAAACAAAACCTATTATTAAAAAAATATAATTGAATTTTCTTCAAGTTTCATTATGAATGATAATAAAATTAAATAAATTCAATATGATATATAATCTGTTAAATAAGTATCAATTATATTTACTATGGGAGAAAAATATTTAATCTAGATTCATGGGAAGAATGTTAACATAGAGATGGTAAAAAATCTTTTTTATATATGAATTATTTTATTCCCAATTATATGAATCACAATGTGACTATAATTCCGTGTTTTAATTATCGAATTAAAGTCCATTGTGATAAAAAAATTATTTTAAAATTCCAATATTAGTGGTGCAAAAACCCCACTATTTTTTAAAAAAGATTATAATGTAAAATATGTATATTCTTGTAAAACTATGTATATTTGGTTACACATTTGTTTTCTCACTTATATAGATAGACACACGTTCATTTGGGATTAAAAACTGGATTTTATTTTATGTTTTTGTAGGTTAGAGGAAAAAAGGAGAAATTTTGAAAATGTAAAATTGATAGTGGCTAATCGAGGATAATTAGTCGATATTTCTCAAAATTCTGCCCTCATTAAATTGTAGATTAATTTTTAGTTTAATCCGCTAAAAATTCTAAATTAAAAACCACTAGATTTTAATCATTTGGGGATCCAAATTAAATTTGGATAATAAATGTACTATAAATTCAGGGTTTATGAACAATTTGTTAAGTGTTTCTTAACTATGTGGTAATGTTTTTTCTATAAATTTTCTTGACAATGAACTCTATAAATTTAAATATTATCTCACTAATATTATATATAGTATAACTTAAAATTGTTATACATTGAATTTTACTCCTTTTGTAAAAATGGATTGATTTTTTAGCTTTTGAGATAACTGAATCCTAGTTTTAAAAATGGGGGCATCAACATTGTAATGTATTTTTATATAGAAATAATCTATAAAGAATTTATTTTCTAATATTACAAATCATAAATTTAATGAGAACTAACTTTGTGATGCATTTCAAATAGGTAAGAAACATTAGTCATCATTTAATTCCATCAATAGTGTTGCTACATCGAATCCACTAAAATGCATCGATTTTTCTTTTTTGGATCATTTAGAGTTGCATTCTTGGAATGATGAATTTATAATTTTGTTTTAGTATTTTATTTTTCTATATTTTTCTATATTTTTATAGTATTATTTCGTATATCATATAAGTAAAGATATTCCTATATTTTTTATTTTTTAAAAAAATTACTAAAAATTTAAAAAAATATAAAAATAATTCTATTGATAATTGATCATGGGGGAGATATTGATAATGTGAAATTTAATTTTTTTCTCACAATTATATATTAATCATACTTTTTTATCTATAAGAACATCTAAAAAATGATAGTTTAGAATGAGAAAATAGATCCATTCATGGAATACAATGAACTATGTTGAATGAATATAATATACCAACCTATTTATTTTTGCTCATAATGTTTACACAACTATTTATAAAAAGAATAGAGTTTTAATCTATCAATTTCTCAAAAAGAAACCTTATAAGTAATCGAATAATAGAAATATTTAATTTGGATACCTTAATGTGTTTGGATGAAAGGTCAATATAGTGAATAATATAAAAAAACAATGAATGATTGTTCTTATATATTTTGAATGAATCGTTATAGGATATTCTACGACTTCTAAATCATGTAGACTGTTTAATAAAAAATCAAGGATGTTTGAAAAATATATTCCTGTTAATTTTTTTGTGATCTTTTTGAACATAGGAAAAAATCAAATAGATGAAGTAACTAATTCCTTGAATAACATATGACTATATTAATACAAAGAATTATTTAAAATTATATTATAATAATATTAGAATAATTATAGTTATGAAGAACATGAAACAAAGGAATATGATAGTGTCTTATCTATGGAACCTATAACATTACAATATCACCCTTTATAGATAATTATAAAGGACATAAATAAATGAGTTAAGACTATGTTAAATGTAGAAAACCTAGATTATTCCCCTATAATTTTAGAACAAATAAAACCTTATACTATTTTATAATCCTTAAATAATGAAATTTTAATGATAGATATATAAGAGGAAATAAAATATTTCAAATGAAATGATGTTTGGGAATTAGTTGTTAATCCATTGAACCATCAAGTGATATGAACCAAATGCATCTTTAAAAATAAACAAGATAACCAGGGTACAACTATTAGGAATATGACTCAACGAGTATCAATAGATTATAAATAGGAACAAGGGGTATAATATAAGGAAACCATTTCTATAATTTTTAGTCTTGAATCCATTATTATCCTTTTGGCCTTTAAATCACATATGAATATGAAATTATAACATACGGATGAGAAATCATCATTTTTAAAGAGTTATTTAGTGGATAAATATTATTTTGAGATACCTGATGGTTTTGAAAAAAATAAAATGTAAAAAATTATAATTTTAAACATACTAATTAAATTTATGTCCATAAATAATCTCCAACATCTTGTTATTAAATATTGAGTTCCCCTCTTTGGAAAAATTGTTTTTTAGTAGGGTTACATGATGGGAAATAGTTTCTGATGAAATTTTATTCTGATATATTTGTATGATCCTATGTTTTGGATAGGTTGAAAACCTAATAAGGGTCTTTGGTTTCTTGATTAGATTTAGATTTTTGTGTTTTCAAATCACACTTTTGAGAGAGGCATCCAAGGGTGAATATTTTGTTCATTGGTATTACTAACCATGATTCTCAATTGTATAACCTTTTTGATAAGGAACATAGTTTTCTAAAGGGCATGAGGAGGTCTAAATAGAATCCCATTTTGGTACCAAGGTGAAAAGGGAATGATGTGGTCAACACGTAGTTTTCCTAAGCTTTTCCTATAACTATTTGGGTGGAGTATTCATTGGGGAAGTAGTTTCGCATAGTTGGAACACATCTTGGTAAACCATTCATGAAAATCATGTTGCAAGAGGTTTTTGGATAGTGGTTCTTCATGGATAGTGCACAGTTTCCCTAAATGTGATCCATAACACATAACACATTAATATGGAAAAAATGATATTTTACCCAACAACATTAAATTGGTTTTACCCTATTTCCATCCCCATTATCCAACAACATCCCCTATATGAGACGTACCCCATCTCCTTTTACATTAAGTGATTCTCCCACATTATTAGTCTATAAAAATTGGTTTTCATCATGATGTAATCCTAGAATAATGTTTATGACTACACTTATCTCTTTTCTTTATATTCTTCTTTCATCAAATGATATCCTTGTGAGATAAAATATTATATATTTTTATTGATTTTGTAATCTTATTCATTTTATAAAACCCTAGCTCATATCAAAGGATGGTATTTCATGGGTGAATCTTCTTTATCACAAGGTTTATGGTATATATATTTCCCCCTCAATTTCTCATTATATAGAATGGTCCATTGTTCCACATGCCGGGAGTTCCATGTGTCGCCTCTAAAAACATAAAATTAATTAGGTAATTTCAAATTCCTTCAAATGATCAGTACTTATTCATAAAATTGAATCCTTTGTGGTTGACTCACATGAATAAAAACCTCAATTCGGGTTTGTGTATTAGATTACATGAATCAAATACGTTTTCAGGAAAATTAAATAAACCATGCGGTGCATTATTTTTCTCCTTCTAACAAAATTATTTAATGGAGTCAATTGGGATGAGATATGGAATTAAAATGGATTCTTCTCTTAGATGTTTACTATTTATAGAATAATTTTTTTATTAAAATTAATTGAATTGAATTTTTGCATAGAAATTTTCCATCACATAGATCTTATAATAATTTTAAATTATGTTATTATGATATTGTATAATGAGATGGATATTGCACTTGACATGTTTTTAATTGTTAGGTTCATAGTGTCAAATGAATTGTAATACCATATCACATGGCCACTTGATTATGTATAAATTTATATTGTGATTCCATTTTATAATGATATGATTAAATGGAGTTAAATTAACTATTATATATGTTGATGACTCACATATCTTTTGATCATTTATTATATTATTCTTCAGCTATCCATTATAAAAAATATCCAATTTGGGAGAAGAGGATTTTTATGGGTATGGATAGGCTACTAGACCATGAAATTTCATTATATTATGATGTGGGTAATACATGGGTTCTAATGTTTAATTCCATGGATGGTCTTATCCTCACATCAAAATAAATAAATTATATATGTAAATGATGTTGAGACATCAGAAATCTATGTTTGATTTGTGTGAAATTCCTTGGAAGGGCTCCTATTTTAAATGAAATTACATTATCTATTGATTGATACCTTGGTTACTTATATGAAATTCTTTGTCCAAGATCATAGATTAATTTATATAATTCCTTGAGTATGACTTGGTTTACTTATGTGGAATTACATGGATTGGATCATTGGGTATAACACATTATGATGTGCCTTGGGAGACACATGGGATTCATTACAATATTTCGTAGACATGATCACCAGATATATGGATTTATTTTTTTATTCGTTATTTTAATTTTATTAATGGCAATTTATCCCTTGGTTTTCTATAAATTTATCTGGGATAACCTGGACATCCATCCATGGATTACTCTAGATGATCTTCTGGATGCCTGGGCTTAGTTCCTTAGGTCATGTGACCATATTATCATTATTATTGTTATTATTATTATTATTACTGTTAATATTTTTATTGGAATATCAAAACATTTCCCTAAGGTCTCTGTCTTAAGCTGAATCATGTATTATCATCCAGGTTCTAAATGAGAAATATTATCTAAACATGGTTTATATATACATCATTTACCTTAAATCCATTATTCATTTTCATGCATACTACTTCATTTTAAACTCATCAACTTGACTACATTAGACTCAATTAGTGTCTTCAAACTATGTTTCTATCACATAATTTTTAGGCTATCATGTGATTCCCAGATAGATCTCATGGCTTCCTGTTTGGACATAGTTCATGCCACTTATTATTGTACCTTGTGGTCTAGGACATGGCATGGGCGTAGTGGATGAGAATGAACTCAATATTCCTTCCATATTTTTAGTGTTTTATTTAGTATCTATTGTGTCGGACTATCCCTTTTGTTTGAACCATCCATTTTATGTTGACTACCTTGAATTTGTTTCATAGTATGTTCATGCATTGTTATTTATTTATAATTATCCAGGTTACCTGTTATTGTTACATTTCATTAGTTATTATATTTTTCTAATCTTTATATTATTATGTTTTCTACTATATTTTATACTAATAAAGAGGGTATATTAACCCACATAAAAACCTTCATATCCTAGTTGGATGTAAATAGACTCCAACATATGGGAATATTTTCATGAGGACATGTAGCCCATAATGTTGGGTCACTTATGAGTATATCGGTCCCTAGATGAGAAAAATTTATATCAAATTTTCTTTTCCATTTGGATTTATATTTTGGGAAGGTAAACACGAGACTATAAATGTTTAGAACATTGTAAATATCCCATGTCTATGAATGGCCAAACCATTCATGATGTAAAGACCTTGATTCAAGGGATTGGATGGTTGTTAATGATGTTCTATATTATAGTTGATTATTATTTCACCTTGAGTGATTGTTTTATATCCACTATATATTAATTAATTTTTTTCCTCTTCATATAGAATAGAAAGAGAAAACGTGTGATCATTCATAATTTTAGGCACATATGATTAATATGTCATTAGCATGCTTAGTTTTATTCCATTCTTATTTGATTTCATACTCTGTATTCATGCATTCATTTCTTATATTATAACATAAGCTTTTATAAATATAGTATTAGGTTTGGTTAATTAATGTTTCTACACTAACCTAAATGGGATCTCACAATATAACTTGATAATGGATTTATATAAGATGAACCTAGAATTATTTAAAAGAACTATAATGGTTTTAAATTTGTTAATGAATTATCCTAGATGTGGTTTAGAATTTTATTAATTTTTATTTTTTTTGAAAAAAATAGGGATTTCTTCTAGATGTCAGCTAGATGGTGTATTTATTGAATCATAAAATGGATTGTAACTCTATAACAAGGGATTGAAGACCAACATAACTTAATCATTATATGCCCAAATTTACCTAAGTCTTCCATATTTGGTTGCTTATGTCTATGAGATAAACTGTGATGGTGTATTAAATCATTAATTAAATTTTTGTGAATGGGTTACACTTATATGGGAATCCAATTAAATTTATTGATTATTTAAAACATAAATTGGGAAAGAATACCCCTATAATAGGACCCAAGTTATTATGACTTGGACCAATTACGTATATTATTTTCTTCTTATACCATAATACTAAAACCCATGGGGAATCATTTTTGATGAAATTGGATGGTTATTAAATGTTTCATAAGGCTAATATATAGTATTTTATAAATTTATAGTTACATATTACTTAACTAATCCCCCATCAAAAGGATTAATGACATGTTGTATCATTTTAATCTTAATTGATATAACATTTTAGTAAATTAAAAATCTAATTATTAACAATTGGGTGAATTCCTCTATGTATTATGGGTGAAATTTTTCATTAAATATGAAAATTATGAGAAAATACATATAATGAAATGGTTATAAGGAAATTATAAGATAATTTTACGAAATTTTTTTGTGACGTTAGTGAAATAAGGTGTAATGTATAGTTTGAAAATATTTTCATTATAACTGGTACTTAACCCTTCATGTATTTGAGCCTCTATATTATTTATAATAAATTAAATTGATATGGAAACATAAATAAAATCCTATAATGGTAGCTTTAGAATTTCCTTGAGAGATATATTGAATGGGAACAAGGGCAACTCCCATCAGTTGTAGTTGGAATTTTATTCTACTGTGTTGAGAATAGAGGTTACGAAGAAGGGTCTAGTGAATTTTATATGTGAATCCAGTTTTAAAAATTTATTCTTTTTACCACTGTGAGTTTTTATCCAATTTTGGATGATATCATTAATGTAAGAAGCTAGTAAACCTTTTCGGTAAGCTTCTTGGCATGAAAAGTGTCATTTTTTAGACCATCTGAGGTGGTAAGGACACTTAGTTTATGGAACACTACCCCTAGGTGGGCGGGTAGATTTCTAGTATTTTAAACCTCAAGGTTGTATTAAGATTTGAATTTACCCTGTGATTTTCATCTCCTAATAGTTTTATGTGGATAGTTGGACCCTTGAGGGAGGGCTCCCCTAAAAGGATGATCATTGACGATTAGGGCCTGGTAGGTTGATGCTTGGTAGGTGATGTTGTATGAAATATTTTTGAGTATCACTTTGAAACATTTAAATTTATGTATATGCCCTATTTTACTAGTTTTTACCCATATGAGTCAGTTACCACTTTACCTGACTTCATCTATACATATTCTGAGAGAGTTTATAGGCGAGTTAGATGCTTTATAATTTAGGTCTGTTCGGGATATGTTTTATGGGAGAAAGACCATAGGGATAGGTGAACATGAATAGTGTAAATGTTCTATGAATTGATTTATAGGGCTTAGTGGAATACCTAGAGGCCCATAGTCTGACGTCTCGTACTCGGATACCACATAAGTGGTTCCCCATGCCTGATGAGCCACATGACTCATGCGCATCTCCCTAGACACTAGAGGCTACCGACTAGCAATGAGGGATATGGGTGTGTCCATTCACAGACTATTACCTGACTACAAGAGTGTATCAAAATAGATATATATGAATAGTGGTAAATAACATAATCATTATAAGTAAATAGTAAATGCATACTAAAGTAATAGATAAACAAGGATAACCATAACTGTATCAACTGAACAAATGATGATGATATTCCATGTCACTAGATAACATGAAAATATGGGTATAATATTGAAATCATGACATGTTACACAAAATCATAATGAAATAAAATACTACCCCAAGAATCCTGATCTTCAACCCGGTCATCTTCTATCAAGATTATTCTTAACAACATGAAATCAAGTGTTTGAAGGTATGTGCTTCCATTTTTCAACACCTGTAACCATATAATCTACCATGGGTACCAAACGATGCTTGTAGAGGGTGTGAGATAAATCTCATTGGGCCACCACTGACAATGACTATTATATATGGAACATGCAATGTAATATAACAATGGGAAAACATGAAATATATAATGTAATGTAGTACAATGTAACTAAATTCTAAATTCCCTTCTTCAGTCATTAGTAGGTGCTTGATAATATAACCAATTAATTAATTAACCAATTACCCATTTAGATTAATAGTTAATGTGAGCCATGGCCCGCACTGACATCACCTCATGATAGTATAATCAATGAATGTTTCAATGTAAAAAACAAGGCAATGCAGACCTCATGGGTCGCCAACTCAGTAACCAATATAGCCTTACTAGTGGAAAGAGTGTAATCTAAAGAGTATATTCCATGGAATTCCACAATAAGGTTCGTACCAAATCTAAGGTGATAAACCAAGGTAATATGGGGATAAGCAGTGATTGGGCCTGATAGGATATAACCATGGAACCTACATATCAATACTGGATCCAATGAGTGTATCCATGTCATCCTATAATTTTAATGAATGGATCCTATGATGACATACTAAGAATAAAAATAATAAATAAGGATCGGAATCTAGATGGGTTTCAACATAAGAAAGATGTATCCTTGAATCTGAATTGGCTTTCTAAGTTCTCAAGGCATTCCCTAAAAAGAATCTAAGGCGATCTCAAGTCAAGTTATTCCTATTTGATAGTAATGTCATATAATAATTTAATTGGTTCGAGCCTTCCCTTCCATTAGTGTGAACAGGTCTAGTAGCATGCAACGATTCATTTAATCCATTTAATGCATATTCCATAACCAAGGTTCATTCCTCTAGCTTCCATTAATGTGGAAATGGGTGTTATGGACATGGAACCTATTATTCATTTACATTTAAGGCAATTTCATAAACTTAGTATACATTTTAGTTTCCAGTTTACATTTCATAATCCAATTAATGAAGTTACCTTATGTGGGTTAGGTGGTTGGTTTACATGGTATTTTTCATTATGCAATGAGCATTTTAAACCAATCCATTTAATATTGGAAAGCTTTACCTTAAGAAGGTCAAGCCATGGAAAATCCAAACAGTGGCTTAAACATGTCAAAACACTAAATTAATATTATGGAATAAAATTCTACATGAGATTAAGCGAGTTTTGGGTGTAGCTACTAACAACCAATCACATATTTAGAAAGAGAATTACAATACCATTATAAAAAATATAATAATGGAATATAATATCGATAAAAAACACCTAATTAAATTAGTGGACCCTACACGAATAATACAAAATAAAAAACACTAGGGATGAGTTATAGACCGCCCACTATAGGCTAGTATGACCATATTCCTTTGGTATTGGCCTCGGATTTTGCTCATATTAGAGTAGATATAAGAAAAGAGGAGAAATTCTCACACCATGAAAACTAGGTCATGAGCAATAGAGAAGAAGAAAATTTTATACAGACTCAAGTACTTATTGTTGCCTATCCAAGGTGATGAACATAAGCTCAAAGGGATCACATATGAAGGATATCCATCAATACCAAAATTAGGCATTCATAAAGATCCAAAAAGTGATATAAATAGGTAAATATCATATGAAGTTGAATTAGGAGTAAGGAGGGGATGTAATTAGATCATTAAGGAAATAAAGAACATTTTACATAGAAAATCACCCTGTGCATGTTTTTTCCACATAGTTTGGAAAAATGTAAAAAAACCATGCACGGGTACCTGGAAAGAAAGGGAGACCCCACGGTTAGGCTGAATGTTTAGGGAAATTGTTCACCGACCATGTTTTAAGGATCTATAAGAAAAATACAATCTATATGGTTAGGCAGCATGGTTGGGGAAACATTGCACCAACCACGACTTCTGGCTAGATTCCCCAAAGAGATGGGTTTCGTGCTCCAAACAATCCCCAGATACCCATAAAACCTTTTCTAACTCATTAGGCCCCCAAAAAAGGTCCAAAATAAAAAACCAGATAAAAATTTTATGGATCCATACCTAAGTCAAAATTATATTCTTACAGTCTTCCCCCGTTAAAGGACTCGACCCCCCCGAGTTCAATTTCCAAGTGTCTAGAAAAAATGTCTGAAAATTACATCATCCATTGAGCATGTAGGTAGAACTCCCACTCCCAAATATCATCTATAACATGTTCTTTCTACCACATAAATCATACTAAATGGATAGAACATCCTCAGAGATCCATTATTCTTTGTTCTATGATTCACACTAGATATTACTCAAAGGTATCATCTGTATCTAACTCTTCTTCCTTGGAATAAATGGTATGATATGGGTCGACATGATATTAGTGAAGATGCAAAACATGGAAAACTTGATTCATGGAATGGTACCTCTATGTAGTAACAACTGATAGGATACCGACCCAACTCTCTCTATAATTTCAAATGGCCCTGAAAAACAAGGAGATAACATCCCTTGCTTCAGAAAAAATCTCTTCCCTATCCTATGTGATACCCGAAAGAAAAAATGATCCCCAAAGTCAAACTGTAGAGTTGGTCAATGGTGATCAGAATAAGATTTCGTTTTATACTGAGCAGTAGTCATATTCTTCCTAATCAGTCTAACATATTCTAAAGTATCATAAATGAGACAATAATCTAATAGCGCTGCCTCCCTTTCCTCAAGTCAGCAAAGGGGTGATTGAAATAGCCTACCCTACAAGGCCTCAATAAGAAACATCTAAATTGTTTCCTAAAATATATTATTATAGGTGATCTCTAGGAGAGGGATATGCTTCTCCCATGAACTGTTTAAATCAAGGACACACGCTCTGAGAAAATCCTCTAGAACCTGTATTGTCCATTCTGATTTTCCATTTTTCTGAGGGTGAAAATTGGTTCTTAGAAGCACCTATGCTCCCCTAGCAATTTAAAATCCTTTCCATAACCAGAAAATTAAATGAGAATCCCTATTATAAATAATAGTACTAGGAACCCCATGTAGTCATATGTACTCCCGAACATAAACAATTCCCATATCATCAACTGAGAAAGTGTCCCAAATAAGAATGAAGTGAGCCAAATTTGTCACTCTATCATGGAAAACCCATATAGTATTAATACATTTAGGCGACCTAAGAAAATAAAATATGGAGACCATGTCAACATCTTTCCATTTCCATTGTAGGACTACAAACAACTATAACAAGTCTATAGGTCTCTGGTGTTCTACCTTCACTTGCTGATAGTTGGAACACCTAGTGATAATGTTTTTTATTTTATATTTCATCCTAGAACACCAATAATTGTGCCACATACCTCAATACATCTTGGAGATTCCTTGATGAATTTTCCACTGAGAATCATGGGACACTTTCATCAACTCCACTATCATCTCTATGGGAACCCATACATGTCATGGATATACATGATGTTGTCTATGTCCACAGAACAATCTAAAGGTGTGTAATCTGTTGATATAATCTCATGGTGATCCAAACCTTCAATATCTAAAAACTGTATACCCTTCACCATCTCAAGGATGGAAGATGATACTATCAAGGAAGAGAGGTAAGAATACTCATGGCTATCATGAAGATCTAGATTAATCTCAGAATATAGATCCATTAACTTCCATTCATCGCTAGCTTCCTACACTACCTATTTTTGAGATTTCCGACTCAGCACATCGGTGACTAAATTTCCTTTTACAAAAATATAAGCAAGCTCAAAATCAAGGTATTATAGATATTCAAACCAATATCACCCTCTGAGGATCAATTCAAATTGAGAAAAGATATATTTGAGGCTCTTTTCTCATTTACACAACATTTCACTAACCCAATATATAATGTCTCTATCAATGTAAGGAATGGACAACTACTGCTAGATCCAGGTCATGCATCGGGTAATTCCTCTCATAAAGCCTCAATTTATGAGATCCATATGCAATGCCTCTATACTCCTGCATCGACACTACTCTGAGAACAAGCCCTAATGCATTAAAAAAGATAGTGTAACCTCTTCATGGAACTAATAGAGTCAAAATAGGTGCCAAGAAATGCCACCATTTCATCTTCTAAAAAGATTTCATGCATGCTTCTGACCAAAAGAACTTTCTACCCTTCTTTATAAGACTAGTAAGAGGTAATTCAATGTATGATACGTTCTATATAAAACACCTATAATATCTATAAATCCCTAAGATACTGCTTATATTAAACACATTCTTTGGATGATCCTTTTAAACTACATCGCTATCGTTTTTAGGGTCAATAGAGACTCCCGATTCTAAGATTATATGACCTAATAAGTGGATTTTTTTGGACCCAAAAGTAGCACATAGAAATATTTTCCTAAATATTATGCTCTATTGGTGTAATAAAAACAATATCAAGATGTTTTTCATGGTTTCTATGAGTGTGATAATATATTAAGATGTCATCCACAAAGACCATGACAAACAAAACCAAGTAGGGGTGAAACACCTTATACATTAGAGCCCTAAAAATGGAAGGCATGTTCATAAGACCTAGTGGCATAAAAAGATACTCATATTGACAATAATACTATAGAAATATGTACAAGTTATGTTTTATTGATTGACTTGTACATGATGAGAGCCCAATTTCAGGTCAATCGTAGAGACGATCATTACTCCTCAAAGCTGGTCAAATATATCATTTATTTCAGGAATTGATTAATAATTCCTGATCATAAGATGGTTCAACCATCTGTAATCTATCCATAGATGTAGGGTTCAAGCTTACTTCTTGGTTAAAATCATGGGTGAACCCCAAGAGGATGTACTGGTCTGAATAAAACCTTTGGCCTTGAAATCCTCTAACTACTATTTGAACTCTTTATGTTAAGTTGGTGTCATCCTATATAGAGGATTGGAAACTAGATCTACTCTTGGATAATTATAGATCATAAAATATAACACTCTCTTAGTAGGTAAGTAAGAAAATTAATTGGAAAAAACATCCTAGAAACAATATACCACTAGATGGAAATCGTTTTGAAGAAAACTACGATCTTCTATGTAGAGATTGTTGATCTGGATGGTCACTCCACCTTCCCATGATGCTTGGATCCACATCTACTATCCTAGGATTCCCACTCACTCTTATATAGATATATTATACCTTCTAGTGATGTGTAAGATAACCTATGATAATAAAAATATACAAAAATATGATACTAAAAAATAGTCGATCCTGAGAATAACATCCAAGATTTTCAGCTCAAGAACAAAAAGATTTCATAAGAAAAGGTAACTTCCTACTTCAAGGGGACAATCACAACACTGGTGTATTCCCTCTGACCATATCACCAATAGTGTATCTAGGGTCATTACACCATATTAATGTTGTATCTCTAGAACAAGACATTCCATTCTAGATAGAGAGATAAATGAGTTTGAAGAACCTATATCAAATAAAGCAGATATAATGGTAGAGGCAATTAGAATAGTACCTCAAACTGTATATGGTCCCATAACCTAATCATTATATATTGTTTTAATTTTATTCAACATGCTTGACCTAGAGCCCTATGAAACATATGGAATTCCACAATAAAAAATGCTTTTCATGTGCTACTGGTGATCAGGAGTCTGGCTACCATGGCCGCGACCTTCTCCTTAGACATACCGACCTATGAAACTCTAACTTCCTACCTGACGCAGTGCAAATGAACTCACTTATGATGGTGGAGTTGGAACTCACACTTTTCTAATTAAAGATGGCTGAATGGTCCTACATAATCATTGAAGATAACCCATATAGCAGCAAGCCTAGAACTCAATTGGGTCTCTATCACATAGTGGATCCTTGTGCCCATGTCTTCCTCACTAATGGCACACAATAGATTTATCAAATCAAACACTATGGATATCACTACCCTAATGAGAAACATTGAGGGAGAATTTCCTACAACTGAAAGATCAACATGCCTACCACAACACTGATCTTCTATGCCAGATACCATTTTTGTCCCTCAGGTTATGATCAGTGATAAAATCCCAATTTACTATTTTTGAAAAGAGAGGTTGGTGAAAGACATTAACCAACACACTGATGGCATACAAGTGACTGTCCTTGAAATTTATAACTTGTGAAAGGTCATCATCAGCTAGTAGTAGTGAGAGGTGTTGTAAATATTTGAAATCTTATGACTACTCTATAATTGTCAATGATCCCCAATCGAGATGCATGAACTCTCTAGTTCTATTAGCTCTCTGAATCTGAGGAGAAAAATGATCATAGAAGGCAGTCTGGAAATCATCCCATAACATGCCCTAATAACGATCGGCCTGGGCAATCACATACCACTAATGATTGGAAGAGTCCCTAATAATGAATGTAGAATGTTTAAACCTAAGATCTATAGGTACATTCGTATACTCAATTATTGAAATTGTGTCCTCTATCTAAGATTCAGATGCCTACAAACTACCATTCCCTGATAAAGTAGAAGGATGTTGCTACTGGAATGTGCGAGTCAGATCAGCCATCGTAGGTGAAAGTCATGGAGCACCATGTATGGACTAAATAAAATGTAGGAAACTACCCCGATCTAGGGAGTCAGTTCCCAAATCAGGTACAATATTCGATACATCATGTGGAACTATTGTAGGTAATACTTGTGGCATAGTTTCCACCACTTCTGGAGTATGGTTGTCACCACCTTCCCGGCGTACAATTTGAGGATGTCATGGAGGCATAGGTCTAAATATTCAAAGAACACACCTTTGATCAGGTTTTAAGAAGATAGATAGAATAAAATACAAAATATAAACATGGAAATGTTCACTAACCAAGGTATACTACCCCAAAAACCCACATAGACAGCCAGGTATCACTAAGTTCTCAAGTATATATTTCATTTGAATTTACCTTTAATTACCAGGTTCACTCCTTTATCTTTCATAAACATGACAAGGTGGGATAAGGATGTGTAACCATTTCATCTCAGATGTCATAATTCAATTTTAAATGGATAGTTATCCCTGTTGAGTCGTTGCCCATACATCTCATCAATGAAAACGATACCCATTTATTAATGACATAATGGCTTGATTTGGTAAATTAATCATCCTAAACCATGAGGGCCCATACACCTCATGAATTGATACCAGAAAACACTCAGTCGCAACCAAAGTAATACAAGAATAATCTAACTATAATATCATCACATAACAATTACAGTAATATAAAGCAATTCATGTAGTGAAATGAACCTAAATGGAATGGCAATATGCATTAAATATGAACTCTATGTGCCTATAATGATGAATGTAATGATGCACATTTCCATAATATCATTAAGATAATGTTAGAATAAAATTATCAATCATAATATAAATCAGAAACTCCACCAAACATCCGATTCACCCAATGGAGAAATGATATCAACTATAATTGGAAAAACAGAACAACATTTATAATTATGTCAACATGGCTTTTAACCTGAAGATGGATTTGCGATGCCGAAACATGACTTATGATCAAGTTCCAAGAATTACTAAGCTACTAAAAATTGTCTCCAAATAGTAAAGAAAGAATAGAAACCATTGATACCAATGTGTGATGTCCCAAACCTATATGCCACTTAAGAGGTTCCTCGAGCCTAGTGGGTCACACGGACTCATGCACATTACCCCAAATTCCAAAGGATTCCAATTAATAGTGAGGGTCTAGGGTGTGTCCATGGAGATACTATTCCATTAATAATATAGTGTATCACAACCTATTGATATAAACATAGGTAAATAGAGTATGTATTATAGTTAAATAGAGAATGTAGACTAAAGAGAACAATAAGTATGTCAACTGGAACAAATGAGGATGATATATCATGTCACTAGAAGATTTGAAAGCATGGATACAAGATAGTATGAATAGCATGTTTCAAAAAAGAGAAAAAAACAAAAGACTATCCCAACCATCCTGAGGCTCAACCCTGTAATATGCTATCAAGATCCATCATAATAGCAATGAATCAAGTGTTTGAAGTCATGTGCTTCCCTTTGTCAACACCTTAAACCATGTAATCTACTCGAAGTACCAAACACTTCCTAAATAAGGTGTGAGATAAATATCATTGGGCCATAAAAAACGGAGTCTATAACATCCAACTCTAGAAATAGAATATAATAATGTGCAAGCATGATATATATAACGTAATGCAGTATAATGTAACAAAATACCCAAGTACATTATTAATCCTTCAGTTGGTGTTTGATCATGTAACTAATTCATTAATTAATCAATTACCCATTTAGATTAACTGGTCATGTGAGGCATCGCCAAAACTGACGTCACCTCATGATAGAGTAAAGAGGAAAAGTTCCATGGTAACAACCAAGGAAACATACACCTCAAGGGTCACCAACTCAGTAACCACTATAGCTTGGATAGGGGTAAGAGTGTAATCAAAAGAGTATATTCCAAGTAATTCCACAAAAGGTGCCTATTAAATCCATGGTGATCTACTAGGGTATGATGGGGATAATCATTGACTGGCCCCGATGGGCTGTAACCATGACACCAACATGTCAAAGCTGGATCCAAGGAGTGTATCTAAGACATCCTATAATATTAATGAAGGGATCCTATGGTGTCATACCGAGAATCCAAAGAATATACAACGACTGGGATCTAGGTGGGTTTCAACCTAAGAAATACACATCTTTGAATTCTAATGGGGTTCCTAAGTGCTCATGGAATTCCTTGATATGAATCCAAGTTGATCTCGACTCATTCCATTCCTATTTGTTAATGAGGTCATATAAACATTCAATTGGTTCAAGACTTGCCTTCCATTGGTGTGAATAGGTATTGTAGCATACAATTGATCATTTAATACATTTAAGGAATATTCCATAATCTATGTTCATTTTTATACCTTCCAAGTGTGGAAAGGCATGATAAAAACAAGAAACCTTTTATTTATTTAAATTTAAGGCCATGTTATATCATTAGTATACTTTCCATTTCCCATATAACATTTATTTATCCAATTAAATAACTTACCTTACGCGGGTCAAGTGGTGGGATTACATGGTACTTGACATTATGAAATTAACATTACAAAAAAATCCATTTAATATAGGAAATATTACCCATAGGAAGGTCAATCTAAGGCACATTTGAATGGTGGCTCAAACATGTCAAAACAATAAACTACAATTATGGTATAACATCTTACATGGGATGAATGGAGTTGTGGGTGTAACCACTACGAATAATCACATATTTGGAAAGATAATAACCAAATTGTTCTAAAGAATATATGAAATTTATATTATTTAAATAAATAACACCAAATGAATTCGGTGGTCCCAACATGAAAATTAAAAAAATCAATGAAATTGATGGATGATTTATAAACCACCCCCTTAGGATTGTATGAATCTCCTCAGTTGGTATAGTCCCTTGATTCAGATCAGATTAGATTAGATCTATTAAAGATTGAAAATGCTCACACAATGATAACTAGTTCAAGAGAGAGAAGCAAAACGACATAAAAACCCGAGTACTTACCGTTGCGCATCCAACGTAATGAACAGAAGCTCAAGGAGAACTCCGATGAAGGAGATCCTTCAATACCAACCTTAGGACATAAAAGTGATCCAAAATAAGAAGAAAATATGTTAATACTATCAGAAATCAGATTAGGAAGAAGGAGGGTACGTAATTAGATCATTAAAGGAAAAGCACATTTTACCTAGAAAATGGGCCTATTCATGGTTAGTCCGCATAGTTTCACAAACCTTGTAAAAACCATGCATGTGTACCTGAGATGAAAGGTCACCCATATGGTTAAGATAAAATGTTAGGGAAACTGTGGGCTACCCATGTGGTAATGCTCTCTTCTAAAAACACCATCCACAATATTGGGCATCATAGTTTAGGAAAATGTGCATCAACCATATGATACAGATAGTTCCCTAAAAGAGATGGGTTCTGCGATTCAAACAAGCCCTAGACACCCTAATAACTTTTCTAACTTTTTAGGTATCCACAAATGGTCCAAAATAAATAATTTGGCCAAATTTTTGGGGATCCACATCTAGGTGAAAAATCATGTTCTTACATATAGTTTGGAAAAAGACCCTCGAAAATAAATTAGCATTTTTACTAAAGGAACATATCAGAGTGGTTTTTTAGGTATACAAATGCCTTTAGAGGTAGTGATCTTAGTTTTATTCTCATTTACATGTTAATGGAAAGATGGATCATGGGATTTATGGTGTACACATGGAAATTGAAATGGTTTTCAAGGATGAACATAGAGTTCATTGGTATTGAAACTAGATTCAATAGTCACGAATGTTCAGTTTTTTAGCCCTATTGATCATTGGTTGAGTGGTAGAAATTTTAATTTTAGATATAAAATCATGTGAAGGTTAGTCATTGGTAATTCTAGGAAAAGTTTTGTACCTAATTTACTTAGAGTACATACAAAGTATCTACAGACATGTTAAGACTACAGTGTCACATAGCATAATCATATTTCCCTTGTTGGTGGATAGATATTGGGAGTGTGGGTTGGGTTTAAATAGGGTGGTAACGGAGTGTTCACATGTTGTGTTTATGTTATTATTTAACTAGAAACCATTTAAATCATTTTAGCTTAGAGGTCATATATGATCCAAGGAATGATGATTTAAAATAAGATATTTATCAGGAATGGTTTCATAGTAGGTGTTTTAAATGAGGGATGTCTCTCCGTGGTATAGGAGACATCGAGAATATATCAGGCACAAAGATACAGGTGACATGTGAGGGTAATGTGACAATCATTGTTAGAAGGTGCGGTGTAAGGTGATTAAAATAAGAAATGTTTCCTAGATAATGAGTGTGTGGATTTGGGAGATAAATATAGACCTATCAATGGAATAATAGTGTACTCCTTATTTAAGGACCATCATGGACAATATTTAGAAATCCTACTATGTACACCAAGGGATATTCAGTTATACATTAAGCTATTTTAATATAAATTTCTATTTTTTAAAAATTATCCTAGGTATTTGTTATCATTGAGAGGTATAATTAATAAATATATTTGGGATTACACCATTGGATTCTATGGTCGATGACCATAATTGTGGTATAAAATTATTTTAACATCGTTAAAATAATTATCGGGATGCTGGAATGTGTGATGGGTGAGGTTTGAGGTAGAACATTGGGATGAGAGGGTTCATAACCATGCCATTCATTATGACTAGGATTGGAATGAGAACAATATTTGGTATCCATAAATTCTCTACATTGGGGAAATAATGAGGATTCGACTAAGGTGGTGAGTGGGACATCAGTCCCTATTGGGAGACCCTCATGTGAAAAGTGATTTGGGAACATAATACCAGTTATGAGAAGGAAATATTTTTTCACAATTGAGGTTGGATAAATTGATCATTTTATGGTTGGTTATATGATAAAATTTCATGTACAGGTTTGGATATTGACTGTAGAACCTCTGATTATGGGTGTTAAAGCCATAACAACATGTGGAAATATAAGGATGATGGAGAGGGAATGCATTGGAATTTGTACTGAGTCATAAGGAATGGAATGGAAATTTTTTAGTAAATACACTATACATCATTATAATTATGTTATGGGATTCAATAAGAATTCTCAAAATGATCTCTGTGTGATATTGGGTAATGAATTTGGGACCGGGTATCAATGATGTGTCAGTGGTTGGAGGTAGTTATTTCGGAAAATGGTAATGTAGATGTAATTCTACATTGGTTACTTCGAGAAGTTGTATGAGGTTAGTGAATAATAACGTCATCCACACCATGGTTTGAGTCATATGAAGATTAATGGAATTTTGAGGATTTTTTTTAAGGAAAATATAACATGACTATGTTATTCATGGTGAATTGAATTTGACCGTTTAGAATCGAATAGAGCACTAAAGGTGGTTTCATTATGTTTGATTGTGTGTAAAAACACGAGACATATTCCATGGGTGTTGTTTGAATGATATGGGAATGATTCAATAGGAAAATATGATAGTGGGAGTACTATGGATTAGAGTTGGCCATTGAGATCTATTATATTTAGTGTGTAGTATTATAGTCTTGTTGATGGAAGAAATGATAGTTTGATCATGTATCATTTAATATGGGCTCATTTAAGTGATGTCTTGATGTTTGTATTTGGTAATAATAATTGGTCTGAGTTTTAGATGATTAGACACTATCTTTATAAAGTCGTACTTTGAGGCATGCTGGCTATTCTGAAATACAACACAACCATCTAAATATGACTTTTTTTACCCTGGTTGGAAAGGTAGTTCATTCTAATATCCAACAAGGAAAAAAAGTTATAAGTTTGGGATATTTTTAGATTCTATGTTTTGGTTAGGTTGAAATCTTGATAGGTGTATCAGGTTCTCAGATTAGTTTTTAGTGTCTTAGGCTTTAAAAGTTATTTTTCAGGAGAGATGACCTTAGGTGGACTATTACTGCATGGTGAGTACAAACCTTGTGGATCAATATTGTGACCACTTTTGTTAAGGAACACTATTTTCTAAAACATGTGAGGAAGAAAATGTATCCATGAATTTTGGGGTATTGTTTCAATGGGATCTTCATCATCAATGGAAAGTTCTCCTAATCATATACTGCTACGATGTGGTGTGGAGTTTTTATTGGGGCTGTAGATCTACGTGGTTAGTTTATGACTTTGTAAAATATGCGAGGAAGCCTTGTGACAAGAGGTTCATGGAAAGTGGACCCACATGATTGGAACATGGTTTTCCAGACCATGCTTCCAATTTGGGAATCTCAATAAAAGGGGTAAATTATCATTTTCCCCCAAAACAATTAACTGGGGTTTCCCCATTTTCACCCTCATTCTTCATCTTCCTTTACCACATGACCCCTCCTCCCTATTCTCTTCCCTTAGTCGACTCTTTTGTTCTTAGTATAAATCAATGGATATTACCAACATTTGGATCCTATAGGGATGTCTACAACTTCCCTTACATATTTTCTCTATATTCTTCTAATGTGGAATTGTTGTTGTTGTGTGAGCTAATATGGTTTTTTTGTAATTTATTAGGTTCATTTATTTCTCTTAATACAGATTGGATAAAAAGCTAGTATAGGATGAGTAATGAATTATAAGCATGAGGTAGGTGGTATAAATGTTTTTACTATAAATTATCATCATCATAAAACATGTTTTTATCCCGTGTTCCCATATTTACATGTGTATCATCTTCAAAAATTAAATTAAACACGTTATTGATAATGAATTAAATTTGTTATTCCTTGTGCAGAAAATTTCATCATTTTAGGTTGTTCACCTTGATTAGAACCACCCCTTGGGGTTTTTGGATTGTTTTCCGTCACCCCAATACCATTTTTTTAAATTAATCAATATATTAATTTTTTCTCTTACTAATTGGATTATTAAATGCAATCAATTGATATGAAATATGAAAGGGAATAAATGGTTCTCACTGATTTTTATCATTTATAAATGAAATTGATTAATAAAATTATGTCTAATTAATTTTAGTATATAATGTGTCCATTACATCAACCTTATATTTCTAATAATTGAAGTAATTTTGAAATTTTAAAATGAGATGGATACTGAACGTGACATTTTTTAATTGATATTGTTTAAGAGATAAATGAAAGGTAAATGTAAAGACCACATAACCGGACCCCTTGATAACATATGAATTTATATTGGGTTACTATTTTAGAATTAAATGGTTAAATATAATAACATTATCTATGAATCATCTAGATAACCCACATATCTTTTGATAATTTATTATATTATGATTGATTTTTCTCTTAAAAACAGGAAACTCCAATTTGGGAAAAGTGAATTAATTAAGAGTTTGGGTAAACTGCTTTCCCATAAATTATAAGTATTACTTTTTATAGGTGATAGATGTGTTCTGATGCAATATTCAATGGACAGGTTTAGTGAATACACTAAAATGAATAAATAGTTGATGGAAATTATGTTAGGAAATGCGAGATACTTGGGTTCCATATGTGTAATTATATGGATGGGATAATAGGTTAAATGAAATTACATTACACCATGAGTGATATAAGGATTACTTATATGGAATTATTTGGATAGTATCATAAGTTATATTAATTTATATTATTCCATGAATGCCACATTGGTTCCTTACATAAAATGCATTGTATGGGATCATAGGTAAAATCACATTATGATGTGCCTTGCGATATTCACTGGTTCTATTTTGGAATTCTTTTTATAGGATCATAGGACCAATAAATTTATAGTATTATGTTTCATTTTAATTTGGATTCTAGGGATTTATCCTATAGTTTTTCTTAATTTCTATCTCTTAATATTAGGATTCCCATACATGGATTCATCTACGCCATCTTTGGGATTCCTGGGCTCACCACCATGGGTCATGTGAGAATATTATCATTGTTATAGTTGTTTTTATTAATATTTTTAATCCTATAATAGTATTATCACCGCCTATAATATAGTTCTCTAGCTTAGGTTGAAATGGGTATGGTTGGATAGTTTTCCCATGAAGAACCTGAGCTTAGAAATGTTTATGTTTACATCATTTATCTTACTTCCCTTCTTCATTATACATGAACACAACATCATTTTATACTAATTTATTTTATTTCATTATATTCCATTAATGGTGGCCTATTTAGTTTTACTAACACACAATATATTTATCACCCAGGGTATTAATGTAAAACATTATTAGGATGGAGCTGATAAACAAGTTGAAACTTGTTATATATAGGTATGACTGGTAGTTTTCCCTATATTACTTCTACAAGACCTTAATTTATGTTTTCTACTTTCCTCTATAAAATAGCTGAAACAAATTCAAATAAATCACGTCTAACTTCTATTAAAATAATTTTTAGATTTTTAAAAGTTACAATTTTTTATCATTTTATTACCAAAAAACATCTATATTTATTTTAATATCATATTTAGATACTAATTTTTGTAGTTGTAGACTAGATATAGAAATTAAGTCAGGTACATTTCAATTTTTAGGAATTTCCAAATTTTTATGGTCCAATAAAAATAAATTTCAATGGAATTTTCAACCACTATGGTAGATCATATTTTTTAGTAGTTTCTCTACACAAGTGTTTTGGATGAAACTCATCCTTTTGGAATTTGGACTAAATATTACAAATCTTCATATTTAAAGTGATAATACTAGTTCCATAAATATTTCAAAAGAATCCTATGAGTCCCTCATAGATTAATCATATTGATATAAGTGATCATTTGTTAAGAGATCTTGTTTGAAATGGGGGTATATCTTTAAAATTGGTTAATAATGAATATTAACAAGTAGATATTTTCACTAAACAACCCACCAATACTCGTTTTTATTTTTTTTATAAGTAGTTAGGTTTATTTAATTTTAAGTAAGGATTCAATTTTTTCATGATAAAAATATATATAATATATTTGTTTTGTTTTATTTAAATAATTTTTACACATTATTTTTATAGATTATTTGGTTTAAAAATTAATTTTATTAAAATATATTTTCATATTAATTATTTAAAATTATATATTAAATTTTAAAAACACCAAAATATTTCTATGTAATGTTGGTTTGAGAACCCAAAACATAACCTAAACCCATCAAAGTTAGTCTCTCTCTATCCCACCATTTCTCTTCACTCTTTAGTCCTCATAAGTAATCAATCCCTCTCAAACCCTTTTTTATGAACTATAAATATCATTATTCTAAAAATGTTATAGACTATGAGAACTGATGAAGCTAGGAAAATATGAACAATGTGATAGAGGAACTATTTTTTAGGAAACATATCTGTAAAGGAAATTAATTGATTTATAGTGGATCTTGTAACACCCCAAGATTTCATAGTGTGTTATTTCTTCAAAATAATTCAATAACTTGCACTACATGCAACACCGAGTTCAATTGCACCATGACTTACCAAAAAAAATCCATTAAAATAGGTCATGAATAGTATTAACTAAATTTTAAACTTTATATAATCCTTATAATTTTAGAATCCATATTATGAGTTTCTTAGTCATAATGCAAGAACAGATTCATTTTCAGTATTGCACTTTTATCAACTTTTGATAGTGAATCCTTTTTTAAATACAATATTTTAAACTTTTTGACTAAATGGAGACATCAAAAAATTTAAAATGAAACATCCCAAGCTTCCACGGTACGCTTTCCTTTGAATAAAACAGTAGCGTGTGTTGTACGCAACTTCGAGTTTTAACACACACCACAACCAATCAAACTAGCCGTTATGAATAGTAATACCTAAATTTTGAAATTATATATATTTTATATTTTAAAATGGACTTCATTTTTGGATTCGGAATATCGAATTTAGCCTAAGGTGAAATTTTGGTACTTTTCGGATAACATTCATATTTTGATGAATAGTGAAAATTACTAAATTTTAATTAAAAACAACTTTTTTAATAAAAATAATTAATAGTGATAAATTGTGAATTTGAGTGGTTTTAAAGTATATTTAGAATATATTTTTACCATTTAATATAATGTTGGTCATTGGACAAAATTTTACAATTAAACTGAACATAAACAAGTGTCAATCTTTTGATAGTTATTACCTCTTAAAAACACGCTTTTTGTTTTGACAGCGGGAATTAATTTTAAATTAATTTCTGCCACTTCTGTGTTTTGAATTTAGAAAAATGGATTCCATATTTGGAATCAGGATGTCCAAATTGTGTAAATAGGTAACTTTTATTTTTAGACATTTTGAATAATTACTGCGGTAAATATTTTATTTACCATGATTAAGGGTAAATCCGGTAAATAAGGGTTAAAAAATAATATTATAATAATACTAAATTACCCTAAAACGTGTCTTAACCCTATTGGTTGATACATGGTCGACCATGGGAATCTTTGGGTATATTTTGGGACCTCATGGATCCACTTGTAAGTGATAATGACACTTTATTTTAATTAAATTAAAATGAATACAAAAATGACACAAGCATATATCTTTTAGAAAAACAATTGTTACATAGGGTTATATATGTTGGAGTTTAGATTATAAATATTCATTAGAAAGCTAAAACGATTTCCTACATAATGATATTTTATTTATAATTTTTAGACATTAAATAATTTATTTTATTTATGACACAATGATGATGCAGTAATTACTATAATAGTGAAAAATTAAAATAATTGATATTATAAATACCCAAATAAATATAATATGAACCTTTTAATGAATTAAACTAATTTTCTAGGATAATATGATATATTAGGATTGATTTAATTGACTTTTTACGAAGTAATAAATCTGTTATGAGTTTCACAAAAATCAACTATTGAATAGTGTCAAAATTGACATAAAAGAGTTCTTAAAACAAATATTATATTATTAATTGATATTAAATTTCTAAAAATCTAAGGTTCGGCCAAGAGACTTATATAATGATAGGTGCATCATTAATTTACAACTTGGGGGTCGCTTGGACGTATATAGTAAGTTTATTAACCATATTATATAAAAATACAAAGAGACATTGTAAAAGTGAAACTAATTAACTTAGAGTTAATACTTAAAGATAAGGTTAATATAAGTACCCAAACCGGTCTAAATTATATTGGTTGAGTGGTTTTCGACCTATACCCACCTTAATCTTTGAATAATAAGCTTTGGAGCCATTAGAAACCTAATATGAATTTATTATAAATTAATATTTCTAGCTTTTCCAAAGGTGCCCCTCACCCCTCTTATAAAAGGGCACTCCTCCTTCTCATTTCTTCACACCTTCAAAGACTTTTGTTTCGGCCAAACTCTGCCCAAATAATCTCCCAACATCCCTCACTACAACCTAGAGGCCTTAGATTGATCAGAAAGCCAACCTAAGGAGCCCTTTTGATCAAATCAAAAGGAAGAACCCGAAGAAGAGGTAATGATTTCACCACCCTTCTCCAAGTTCATTTCTTCTTCCACTTCTTCTTCCTTTGTTATTACCATTCTAAAATAATAACTCCAGTATCTCACATATACTGTGATGTTATTATAAATATGGTACAACCATATTCAGTATTCTATCCACCCTTTGAATAACATGTCACCATACGTGCGTACGTACGGACTACCGTCTCCACGTCGTGGTGTAATTGTTATTCAATATAATATTATTTGGATGGGTATAATAATGATGTGTAACTAATGTAAATAATAAATATAACATGTTAATGATTCTTTATATATGATATACCATCCATTTATATATTATTTTAATATCAAAAGAATGATATTGTCGCTCGTGCGTACGTACAGACTACCGTCTCCACGAACGCGATGAGATTCATTCTCCATCGTATCCATTCAAGTATAATTATCATTTGATGATTTAAAAATGATGTTTAAGGACTGGATATCATTCTGGATATGAATAATATACAACAACCATGGCTTATGTAACAAAAAATATAAAATAAAATGAGTAAGTTAACTCCCGAAACGACGATAATTCTAAGATATTATTAACAAATCAATGTTAAAAGATCATATATGATATCATATTAATATATATGATTCTTGTATAATTTAATAACAACTATTTCACCATTATACAGGAGGTTAACCTACCCCAACCAAGTAAAAGTACAAGGTAAGGGTTTACTTTACAACCTCTTCATTATCCAAGGTTGTTTATACGTAATAATCTACTGGGATCTCTTTATCATCCACATCCATGTTTCTTAAAAATGCATTTCAAAACATTTTTACTATTTACTAAAATATGAGTTAAATTCATTTATACCCTTTTTGACTTTTATAAGTGGTTTATAATGGAATCTTTCGGTCGTTTTCAAAACAAGGTCCTTTTTAACCTTTTCGACAGAATTAAGGTAAGAATGTTTTTTTTAACTTATACGGCGGGTGCGGCTATTTTCCGCCGTTATAAAATCTTCAAAGCTTCCCTTACAAGATTATAAGAATATTTTCAAAGAAAATGTTTTATTTTATATGGATCTTAAATTATTTCAAAATAAAAGGAGATATTTCTTTAAAAAGAATTTTGATTTCATCTATGTCAACATCCTTTGATGGATTTTAAGATTATTTGAAGTTGATTTATTATGATACAAAACTTCTATATTGTATTGAAGGTTTTGTGATATGTTTGACTGTGGATGTGCTATTTTTATACCATTCATAGTTTATGGTGAAAGTATTGACTTTTCGTATGCTAGTTTTAATACGAATGTTTATGTTATGTTTAAACCTTTTCATATGGGAATGCATTGGACTTAATATGTGATGGGTGGAGCCCGCTATAGCTCCTCGATGCATCGGTAGGTCTCATGAGACAAACTAGTGTCTTGGCACAAGGCCTTGACAAAATCTTATTTGTAGTCTTGGCACGAGGCCTTGGCTATGTGGTTATGATAGTCTGGCATTATGCATTCCAACATTATGAAAGTGGTTATTGATTTTTTCATGTGATTATTCGATTAGTAGAATATCCATGTGAATAAGTAAATGGCATTATTTCATTTTATTTATGCCATACCATGTTGAAAGTTCATATTTAAAAGGCTTTTGTTTTAGTTATACATTGCCTTAAATGTTTATTCTTATTTATGAAAGTTTCTGCTATATTGTTATCCTTACTGGGCATTTGAGCTCACCCCTTTTCTATGTTTAATTTTTCCCAGGAAGTGAAGATGTAAGTTATGAATGACCTGCAGGGATATTATGAGGGGATTATAGTGTGGACTGTGGAAACATTATGTTGTTTAGTAGTTTTTCATTTTATGATGTAATGTAAAACTTATGAATATATCTAGTGTTTCAAAGGCTACTAAACTAATCGGTCTTTCGAGACTTGATCTTTCTCATGATCATGCCAATGTTATGTAATAATGCACCGACTCTGGGTAACTAGGGTCGGGGCGTTACAGTTGGTATCAGAGGAAGTTTAGTACAAACCTTGGAAGCTAGATTTAGATAAACTCTGATTAGAGCACGTAGACCTAAGATGAACTTTGAGGATTAGTATAGAATAACTTCCTAGAATTTTGGTATTGTAGAGATTTTGTGAGTTTTCCGAGCAATACATCCCTGTCTGGATACGAGAAGGTAGAGGCGGCTCTGGCACAGATGTACCTAGGGGTAAAACCCGAAAACACCGCTTTGAGCTAGACTCGAACGGGAACTGGTGCACGACAACGGGCCTTGCTGCACTCTTGGTTACGACACTCCCAGGGGATATGCTTAGGATAACTCTCATTTTCTTTACAAATCATTATGAAGGGTTTATAAGTATATACTTCCTCAAAGAAAACATTTTTATGATTATGGATTATATCCATAAATAGTTCAATTTATGTTAAGTGTTTTATAAGTATGGGATTATGTATTTTTATTCATAAACTGATCTAGTTTATGCCATTGTTTAGAAATGGCACCCAGTAGAAGGAATGAGAACTCCAGAAATGCACATGATCCAAAGAGAAGGAAGGATCATATCTTTCATGGACTTAAGCTAGAATTTATAAGAGAAATAGTCTCCCATGTATTATCATCATATGAAGAAATAATATCATGTGTTGATATGATAAGTAAAGAGTTTACTGAGTCCTATGGATTTGAAGGGAAGCAAGAGAAGAAAAGGATGGAAGAAGGAAAGATGGATAAAGGGAAAAGGGAAAAGAAGAATTTTCCCATATGTGGTAACTGTGGAAAGAAACACCCTGGAACTTGCCTGAAAGGAATTGGAGTTTGTTATAAGTGTGGAGGAAAAGGGCAAAAAGTACGTGACTGCAAGGGTAAGAAAATGGTTTTAAATGTACAATGCTTCATTTGCAAGGAGTTTGGACACTACACGAACCTATGTCCCAGTCATCAGACTATGCCGCAAATGATGTTATTGGATAATAATCAAGTTATGATACTACCACAGATGAAGAGGAATGATTAGAGTTTTTATGTTGATTATGTCAATTGAGTGTTGTATCAACAATGTACTTGTTACAATAATCATGGAGTATATTAGGATTGTACTGCAGTACTATTTCATTAAGGACTTGAGATTGTGTGGAACAAAGAAAAGTGACTCAATAGCAGGATAAAGTTTTGGAAAATATATGGTTGAGGGAATGATAAATCATAATATAGTTCTGATACCGAGGTAGTGATTTTGGAATAATATGTGATTGTTTTGGATAAATTATATTGGATATTCTTGACTACCCTGGAACTGATTAATGATTTGTATGTTCCATCATTGTTGGGGTTTAAAACATTTTTGGATTAATGAAGTATATCCAGCTTTCTATATGGAATAAGGGAGCATGAATGTAATCAATAAGGAATATGGTAATTCAGGATGTTTCGGTGTATTAAAAGAATACATGATGAAGGTATTCATATGCTATTACGGGGTAAAAAGGTTCTACATTATTTTTACCTTACTTATAAATGTTGGAATAAGAGTTTGGATAGAATTATTTTGGATAGTTCTAGTTTGGATTATTTTGGATTGCCATAAAAGGACAACCCGGAGGTCGGGCGGCAACCCGTCGCGTCCGGCAAGGCTGCGAGACTTGAACCCGCAACCGAAGGGCGACAAGGGTGTATCACCTACCACTGGCCCACGAGATGTCCTGGATTAAATAATGTAGTTTTTATTAAAAGACCTTGTAGATGAATTATAAATTCGTTTATTTTGGAACCCTATACGAATAGTGTAAATAGAATTTTTTTTACATTCTATTATCTTTTAGAGTGAAAGATGAGTTTGTGGTAGAAATTTATTAATGGATAAAACTCTAATTATAAAGTAAGTATACCTCCTTATGATCTTAGCCAATCTCATAAATAAATTCCTCAATATTAAGAAAAGCAACTTAGAACAAAAATGTTTTCCTAGATGGTACCTTAAATCATCACTAATTTATGGCTTTGGGATTGTTGGCCTTTTCATAGACATGTTCTCTACCACTCTCCATCAGATAATTGATGGTTAGATTTTTCTTCCATATCCATATTTTCCTACATGGAACCCTAGTATGTGTTATTTTCGGTAATCTTCATACTTTCGACTCTTTATTTTAAATAGAGGCCTCGTTAATTCATTTTTCGATGTGGGATTTCAACTAAGATATTTTGAAACGTCAAAAATGTGTTATCCCAATACCCTATATTTTGTTGAACCGATGGTACTTCAAATCATAATAGATTGATGAGTTTAAGGACCTCAATTTTATACTTGTTTGTGATTGATGACCTCAATCACTACCTATAAATATTTACGTTTTTCCTCCAATTATATGTCTCTAATTGCCACCAATGTTCTCCTAATCAAGATCATAATTTGGTGGTGACCGTTTCATTTCTCTTTTCCACATATTAAGACTAAATTTTAGTAACCCAATTTCCGATGTGGGTTTTCCCACAAATATATTTTCTATTTTCAACCTTTTATTTTCGAAGAACAATTTCAAATTGCGAGGACGCAATTTATTGAAGGAGGGGAGAATGTAACACCCCAAGATTTCATAGTGTGTTATTTCTTCAAAATAATTCAATAACTTGCACTACACGCAACACCGAGTTCAATTGCACCATGACTTAACAAAAAAAAATCCATTAAAAGAGGTCATGAATAGTATTAACTAAATTTTAAACTTTATATAATCCTTATAATTTTAGAATCCATATTATGAGTTTCTTAGTCATAATGCAAGAACAGATTCATTTTCAGTATTGCACTTTTATCAACTTTTGATAGTGAATCCTTTTTTAAATACAATATTTTAAACTTTTTGACTAAATGGAGACATCAAAAAATTTAAAATGAAACATCCCAAGCTTCCACGGTACGCTTTCCTTTGAATAAAAAAGTAGCGTGTGTTGTACGCAACTTCGAGTTTTAACACACACCACAACCGATCAAACTAGCCGTTATGAATAGTAATACCTAAATTTCGAAATTATATATATTTTATATTTTAAAATGGACTTCATTTTTGGATTCGGAATATCGAATTTAGCCTAAGGTGAAATTTTGGTACTTTTCAGATAACATTCATATTTTGATGAATAGTGAAAATTACTAAATTTTAATTAAAAACAACTTTTTTAATCAAAATAATTAATAGTGATAAATTGTGAATTTGAGTGGTTTTAAAGTATATTTAGAATATATTTTTACCATTTAATATAATGTTGGTCATTGGACATAATTTTACAATTAAACTGAACATAAACAAGTGTCAATCTTTTGATAGTTATTACCTCTTAAAAACACGCTTTTTGTTTTGACAGCGGGAATTAATTTTAAATTAATTTCTGCCACTTCTGTGTTTTGAATTTAGAAAAATTGATTCCATATTTGGAATCAGGATGTCCAAATTGTGTAAATAGGTAACTTTTATTTTTAGACATTTTGAATAATTACTGCGGTAAATATTTTAATTACCATGGTTAAGGGTAAATCCGGTAAATAAGGGTTAAAAAATAATATTATAATAATATTAAATTACCCTAAAACGTGTCTTAACCCTATTGGTTGATACATGGTCGACCATGGGAATCTTTGGGTCTATTTTGGGACCCCATGGATCCACTTGTAAGTGATAATGACACTTTATTTTAATTAAGTTAAAATGAATACAAAAATGACACAAGCATATATCTTTTAGAAAAACAATTGTTACAGAGGGTTATATATGTTGGATTTTAGATTTTAAATATTAATTAGAAATCTAACAAGATTTACTACATAATTATATTTTATTTATAATTTTTAGACATTAAATAATTTATTTTATTTATGACACAATGATTATGCAGTAATTACTATAATAGTGAAAAATTAAAATAATTGATATTATAAATACCCAAATAAATATAATATGAAACTTTTAATGAATTAAACTAATTATATAGGATAATATGATATATTAGGATTGATTTAATTGACTTTGTTTGAAGTAATCAATCTGTTATGAGTTTCAAAAAAATCAACTATTGAATAGTGTCAAAATTGACATAAAAGAGTTCTTAAAACAAATATTATATTATTAATTGATATTAAATTTCTAAAAATCTAAGGTTCGGCCAAGAGACTTATATCATGATAGTTTCATCATTAATGTACCACTTGGGGGTCGCTTGGATGTATATAGTAAGTTTATTAACCATATTATATAAAAATACAAAGAGACATTGTAAAAGTGAAACTAATTAACTTAGAGTTAATACTTAAAGATAAGGTTAATATAAGTACCCAAACCCGTCTAAATTCTATTGGTTGAGTGGTTTTAGACCTATAACCACCTTAACCTTTGAATAATAAGCTTTGGAGCCATTATAAACCGAATATTAATTTATTATAAATTAATATTTCTAGCTTTTCCAAAGGTGCCCCTCACCCCTCTTATAAAAGGGCACTCCTCCTTCTCATTTCTTCACACCTTCAAAGACTTTTGTTTCGTCCAAACTCTGCCCAAATACTCTCCCAACATCCATAATTACAACCTAGAGGCCTTAGATTGATCAGAAATCCAACCTAAGGAGCCCTTTTGATCAAATCAAAAGGAAGAACCCGAAGAAGAGGTAATGATTTCACCACCCTTCTCCAAGTTCATTTCTTCTTCCACTTCTTCTTCCTTTGTTCTTACCATTCTAAAATAATAACTCCAGTATCTCACATATACTGTGATGTTATTATAAATATGGTACAACCATATTAAGTATTCTATCCACCCTTTGAATAACATGTCACCATACGTGCGTACGTACGGACTACCATCTCCACGTCGTGGTGTAATTGTTATTCAATATAATATTATTTGGATGGGTATAATAATGATGTGTAACTCATGTAAATAATAAATATAACATGTTAATGATTCTGTATATATGATATACCATCCATTTATATATTATTTTAATATCAAAATAATGATATTGTCGCTCGTGCGTACGTACGGACTACCGTCTCCACGAACGCGATGAGATTCATTCTCCATCGTATCCATTCAAGTATAATTATCATTTGATGATTTAAAAATGATGTTTAAGGACTGGATATCATTCTGGATATTAATAAGATACAACAACCATGGCTTATGTAACAAAACATATAAAAGAAAATGAGTAAGTTAACTCCCGAAACGACGATAATTCTAAGATATTATTAACAAATCAATGTTAAAAGATCATATATGATATCATATTAATATATATGATTCTTGTATAATTTAATAACAACTATTTCACAATTATACAGGAGGTTAACCTACCCCAACCATGGAAAAGTACAAGGTAAGGGTTTACTTTACAACCTCTTCATTATCCAAGGTTGTTTATACGTAATAATCTACTGGGATCTGTTTATCATCCACATCCATGTTTCTTAAAAATGCATTTCAAAACATTTTTACTATTTACTAGAATATGAGTTAAAGTCATTTATACCCTTTTTGACTTTTATAAGTGGTTTATAAAGGAATCTTTCGGTCGTTTTCAAAACAAGGTCCTTTTTAACCTTTTCGACAGAATTATGGTAAGAATGTTTTTTTAACTTATACGGCGGGTGCGGCTATTTTCCGCCGTTATAAAATCTTCAAAGCTTCCCTTACAAGCTTATAAGAATATTTTCAAAGAAAATGTTTTATTTTATATGGATCTTAAATTATTTCAAAATAGAAGGAGATATTTCTTTAAAAAGAATTTTGATTTCATCTATGTCAACATCCTTTGATGGATTTTAAGATTATTTGAAGTTGATTTATTATGATACAAAAATTCTATATTGTATTGAAGCTTTTGTGATATGTTTGACTGTGGATGTGCTATTTTTATACCATTCATAGGTTATGGTGAAAGTATTGACTTTTCTTATGTTAGTTTTAATACGAATGTTTATGTTATGTTTAAAACTTTTCATATGGGAATGCATTGGACTTAATATGTGACGGGTGGAGCCCGCTATAGCTCCTCGATGCATCGGTAGGTCTCATGAGACAAACTAGTGTCTTGGCACAAGGCCTTGACAAAATCTTATTTGTAGTCTTGGCACGAGGCCTTGGCTATGTGGTTATGATAGTCTGGCATTATGCATTCCAACATTATGAAAGTGGTTATTGATTTTTGCATGTGATTATTCGATTATTAGAATATCCATGTGAATAAGTAAATGGAATTATTTCATTTTATTTATGCCATACCATGTTGAAAGTTCATATTTAAAAGGCTTTTGTTTTAGTTATACATTGCCTTAAATGTTTATTCTTATTTACGAAAGTTTCTGCTATATTGTTATCCTTACTGGGCATTTGAGCTCACCCCTTTTCTATGTTTTATTTTTCCCAGGAAGTGAAGATGTAAGTTATGAATGACCTGCAGGGATATTATGAGGGGATTATAGTGTGGACTGTGGAAAAATTATGTTGTTGTAGTAGTTTTTCATTTTATGATGTAATGTAAAACTTATGAATATATCTAGTGTTTCAAAGGCTACTAAACTAATCGGTCTTTCGAGACTTGATCTTTCTCATGATCATGCCAATGTTATGTAATAAGGCACCGACTCTGGGTAACTTGGGTCGGGGCGTTACAGATCTTCCTTGGGAATATATAGTTGAAATAGGCATTATGTTTTCTAGGATTGGAGATAATTTTTTATTTTGGGAATAAGGAGTATAACTTTTAAATCGTTTCAGAGGAATTTTTGGAGAATTCATAGTATATTTTTCACAATTTATAAGATTTAATTTCTTCAATGGTAATGGAAAAATAATTTTCAATATCAACCATATTAATTTCTATAAAAATTTAATTCCCTCATGAAGCTATTTTCGACATTAATTTAAGATCAATAGGGGATATAGTTTTTTAATCTAAAGTTATAATTTCATTCTTATTTTAACCTCCCCAATTAGAAATATGATAGTAAAGGATTTAGAGTATAAACATAAGGTGTTAGTCTAGTTCATCTAAATGGAAATAGTTCTAATGATAAATGAGATGGAGAAAATCATTCTCCCTAATATATATCTTATTTCTTTTAGTGAAATAAAAATATTTTATAGCTTTATGATGAGGTATATTCATACCTATTATAAAAAGGATGTTAGGATTCCCTTACACCCATATGGAATTCTAGTGTAACTTTTATGAGAAAAAAAGGAATAATAAGATTAATATTTGTGTAGAATAAGATAAAAAATATGGATATTTTTCTTATGGGGAGAAAAGAATTTCAAAGTCATATAGTTTAGTATGTTTTTTATAGAATCTAATAGAGAAGCTTTATTTGAAGGGGAATAATGTTTAGCTTAATCAAATAGAGGTTATATAGGTGTTTTGGTTTGTGAAACAAATATTTATCTTATTATAAGGAGTAGGATGGTTTCAGATGAGAATATCACTACAAGGATTGGGGGAGTTATCTAGTTTCAAATAACCATTTAGGAGTCTTTGAGAGAGGAAAGTGGAAAAATGATTATTCTTAGATCATGATGTAGAGAAGAGTCTATATAGAATGTTATAGATGTTGAGGTAGAAGAAGGTAATCAACATATTTTTTTTATGAAAGGGTTGAGGATGAATTTGTTCTAGTTTTTGTAGATGGAAAAATATAGAAAGTTGCTACTATTTAGGATGAGTAATTTGATAATGGTGAAGAGAAGTTATTGATAAATATAATTATGAAGAGTAAGTGAGAACCCCTATAAGTGAAACAAAAAAGTAGATTAAAGGCCAGATTTTTTTATTTACTTTTTCATTGGAATATCTAGCTAAAGAGGATGCCTGAGAAAATCATAATGTTCTTGGATAATTATCATATTTATTTAGTGACGAGATAGAAGTCTAATAATTTTAGTTAGTCATGGTTGGTGAACCATGAAGTAGAGTTTTAAAATAATCATTGTATTCTTTTGATGGTATTTATGACAAGAAGTCCCAATATTTTTCCATGGGAATTATTTCTATGTTCAGTGAGTTAAAAGATTAATATACAAGATTAAAGGTAAATATTGAGAGTTATGAATAGGTATTTTTTGGTTCTATGACCTTATTTTTTTCTTAAAAAATGTCTATATCACTTTAGTATACATGGATAGATTGTAATAATGTTCAATATCAAGAAGATATTTTGATTTTTTAGAAGGGAAATGGATGACTATATTTTAAAAAATTTAATTGAATTATTTTGTATGTATGATTTTGGATATTTGAAGATGTTTTTTCGAAATAAATTTGAACATGTTAGAGCTAGTACAAGATAGTGAAGGGCTTATACTCTGAGTGAAGTAGAATGTCGTAATTTGATAATGATGTTTAAGCCTCTTTATACAATTTTTTCATTAATTAATGATAGAATTCATTGTTTACAATGTGATATTATTCCATTACACACTGACGTAGACAATCAGCAAGGGCTTGTTGTAATAAAAAACTCTACAGTGCTTGGTGTTTAATGTTTGGTCAACCAGTTGGGTCAAATGATTGAGAAAAATAATAAATCCTCAGATACTATACATTATTTTCATAAATATAATTTAGTTTAAGTGATCATGATTTTCAAAGAATTTTTGACATTGATGAATTAGTGGTAAGGATAGATGAATCAAAATTTTGAGTTATTTAATGAAGATATAAATTATATTCCCCAAATTTGTCCATGATTATTTGAATTAACAATATTTTAGCGATTAATATAATTATAATCCATTTTACCATCATACATATGGATCAATTATAGACCTTGTGTCAAAATTATTTGGTAATATTAAAAGACTACTAAAATAAAACTGTTTTGTATATATTTAATTTTCTTTTATATTTTATTTCTATTTACAATTTACTACGGTATTAGTTATAATATCATATTATAATTTAAGGATACATGTATCTATTTCATAACATAACAATCAATTATAGTTTATTATAACATTGAATGTTATTTATTCCATTTTTATAATTTATTATTGGTATCACAAAAGGGGGATAAATTTGAAAAAACCTAATTTTTTACTAATGATATAATAAACTATGTATAGTTGAATCTATTTAATATAATGTGAATTATTTTGAAAAAAATAGTTTTTCATATATATAAAATGACTTTTTTATCCTTTCATTGAGGAACTTTTTTAAATTCAATTTTTATTATTATTTTTTCTCCATTTATTTCATGAATAATTGAACCATATTATTGGTTTTGTATTTATATTATTATTTTCTATGGGATTTATGATCATAGAAAATGGTGAGATTTTTTGGAATATTTGGATTAAAATATTTCATTGATTTCTCATTGATTTTGATTCTCAAAAACACACTTATTGGTTTTACTGATGACTTGTAGCACCCCAATACCTTTCTATCAGTTATGTCTATTATTTTATTCTGGTTTCCTTTTTCATTGGATGAGTATTACTAAAAATAAAATTGGGAGGATAACTGTTATGGTAATGTTAGGTTTTTTTGGAATTTTCAATAAAAAACATATTGTTTTGGATTCTAACTGGGAACTTACACATCGTGTAAGTGATTTATATATAGTGTAATGGATTTCAAGAATAATCCATGAGATTGGTATATGACGTGAAGGCTTTACACATCGTTTAATAGGTACATGACATGTATGTATAATAATATTATTTTTGATAAAAATATGATGTGTTTTTCGATGTATACTGACCTCAAGGATTAAACAACATGTAAATAAGTTAAAAGCTATGGTAATGTCCTTATATTGATATTTAAAATCTATACAAATTTTATGTTTCACTATTTATATCTTTATCCCTCCTCTCTTGAAATATAAATATTCCTAGGTAATTTTGGGTGATTTCCTTCTATTTGAATAAATTATTTGACCGTATTTGGGGTAGGATTTCTCTTCTCTGGGTAAGAATTCTTCTTGGTTGTTCTTTGATTTTAGACATGGGTATGTTTTAGGCATGGGTTTGTGATCAGATATGGTTTTAAATTGATCATTTTAATGTAATTTGTAAGCCATGATTTGTAAAGGCAATTCCCTTAGTTTTCAATACCCATTGTTCATGGTGGTTAGGTTTTCTACCTTCTTGAGGTCAGTGGATCTAACCATGTGTTATAATTTTATGAATTTCTTATACTTTATAGTGATTCTTAGATATCTTAAATGGAATTTCATGTGTCGAAACTGAAAAGGGAATAGATTTATTTTTTAAAGGGGTTTAAAAAAAATGGAATTTCAGTGATTTGAAATGGAAAATGGATTTCCAAAACTATAAAGTAGTTTATCATGGATATGGAAATGGTTTTACAAAAAATGTGAGAAAGGTTATAAAAATTGAAATTGAAAAACATTTCACAGTGGGAACCTCGATTAAATCACGAATGTGACACATGTAGCCTTAATGTGTGTGACACCACCAGGAGGTAACATATTTCATATTAATGGATTATGGAAGGACTCGATATTAGTTTATCCTTCCTTATTCCATTTTAATCACATGAGTGTCTTGAAAATATTTTCCCACACGCTAGAGCCTAATTAGAGGGTGTATTATTGTTTCTAGTTAATTATTTCCTGGTAGATTATTTCCTGGATATGGGATCACATTTATATTTATATATAAATATGTTTAGCTAATTTTTGTAATTTTTTTTGTTAATTTTTAAATTAAATTCTTGAAAAAAACCAAGGAATGTTTGAGATATGTTTTCCAAAATAATTTATTGATAAAAATTCTTGTAAAATTATTTTTTTAATGCATGAACTTATGCATTATTTGTATTATAAATTGTATAGATTCTTGGGGTTTTCTCTACTAGGCTCTATTTATTACACCCTACTTATGACTTTGGGCAACTGTAGATGTTGTTTTATAGGATACTAGAAAAGGTAAGAGAATTATTTTTCATAAGGCTTTTCTTTATATTGATGTTTTCCTTTGGGTTGCTTTAGAGGTGGCATTTGGTCACATGAAAACTTGTTTTTCTAGACCTGTCATTATCACATGTTTAGCCCATTTAGAATAGTTATTTATCCTTTGTTTCCACTTTTTACACTAATTTAATTTAATTTTTGATTTTATTACTAACTCGTTTAGTTATCCTTGTTATACATCAGCCTGTAATAGGATAACTTGGGTGATTGTGTTGGTTTAACTAGAATTTCCTGCAACAATTTTGTATCAAATTGATTATTAAACCGAGGTGTGTCATCACATCCTGTTTTGGATCTATGACTTTGGAAAATTGGAGTATTATTATCAGAATTCAGCTAATATGTGTAGAAAAGAGGCCAAGTCAGCTAACTCCTATGACTGAATTCGAGTTTCCATGGGTGACCACAAAAGAAAACAGTTTCTTTTCTAAGACCTGATAATTAGATTCATTTGAATGAATAGTATAAGAAATATGTATAAATGGACTTATATACTATTTTTGGTGATTTAGTGTCTATAGGTAAATTGAATAAACTAAGTGGGGAGTTTATTTATATTGAACTGTTCCATTCCAAAAATGTTTCCTTTTGTGTTGGGATTTATAACTTATTTAATTTCTTATTTTCTTGAAGAGTTTTTTTGATAATAGCAGTTGGTTTAATAGCTTTTATGTTTTCCATTGACTAAGTGGTTATTATTTAGTGTTTAATTTTCCATAACTATAAGAATATAGTTTTCCAATATGAGAGAGGAAGTCATGAGGAAGGTTTTAAAGGTGGATCCAAAAGTGAATCAGTCCTTCTTTTAAGCAGTTATATAAAACATTTATATTCTAGGGCCAGTGGGCACTTGGATCCTGGAATGAGTATTAGATAATTTCTATGAATTTACCAAGAAGACCCCACATACATCACATGGTGAAAAAGGACCCCAATAATTTAAGTTTTATAATGGATTTATAGTATCATAATATTCATGAATACTCCTACATATTTAATAGAGGTTTTTGACACATATATGCTCAAGGGACCAAGAAGATGAGGGTTGGATTCAATAGTGCAAGATAACATGTACAATGTTCTTACCTGGGATTCTTTCATGAAAATATATAACTAATAGTTTTATCCTCATACCTTATATGAATAAAATACAAGAGAGTTTATGACCTTGTAACAAGGGGATCATACCATTATAGAGTACACAACCAATATTTCTAGGTTAGTGAATTTGGAACTGGAGATTGTCACCAATTATTACCCAAAAAATCAGAGGTTTGAGATGAGTTCTTGGGCCAATATTTGGATGATACTAGTTTTGTTATTCCATTGTACAATTTTGGAGGTGGTGGATAATGATTCTTTGGCTATGGTAGACATAGCTGGAAGAACTCATTTGGGTGGAGCATCGATTAGTCCAACATTTATACGGGGTTCATCTTTCATTCATAAAAAAGGGTCCAAAAGTGATCATTTTTTAAGAAGGAATTGTTTCAGGGGATTATTCAGGGTGGATAAAAGTTATTTTCTATTTGTGTGAGAGGCATGGTCATACCGGGTCTCATTTTATGGAAAATACAAGGGAATTTCATCTTTATGGGTGATCTTGTCATATGAAATGTTTATTTGATATGATTTTATAAGGAAATAAGGTGAGATCCACTTTCACCAAGGGATCATAGATACATGTTGATGCTTTTAGGGTGGTGGGTCTCAATATCAGACCAAGGTATATACATCTTCACCAAGGGATCGTAGATATATTTTGATGCTTCTGGGATTACAACTGTTAGAGGTATGGTTCTTATTTCATATTTTAGGGTGTTATATTTATTTTACACCAGTTCTACTCATTCTATTATATCATAAAATTCGGTTTTTCATTCATAGATTATGTAATTAATTTTGGATATTACAAATCCTTTGATAAATAGGCATGAATGTAGTTTTTTTGTTCTGCCTATTAGGTGGTGATAGCCAATGTTTAGTTTGTTTGGGAATTGATGTCACGTGATATTGACACCTTTATCTTGATTATTAGAATGGATTGGATTATTAGCATAATGACCCAGAAATATTATTACTACCTTTCGTTGTAGTTCTTATTTGAGGATGATGTCACTCATGTTTCCATAGTGAGTGGAAATCTAGGTCAAGATCGGAAGGGCTTGTTGTTCCTTATGTCAAAGTATTATCATTGCTGTTTTCATAAATTGTTTTCGATATAGTTTACCATTTCTTAGATAGTAAACTACTTGATGTTGTGTGTGCATACCTTGAGGTCTTTCTGGATCATTTATCTTGTTTACCTTCACAGATAGAGGTCGATTTCACAATTTACCTTCTCTTTAACACAATGCCCATTTATTGGTCATCCTATAGAATGGAACCTGCTGAGTTAGTGGGACATAATGTCTTTCTTGATGATTGGAAGGAAAAATGATTTATCTATCCTTGTGTATTAGTATGGCCTTCACCAGTTCTCTTTTCTAAGAAGGAAGAAAAACATTTCACACTTTTTAATGACAATCCATAATTGAATTGGGTGACCTTTAAGAACATGTATCTTTTACCCATATTTGATGATCTTTTTCATCAACATAGATGGGATCATTGGTTTTTTATGATTCATATGTGTATAGGGAACCATCAGTTGAGTGTTGTATATGAGGACATATCTAAGACAATTTTTCTGAGTAGATATAAGAATTTTGAGTTTATAGATATGAAATTTGTGATCACTAACTCTGCTGAGGTGTTAATGGTTTTGATGAACCAATTCATTCATTAGTTCTTGGAATATTTTGTTTTTTGTTAATAGATTATATCTCAGTGTAATACAAGTCAAAGGGGGAACATGTGGAATATCTGGATGACATACATTGAACTTTGAAAGAAAATTATCTATATGGTTAACTTTCCAAGATTGAGTTATGGATATGAGTGGTGAAGTTTATAAGAAATGTAATATTAAATAGGGGCATCTTAGTGGATCATAAAATTGTGTGGGAATTCATGTCCTGGAAAAATCCCATAAATATTTTTGAGATCTGATTATTCTTAGGGTTGGATAGTAATTACTAGAGGTATGTTTAGAACTTCTCCATGTTTACATCTCTAATAATACATTTGACATATATGGTTGTAAATTTTCGGTGGGATGTCAAATTTCAGATATATTTTTATTATTTAAAGGTGTGTTTGACCTCTACACCACTATTAATTATTCTAGTAGTATGTCAAGGTTATGTTTTTTTCTATGATTAATCATGTACGAGTTTGGGAAATGTCTGGATGCAGTGGAAAAAGTTGGTAGCTTATGGATCATGTTAGTTATTCTATCATGAGAAGGACTACCCTAATAATGATCTTGATTCAGTATTTCTTATGAACGCACTCCAAATGTGTTGTCACTATCGATTTGGGAAATGGTTTATACTATGCAATAATCATAATAGAATAATATATTTTTTACTCAAAGAGACCTAAACTTGTAATAGTGATTCAAAATTCAGTATCATTATACCTTTTATTTTGATATAATATTTAACCCTTGGAATGAAAATGTGGTTTTTGATCTATTTACCAAAAATTACTAACACACAATGTGAGGGAATCAGTTGAGTAGTGGTCTCTGATGTGTTTGATAACTAAGATGAGCTTGGTAGTGATTAAGAATGGTAGATAGGTCTTCTTTAACATTGATAGAGGCTAACCCATATTTTTATGAGTTGTTTCTACATGGGAAGATGAAAAAATTAGAGATGAATCTTTGGATTATTCCTAAATGATGAGGATACCACATGTGAGTGGTCTCAGTCTCTTAAAGGATATCTGTGATTTTGGGGAAGGTTGGTTGTTCCATTTTTGTTGAGATAGGATGCGTTAGATAATGGAAACCAGTCATTTTGGTCCATGAACCACGGGGATAAAAAATGTGACATGATTTGAGACTTTGATATTGGTGACCAGGGCTAAAGTGATCAGTTATAGACTTTGGATCATGATGTCTCACTAGTCAATTTGTTAAGGTAGAACACTAGAGTCCTAATGGTTTTTATATCCACTTACCATTTCAGTATAGAAGCAGGATGATATTTATAGGAATTTCATAATTTTTTAATGTGGACACATATTGGGATGGATGAGATCTGTGTGATTACTGAAATAATCACTAAACCAGAACATTTCTTACTAATAAAGAACACATCTAATGTATAACAAATTGGGGACTCATAGGTTCAATAAATTATGAGACTTCATGGGTTTACCTCTGTAGTTTTTTTGAAAGGATCAAAAACACAAATTTGATACATATTTTAAATCAAATTTCAATGGTTTTAAGTTATTTATCATTTAATTAATCCATGTTTTCAGTATTTTTCTCAAAAAATTGAATTTATAATTGAAAGAATAAAAATGGATTTAAGTGAGTAAAATAATATTATTTTTATGTTTGAATTTATATTTTAATTTTTGATGAATATATTTATTATGATTTGAATGTTTTTAAACCTTTTTAGGTAATTTGTTCAAAAAATGTACCTACTGCAATCTGGCCCTCAAAGTTAACTAGACAGCCACCTTGCCTGGCCATAAAGGCCTAACCATCCAAGAATGCTAAGGGAATTCTTGCTCTGGTTTCTAGTACATGGGTTATAACTCTGGTGTGTGGTGTCCCATGGATAGGGAAGCCCACTTATGTAGGGTGAGAACAGGGGATTGGTAGGCACCACATGTATGTGTGGACCACTTATATGTGTGTGCAAGTATCATCAGGGAGCCCACCCTAGTGCAAGATTCTGGATATTTGACCTCATGTGCTTCATTGTAAAGTCTCACCAGATTCTATCCCATATTGATGTGGGTTTGAGGAGTCATAGGTGCTCCATCATGGCACCACCACCTAACATCGCCCGAGCTAATCTTCACCACATATCTACCCTATAAGATCATCCACACAACTGCAACTCTAACCAAACAACCATTTTATTCAACTAGGCAATCTTTGATCAACCTTGGCTCAAGATCCCCCTTCAATTCCGCCACTACCACTCTCTAGGGACAACCTTGACACTCTCGACCAGAACCCACGAACATACACTAGAGCCTAATATGTCCACTGTGAAGGTAGGATGAGATTAGGAGTGATATTTCAACATCTCCATTGTGGCTCTTCCTGCTCCTATGCCTACCATATTCATCACCCACCAGACCCATACTAGCGAATCGTGGAAAACTATTGTTGGTCGCTTCATGGAACTGAACACTGCTCACCATTACCCATGAAGGCTTCCACAATCACTACCTCTCCCATGTTCCCCCTTCCACATGGAATAGCCCATGTAGATCCCCTTCACCCATGATGTACCTCATGCACCACATGGACTCCATCCACACGTAAATGTTAAACACTTGTTTGAGTGTGATTTCAAGGAGAGGAACCCCAAATCTTAGGGAATCCATAAAGGTTTTGGATCACCCTAACTACCTATAAAAAAGGATTCATTCCATAATTGAAGGGGATCAGTTTGACAACTAGTTGGAGTAACTTTGGCCAAGAAAGGGGAGCTACTACACCTTCTATTTTTATTCTACATCAGTTTTATTTTTCTTTTTAGTTTTAATTTATTTATAATTATAATAATGTTTTAATAGAAACAATTCATTAGTTATTATAAAAAATATCCATCCATAAATAATTATTTTTTCTTCATCTATCTTTATTATTCTTTTTATTTAATTTATTATTCTTCTAGTTATTTTTATTTTTATTTTTTTTATTTTTATTATTATTTTTATCATTATTTTAACATTCTTATTATGATTTTCTTTTATTGTCTTAATTTTTTATTCTCTTATTTTTATTCTTCTTATTTTATTTTATCAAAATTATTTATCTCACTCTCTCACCCCAAATATCCATATTTTATTTTCCTCTTCCACTATTCTTTTTTTCATTTATTATATTTATTTTATTTTATATCTTCTCTTTGTCCATCTACTAAATTGATCCCTTAATCACAATAATGGTAGTCTTGTTCGAGGCTCACCCCATGGGAGTTCAAGGTGTTCATGAATTTTTTATTAATTTTATTTTATGGTTGTGGTAGATATGAGTAGCTTATATGGGTGAAATGAATGTCCCTAATGTGGTGATTATCCTCGATGACATACAACTCATTCAATTTCTATACTTCTATCTAAACTATTTTCCCTCTCTTCATTGGAAAACTCTACACAAGATAGATTTCAATGAGACAATGGATAAAATGACTATTATAGAGTCTTGTCCTGGAAGATGGCGCACCCTCAACCAAGGTGTTTCATTAACCTTAATTACAGGAGGGTATGGAACTATGATTTCATCGGAATTCAAATATTCCACAATTTATATAAGAAAATAATAGATTTTCATCATGATATTTCATGTTTGGATTATAAAATCTAAAAAAACTGAAAAAAATGACTGAACCGCAAACTAAACCCAGAACTACGTTCATTCTTCCACAACTCATCCTATTAGGGATTTCATGATAGTTTAGTTTAAATTATCAATATTCATGTAATTTAATTATGATAAAAAATAAAAAAACCCAAAAGACTTATCATTACTTTAAAAAAAAATAACCAAAACAAAAAAAATTAGTTTAGGAGAATTGGAGTAATTTGATGGAAAATTGGGAAGATCCTCAAGTGATATGACCTTCGTCTTACACTGTGCTACAATAGAAAACATAATATTCTTCTTCCACACCCTATGAGAGAAATGTGTCAAAAATATCATTGTTTCTATGGAGATAATCTACTGTTTTACTTTACTTTTTCTATTTTCATGTTTTAGATATTTTTTAATTAATTTAACAAAAAATCATAAAAAAATTATTTTTCCATTTTAAATTCTAAATTGTATTATTTTTTATGGATTCAAAATTACTAATAGGTTAAGTAACCCATTGTTGAACAAACATCGTCCACATAAGAAAGTGTTTTTTTATTTTATAGATATATTTGAGGAGGCAGCCAACAAGCATGTATCCTAGTGGTATAGACTCCTGCTTGGCATACAAAAGACCCAGTATCAAATCCGGGTAGGGGTGAATTTCCCAGGTACTGTAGTAGTACTGTAGAAGGTACTGTTGCAGCGGCTACACTATAGCAGCGGCATCACTGTAGCAGTGGAGGGACGGTAGCAGATACTGTAGCGGTGGTGGTACTATAGCAGCACAGCTACTATAACAGTACTGTTCACCGAGGGGTCATTTGGGCCATTCAAATGGGATTTCAATCCTTGTATTCAGGCCACTTGTCCTTGGGCCTTCGGGCTGTGTAATGAGTCTCCCTCTACCCAGTCTAAAGAGGTCTTTTCTTTCAAAAAATAAATTAAGTCTTTGGCCCCAACCTTTGAAAAAAAACATATTTGAGGAGGAAAAATAAAAATCATCATAGTGGATAAAATCAAGGACCTCACCCTATAGCTTAAAAAGACACTCAAGAAACATGTGGTTGATGAAATGTCCATAGAGCTAACTGAATTCTAGGAGTACTTATCATAATTTTATCAAGAGGTTTTCAAGACACAAGAAGAGTGTTCCTCTCTTCCTCAGAAAATTTTTCATGAAGTTATTCTAGAAATATTTTAGGAACAAGTAAAAAAATCTAAACAAATATGATATTCAAGATATGAAAGAGATAATACAATTTCTTTAGTTTATAATGGATTTGATAATATAGGACTTCAAATAATCCCTTGATCAATTATTACAGAAACCAATAGATGAGATCCTTACACTTTATAATTTTTTTTGAAGACCTTAAAAAAGATGAGGACAAGCATTGGAAGCATCCACAACCCAACCATATTAAGAATTAGATCCAAGAGACCCATGATAAAGAGAAAATTATTTCTGAATTATTTGTGGGATATCAAAAAGAACTGTATGACTTTTGGAATGAATGTTAGGAACTACTTGACCTCCCCAACCTTTCCAAGAAGAAGATCTAACATCATTGAAGTAAGACACCACCCAAGTAGTGTAATTTGAAATAAAGGTGTAGGAGTCCTATAACCAACCTCTACCTTCCACCATCTAACTCCAAGAGGAACTCACCAATGAAGAATAAATTAAAAATGAACTAAATTATGGAGATAAAAATTTATTTAACTCTATCTCTACTGATTATATACAATCTTAATAGATTACTAATTTTCAATGCATTGAATATTAAAATTCATAAAATTTTTGTAATGCCACAGAGAAAGATGAGGAAACTGGAAATAAACCTATTGAGGAACACATGGAGCACCATAAAATTATTGAAAATGAATTTTAGGAGCCCCATTAGGATGTGTAATTTACTGAGCCTGAGGAAATTATAATAGAGGCTACTCATATGATAGGGGAGAAATTTTTTATCGAATATTCAAATTTTATTCATGTAAAAATAACTATTTACTTCTCCATAAAATATTCAATTCATTCACCCCTATTGAGGCAGCACTGAAAGAGAAAGTGAAGGATGCACAAGTTAAAACAATGAAAGAGGATGATTTACACTTCATCCTACCTTTTCCATGAAAGATGTAACTGATTGTGAAGGGGGGCGATCTAGTTTACTCTATCCATGAGCAATTCCTAATCATGAAGTATGAAGCACAATCTAGAAAAATCCACATTTTGTGGTTAAAATCAAAAAAATATTTACCCACCATCATATAATGGATTTAAATAGGTACCAACCTCTAGATATCGTAAAAATTTGGGACCCACTTGGACAATCAAACAAAGACTTATCCCTTTCAGTATTCATTCTAGTAATTTAGCTTTCAATTTCAGTTTGTGGATGTAGATAAACATGCATCACACTATCTCTTTACATTGATCTTAAATGACACATTCCTTAAGTTGTAATGATTAATTTTGTTTTATAGGACCATGATGGAACAAGGAATCCCTAAAAAAGTGTAATAGAAGGAGTTTGGTTCATTGGGAAGGGAGTTCAATTTTTATATTTATCTTTTAAACTCTCAATATTATTATTATAAATCATTTTCATATCTTTAAAAAAGAATTTTATTCCCCTACATAAATTATATTTCCCTTGAAGAATATAGGATACCTGATTTTCTTATGTATCCTATGATTCCATGTTTTATATTTCAAAGTTAATGGGATTGAATGTGTAAAATGGGGAATTAAATAATAAAATTAAAGCATGTATATTAAACTATGGAAAAATGATTTTATTTAACTGTTTGATTCATGTAGATGAATGTTCCAAAAAATCATGATTTGAATTTAAGAAAATCAAATGATTTTTTTGTTATTAATTCCTTTAGTGATTTTCCCAAATCATATTTTCTATTCATGAGATTTTTTTAGAACAAATACTTCTTATTTTATTCATTACCATTTCTATTGAGTGATATTGGGACATGCCACCAGCAATACCCTTAATTTGAACATTTCAAAGACATGAATGTGAAAAAACACATTTAAAATAATTGATGCATCTTGTGAAAATCAATTTTCCTTTAAAGACCACTGTTACATCAGTCCATGCTCAGCCCATAGAAACCATGACTGTCCATTTTAGGAATGAGCTACATTTCAATTTAATTTTATCCATTCCTACCATTCTCTTAGTATTTTCATGATATTTTTAAGTTAAAGTGTTGGGGTGAAGAGAATCATGGTTGAATGAATGATAGGAATTCTATGTAAAATGTGTGGGGTTTCTTATTAGTGGAATAATTTAATATCATTTATTTATTCATTAAACTCGTCATTATTTTTCCTTTCTTGATAAAAAAATAAAATAACAAAATAACCATGTATATATATATATGACTAATGGGTTGTGATTTGGGAATACCAAAAATCACCAGTACCAGTACTATTATTTTTATTATATGTAATTAGATGGTGGATGTGAGGTTTATTCTAAGCATATCATTTTGAAAAAAAGAAAAAAAGAAAAAGAAAAGATTCTTTGAAAATGAAAAAGGAGACTATAAAATGAAGAGAAAATTTCAAGGGAGTATAAAAATCATTCATTATGATTCATTTGATCATAACCTTTACTTTATGTTTTGAGTAAATGGGAGTTGCTACATTGAATAGGAGAAATTCATTACAATTTTAACTTTAATATCATGCTTTAAGAATCAAGAGATAAACATCTTCCATGGGACATAATTTTAAACATCAATTCCTTCTAACCTTTAGCCTCAGTGACATTTGAACCTGAACTGAAAGCCCTCAGAATTTTAGTTTATTTTTGTCATAAAAAATTGGAGAATGTTGTTCATTTACAAGACCATGGACAATTACCATGTATTCATGATATAAGGATAAGTTAACTTGAATTTTATTATGAGTTATTAGAGAAAATATTAAAAATTAACGTAAATAATGAAATGGAATGTTTAATAATAATGAAATAAAGAACATGAATTAATCATAATAGAAGTTTCTCCATTTTGAAAAGGGAAAAATAAAAATTCCTGAATTGATTATTTCATAGAATGTTGAGAAATAAAATTTATTTTTTATGTGGATTTTTAGAATTTAATATAAAATTGATAATCATTTGATTTTATTACTTTTAAATTTGAATATTGATAACATTTGTGCCCTCATATTTTTCATGTTGAGATTTTATGATTGAGGACAATGAGGGTTAATGTGTGGGGGTATTTGATAGAAAAAAATTTGATGCATTTTTTAAAGGAAATTTCAATATTTTTAAGTGTTTTATCAAATAATATTTCCATAGTTTTCAATTTCTCCCTATAATGTGAATTTATAATGGAAGGAATAAAAGTGGTTTTAAGAGAGTAAAATAATATTTTTTTAATTGGAATTTATATTTGAATTTCTCATGAATATAATTATTATGATTTGAATTTTTTTATAACTATTTTTAGGTACTTTGTTTATAAATTTAGCCATCCACAATCTGGACCTCTACTAAAACAAGCTAGAAACCTGCGCAGTCCATGGATTCTAGGCTATCTAGGCATGTTAAGGGAAGTCCTTCTCAAGAATCTAGCTCATAGGGAATCACTTACATGCATGGTAGCCTATGGGGGGTGAACCCCGAGTGTTTAGGATGAGCCCAAGGGCCTGGAATGAGTTGCGTGTATGTGCCGCCCACACATATATTTGTGTGAGTGTAATATGGGTCCCCACCCATGTGTGGGATTCTTGAATACTAATATCATTTACCACTTATAAAGGCTCTCCTAAAACAATCCTTTTAGATGAGGTATCGAGGCAACACCACATCCCCTCCATGCTCCACTAAATAATCGCCACCATACATCACCCAAGACAATATCCACCGTGGATTTCCCTTGAATATTTCCACCACTTATGTAATTCTATTAGAACAACCATTATCACTGCAGGACAATCTCTGCTCGACCTCGGCCTGAGATAATCAATCACTACCACTATCACTATTTTCCAAGGCCACATCGGCGATCTCAGTATGAACCCATGACTGCCCTCTAGGGCCTCTTATGTCCACTATAAAGTCTGGAGGATATAAGGGGTGATACTACCACCTCACTACCGTGGTTCCTCCTGCTCTATCTGCTACTATCACAAGAACCCACCTGACTAGTGACCACCACTAGCGAAGCACATACTACTACCACTGCTCGCCATCACCCAAGTAGGACACCACTATCACTGCCGCTCTAAACCACCCCTGTCACATGGAAAACCCCCCATCGATCCCCCACACCCCCGTTACACCTCATGCACCTCATCGAATCCATCAATTCATAAATTTAAACCACTCCCCATTTGTGGGTCTTTTTTATTTCACACCTATGTCAGTGTGAATTTAAAAGAGAGGAACCGCGAGTCTTTGGGAAGACTTAAAGGATGGGTCTCCTCCTCATTGCATATTAAAATAGGAGGCATGTCACACATGAAGGGGATCATTTTGACTCCTACTTAGATAATCATCGTTTGTGGAAGAGGAGCACCTACACATTCTATTTTTATTAATAACTAGTACATCACCTGTGCATACACACGACGTCATAAATGAAATCTGAACAACAAAATTCATTAGAAATATGATATGTGATCAATTCACATTAATAAATATTGTATTGAAATTATAAATATATTCAGAGAAATGAAGTTTGAAAATATAATATCTAGATACTTGAAATAGGAAAATAGTGAAACAGAATCATGGAAAGAGAACATTATATTGGAAACAGACATTAGCCGTCATTTTCAAGTCACCTTTGAAATAAATCTATGCGATGTTATTTAACCTTGATAATAGAACATAAATACACTTTAAGTAGAAGATACATGTTTGAAAATAATTACAGGAACCATGATTTTCAACAAAAATGGGTGTACAGATGAGATTACAATTCATGTCATCAGAATCTGTAGTCAATAGCCTCCCAATACTACCACGTATCATTGATGTAGAGTATCATTTTTTCATGTTTGTTGATAGTTATATTGATCCCTGCAATATATAATTAGACCTTAATCTGAGAAAATGAGACATATTACTATGAAAAAAAACTTGGTAATTTAGTTAGGTGAAACCAAACAATTATTAATATGAAAAGGAAAAATCACTACTAATTGAAATAATAGAAATATCAATACTAATTTATAATGAAATAGGGGTTATTCTGGGCAGCTTGTCACCCACTCTAATTTTTCAGTAGCTCATCCATCCCCCTACCCAGCTCAACACCTCCCATCCCCCTTCTTTTCTTGTCTCCCACCCAATCTTAGTAGCTCCCCCTCCCACCTCTACCTCCCCCCTGCCCAGCCTCTTCCCCCACCCCCAATGCCCAAACTCTTCCCCCAGTATCCCCTTCACTCCTTCCCTCATCCTCTCATCCCCTCCCCTCCAACCTGCCCATCCCCTCCCCTCCATTCCCCTGCCCAGCCCCTCCCCTCCATTCACCTTCCCATTTCATACGGAAGACCTTGATAGAATAGTGATTTCACCATAATCAATCTGTAAAAATAAATCATTAATGTAAATCAGACTAACATTAAGTCGAAATGGGTTACAAGAAAATAAGGTCAAACAGAAACTTCATTCATTGTTACAAATATATTTATTAGACAAATCCAGTTCTCAATGGATCTACTATATACAATTCGATTCAGTTAGTAAATGATAAATCTACCGTATCAAATCCAATTACCCAGTCCCAAATGATGACAAACAGTGGTTAGTCTGGGTAGCTTTTCACCCCCCCAATTTTCCAGCATCTCCTCCAACCCCCCTACCCAGCTCTCCCCCACCCCCACTTATTCTTGTCTCCCACCCAATCCTAGTAGCTCCCCTCCCACTTCAGCCTCCCCCTACCCAGCCACTTCCCCCACCCCCTTCCCAAACTCTTCCCCCAGTAGCCCCCTCCCCCTACCCTAATCCTCCCCTACCCTCCCCTCCAACCTGCCCAATCCTCACCTCCATTCCCCTACACATTTCATATGGAATACCTTGATAGAATAGTGATTTAACCATAATAAATCTATAAATATAAATCATTAATGTCAATCATACTAACATTAAATCAAAATGGGTTAAAGGAAATCAGGTCCAACAAAAACTTCTTTCTTTGTTACATGTCTATTTATTAGTCCAATCATGTTCTCTGTGGATCTACTATATACGATTTGATTCAGCTAGTAAATGACAAATCTACGTTATCAAATCCAAATACAATGTCCCACATGATGAGAAATAGTGGTTAGTCTGTGCAGCTTGTCACCCCCCCAATTTTTCAACAGCTCCTCCAACCCCCACCTAGCTCTCCCCCTCCCCCTCCTCTTCTTGGCTCCCACCCAATCCTAGCTGCTCTCCCTCCCACCTCTTTGTCCCCCCTGCCCAGCCACTTCCCCTACCCCCTACCCAAACTCTTCCCCCAGTAGCCCCCTCCACCTGGCCTCATCCTCCCCTCCCCTCCCCTACAACCTGCCCAGCCCCTCCCCTCCATTCCCTTACCCACTAAGCAGAATCCCCCCAACCCATTCCCCCCCTCCTCATCCACCCTCCTCATCCCACCCATGCCCATGCCCTCCTCTCCCCCCACCACCCTGCCCAGCTTGTCACCCCCAACTTCCCAACACCTCCTTCTGCCCCCCAACCCAGCTCAACCCATCCCCTCCCCCTCTAGTGGTTGTCTCCCTCTCAATCCCAACACCTCACCCTCCTACGTACGCCTCCCCCCTACATAGCCCCTTCCCCCACCACTCCCCCCTGCCCAACCTCTTCCCCCACATGGCCTCTCTCCCCTTCCCTTAAACAAAACAACGGTATACATCAATGGATAAGATAACAACTTCAACCCTTGGTCTATGGTCCAAAACATCTAGTGCTTGAATGAGAGTACATGCAGTGTTAACAATGAATGACCACACATATTTAATACAAGTAAAATAAACTATTAATTGAAAAAAAGACCCAAATATTGAAAATATACCCTTACGACTGTCTTCCATGATGGTGTATTCTCCTCAATCAAGTTCCAGTGACCCTGTCTTCAAACAATATGATTGTTAGAAATTTGAATAATTCTTGTACATGAAAAATAAAATATGTTATGTTTTCTTGCACAGAATAGTTCAAAAATTCACAATCATCTGCACATAACAGTTGAATAAATATCCAAGATCGATATTATCACAAATAAATATAAAAAATGCAGACTATAAGTTGATTTATTACAGTACATGAATAAATAAATCTTGACACCAATAAGATACATTGGATAATATAATAACTCCCATGATCTCAAGGTTCTTGATATCCTCACTAACTGCAACTCTTAAATTGTTTAAATCAAATTTCATTGTAATCCCTAAATATGGTGTCAAATGGATGCATTTAGTAGGCTTTTCCTTTGGAAGGGATGATTGAACATGTAATTTGATCTAAACATAAGTGGTCCAATACAAAAACAATATAAACAGAAGATGCATTAAAGGGATAGGTATTTAAGGATAGTTGGATAACATACCTGTTGCGGAAGGGATTGTTGTAGCTGAACCAAGGAGAAATCGAGTGATATACAAAAGTAAAAATCACAATAATCAACTTATTATTATAGATATATTAAAATAGAAAGTGTATCAATTCAATGTAGAAGTCATATAGAAAAATAAATCCTGAAACACCTCAGATGAAAACAAATCATGTCTAAATATAAATTATTTTAGAGTAATTGAAGAAACAACGAAGGAAAATGGTTAGTTTTCAGTAGATAATATCAAATTTAGATGAATTGATGGGTTACCAGAAGGAAAATGAAGGACTCGTGGTTAAATTATTGCATCAACAGACTATGGTATATCGGCAATAAAGCTGCATGACATAGATATGGGAACAAAATGGACAAGAAGGGTTAAATTTTCTAGAGAATTAAGAGAACATACCTATTGTATCCTTTTACTTCAATAGCATTTCAAAAATTTTTGTTGGTGATGGTAAAGGGGTTCACCAAGAGGATTTCAGGGTTCATCATCAAAAATTCATAGTCCCAAATACTGAAAATATACATTCTCAAAAAATGGGTGATAACATTAAATAAACCACAAAGCTAACATTCAGCAGACCACAAAATGAAAACGTATATGTAGCATAATAAACGAATAAACAAAATGAAAGATAATGAACCACCAAAATGAATCATTAGAATAAGGTGAACATTAGTAATAATTTCAGGAAAATCAGATGACCCGACCACATAAAAAACTAAGGCAAAGATAAACTATGCCAGATATCGATTAATTATTTTATGTAGAAGAAATACCTGGAGAAGATGATAGAGTCCAGATATTTGAAGATCTATATAGCTCAAATGCAACATACATGCATGACTACCCCAATAGAACTCCCAAGCGCTCCTAGGTTGTACAATAACTAATAATATTTGGTTGTGAAATGATTTATGAACGGTAAAAAATCACTGGTTTTTTTGTAGACAAATATACCATTATTTAAAATATAACACCATTCTTGTAATCATTCTAATGTAATCATTGTTTTTAATTTCAGTGTCTCCAGTAATCCACAACATTGGACCGGTATTTAATAGTGGTAAATATTTGGCTAATGATTAATTATCTCCTTATTTGAGAAACACAACATAATACATGGCGTAATGGCCCCCTATTAGGTTCATAATTCCCATGTAATCCATGATCCGAATCTCTATGGAATAGTATTCGAAGCATTCCACCATCAATAAATTCATAAGATACAAATTATCTCTTCACCATGCATATACAGTGCCATTTTTCTGTTGGGATGAATTTATTCTGCGCTATATTCACAAGTTGGATGTTGTGTATTCCAAATGGCTATGACAAAGCATTACATGTTTCTATAGATTCGTTGATGTAGTATGGATTCGTTACCATTACACATCCTGGATTGGTTTCCCTAATATTGATTCGATTGGGTACACTTACATAGCTTACACTCCTTAATATCAAAATGAAGATGATCCCAGTTTTAATTCAATCCTGTCAAAATGAATGATAAACAGAACATTTTCATATGAATACTATACATAACTAACAACCTCTATCATTGTTTCCTTAGTAGTCCTTTTTTAATTTACAAATTAAACAATTTTATAGAAAAAATTATAAACCTAAATAATTGATAATCCATATCAAAAATGAAACTAATTCAGTTGGTTAATATTTTTAGAATACCTATACTATGAGCTTAAAACAATTCCATAAACACAAATTCACATTTCCAAAAAAGGTAAAAGAAATCAACGCTGTAAAAAAAACATTACCTCCAATACTTTTTTTCCTCTGAAGCTTAGTTTTCCATCACAAATTTCATGCATCAGGGCACTGACAAGATCAAATGAACTATCACAATATTTCAAATTTCTTAAAAAATCAATTAATTTTAAACAGAAATGATAAAAAAAGAAATGTCACTACTGTTAATAAGGATGCATTTGTTATGTAAGAAATATTTGGTTTTGTTGTTACCTACTATTTTTGCACATATCATTTAAAAACTAGTTGATTGAAGTTTCCACATGTGCAGAAGACCTCCTTGGAACTATAACTGGGTGAGTATGGTGTAAAGAAGATATACATGAAATAGACAATATATGCAGATCCCGTAATATCCCATGGGGGAAGAAATTTGTTTACGAAGCCTTAGAAATGCAGTATATAACCATACCCTTATGTTCATCATCAAAATGAAAAAAGGCCAATATAACAAAATAATACAAACCAAATATTTATATATCCAACATGATGTAGTTAATTTAAATTTATAAAATAAGAATGAAAACATTATTTTCAATAGTAAATGATTTCAAAGATGTCAAACAGATCCTTATATATGAAATATCTAACCATACCTTTATGTTCATCATCAAATTTTAAAAAGTTTAGCATTTGAAAGGATTTAATCTTCAAAATGAAAACACATATTTTAGCATGTTGTGTATTTTCTGATAGATATGGGTTTTTATTATGTAATTCACCCTTGGAGTTGTGCTCAACAAGTGTATAAACAGTAACTTACATTGAAAAAAGCATTATAGATGAGGGATTCCATGTCACATACCTGTGTATGCAGCAGAAGTGACAAAAATATAAATTATAATTAATACAAAAAGATATCATATGTAAGAAACAATATAAAAAATGGTGCGTGATTATAAAAAATTGAAGAAATGATAAAATAACATTCTCAACATTGTATCTTTGGCTAAACCCAGTGAAAAGCATGGTTGGAAATATTAATACAATTTTTGATAAAAGTGACCTCATAAATTTATGAAAAACTAAATAGAAATGAAATAATTATGTCAAATGAAAAGTTACCTTGAATCATTATTACCATTGTATTCAAAAACCAGAGATGCTAATAAAGCAACCTGAATAGAAGAAGAAATGTTAGCTCATTGGGAACCATTTTAATAATAATGCAATGTAGAATAAATGTATAGATCGTTAATGAAATATCATTGGGCAGAACTTTCATCAAATAATGAAACAAAAGTATGATAAAAATCAATAATGGTGGTTAATGTCACTCGCAGAGTTAATTTGAAAATAGGGGGACTCAAATCTCACTGGGAAAAACAGTGAAAAATGATAAATTCTTAGCTAGAGATAGATACTGAAAAATTAAGATCATAGATAAAATAAAAGTAAATTGTTTGTAGAAGAGAAAACAAAAATAGTGTTATGATTATCCTTGTAATGGTGAAGCAAACTGAAGCTGTCCTAGGTGCAGAAGACCTTCTCCAATCTGTAGGTGTGAATACATTTTACATGTAACAAACAGCCAATTTAGATGATGTAGTAGCTTAGGATGGAAGGAAATCCTGTATGCGATGTAGGGAGTAACACTACCCAAATAATAACATAAATGGTTCTTATAGTTATGGTAAAAAGTAATCAGGAGCAAAATCTTATGGTGGTTCGCATCGATGTTAGTATAACATAAATGTAGGGTTACCTCCCAGATTGACAACGCAATTCATGATCCATGCCTATCTCCAACCAATGGATGTCCCTTTGATGTAGATTTGTGTTGTGTCGGTTGGTGAAGTGAATAGATTGGAGTCGATTGTCGCAGGACGACGCTGGCGTTGAAATAGAAGATCCTGAAGAAGGTATAAACAGATGGAAAGGAGGTCCCAGTTAACTGGAGGAATATCATGTGGTGCTTTTCATGAGGAGAAGAAGAAATCAGGAACCCTAGACAAAGAAGGTCGATGGGAGGAGGTGGAGAAGCCGGAGGCATCGAGGGATGTTGTGGATGTAGAGGGTGCCAACGACAGTGGTGGGAAACCTAGGTTTAGAGGAAGGAACTGGGAGCAGTGGTTGATGGTTGAGAAGACTTGGTCGGAGATGAATAAAAAATCGGAGCCGAGGGTAGGAAACTGAAGGTAGCTGGAATATCGAAGGATACCAGTAGCCGCGAAACCCTAATTCAGAGGGAGCGGCGGAGAGCATGCGGGGGGGGGGGGGGGGTAGGAAGTTGAAGGTGTTGCGCGACGGAGGATGGAATATTCATGGGGAATTAAAATGTAAGGGATCATGGAAGAAGGAGAGTGTGACACGTAGGGTAAGAATAAGACTAGTTAAGTATAGATAATTGATTAGTTTTATTTTTTCATTCTAATTTATTTGTAATTTCAATTTAGTTTTAATAGAAAAAATTCATGAATTTTTTATAAAATGGTTTCTCCATCGATCCAAAATTCATTCTTCTTATTATCTTATTCCACTTATTCTTCTTTTAATTATTATTTATCTAATTATTATTATTATTATTATTTTCTTTTATTGTTTTTTTTATTTTATTTTATTTTCAAATTTTATTATCCTCTTATATTTTCATTATCTTCTATATTATTTAAAATCAATTTCTCTCTAATCTCAATTCCCTCTATTTTATTTTTTTCATCCACCAATATTTTTGTTTATTTTATTTCTTCTCTTCTTCCATACTCTAATGTAATCTCTTACTCTTGATAATGGGCGACTGACTAGAATCATGGCTCGATGGATGTCATGGTGTTATTGAATTTTTCATCAATATTATTTTACGTTGTAGTATATATGACACTACTGGATGTAGGATTTATGCCAACAGATCTATACCCATGGTTTAGAGAGTCCATGGGTATACACCATTTAATCAAACCAATTCTTATAGTTTTTAAAAAAACCATGGTATATCCACTTATCAATCCAACAAAGCTCAGGATCCTCCTCCCCCTCCCACTTTAACGATCTCTAATCTCCCCTCCTATGAGATCTTCCCCCCAGCCTCCCCTCCCCAACTCCACACCGACCGCAACCTCCTATCCTCAGTCTCTTCCTCAACCTATCGGCCTCCGCCTCTACTACCACCTCGACCTCACGACCTCTGCCTCACAAAATCTTCTTCTACAACAACCTTTTGGGCTCCACCGTCGTGCCCTTGCCTCCATCCACCTTCCTACCTCCACGTTATCATTCACCTCTTCCTCTCTTCCTCCACCTCCCTACCTTCACCTACAAACTTCCACATCCACCTATCAGCATCAACCCCCACCTCCGTCTTAGCCTTAGCTCCATCACCTCCTCACCTCCAACTCATCTTCTCTACCTCCCTATCTCTTGCTCTCTATCAACTAGCCTATGGTGGCCATCAATCAGTTGGGGGTATTTATTTTATTTACTTATATTTTTGGATCTACGAGTCCAAACCCTAATTCCATATCCTATTTTTTCATTTATTATTTTAGTCAGAATGGTGAAAATGAATTCTTTATTAGTATAAAGTGGTTGATCTATCTAAATTGGTTCAGCTCTATCAGTTCTCCCTGCTATGCGAATTTTGAATTTCATTATTTTATAATATTTTTTCTTATATTTTAATCAATTACTTATATTTTGGGTTACATTAATACTTATGTTAGCTTTTCAAAATGCATGTTTCCTTTATATACACGTTTTTCCTCTTTGTATGCATTATCATGATCTGAAACCAAATATTATAATACATTATATGTCATTTTATATTGCAGTTTATACATACAAAAATTGTAGTTTATCTTTCAATTTATATTTCTATTTAAATAATGCTTTATATTGCATTTTATCTCGAACATTATATTTTATTATATTATAATGAATTTTTAATTTTATTACAGTTTATAGTGATGTTTATACTAAAATACATTCTATTTAATTGAGTAAAAGTAAATTTCTATCTATATGGATTATCATGTAATGAATATGTAATTTATATTCAATACACATAAAATTTCATATACTTACTATACAAGATATTTCTATAAATTCATGTAGTTTCTGTTATTAATCAGGGAAGCAATATTACCTGTTAAGGATATAAGAAATTTGAAAATTTTTCAAACCCATGTTTTTATTCTCTTTGATGTACTAGTTTCATCATTTGGGAATTCATTTTTTGAGAATGATATTGATAGATAAATAAGGTGTGATAAAAGGGTAAAGATATGTTGTTTAAATTATCTTGAACATGTTCTCTTTCACTATAATTTATGGTTAATTAGTATGCTTTCATATGTTCCTTAGTGAAATGTATTTTTGGATATTGATTTATATATACAAAAAATCATGTTGTTGTTTTAGTATTTGAATTAATGGTTACTTTTTCATTTCATGGTTTCAAAAAGTTTAGCGCACAATAAATTATATATGGCGATGGATTTAAAAAATATATTTTATAGTTAATTAAAAAACATATTGATAGTTTTTTTATTCACACAAATGTGTATTGTTTAATTAATGCGCCTTTGAAAAGAACCCATGATTTTCTATAAATATCTATCATTTTGTAATAAAACTTCATCAAAAAATTAATTACATTCTCCATATTATATATTTATATATTACGATGTTTTTTATTTTAAATTTGTTCACTTTAGCCTCATGAAGTCATCTTTTCCCATGCACCTCTCTAGGTTGAAGCAACAGAATATTTAGATCAATATAAATTTGTTTTTGATGCATGAATGAATGAATATATTGAAATTATAAGTGCATTCCTTTGATAATGTCTTTACTTTCTAAAAAATGTTTCATTTTACAGTTGTGATAATGAAGGAATTTTGTGATAATACTTGAACAAGATATATGAGAGGGTTATATGGTGTGGTTTCCATATTCTTATCATATTATCCCAATATTAATTATCATGCTGAAATAAATAAAACACTTTAAATTTATTAGTTTATTACTATTCTATTTCTATTTCTTATTGATATACTTTAAAAACAAATCTAAAAATTTACATCTCTTACTATTATGCTTCAAATTATCTTTGAATTAATGTCTTTACATTGTAATATTTATACTCTTTCAAATTAACTATAGGAATTTTCATATTATTTTTTGTTAAAATATAGAAATGTATATATGATAGATTTAAATTTATCATTATTATATTTGGACTATCTACCCTTTCCTCCCCTCCCTAACCTCAAACTCCCTCCATCGCCACTACCACCTAGCCCCACCTCCCTCCCTCGGCCTTATTACTTTCTCATTTGCCTCTGTGTCTATGTCTTCCTATACCTCAATGTTCTCCTCTACATCCACATCAACATTCATCTCTACATCTGCGGCAACATTCACCTCCCCCCCCTCCAATCCCCCAAAGGTATTCTTATTATCCTCACTTATTCCTTTTTTTTCATTTCATTTAATCCTTGTTAATGAATTAATTTTTTAGGTGAATCATATCTGGCCACGGTGGAATTCATCTTGGATCAAGGGGATATCTATTATCTTGTATAATAGAGGTTGTTGTGGGTATCCTAAAAACCATTTTCCCATATTTTCATGGAACATGAAAAAAGTTCATGGTTTACTAGGGTTTTATAGATTTTAGGGTGAAATTTTGGGATACTCTATTATAGTTATTTGGAAAATTTAGATTTCATAATTTTTGGTTAATTTTTTGGAAATTGATTACACTTGTTTCTCTTATGTATTAGTTATTATTTGAATATAATTATTATATAATTGAGTTAATTTTCTGACAGAATTTTGTTTTTTAATTTTTAGGAAATTCTTGATGGTTTTTTATAGTGTGAATACTCACCAGTGTTCTTTGTATTTGATTATGAAATTTTTTTATGGAAAATACATTGGACACATTATGACCCACTGAGATTAGGTAACTGATTGATTCATATTGATCTTCTATATTGATAATGGTAGGCCTATGATATTATATATATGTGAAAGGGTGATGCTGATTGTTAAAAATCTCAATAGATATTGATACACATTTGTATTAATTAATAATATATTTGACAATATCTAAAATAGAGTATTGTGTGTGACATAATTACCATGATTTTAAGGGGATTTTTAATATAGAATTTTTTTCAAAATTTGTTTGTAATTTAATTCACCCCTTTTCCATTTTTAACTTTTATTTTTTAACTTTTAAACCAATGTATACTAAAACATGATATGTAACACTTTTATAAAATAGAGATCAAGGATGTTGGTTTCCAAAAATTCTTTTTGGTTATGGGAACTTATTACATAAAAAATAATTTACATACATTCTCCATTGGAGTTATGGTTTTCCTTAAAGATGAAGACTTAAATTAATGGACTTGAGATCTAAAATATATTAGTCTAGATTAACAATTATAACGAAACCATTTATGATAAATAATACATTACAACCTTGTACTTATAATTATTGGTCATGTTTTGATACTTTATTCCGAACACGAAATCCGATCTCTAGTTTATGGATCATTTTAATTATCTATACCATGTGATATATTATTGTACATGACATGACTATCGATTCATTTGATATATCCTTAGTTTTCCTTAGGTATTTAAAATTGCGTAACCATTATTTATTTGGATTTATACTATCAGGTTTGATGGTAGTATTAATATATTTTATTTATGGATAATTGAATAGATTTTTTAGGTTTACACATCATGGTAATCATTTATATACTACCATGGTGTAATAAGAATCCATAGTGAGGATTAATAATATGGTTTACTTTTAGTTCATGTTTATTTAAATTATAGTGGACCCAATATACTATTTTACCATAGGTTATGTTAACAAAAATGACATAGAACATATATATTGTTATAATGTGAAGCATTTTTATTATTTTATATATAAAATGTTCTGTGGGTTTTTATTTAGGTTGATTGTCGACGTCAAGGGCACCTGGGACTCATTGAGGATAGTTCTAGATACCATCTTCTATTGAAGTGGGTTAGCCGTGTGTTTTGGGTATGTTTTGTTTCATTAAAATTCTTTATGGTTTTTTAAATTTAGGTATTTTGGGGTTTTGAATTTTTGGTGTTTTTTCTAGATTATTTTTAACCTCGGTGTGGTGGTTTCGGGTTTCCATTGTCAAAGGTTACTTGCACATGTATTCATAAGTATGAATATACATATTTAAGTTCTCTCATATATATATATATATATATTCACTCTTGGAAGTATGAATATATATATTATGGCTAGGTGTTCTTATGTATATATATATGAAAGATACATATGTGTGTAAGATAAAAGGGTATATGAAAGTATAAGAATATATGTAATGATCCCCTTGTAAATATTTGGCCTTGAAAATATGTACATAGGGGATAGTTTTTCTTATATATATATATATATTTGAAAAAGTGAATATACATGCAAGTGCTAAATAGAATATTCCAGATGTCGTCATCATAAGTAGAGTGCCTTGAGACTTATGTAGGTTCTCTTAAGCATTGGCCTTTAAATTTAAATAATCAACAATTGATTCTATTTCTCACCATGTTTTTGTAAGAATTAATGTTATATATTTCATAGAATAGTTGTTTTATGTCAAACGAAGTGTTTTAAACATTGTATTACATTGTATAAAATTGTTTTTACAAAACCTTACACACCAAGTGTTTAAAAATATACCCAATTAGCCTTTATAAACAACTAAATCTATGTAGAATGAAAAAACCAAACCAAAACAAACCAATCTTTCAACTCTCCAGATAGAACTAAAATTAATAAACCCATGCTAATCCAAAATGAACCAAATAAAACCAAGAATTATTGAACTGAATCAAATCGAATCAATATAAACTGATACAAATCAAATCAAATCAAACAAAATTAAATAAAACTAATATGAACTCAATCAAAATGAAATGAACATAAATAAATGAAAATATTGTAAAATAATACTTACCAAACTAAAATAAACTAATTGGATTGTCATGAACATACGCAAATAAAACCAAACTAACAAATATAAAATTATACTATAGTGAATTATTCTGAATTGATTGAAATATGACATACTATAAGTACGAAAACCCAAAATAATCAGAATTTTGTTAACCTATAAGGTGAAAAATTGAATAATACTAAATGAGACTAAATTAAATTATCCTATACCAAATAGATAAATAAAAACTAACCAAATACTAAACAAATCATATCTTGTTTTAGCAAAGTGAATCATTCATAATCAGTATCATACCATTAGGCCTTTCCCAAACAGCCTCAATTAGGATTTCATTAAACATGAAAAACAAAGATGACCCACACGAAACCAAACCAAATATGAGTAAGAAGAGTAAACCCAAAATGATTTTGACTAAATAAAATGGAATCTTAGAGACCCATAATGTATAGAATAAAACCAAATAAAGAATATAATGAATTTTTTTAGAAAGATATTCACAAACTGAACCTTACATAAATAAATATATATGAAATCAACTAAAATAGATCTAAATGATTAGAATCAAGAAAATGGAATTCAAATAGAAAATTTTTGAATGAATCTAAATTGGACCAAGTCAACCTTATCTAACGTGAAATAATATGATATTACAAATGATTAATCAAACTGGACTAAATATAAAAAATTCAAACCAACATGATCGCAACCGACATTAACTAAAACAAAATAAACCAAAATGATATGAACCAGATGTACTCAAATTGAATTGATATGACCCAAATCAATGAAATATTCCAAGATAATATAAATAAAAACAAAAAAAAACTTAAATCTAATGAAAATGTCTCCGACAAACTTGTATCAAAGAGAATGGAACTAAGGTTAAAATCTAACCAAACTAATTATATCGCATTAATAGGAATAATATTTTTAATTAATAGGAATGTACTATTTTAAAATATAATTTTAAAACATTGATATGTTTTCCCATTTCTTGTCTGAACATTATTAGACCAATGTTCTGTTGTGGTTCTTATATGTTGGGTGATGAATTGTATAATCAATGGTGATAGGTATGATGTAGTTTAGTTCAAATTTTATTTTCTTTATCAAATTGAACATTTAATCCTTTTAACTCTTTCTACAGATGGGATTTAGTAATATTATATGAAGTGGGTTAGAAGGGCACTATGGGCTACTACATGGTTTTCCTTACAGGGGATAGAGATCAAGGTATTTGAGGGATTAACAATGTGTTTCATTTTTTCCTCCTTTTCTAGTTCATTGCTTTTATTTATTTTATTTTCCTTTGGAATAGATGTCTGAAGTAAAGATGCTTTATATAGAAACATTATTTATTTTTTGTGGCTATTTTAATTAACTATCTCTATGAGAAATCATTCGTAATTGATAATTCTCAAACTACATCTCATGAGAGAATCTAAATGAAATCTGACTATGAATGATCAAAATATCAACCAAAATCATGGGACTAAACCATGCACCCAACAACCATTATTGAGGATAAAAATAAACAATACCTAACAAAACCCAATGAATAAAAATAATTCTTTACTAGTTTTTTTCTCCATGCATGTAATAGGTAAATATCTTATTTGAGAAATGACTTAATTTTGTGTAGTAGATTTGTAATTTCTCATAGTGTAGAAGAAATTACATTTAGGGTGCTCCATATAATCCTTTAATCAGTCTCAATAGATATTAATGAATTTTTTTATAAGAACAAATTTGAACACTCGTAAGCATGGCCTCCTCCCTAATAGAATTGCCATCCACATAAAAATAATTTAAAAAAAGAATAACTAATCCTATAATGTCATAAAAAATACCACCCCTTGCATATTTCCTCGGCTGCATGAACTGTCAATATTCTGTTTAATACCAAGGGAAAGAGGAGTTCCACTCACCTAATGACCCACCACCTAAGGTATTAATATACTAGTGGGGTTTTTAACAACCATGTAACACCTAAGATTGGGGGATTCATGACACTAGTTCTAAATACCAACTGGGTCCATCACTATGCACTTACTTCTAACCACCAATTTCACGATCAAGGGAGATACATTATTCCCTTTTTGGTTCTTCATTTATTAGATACAACATCATCCCACAGTAAGAAAGAGTGAAAAAAGTTATTTCTCAACCCCTTATGATTCGTCTCTTTCCATCAAAGCATTTCAAAGTTTCCTATGGAAAAATCCCAAGTGGGAATGCCTTGATCGGATGCTCTTTAACCCAGCTCGGTCATGCTTACTTCAAGGGTGTATGAAATTATTTATTAACAATAAAAACATTTGGTCAAAAATAGAACAAATGAATTTTTTCATACATGAATTGAGATTTAATCGAATGAATCCAAATCATGGAAATATGTTTTCAATAGAAACCATAAAACAATATAATGTAACAATCTCACACTAATAAATCATTAATAAATAACACATTAATATAAAAGGATCCAAAATGAACTAGACCAAATATAATAGAATTAATTAGATCAGAATATAATAGAACATTTCTAGATTCAAAAAATATCATCCCAAACTAAGAAGACCCCACCCAAATCAAATAAAATATAACTAAAAAAATATACTAAACAAAAAAAAATCAGATGAATAGAATCATTTTATATTAACAACAATGAGGAGTAAAAAATTAGAACCTTACCAATATTATTAGAATTGAAATGTCATAAATAAAATTATAGGGAATTTATTCAAAAAAAAACACAAATACTCAAAAATAATCTACCATAAAATTGACGTGACATTTCTAAAAATTTTAAAACATAATTAACAACATATATAAAAAATCACCATGAAGAAGGCAAAATAAAATTCACCCATCTAGTCCAAACCTCAATTAAATTAATAGAAATTAGAATTAATGAATATATTTTAACTAAAGAAAATTTAATGTAATATAGAAAAGATAATAATAAATTAAAATAATGATCAGTAACTATATTATGATTTAAAAAATTAAAATTAACAAAAAATTAAGAAAATATGTTTTGATCAAAGTGAATTTAATAAAAAAACATGTCCAAAAAACCAAACAAAATATAATTATAATAAAATAAACTAAACAAAACTAAATAATGAAAATTAAATGTAATAAAAAAACTTAAGTAAGCAAAATCAATTATCTATAACCAATCCAAAAAGACTGGAATCATGACATCATAAACTAGTCATTCCCAATAAATTGGATTCAAACCATATATAATGGAACCAAACTAAAGAATACCACAATAAAAACATATCCATAAAAAAATAAAAAATAAACGAAACTAAAAAAAATTTAAATAAACCAAAAAATCATATTTAAACACACTATCTAAATTAACTATTAAATGAATAATATTTTTTGAATGTTTGGAACCAATATAAACCACAATGTTCCATTATGGTTATTGGAGTTTTCTTTACCACACGAGGTGGACCATCATGGTTAGAAACCTCGAGAGTAAATCAAAAGATTCTTGGATGTAACATACTATATAAAGGAAATCTATGGTTGGCCTTTATATTTTTGTATGTTTGAACTCCCTAACCTATAGTATGGGCCAAACCTCTAGATTTTATTGATATATCACCATAGTTAGGGTACCCTCTGTAATGTTAATTCTCTATTATAGGAAAGGGGTTGGTTAATATGGTCACCAAAATTTCCCAAAAAATGTTCATTGGTTACTATAGATAGTTAACTGTAAACTTCATTATATACCATTAGGATTTTATGGTGAGTATTTCAGATGGTCAAATATATAGGGGTATAAACCTGATCTAGAATCACCATGGTAGATTTTACCCAATAAGCTCCCATCTGATGTTCTTGATTCTAGATTAATGGAGAAAAGGCATGATTGACATGTTTTCGAGGTTTTGGGATCATTCAATGGTGGTGAAAAACTTGACATATTCAATCCATCTTAGGAAATTATGTGGTAGTTATTTGTATATAGTGTTTGTCCTCTTACACTCTGATCAAATTAGGAAAGATATAATTTTCTAAATATGGGGAAATATACCTAAGGTGGTTTGATACATCGATGGTGGTTTATTAATTCCTTCTAAAAGATATATTAATAAATTTTAAATTTTTGATATGTTGTGAATACCAAAAATTTGTAGTAATCCCATCTTTCTACTTAAACTGTATTTTTTTGTAATATGATACTTTAGAAAGGTTAATCGATGAGGTATATACTAGATTGAGATAACATAATTAATGAAATAAGAATAAAATAAAATAAAAGAATATAATTATTAAAATATTTATAGTAGTGTAAACAAACAATGAATGATTGGTTAGATCTATGGAAACACCACAAGTTATGTGTGTTTATAAATGGACTCACAAATAAAGAATAATTATTATTATAATACCACTTTTAGGGAGTCTAATTACGGTAATATCATATATATATATATAACTAATATACACATTGTTTTAAACACATTTTTTTGATGTTTTTAATTTTCAAAATTAGATGGAATGGGGTGGAAATATGAAATAAAATACAGAATAGATCAAATAAAGAGAGATGAAAATCCTAATTTAATGAATTTATGATGTAAAGTGAGGCTTCTAGGAGTAGTTATAATGAACTCATTCAATATAAAACTAATATTAATCTTTTCCTTACCCCATTTTCACAGTCAACTAATATGAGTTAAAAAATTTCCCTGATTCATCTGATGATTCAAATGTATAGCATCCTGAAATATTAAAGTGAGTCGTACACTCACCTCTTTCATATAAAACCATTAGGTTAAAAGTTTGATGAAAGAAAATGATTTTTTATTATGATGAATTCCATTTAATACAGTTATCACCCAGTCACCATAGATCTTGTAAGATAATCGAGTGATGTACAAAAAATTGACGAACCAATGAAAAAATGAAAATGTAAATAAATAATGAGTAACTGATAAATATCAAGAATGTACTCCTACATCGATATGGATATTTAGGGATGCATTTTTTTTATTTCACTACGTTATGTTTAGTTTATATGTTCTGACTAAGTTCTAACATATGGGTAGCAGAAACTTTTATTTCTAATTGGGAGTGGAGGCTATTCAAACGATTCTCTAAACTTTTGGAATACATTTCAGTGGTAAGGACTGTTACAAGGGTTTTGGAAAAAGTCATTATATAATATTTTGTAACATATACCAATGACTTAAAAACCATTGGTATATATAAATACCAATTGTTTTGAGTATACCATAATAATAAAACACTTATATAGGGTCTATTCCACTAGTTATATAGAAATCATTAAGAATATGACTTTAGAAACAATAGTATATGACTGTTGAATTAACTAGGGTATATTGAAATGAAAGAAAAAATATTCCAATGGTTAAAATTGAACTCTTGGTATAATTATATATATCCATGGTTTGAACCTATGGTATTTCTCTATACCAACAGTTGATAACTGTTAAAATAGAAATTTACAAAAGTTTTTTAATTAACCGTGGGTATACTGAAATCCAAGCCACCCCTATACGAATGGTTCAATAAAACCTGTTGATATAGGGTTACCCGAATATCCCATACCAAAACTATTAGCCAATCCATTAGGATAGGCTATCTCAATTGTTTTGGCATCTATGCCAACAGTTTAAAACCATTTGGATGGTGAATTTTTTTAGTAGTGTGAGTATCAAGAATGAGGGGGGGGGGATTTTCCAAATGTGATGATTGTACCACATGAAATTAAAGTCAATATATTTCTATTAATTTATTTAAACTTGTTTCCATCCCTTCATTAGATAAATTTTCACATTATGTAGTTGAGCAAGTTAATGGATTAAACAGATTCGATAGAGATTTCACACCCTCAACCAAGGTGTTTCATCAACCTTTATTATAGGTGGGTTTGAATTTTGATTTCTTAGGAATTAAAATATTCCACAATGTTTAAATAAAATTAATAGTAATTCATCATGACATTTAGGGTTTGGACTATCAAAATAAAATCAAAAAAAATGGAGAATAATGATTGAACCCAAAATAAAAACCCAAAACCATTTAATTTATTCCTAAAATAATCTTGTTTTTCATTGCATGAATTTTTGTTTAAATACTCAATTATCATTTCATTTCATTATCTTATAAAATTTATAAAAAAAACGAAAAATAATTATCATTTTTTTCATAAAATAATTTTGAAAACACTAAGAATTAGTTTAGTTTAATAAGAAAAAATAGAAAAAAAATGAGAAGATCCTTATTTGAGATGACCCTAGTCAGCCACTGTATAGTACTATGCAAAATAATTTTCACTTTTCCTACCCTATGTCAGGAATGTGTAATAGGGCGTCAAGTTTCAAATCTATATTTTGGAAAAGTTTTCAAGAGGAAATGGATTCCTAGTTTAAATTAATCACAACTTATCTTCTATATATGGATATACAGATATAGAGGTCTATGGCGGTATTTATGAAAATTATGCATGCTTGAGTACTTGATTTTGGTGGATCTTGGGACAAGAATTTTTCTTTTGGACGAGTTTCTCTATAATAAAAGTTAACTAAAACTTATTAGGATGGATCCCTTTTAGGATTTTCATGGGAAGAAATGACAATCTCCCTTGTGATGGGTTGAGTTGGGAGAGTTTTCCATGGTTGGGCTGAGTCTTGTTTAGATGATGACAGAGATAATATATTTGAAAAAGAGGTGTTTGAACACGTAATATAATTTTTAGATATATTATGTGGACTATATCACTCAGCTAAAAGAGTTTGTGGTTGGTTCTCGAGTTTTTCATAATGTCCCACCTTGCCTTAGAAATCATCTATAAGGTATATAGGTTAAGTTGGGAATGAGGTTTTTAGGACCTTTTTTTATTATTGAATGCATTGGGATATTAGAATATCCATTGGAATTTATATCTAGTTTGACTTTTATCTATGATTTTTTTTGTTTCCCAATTGAGGATATATATACTAGATCATTCCCAGGTAATTATGTGGTAGGATATTTATCTTGAGTCCAATACCATAATGGTCGAGTAGCTAGGTCAGACTATAAATCACCTGGATAAGGTACTTTTTAGTAAAATTATCCCCCTGTTCTAGGTATTATGGAAGTGCAAACAGAATTTCTCTGAGATGTTGGAGAAGGAGTCATTGATGAGGCAGTAGTGACCTTCTCTTTTTCTGGATCTAGTTTATTGAGTTTTTTGTAGAAGAATGATTTTATAGTGGGGTGATTATAATTACCTATTAAAATTCTATTAAGTATTTCTATTCATTTATTTTTGTTTCATTTTTCACTAGGTGAGAATTTACAAACCAGAAATTTGGAGGATAAATGTAATGCTGATGTTAAGGAATTGTTGTAGTTTTCAACATATTTTTTTATTCTCACTGGGCACCACACAGTGTAACTAAAGTACAGACCATGTATTGGATGCTGAACATAAGTTGTGAGCCGGGTACATTGTGTGAATGGTTTACACAATGTGTAATAGGTACACATCGTATATGTATTAAAATCATATTTCAAAAAAATGGTGATGGGATTTTTAGTATTTACTTACCTCAAGGATTACCTGACATGTAAATGACTTACACACCCTATAAATGACACAATGTTAGTTTTTAAAACTCTATATGAATGATATGTTTCATTAATTCTATATGTAACCCTCCTCCCTTAACCTATAAATCTTCCTAGTCTATTCTGGGTGATATCCGTCAATTTGGATCAATTCATTCAATGATTGATCACAACTGGGATTTTATTTCTCTTCTCAGGGTAAGAGTTCCTCTTTGTTCTTCCTTGGTTTTGGTTTCATCTATGTTTTTTCGATGGTCTTGTGATCCAATAGGTTTTCTACCTATCCATATTATGTTCTTAACATTCCTTAATTTGTGAAGGATGCTATTATATTTTACAATCCCCATTATCAAATGTTATTTGGTTTTCTACCTTATTGAGGTGGATGGGTATGTCTATGTGTTTTAATTTTTATAATTGATTATTGTTATTAATGATTCTTTGAGATTTAAAATGGAATTGCATGTGATGTAACTGAAATGGGTAGGGAATTCTGTTTTAAAGGATTTTTTCTTTGAAACTAGAATTTCATTTATTTGAAATGGAAATTGGATTTTCCCACCCTAAATTTGTTTGGATAGGCTTTGGAAATAATTTTATCAAAATTTGAGTATGTTTTTTAAATCATAAATTAACAAGCATTGCCGAGTAGGAACCTTGGGTATGTCGAGAAAGCTACATGGTTAGACTTTGTGTGTGTGATACCCCTAGGTGGTAACCTCTTCAATATCGAGGGACTACGCTTGGACTCAATGTTAGTTTCATCCAACCATATTACTTTTTAGGCTTGTGAGGGTCTAGTACATATTTCCCCATAGGATAGAGCCCTACTGGAATGTGCATTATTGTTTCTTGTTGTTTATTTCGTGATAGATTATTTCCTTCATGTTGGATCACATGTATATTTTTATTATGGTATTTTTAACTTCTTTCTGGAATGTTTCTGGATTTGGAAAATTTTATGAGAAATTTTTGGAAAACCCAAAGGAATGTTTGAGAAATGTTTTAAAAAATATTCTATTGAAAATGATTCTTATAAAAATGATTTTTCTTAAAGCATAGTTTTGTGCGTTTTTGGTATTATAAATTATTATATTATTTGGTTGTTTCCTACAAGGATCTATTTCTCAGACCATACTTCAACCTTTGGGCAGCTGTTGAACTTTTTTTACATGATATAGGAGAAGGGAAGATAATTGTAGCATTCAAGCTTCCCTTTATATTGTTGTTTTATTTTGGGTTGGTTTGGATATAACGATTGGTCAAATGGAAACTTGTTTGTCTAGACTTTTCATGCTTTCTGGTTTATCTTGTTTATCTTAGTTCTTTCCCCTTTATTTATTCTTTTTAATCAAGTTGTATGTATTGTTTTTCATTTATTCTATAATTTTTTTCTTTGTTTTACCTTACCATATAATGGACTGACTTTTGGGACAAGTTTGGTTGACCCGATTTGGTCTATAAGAGGTCACTTCATTAAGTGGGTTTTAGGATTATAATTATTGGAATAATTATATTCTCTAGAATTTTTGGATTTTATTTATTATTTAATTAAAAATATGTTCAATGATATAAATTAATTTTTTGATTTATTGATTATTGTAATCAATTTCTATAACCCATTGTATATGGTAAACATTAGGTTTGGGAACCTAAATTTTGTTAAGGAATGTGACTGTTGGTTCCTTAAATTTGGACAAAAAAATAGGATTTGTAAACTATTTATTATAATATAGGTTTGGGAACCTAAATATTGTTAAGGAATGTGACTTTTGGTTCCTTAAAATTGGAAAAAAACAATAGGATTTGTAAACTATTTATTATAATAACCCTTTGTTTAAGTGTTTAATGTGTGGTATGATTCCAATGTTTAGAATCAAATTTATTTTATAAAAATTACTTTTGATGTCATTAATGAGCATCACTGTAACAACCCAGGTAAATAAAGAATATTACATTTTTATATTTATCCATATTTGTGAATAAAATATTAATATGAATTTAAAGGGGATGCTATGCTCGATGGCGTACCCAACACGCAACAACGAGTTTCTTGGAAATCTTACATTGCACTCTAATAATAAAATAATATTATTTTAAATGGTAGTTAACATGTAGCCGTTATATTGGCGGGAAAGGACAGAAATAACTAAAATATTATTATATATGTTTTTAAATGTTTTTACATTTATCCAAAAAAAGATAAAAGCTTAAAATACGGAAAGAATTCAATTTTAGGTGTATATGCCCTGGTTTTCACTAAAGGGTCACTTATCGCCTTTTGATGGCGAACCGTCATTAAATATAGTTTTGTTCACTCTTATACATTCTATTGGACCAAATAAAACTCTTCTTAAGAATGGGGATGTCAAAATTTACTTTGTGTAAATTTTTGGTATCTTTCCGATAAAGTTCATTTTTTTAAATGAATAATGTAAAATGTTGTATTTTAATTCAAAACCTATTTTTAATATAATTTATTTATATGATTAGATTATCTTTTGAATTGGTTTTAAAGTGAAATTAGAATATATTTTTACCATTAAATCCAATAGTGGTCGTTGGAATTAATTTTACTTTGAAATCAGACTTAAACTAGTGTGAATCTTTTGATACTTATTGTTTCATAAAAACACGCTATATGATCTGACAGCGGGAATTAATTATTAAATTAATTAATGTGAATTATATGTTTTGAATTTTGTAAAATAGACTTCATTTTTGAATTCGGAATATAAAATATAGCTTAGGGTGAATTTTTGGGATATTTCTGAAAAACTTCAATTTTTGATGAATAGTGAAACCACTAAGTGGTACTTATAAAAACTGATTTTTCCATTTAAATGAAATTTTTCCATCTTTGTGTTTTGAATTTAAAAAATCCGACATACATGGTTGTCATTAAGAAGTAAAATGTGGTTCAATGGGATAAAAATATTTTTTTTGGTGAATAGTAACTTATTAAGTTTTTAATCGCGATTAGAGGTAATTAGTGTAGTTTAAGATAAAAATAATGTTTTAGTAATATGAAATGAACTTGAAACATGTCCTAACATCGTTGGATGTGTCATGGCCGACCAGGAAAACCCATGGGTAACCTTGGGGACCCCATGAAGCCACTTTGGTTGGAAAATGACATTAATATCTTTTTATTTAAAGTTAAAGTAAAAAATGAGACAAACCTGAAATGTTTTATTAAAACATTTTTTACATGGGGTTATATAAGTCATATTTTTTACTATAAATAGTCATTAGAAATATAAAAGGATTTAATACATCATAGTATTTTTTTTATAATTTTTAGACATTAAATAAATTAAATTATTTATGACATCATGATGATGCAACGATGACCTACTTATTTAACGATTTAAATAAAATGGAAAGATAATGTAATATCTAAGACCTACACATGTCTAGAACCTATTTTATGAGTGTATTTCGAACCCTTATCACCTTATCCTCGAACTAAATCAATGTGGGACCTTTAAAATCCGAAACTCTTTTGAAAATAAAGTAACATTTTGTAACATTACAAGAGTGCCCCTCCTCTCCTCTTATAAAAGGCGCCCACCCCTACCACCTTACCCACACTCCCAAAGCCTTTGGCTCGGCCAACCTCTGCCCATTTTGTCTCTCCACTTCCCTCTCTTACTCCTTTAAGCCTCACATTGGGCATAAGTCTTCCCAAGGAAGCCTTTGAGCTTAACCCAAAGGGAGTTACCCGATTTTAAGGTAATGTCTTCACTTGAGTCCTTTGGTTTTATTTTTCTTCTCCAACCCCCTAAACTCTTTTTATTCATTTCTTTTGTAACAAATCCAGTATCATCAATATACTAGGATGTTGTTATAAGAAGTATTCGAGCTACACTTTCACACACCTTCATCTAATGGTTAAAGAACATACTGTTTCCGTGGATGGCAAATTTCGGCCTCCCGAAACGATGATTGTTCAACATTATTTTAACACCTTCAAAGGTGGCCATTAAGATGAAAATATATATAAATATATGATATATAATATGTTTATGATTTCTTTAAGATTCTGTATTTTTCATTTTGGGCATACCTTTATGGTTTCCATTATGGGTAAACGCGATATCTTCATTTTTGAAGTGTGGACAACCGCCCCCCTCAAAGTGATTTGATTCGTTAATACCATATGTGGTATGTATAAAGGATATATTTAATGATATTATATATGATACCATAATGGAATTAAAATACTATTATGTATCATTATGTTTTAATTCCATTAAATATGAAATAGAAATGGAATTAGCGTTCGTACGTACGTACGACTTACCGTCTCCATGAACGGTACATTTCCTTTCTTATCTCAAAATGTTATGTAATACTATAAGTACATATATTTAATGGATATATATGTAATATATTACATCAAAATTATGGATATGATTCTAGAATTATAACATATATATATCTCTCTCATTTTGTTTTAATTCCATTAATATGACAAAAAAATGAAAGTAGTGTTCATGTGTACGTACGGCTTACCGTCTCCATGAACGGTGCTTTTCGTTTTTATCTCCAAATGATATGGAATAGTATGAAATTCATATTTACTGGATATATATGATATTTTAATCATTAATACTATTCTGGAAATTATTTACTTATAACTACATGGGCAATCTTTTTTCAAACAAGTTCATTTTTGACTCATGTACCAAACATCGACAAAAACGTCTGATATGAACTAACATTATTAAACAATTATTATAACATTATAATATGTGATATGAACTGAAAAATAACCTATAAAGGAGGTACTTAGGAAATTATTAATTGACCAAAGTTTATTATTCAGGAATATAAAGAAACGAACAAGACAAGTTGGACTTTAGGTAAGGGATCCTACTCCTCTCTTTCTTTTTAAGTACAATCTTTTATGTCATTCCTTTTAAAGCTCATATTTCTTATTATTGGGATGTTCTCTTATATTACTCTTACTGTAATTTTTATGTTCAAATGATGAGAGACCCTATTCTCTCTCATCAATCCATTTTGGAAGTTTTGAGTGGCGCCGTTAGGCTGCCGAATTTTCGTAAGAGATATAACCTCTCTATTTCTCTTTAAGTACTCTAATTTATGTCACTTCTTTTAAGCTCCTCTTTGTTATGTTGGGGTATTTTCTTTTATATTCCTATTTCTATAAACTTTATGTTTATATGATGAGATACCCTATTTGATATCATTAATCCATTTTTGTAAGTTTTATGTGGCGCCGTTAGGCTGCTGAGTTTTCGTAAGGGATTTTTCATCTCACTTTTATTCCCGTGAGATTTATGCTACATTTTCCACAATTTCCATTGAGTGGTGTATGTACTGCCCATTATTCTACTCTTTGTGTAATACACTTTCGTTTATGAGTATTTACATCAATGATTTATTGTCCTTCTTTCATGGGGTGTATGTTTTGAAAGATACCCAAGTCCGTAAGGGAACCTTTCACCCTCCTCTTTTTTAAAAGACTTCTTTTGTTGGGTCTTTTAATTTACATATTGTTATGTTGGGATATGTTCTCATATATCCTTATTGATGTAAATTTTATGTCCAAGTTATGAGATACACTTTTTATCTCTCATCAACTCATTTTGATGTGACGTCGTTAGGCTGTCAAGGGAAATTCTTAACCCAATTTCGATTTCTTTGGGTTCAACATGTAGTTATTGAATATGTCATACTTTGAATATGTGTGAATGAACTTTGATTATTTTACACTTAATATCCACTTATATTTGGTGTATTCGTTTTTCACACATAATTATGTAATTGATTTATCCTTAAACCAAGGATACCGTCTTTGTAAGGGACTTCATCTCAATCTCTTATCATTGAGGCATATTCTGTTTTATACACAACCTTCTTTTATATGGTGTATAAACCCCTTTGACTTTTACATTTATTCAAAAGGAATCTTTTTTATACGAAGCATTTACTAAACGACAAAAGGGAATGTTTTTGTCGTACGTATGCGGCGACAACGACTTCTCCGCCGCCGTGACCATTATTTGAGTTTCGGCTTCCTCTACAAGCCAAACCTTCTTTTTAAAAGAAAAATAAATGTTATGTTTTACTTTTCTTTTATTTTGGTATTGAAAATGGTTTTCATAATGTTTTTATATCAATGTGTTGTATTGATATCTTGTGATTTAAAGGTGGGAATATTATGTTTCCTTTATGTATGTTTTATGTGATACGATTATGTTAGGGTTCTTGGGAATTATTATGAAGAAGGGTGGTTCCAGGATAAACTAAGGGTGGGTGAGCTCGATATAGCTCTCCAATGCATTGGGTAACGCGAAGGAGTGAAATGTTAAGGTTTCTCTGAAGAGATTTAGGGAATATACTGTGATGGGTATTCCAAACGTAACCAAGAGGGTTACTCCCTATGTAAGAATGTTATGAATGCCTCAAGTTACTTTTATGTATTATGACTTCAATGATTTATTCATGATTTGATGAGGTATATTAAAGTGACTATGTTTTATGGTTAAAGTATGATTTAATTCTTATGCATATATGATCTCATGTTTCCTTTCCATATTTCTATAACCCTTACAGAGCTTTTTATGCTCATCCCAAGTTTATGAAATGTTTTTCAAAGGTTAAGGGAAAGGTACATGATGTGATGATAGTGTCAAGGATGTGTCAAGAAAGAATCCATTTTTTATTTTAAATATGTTTCCGTTGATGGGAAGAATGAATACTGTCTTTTATGTAACCAATTTTTTTAAATGTGGAATGTAATGCAAGTTTCATGATCTAATTATCTAAAACTCTAAACCTGAAAAGATCCTCAATGTGTAATCTTGTAATAACTCAAGATTAAGTAAGGTTTAAGGCTGGGGACTTATAGTTGGTATCAAAGGTCGGTTTATATAACTTTAGAGGTTAGGGTATTCTTTAAGCATAAGTGGCATTACCATAATGGTTAGGATTTCAGAAAGAGTCCTAGTTTTAGATAAAGTGAATGAGTAAGTGTATCTTAGTGTTTACCTTACTCATTAGTACATGATGGTTTTGTTGATATACTCACACTGACATTTCTATTTTTAGTGAATGGATGGATCTAACAGGCACCAAAGAGACAACAGGTTTGAAGGAAACTGTGGTGGTTTTATGATTAAGATACTAGATAAAATGGGGGATTCAATGAGGAAACTCGTGGTTGTTCTAAACCAACTATCAAGGAGTCATGATCAACCACTTGAACCTTCGTATATTTTGTAATGCATCATGTACGTGATGAACAGTCGATGTGGAAGTTCAAGTAATAATTATAAAGGTTATAATTAGAGTTTATATGATCCTTACTTTTGAGGTAATTATGGGTTATTATATGATATGCTGGAAAATGAAAGGCATGAGATAAACTTGAGGTTAAAATATGTTATGATCATTTTTGATGATTTTATCTCTTTTTGGGGAATGATTTAAGAATTATATAGTTTTGGAAAAAGGACAACATGCAGACCGTGTGACAACCCATCGCGTTGGACAAAGCTGTGAGAATCGAACCCACAACCAAAGTGCGACTGGTATTTATCGCCTTCCACTGGACTACGTGAAGTCCCTAGTTAGTTTGACCGATTAATTTTAGTTAGATGATTTTATGAATTAAGAGTAAGTTGATTTTGGGTTATTTATGAAAATGATTATCCTATCATGGAGGATATGTGATTAGGTTAATTACTTTTCAATACGAGACTTTAAGAGCAACTGATGTTGTTTGGAGATAAATGTTACGATTTAACATGGAAGACTATGTGACTAAATCCTTCAAATATTTGGGTTTCAATCTTAGATTGGTTTACATTGAAGAATTTTATGGACAAATTGGTTATCGAATGGTCCTCGTTGAACTTTGGGTTTTGTTGGACAGATTTTGAGATTAAGAATAGATTTTCTTTTTATAAAGGGTTATCCTTTTTTGGATTATCTAACCTTGTACTAACCTTTCTGGTTTTGGTTTTGGTTAAATCCTAAATACATGGGATTTATATAGTTCACTTTTATGGATTAGGTGATTCTCTTGAAGTTGATTATAGTACTCTTAATGCGAACAAGTCTCCCTAAATACTCATCTTTTGGAAAAAATATGAGTTTGATTAAGGAATCTAGTAAAAGTTGAAAGTCAACATGATAAGTGATTATGTTTCTTTATGAATAAATTCCTCAATAAAAAGTAACTTAAAACAAAAATGTTGTCTATTAACTTTTCCTGCTGGGGAATCGAATACTGTTTAACCCATCACAAGTTTGTGATTTTCTTATTGTTAACTTTATCCTAAACATTTTTCTATCACTCTCCATCAGAACATGACCCTATGTTTTCTCCTCCATGTCCATGTTTTACTACATGGAATCCTAGTATGGGTTAAATCGGGTGACCTCTGTACTTATCTTTCTTTATTTTAAAGTGATTGTTTTACCGACTCTTGTTTTGAGGTGGGATTTTCAATGAAGTTTCCGAGCCCAATTTTAAAATTGCGAGGACACAATTCCCAAAAGGGGGGAAGGATGTAACACCCCAGGTAAATAAAGAATATTACATTTTTATATTTATCCATATTTGTGAATAAAATATTAATATGACTTTAAAGGGGACGCTATTCTCGATGGCGTACCCAACACGCAACAACGAGTTTCTTGGAAATCTTACGTTGCACTCTAATAATAAAATAATATTATTTTAAATGGTAGTTAACATGTAGCCGTTGTATTGGCGGTAATGGATAGAAATAACTAAAAAATGATTATATATGTTTTTAAATGTTTTTACATTTATCCAATAAAAGATAAAGGCCTAAAATACGAGAAATAATTCAATTTTATGCGTATATGCCCCAGTTTTCACTAAAGGGTCACTTGTCGCCTTTAGATGGCGAACTGTCATTAAATATAGTTTTTTTCACTCTTATACATTCTATTGGACTAAATATAACTTTTCTTAAAAATTGGGACAGAAAAATTTACTTTGTGTAAATTTTTGGCATCTTTCCGATAAAGTTCATTTTTTTAAATGAATAGTGTAAAATGTTGTATTTTAATTCAAAACCTCTTTTTAGTATAATTTATTTATATTATTAGATTATCTTTTGAATTGTTTTTAAAGTGAAATTAGAATATATTTTTACCATTAAATCCAATAGTGGTCGTTGGAATTAATTTCACTTTGAAATCAGACTTAAACTAGTGTCAATCTTTTGATACTTATTGTTTCATAAAAACACGCTATTTGATCTGACAGCGGGAATTAATTATTAAATTAATTAATCTGACTTATATGTTTTGAATTTTTTAAAATAGACTTCATTTTTTAATTCGGAATATCAAATATATCTTAAGGTGAATTTTTGGGATTTTTCTGAAAAACTTCAATTTTTGATGAATAGTGAAACCACTAAGTGGTACTTATAAAAACTGATTTTTTCATTTAAATGAAATTTTGCCATCTTTGTGTTTTTAATTTAAAAAATACGACATATATGGTTGTCATTAAGAAGTAAAATGTGGTTCAATGGGATAAAAATAATTTTTTGGTGAATAGTAATTTATTAAGTTTTTAATCGCAATTAGAGGTAATTAGTGTAGTTTAAGGTAAAAATAATGTTTTAATAATATGAAATGAACTTGAAACATGTCCTAACCTCATTTGATGTGTCATGGCCGACCAAGAAAACCCATGGGTCAACTTGGGGACCCCATGAAGCCACTTTGGTTGGAAAATGACATTAATATATTTTTATTTAAAGTTAAAGTAAAAATGAGACTAACATGAAATGTTTTACTAAAACAATTATTACATGGGGTTATACAAGTGATATGTTTGACTATAAAAAGTAATTGGAAAGATAAAACTATTTCATACATCATAGTATTTTTTTTATAATTTTTAGACATTAAATAAATTAAATTATTTATGACATCATGATGATGCAACGATGAACTCATTATTTAACGATTTAAATAAAATGGAAAGATAATGAAATATCTAAGAACTAAACATGTTCAAAACCTATTGGATGAGTGTTTTTCGAACCCTTATCACCTTATCCTCGAAATACATCAATGTGGGCCCTTTAAAATCCAAAACGCTTTTGAAAATAAAGTAACATTTTGTAACATTACAAGAGTACCCCTCCTCTCCTCTTATAAAAGGCCCCCACCCCTACCTCCTTACCCACACTCCCAAAGCCTTTGGGTCGTCCAAACTCTGCCCATTTTGTCTCTCCACTTTCCTCTCTTACTCCTTGAAGCCTAACATTGGGCATAAGTCTTCCCAAGGAAGCCTTTGAGCTCAAACCAAAGGGAGTTACCCGATTTTAAAGTAATGTATTCACTTGAGTCCTTTTGTTTTATTTTGCTTCTCCAACCCCATAAACTATTTTTATTCATTTCATTTGTAACAAATACAGTATCATAAATATACTAGGATTATGTTATAAGAATTATTAGAGCTACACTTTCACACACCTACATATAATGGTTAAAGAACATATTGTTTCCGTGGATGGCGAATTTCGGCCTCCCAAAACGATGATGGTTCAACATTCTTTTAACACCTTCAAAGGTGGCCATTAAGATGAAACTATATTTATATATGATATATAATATGTTTATTATTTCCTTAGGCATATTTATTTTTCATTTTGGGCATACCTTTATGGTTTTCATTATGGGTAAACGCGATATCTTCATTTAAGGAAGTGCGGACTACTTCCCCCTCAAAGTGATTTGATTCGTTAATACCATATGTGGTACGTATAAAGGATATATTTAATGATATTATATATGATAACATACTGGAATTAAAATACTATTATGTATCATTATGTTTTAATTCCATTAACTATGAAATAGAAATGGAAGTAGCGTTCATTCGTACGTATGGCTTACCGTCTCCATGAACGGTACATTTCATTTCTTATCTCAGAATGTTATGTAATACTATAAGTACATATATATAATGGATATATATGTAATATATTACATCAAAATTGTGGATATAATTCTATAATTATAACATATATATATCTCTCTCATTTTGTTTTAATTCCATTAATATGACAAAAAAATGAAAGTAGCGTTCATGCGTACGTACGGCCTACCGTCTCCATGAACGGTGCTTTTCGTTTTTTATCTCCAAATGATATGGAATAGTATGAAATGAATATTTACTGGATATATATGATATTTTAATCATTAATACTATTCTTGAAATTATTTATTTATAACTACATGGGCAATCTTTTTTCAAACAAGTTCATTTTTGACTCATGTACCAAACATCGGCAAAAACGTCTAATATGAACTAACATTATTAAAAAATTATTATAACATAATAATATGTGATATTAACTGAATAATAATCTCTAAATGAGGTACTTAGGAAATTTTTAATTGACCAAAGTTTATTTTTCAGTAATATAAAGAAACAAACAAGACAAGTTGGACTTGATGTAAGGGATCCCACTCCTCTCTTTCTTTTTAAGTACAATCTTTTATGTCATTCCTTTTAAAGCTAATCTTTCTTGTTATAGGGATGTTCTTTTATATTAATCTTACTGTAAGTTTTATGTTCAAATTATGAGAGACCCTATTCTCTCTCAACAATCCATTTTGGAAGTTTTGAGTGGCGCCGTTAGGCTGCCGAATTTTCGTAAGTGATATATCCTGTCTCTTTCTTTTTAAGTACTCTCATTTATGTCACTTCTTTTAAGCTCCTCTTTGTTATGTTGGGAGTTCTTCTTTTATATTAATCTTTCCATAAACTTTAAGTTAATATGATGAGATACCCTATTTGATCTCATTAATCCATTTTTGTATGTTTTATGTGGCGTCGTTAGGCTGCCGAGTTTTCGTAAGGGATTTTTCATCTCACTTTTATTCCCATGAGATTTATGCTACATTTGACACAATTTTCTTTGAGTGGTGTATGTAATTCCCATTATTCTACTCTTTGTGTAATACAATTTCGTTTATGAGTATTTACATCAATGATTTATTGTCCTTCTTTCATGGGGTGTATGTTTTGAAAGATACCCAAATCGGTAAGGGAACCTTTCACCCTCCTCTTTTTTAAAAGACTTCTTTTTTTGGGTCTTTTAATTTACATATTGTCATGTTGGGATATGTTCTCATATATCCTTATTGATGTAAATTTTATGTCCGAGTGATTACATACACTTTTTATCTCTCATCAACTCATTTTGATGTGACGCCGTTAGGCTGTCAAGGGAACTTCTTAACACAATTTCGATTTCTTTGCGTTCAACATGTAGTTATTGAATATGTCATCCTTTGAATATGTGTGAATGAGCTTTGATTATTTTACACTTAATATACACTTATATTTGGTGTATTCGTTTTTCACACATAATTATGTAATTGATTTATCCTTAAACCAAGGATACCGTCTTTGTAAGGGACTTCGTCTCAATCTCCTTTCATTGAGGCATATTCTGTTTTATACACAAACTTCTTTTATATGGTGTATAAACCCCTTTTAATTTTTCGTTTATTCAAAAGGAAACTTTTTTATACAAAGCATTTACTAAATGACAAAAGGGAATATTTTTGTCGTACGTATGCGGCGACAACAACTTCTCCGCCGTCGTGACCATTATTTTAGTTTCGACATCCTCTACAAGCCAAACCTTCTTTTTAAAAGAAAAATAATACCATGTTTTACTTTTCTTTTATTTTGGTATTGAAAATGGTTTTCATAATGTTTTTATATCAATGTGTTGTATTGATATCTTGTGATTGAAAGGTGGGAATGTTATGTTTCCTTTATGCATGTTTTATGTGATACGATTATGTTAAGGTTCTTGAGCATTATTATGAAGACAGGTGGTTCTGTGATAAACTAAGGGCGGGTGATCCCAATATTTCTCTCCAATGCATTGGGTAACGCGAAGGAGTGAAATGTTAAGGTTTCTCTGAATAGATCTAGGGAATATACTGTGATGGGTATTCCAAACGTAACCAAGAGGGTTACTCCCTATGTAAGAATGTTATGAATGCCTCAAGTTACTTTTATGTCTTATGAATTCTATGATTTATTCATGATTTGACGAGGTATATTAAAGTGCCTATGTTTTATGGGTGAAGTATGATTTCATTCTTATGTATATATGAACTCATGTTTCCTTTCCATATTTTTATAACCCTTACTAGCTTTTTATGCTCATCCCAAGTTTTTGAAATGTTTTTCACAGGTCAAGGGAAAGGTACATGATGTGATGATAATGTCAAGGATGTGTCAAGAAAGAATCCATTTTTTATTTTAAATATGTTTCCGTTGATGGGAAGAATGAATACTGTCTTTTATGTAACCACTTTGTTTGAATGTTGAATTTAATGCAAGTTTCATGATCTAATTCTCTAAAACTCTAAACCTGAAAAGATCCTCAACGTGTAATCTTGTAATAACTCAAGATTAAGTAAGGTTTAAGGTTGGGGCCTCATAATCACATTCCTATGTTGAATCATTAATCTTTTAGTTTTGAGTTTTTGATTTTTATTATAGATTCTATAAACATTTTAAATTATTAATTATCTAATTAATTTCAATTAAATTATATATTGAATTTATCTCAATATACATATTAAATTTTCTATATTTATATGGTAAATTAAAATTTGCAGATGGTGAATAAATTAAAATCTCAAACACCCTGAGTGTTTAAAATATTGGGTTTTTTTGAGATATTTCTATTTCAGTTTGACATGAATAACATCAAGAATCTTCTTAAATACTAAGAAATTTATCTACTAAGCAAAGTGTAATTGTTTCACTGATTATATAGTGGAATATATTTTTGAGCCATAAATGTTTTGATACACTATTATTTTTTCTCATGCTTGTATTGTTATATTTAACTATTAATCATTTGTTGTAGTTTATCAGCGATATATTCTGAGCCACAATTTAGAGACATACATGTTTACCATCTGCTGAGTTTTCATTAAACCACTATTAAAAGGTTTTCATGCTTATGTTTTTCATTTTATAATATTTTATAAATTAAATTATAGGAGATTCATTTTGTGGAAATCTTTTTAGTGATTTTTAATCTTTTCATATAATTATGTCTTCTTTGGTTAGTTTTTGTAGAAATTGTGTGTTGAAGAATTTTTCAATAATAAACGTATTATCTCAATCCTTTTCAATTTTTAGTTACATATACTCTACCATGGTATAGTTTTAGATTCTTATAAAAAACCTATTTTTATGCATCCTAATAAAAGAACATAATTTTATATATGGTTTAAAATGAATTTAATTAGTTTTTTAAGTCTCTGAATAAGAGGGCCTATTTAGTGAAAATTAACCAGATCACTGGGAGAGTTTTGGTGGAGTAGAATATAGGATCATTATTCCTTGAACCACTAATAAAATTATTGTGTATTCTTCTTTACCATGTCACTGCATAAGCTATTTAAAAAAATATCCTCGTCCTGCATCACATATCACAAAGGGGGATTAATATTTTTTTTGATAATTTCTAATAGGACACAATTCACACCTGAAATAACATAGGTATTTATAGAACAATAATTTTTATTTTCTACTAATATTTATGAAATGAAATTAATTTTAAATTAAAAGATATTATTTTTCTGATATCTTACTCGATATGGAACAATGGGTTTCTACGAAATCTTACGTATCTCACAACATTGAGTTATACCAAAAAATAATACAGTAATAATATTATTTTTTTAAATGGTAGTTATCACCTTGTCATTAGAATGGATGTAATGAATAGTATCAATAGAATTATAAAAATATTGTTTAAAAATGTTTAAATAATGATTCATTGTTTACTAATCTTTTTATAAATGTAAATAAAACCCAATTGAATATAAAAGATGTGTTTTTATGAAAACCCATTTAAAAAGGGAATAATTATGTTTGTAAAATCATACCACTCTTTATGGATTTTTATTTGACGAAACATATATGTTATATATTCAATTAAATGATTAAAATTCATCTTATATGTTTTCTAGATATGATATAAGAATAAATTTTGTTTTTCGAATAGAAGAAGTATTTTTCTAAAAATATACTATTACAGCCTTTTGATGGTGAACCTTTTTAATTATTTTTTTACTTTTATTTGTTTTATTTGGAAAAATAAACTTCTTCTATAGAATAGGGACACCAAAATTTAATTTTGTTAAATTTTCTGTAATTTTCTAACAAAGTTCATTTTTAATGAATAGTAAAAAATACTGTATTTTAATTCAAAACGGTCCATTCATCTAATTTATTTATATAGTTAGATTGTTATTTTATTTGAGTTTATAGTGTAAGTGGATTTTTTTGTCATTTAATCCAATTTTGGTCAATAGAAGTAATTTCCGCTAGAATTTAGACAAATACACATGCCAATATTTTATTAGTTATTACTTCTTAAAAACCCACTTTCTTGGTTTTGAAAATGGAAATTAATTTTAAATTAATTACTTGAAATTATGTGTTTTGAATTTTGAAAACTAATTCAATAATTTGAATCATAAGGTCCAAATTGTGTGAATAAGTACCTTTAATTTTTGGACATTATGAATAATAACTTCAGTAATTATTTTATTTACCAAGGTTGAAGGGTAAATATAGTAAATAAGGGTAAAATATAATAGTTTAATAATACTAAACTACCCTAACACTTGTAAAAATCCAAATTTATGAGATATTTACGACCCTGGGAATCTTTGGGTCAATTTTGGGACCCTATAGAGCCACTTGGATGTGGAAATGATGTTTTATAAGAATTAATTTAAAGTAAAGAGAAATATAACATAAACATGTGTATTTTACTAAAACAATGTTAATATAGGGTTATAAAAATGTTATCATTGAATATAAATGTTTATTAGAAATCTAAGATTATTTATACATCATGTCATTTTTTTTATAATTTTTAGACATTAAATAAATAATTTTAATTATGACATAATGATGATGCAGTGATTACTTCGATAATAAATAATTCAAATAAATGATATAATAAATATCAAAATAAATGTAGTTTTATTATTTTGATGTCATACATGAATTTTATGGACGATTTTGACATTTTATATTTTATTTAATGCCTTTTTTCGAATGATTCAGGTTGTTTTGTATTTTTAAAAAAGTCATGTACAGATATTGCCAAAAATTGACATAATTCATAAATTAAAACATAAAATAGTTTATTAAATGATAATAAATTTATAAAAATCTATTATTGTTCAAAATGATTAATAAAATTTCAAATATGTCATTATTGTTTTTTTGTGGGTTGTTTGACAGGATATGGTAATTACATTAACCCACAATGTATAAATAACATGATATCATTGTATGATTAAAAAGGATAAAATAAGGGGTATACCGAAAGGATTAGGATAAAAAAATATTCAAAAATTATCTAAAAATTATTGGATTGTGGTCATTAGAACTAAAGTCATCTTCCCTTAAAATTAAATGAGTTTTGGACCATTTCTAATCATATTTAAATTTTAACTAAATTAATATTTCTAAACATTACTAAAGTGTCCCTCCTCCCTCTTATAAAAGGCCACAACCTCTACCCACATAACATACACCTCTCAAGAAAATTGTCTCATAAAAATACTGCCCAAAAAATATCCCAAAATCCCTCCTTTACACATATAATCCGTACCTTGGGCATAAGTCATTTCAAGAAATCCTTTTGCCTCAAATCAAAAGAAATTACCCGATTTATAGGTAACATCTACTCTCAATTTCATTTCCTTTATTTTCCTTCTTCACTCCATATAATCTTATAATTATTTGATTACATAACAAAACTAGTATCCTAAATATTTTAGGATGTTATTATGATATGGATTTGAACTACACTTATAAACACCTCCATCTAATTGATACGAACATACGGTTTCTATGTACGGTGAATTACTGCCTCAAAAAACGACGATTGTTCAATTTTTTCCTACCACCTCTCATGGTGTCCCATATTAATGAACTATAATTATATATGATATATATTATATTTATATTTTCTCTATTATTTTTTTATTTTTATTTACAAAAGACCTTTATGATTTCGCTAATGTGTAAATAAGATAATTTCATTTGAGGAAGTCTAGACTACCGCCCCATCAATGTGGTATTATTCATTCATGCCACACATGGAACATATAAGTGTGGAAATAAAAAAATTATGTAACATATATAAAATATTATATTATGATGGAATTATAATATACCTATATATCATTTAGTTTTCATTTCTTTAATATGAAAAATAAATGAAAGTAGCGTTCATGCGTACGAACAACCTACCGTCTCCACAAATGGTGAATTTAATTTATTATCTCTAAATATTAAGAACTATTATAAATACAAATATAATGTATATATACGATAATTCAATCATAAATAATATTCTGGTGATGATGGACTTTTTACTACATGGTAAATTTACATCAAAATAAGTTTATTTCCGACTCAAGTACCGAATATCGACAAAATGACCGATATGAACATAAATAATTATAATTTTTTATAACAATATGATAAGTAATATAAAATGAATTATAAAAATGAAAAAGGTTTTGAGGCAAGTATAAATGAACCTAATTTTATTATTCAAGAATATAAAGATTGAATGAGACAAGTTAGACTCAAGGTATGGGACTTCGTCTCAGTCTCCTTTCATTAAGGCATATTTTTATTTTTACACATCTTTCTTTTATATGGTGTATAAACCCCTTGGAATTATAATATAAATAAAAGAGAATCCATTTTCTACAAATTGTTTTACTGAATGACATATGTAATGTTTTTTAACTTACGTGAAGATAATGAACTTTCTGCTACCATGAGAATAATTTGATATTTGGCTTCCTTAACAAGATGTAATGTTTTTAAAAGGAAAATTACTACCATATACCCTTTTTATGTATTTTGGAATTGAAAATAATTTTATGAAATAATTTATTCTTCCAATATCGTAAAATGATATATCTTTATTGCAATGTAGAAATGTTATCTCTCCTTTATACATGTTTTATGTTTTATGATTATGTTATGGTTCTGGAGAATTGTTTACATATATGAGTGATTTTATGATAACACAAGGGAGGGTGTTCCAAATATAGATCTCCAATGAATTGGGTAATGTGATAGAGGAAAATATTAATGTTTCTACTAATAGATTTAAGGAATATATTGTGATGGGTATTCCAAACATAACCATGATGGTTACTCTCTATGTAGTTGTGAAAGCCACAATGTAAGTATGTTATGGATGCCAAAAGTTTCCATTATGATTTATGATTTCTATGAGTTATTCATCAATCATATTATTTAATGAGTTATGTTAAGGATATTATGTTTTATTAGTGAAAAGTATGATTTCGTTATTTGAATGTATTCATGGTATAATGTTTTCTTTCATTATTTTATAATCCTAACTGGGATTTTTATGGTAATCCCATATTTTTGAAATGTTTTTTACAGAGTATAAGGAAGGGTAAGAGAATGGAAGAATTAAATAATATTTTTATCAGGAAAAGAATTATTGTTTTATTTAAGGAGTTTTATTATTGTGAAAAAATAGATAGAGTAGAAGTTTTTACTTTTTAATATTTGGGATATAATATAATAGTTATTGAATAATTCTATAAAAATATAACCCTAAAATGGTCATTAATGTGAATTATTTATGTAAATCAAGATTATGTAATGATTAATGATATGACCTTATAATTGGTTTCAAATGAAAGGTTTGGAATACTTTGGAGAATAGGATGTTTTCTTAAGGGTTCAGGATATCATAATTTGTTTATAATTTTATTTTATATCATAAGTTCAATGTATTATAAATCTCTTTTTGAGGATTTCTGATCTGAAATATTAAGTTGACTAATGGTATTTTTAGAGACATTAACATTTGAGTAAATTATGGGTTATTAAATTTTGGTTTGCAAAAAGCGAGGTATGAGATAACCTTTGAGGTTAAAATATGTTATGGTTATTTTTTACGACTTTATATCATTCATAGTAATTTTATAAAATTATATAGTTTTTGAAAAAGTACAACACATATACCATGTGACAACCCGTTGTGTCAGATAATGATGCAGGAATCGAACCCACAACCAATGTATGACTGAGATTTATAACCTAAAACTGGACTACATGAATTCCCTTGTTAGTATTAATTATTCTTTGTTGTTAAATGATTTTATGTATTAAAAAAAGTTGATTTTGGGAACTTATGTTTTATTAAATGGGTATCCTTATTATAAGAAAATTATTTGGTGATTATGTGATAAATGTTATTTTAAAGGATGTTATATATTTTGGTAACTTTATATGATTGAGGTAAATAGAATAATATGGGATTTAATCGAGGAGTTATGGTTGAATTATATTTTCAGAATAATATATGATTTTAACTCCGGAATTATGGGGAATTAGAGTATTTTAGGAGATGATTAACCCATCAAGGAAAAAATGGGATTGGTTTATTTACTTTTGGAAGGAGACATTATGGGTGGTTGATGTTATTTAGAGATAAATGATTAAATATATCTTGGAAAACTATGTGATCAAATCATTCTGTGTTTTGGGAATCAATATTTGTTGGATTATTTTGAGGAATTTTAATGATTTTTTGGTTGAATGGTCTTTGTAGAACTTGGGTTTTATTGTTGAATTGTGGAGATTAAAAGTAGTCCTTCTCCTTATAAATGATTATTATTTTTTGGGATTATATGTTCTTGTACTAACCATTTTAGTTTTTGGTTAATGTATAATTATAGGAGAAATATATAGTTTATCATTTTTAGATTATGTGATTCTATAGATGTTGATTCTAGTGCTTCAAGTGTTACCAAGTCATCTTGAATACTCATCGATTAGAGACAAGTCATGTTTTTGGTAGAAATTTAGTAAAGAATAATACTATACTTGAAAAGTATGTATGTTTCCTTATGTTCTTTTTTTAAGTAGTAAAAGAATTCCACAACATTATAAAAAGCACCTTAAAACAAAAATGCTTTTCGTTTACATTTCCTACTAGGAAATTAAATACTGTTTAACCCATCGCAAGTTTATGGTTTGTAAACATTCTCCTAAAAATGACTTCTATCACTCTCCATAACAACATGATGGTTACTTTTCCTTGAATATCCATGTTTTACAACATCTAATCCTAGTATGTCTTATCTCACGTGACCTTTGTACTTATATTTCTTTCTTTTAAAGTGGTAGTTTTATTGACCCATTTTCTAATGTGTGATTTTCAATGATGTTTTTTAGCCTAATTTTAAAATTGTGAGGACACAATTTCCAAAAGGGGGGAATGATATAATGACCCATATTTTTATAGAATAATAATTTTTATTTTATATTAATATTTATGAATAAAAAATTAATTATACTTTAAAGGAAACTTTTTTTGATTGCATACTCAACAAACAATAACAAGTTTCTCCAAAATCTTATATTGCACACAACATTGAGTTAAACCGAAAAATAATATAGTAATAATATTAATATTTTAATTGGTAGTTAATACCTGTCCATTGGAATGAAGAGAATGAATAGTATCACCTGAATTATAAAAATATGGTTTACACATGTTTAGATAAAGATTCATTGTTACCAAAAAATATTTAAATGGAAATAAAAACCAATTGGATATAAAGGATGTTTTTTTATGAAAACATATTTGAAAAAAGAAAAATTGTGTTTATAAAATAATATCAATCATTATGGCTTTTTATTAAATGAAAAAAATAATTTATATATTCAATAATGTGTTTTAAATTCATTTTATTTGTTTTATAGATTTTTTATAAGAACAAATTCAATTTTTCAGATAAAAGAAGTATTTTTCAAAAAAATCAGTTTTACAGCCTTTTCATGGAAAACCCTTTGTAAATTTAGTTTTTTTCACTTTTATATGTCATATTTGAAACAATAAACTTATTTTATAGAAAAAAGACACCAAAACTTACTCTAGTAATTTTTTTTGGTAATTTTCAGATAAAGTTCATTTTTTAATGAATAATGAAAAATACTGTATTTTAATTCAAAAATATATTTTCATCTAATTTATTTATATAGTTATATTGTCCCTATAATTTGTTTTAATGTGTACTTGGATTATTTTTTTTATCATTTAATACATGTTTGTTCATTGGAAGTGATTTCGCAATGAAATTGGATATAAACACATGTCAATATTTTAATTGTTATTACTTCTTAAAACCCCGCTTTTTTGGTTTTGACAACATGAATTAATTTTAAATTTCTAAATGAAACTTTTGTATTTTTAATTTGGGAAAATGGATTACATATTTGGAATCATAAATTCCGTATTGTGTGAATATGTAGCTTTTATTTTTAGACATTATGAATAATAACTACATTAATTATTTTATTTAACATTGTTAAAGGGTAAATCAGGTAAATAATGGTAAAAAATAATATTATAATGATATTAAACTACCTAAAACATGTAATAATACCATTTTATGAGATATTTACCACCATGGGAATTATTATTTCGATTTTGGGACCCCATGGAGCCACTTGGTTATGAAAATTACATTTTATAAGAACTAATTTAATGTAAAGAGAAATATATCATAAACATGTATATTTTAGTACAAAAATTTCAGTATATGGTTATATAACTGATATATTTAACTACAAATTGTCTTTAAAAATATAAAATTCTTTCCTACATCATGGTATTTTATTTATATTTTTTTGACATTAAATAGATAATTTTAATTATCAAACAATGTTGATGCAGTGATTGTTTCATTAATAAAAGATTCAAATAAATGATATTATATATATGAAAATAAATTTAATATTATAACTATGATGCCATAAAATAATTTTATAGAATATATTGACAAATTAACCATGAGTTAATTCCCTTGGTCATAAGGAATCGGGTTTGTATGAATTTTTAAAAAAGTTAAGTATGAATAGTGTCCAAAATTGGCATAATTGATAACTTAAAACATAAAATAGTTTATTAAATGATATTAAATTCTTAAAAATATAATATTAAGAAAAATGGTTAACAAAATTCCAAATATGTCAAAAATTAATTTTTTGTGTGTATTTTGGCATGATATGGTAATTACATTAACCCATAATTTTTAAATAACTAGATATCACTGTGTGATTAAAAAGGGTAAAATAAGGGTTAAACTAAAAAGATAAGGAGAAAAAAATTTTCAAAACATGTCTAAAAATTATTGTATGATGTTTTTTAGAAATAAAATCATCTAATATTATAAATAAATTATTTCTTACCATTTATAATCATAATTCAATTTATAATAAATTAATATTTCTAGACTTTCCTAAAGTGCCCATCCTCCCTCTTATAAAAGGCCACCACCTCTACCCACATAAATCACACCTCTAAAGTCCCTTGTCTTATAAAAACTATAGCTAAATAAGTTCCCAAAATCCCTCCCTTCCCCTTATAAAACATACCTTTGGAATAAGGAAATTCAAGAAAACCTTTAGAATCAAATCAAAAGAAGTTACCTGATTTAGAGGTAATGTCTTCTCTCAAGTTCCATTCCTTTATTTTACTTCATCACTCAGTATACCCTTATTATTATTATATTACATAAAAAAATTATCCTTAAAAAATTAGTATGTTTTTATGATATTGATTCTATCTATACTTATACACACCTCCATTTAATGGATATGAACACACTGTTCCTGTTTACGATGAACTAGAAGCTCAGAAAATGATGGTTGGTCAATTTTCTCCTACCACCTCTCATGGTGGTCATTATGACGGAAATTTATTTATATATTATATATATTATATTTATATTTTCTTTATAATTCACTATTTTTAATTACATTATACCTTTATTTATTCCATAATGTGTAAATACAATAATTTCATCTAAAGAAGTGCTGACAACCACCCCCTCAAAGTGATATGACTCATTTATTCCAAACATGGAACATATAAAAGATGGAGTTAATGAGATTATGTAACATATATAATATATGATATTATAATATAATTATAATACTCCTATGTATCATATAGTTTTCATTCCTTTAATATGATAAATAAATGAAAATCGCGTTTATGCGTACGTACGACCTACGGTCTCCATAAATGGTGAATTTCATTTATTATCTCAAAATATTATGGACTATTATAAATACATATATACTATATATATATATGATTTTTAAATCATTAATAATATTCTAGTAATGACAGAATTTTGACCACATGGACAATTTATATCAATAAAAGGTTATTTTCGACTCAAGTACCGAATATCGACAAAATGACCGATATGAACATAAATAATTAGGTAATTTTAATAACATGATGATAATTAATATCAAATAAATAATAAACATGAAATGGTTCAAGAGAATGTATAAATTAACATAATTTTGTTATCCAATTACATAAATAATGAACGAGACAAGTCAGACTCAAGTTATGAGACTTCGTCTCAATATCCTTTCATTGAGGAATATTTTGATTTATACACACCATTATATTATACGGTGTATAAACCCTTTGAATTTTAATTTAATTAAAATGTAATATTGTTTCTAGGAATTATTTTACTAAATTTTAAAAGTAATCTTTCTTTTTATCATACACGATGACAATGACCTTTCTTCCACTACAAGAATTATTTGATATTTGGATTCTGTAATAAGTCATAATGTTTTTATATGGAAAATTAATACCATATAACATTTTTAGGTATTTGGTATTGAAAATGGTTTTTAGAAATAATTGATTATGTCAATATTTGGAAATGATATTTATTTATTTTAATGTGGAACTGTTATCTTTATTTTATGCTTTCCTTATGTTTTATGATTATGTTATGGTTTTGGAAATCGTTTACATATATGGGTGGTTCCATGATAAACTGAGGGAGGGTGAGCTTGATATAGCTCTTCACTACATTGGGTCACATGAATAAGGTAAACATTAATGATTACCCTATGAGATTTAGGGAATATACTGTGATGGGTATTCCAAATGTAACCATGAAGGATACTACCTTTGTAGGTATGAAAACTTCAATGTAAATAAGTTATTGATGCCACATGTTTCCATTATGATTTATGATTTTTATGAGTTATTCATTAATATTTTGATTTCATGAGGTCTATTAAATAACTTATGTTTTATGAGTTAAATGTATGATTTCATTGATTTGTATGTATTCCTGGACTAATGTTTCCATTCATTATTTTATAACTCTTACTGATCTTTTTATGCTCATACCACGTTTTTAAAATGTTTTTAATAGGTTATAAGGAAGGTTAATTGAAATAATAATTCAAGAATATTTTTATCAAGAAAATAATTCTTGTTTTATTTATGTAGTTTTATTATTGAGAAAAAAATTGGATAGAGTAGAAGTGTCTACATTGTAATATTTGAAATGTAATGTAATATTTATGAAATAATTATCAAAATATATAAACCTAAAAATATCCTCAATTTCAATTGTTGACATAACTCAATATTATGTAATGTTTAAGGTTGGGGCCTTATAACACCCCTCTTGTTTCCTCGTAATATCCTAAAATAGAACTCCATTTAACATCTCTTTTTTTTCATACCAGTAGATGAAAATTCTTAATATATGAAAATCCATATTATTGTTTTATAGTGATATTATTGATAAAATATGACTGATAAAATTTATGATAGTCTTAATTATGAAATTAACTAATTAATAAAAATTATATTAGATCTAAAAAACACTGGTAAAGGCACCAATTATCACCACTGATAAATGAGACATTATCAATATATTTTTTGTTCTAATAAAAGTTATATTTTTATCATATCCTTTTTAGGGTTGAAAGATAAAATTTTGAAAATATAAAATTTGAATTATGTAGTATTTCATGAGTCAATTTTCATATATAAATTAGTTGTTTTTGCAAAATGTTATGTTACTTAAAGAGAAGTTCCTAGATATAAGATCTATTCTTTTAATCCTAAAAAACTAGCATGGATCATAAAGGGTATTTTAACACTATCATAGATAAGGATTAAAAGGGCGAATGAATATATAGAAAACTATAATTATTTTAAATATTTTTCTATCACAAATTGGCCTCTTGGACCTCAATAACACATTTGATAATTCTACTTTCTGTAATAACAAATGATGAAATATTGATTTTATGAACTATCTTGAATGATGTTTAACAGAACATTATGGGATTACCGAATCCCCCCTCACACCCCTCTTAACTTCTCACGTATATAATAAAGGCCTTTTATAATTACAAAAGTCATCTTAAATGGGATTTAGTGGCCACTATTCCAAAAAAATTTGGTAGTCACAGTTTCTTGATCACATAATCTCAATAGTGACCACCACTAGAGACCACTAAAATAAACCCCTATAAATGAGTGATTTTATCTAGTGAAACTAGTGTGGGATGAAGTGCATGGTGTGGGTTTTGTCAATGAAGATTATAAAACTAACTCATCATTCATTGTGAAAAAAATGTGGTTGGAGGGTTGTGAGGTGCTATAACGACCCATACATTACATACATTGTTAATACTTCAAAATTGAAGCACACTTATTACAACATATGACAAAACCACAAAGGACCGTATAGGTATAGTGTCTTTAGAAACTGGGAAACATAAACAACTGGTTCATAAATCTTCTACAGTGTCTCCCATTTATTTCATCATATCTAGGGACCCTTTTAGAATATTCTACTTAATATCCATCTTCCTGGCCTGGGGAAAAGAAAACATAAAAGGGTGAGCTCAAATGCTCAGCAAGGGCAAATAAAGGAAATAAAAATCATATCATATCTTTTTGAAAATCAAAACCTACAAAAGAGATCATAATATCTTAACATGGAATAAATCATAGAAGTGAAAATGAGATCCCCATAATCATAACATAAAACTTGAAACTTTGTAGCATGAACACATAATCATGGAAAATCATTTCTTGTTAGTCATGACTCATTGCCAAGACTATCTTAGTGGACAAAGTCCCTTTCTGAACCGAGTCACCCTCGTTCCAGTCCTGTTTCACTGAACCGGTATAACCTACCATTCCATCCATGTCTATCTCATGATATATAAAATCTTTACCCAATGCATTGGAGGGAGATATAGGTCCCACCCATCTTATAATGAATCCTTTCTTATGTGTGCCACATAATCATAAACCATACATCATCGCATAACCCATGTAATAAAAATGGGATTCTTAAACAACATGACATCATAAAACAATTCATATAAGGTAAAGGAATTCATAAAAATTTTTCCATCACAACATAATCAAATCCATGTAATAATAGGGATAAAAACAGAACCCTTTTATTATCTTAGATGGAAAATAATTTTGATAAAATACTTGAACTTCATTCTTGAGGAAAATATCCTTTCTACTTCAACAACACTTTTCCTTTATTAACATGTCATACAATTTTAAACTAAAATAAGTTGATTAAAATTAAACTTGAATACTTGTAAAGGAAGCTTCTTGGAAATAATTTTTTAGAAATCCATTCATGCCGTATAAGTTAAAAAAACATTCTTCATACTTTTGTCGGAAAAGTCAAAAAGTACCTCGTACGAAAAACGACAAAAGATTCCTTTCATACATATTATAAAAAACTCACCGAAGGGTAAAAATGGATATAAAAAATTGTAGGTGGATGGAAATAATATTACATATTGATGAAACATGGATGTGGATGATAAAATACACCCCAGTAAATACTTACGAATAAACAATCTCGGATAAAAATGAGATTGTGATATTTCCCTTACCTTAGGTCCAATTTTCTTTGTACGTGTCCGAAGCTCCTGTATAACGGTTTAAATAATGTTATTGACATATTCCAGAATCATACATATTGATATGATATCATATATGGTCATATTCATAGCTTCTTGATAGTAATATTTCATTGTTACTTGTTACTCGGGTCTTTATTGCCTTTTGTTCTTAGGCGTGTTTTGCCGAATACATTCTTATTCTTATTTTAAGGTCATAGATACCTTATATCTATAATGGTATTAGTGTAACATATATCATATTTATTCATTCAATTAATTTATATAATTACTATGTAATGATGATCATGTAGAACGAGTCGCATCACATCGTGGAGACGGTATTCCGTACGTACGCACGAGTGATGATATCATTCCTATGATCGTGGAACTGTATTGGAGTATATATATATATTATTTCAGTATCAATATTACTTTATAATAATCATAAATAGTTACTCATTACACCATTATACCCATCCTTGTAAAGTGATGGTGGAAAATAGATTACACCACGGCGTGGAGACGGTATTCCGTACGTACGCACGCGCGGTGATTTCATTTTTCCGTAGGATGGATAGAAGGTGAATTAGGTTTGTTTCATATTTATAATAACATATCAGTATGTAAGTAATACTGATGTTATTACTTTATCATGAAACAACTAAAGAAGAAGAAGTTGAAGAAGAAAGAAATTGAAAAGATCGGTAATGGATATTACCTCTTCTTTGGAACTCCTCTTTGAATCCTCCACTTAAGGAACTAAGATTGGTCTTTGAAGAAGACCCGTACCTCTAGGATTATTCTAGGGAAGTGGAGAGGAGAAAATGGCAGGGGTTGTCCGAGCTTGAGTTCTCAAATTGGTGTGAGGAGGAAGGGGAGGAGATGCCCTTTTATAAGGGAGGAGAGGGGCACCTTAGGAATATCTCAAAATATTATTTTATATTAAAGTCAAAATCGGTTTATAATGGTTCCAAAGGGTCTTATTTCGAAGATAAAGTGGGGATGGGTCGAAATCCTATCAACCAATAGGATTTAGACAAGTTTAGGGTATTATTTTAACCTTATCAATTAGATTTAACTCTAAGTTAAATAATTTAACTTTTACCATGTCTTTTTGTTTTCTTTTACTATATGGTTAATACACTTACTATTAAATGCCAAACGAACCCCAAATTGTTTATTATTAATATATATATCCTTATCTAATTCATTTGGCCGAACCTTAGATTTTTAGGAATTAAATAACAATTAGTAATATAATATTTGATTTAAAAACTATTTTGTGTCAATTTTGACACTATTTGATATATGATTTTTGTGAAAGTCATAACAGAATTATATGTTCGAAACAAGTTGATTAAATCAACACTAATATATCATAGTATCCTAGAAAATTAGTGGAATTCATAAAAAGTCTCAAATTACATTTATTTTTGTGTTTATAACATCAATTATGTCAATATTTCATTAATAAGATAATTACTGCATCATCATTGTGTCATAAATCAATTAAATTATTTAATGTCTAAAAATTACAAATAAAATTCCATTATGTAGTAAATATGTTTATCTTTCTAATGAATATTTATAGTTGAATTTATCTTATGTATAACCCCATATTAAAAATGTTTTAGTTATTAAACATTGATTTTAACTATTTTAACTATTCATTAAATAAAATAATATTAAATGTCATAATCTAATCTAAGTGGACCTAAATGGACATATTGTATTAATAAGGTTGTTTTTGGTCGAATTACACTTATCCAATAGAATTAGGACATGTGTTAGGGTAATAGTAATATCATATTTACCCTTAGTTACCCTATTTACTATTAACCGTGGTAAAAAAAAGTAAAAAGTTACTATTCACCAAAAATTATTTTCATCTCATTGAACCACATTTTAGTCCTTGATATTAACCGTGTCTATCGGATTTTTGAAATTCCATTCACAGAAGTGGTAAAATTAAGTTTTATGCAAAATTCAGTTTTTAACCTACCACTTAGTGGTTTCACTATTCATAAAAAATTGAATGTTTTCAGAAAAATACCAAAATTTCACCCTAGGCTAATTTCGATATTCCGAATCCAAAAATGAAGTCCATTTTGAAAAATAAAAATTATAAAATTTCAAAAAGTGGTTATTACTATTCATAACGGCTAGTTTTAATAATATTTTAATAGCATATCGTTGTTTAGTGAAACTCGGTATTGCGTACGACGCAAGCTATCGAGGAAGGTCGTGATTGCGTGTAAAGTAAGCCAAGCAAGTGTGTAGTGAAAGATTCCTTTGATGATATAAAAACAAAATATTACTCATAAAAATCTCGGGTGTTACAGGTGCAGTCGTGTTGGTCGAGAATGGGTGGAGAGACAACAGGGTGGAAACCATAAAGACACCAAGGGTGTTTCATGATGTGATCATTTAGTGATAAAGTGTTTCAGTTTTGTTTGGTGTTAACTGAGGGCCACGATGGCAGTGATGAATGGTGACAATGGGGTGAGTTACATCATTTGGGAATATTATAGTAAGATAAATTTCATGGTATTTTTTAAGTATTATTGTCCACCATTGGATGTAGTTAGAATCATATTTAGATAAAACCAATGGTGATTATATGAGTCCTCTAAAATGAAAACACCCATTTCTTATACTAGTTATACAAATGGATTGGTCTATTTCCAACCATTCTCCACTAGTGTTTCTAATATGACGACATGATATTTTATTAAAAGAATAATTTTTATTTAAATGTTTAACACCATAAAAAGTATATAAAATACAATTATTTTATTACATTCTTGTGTTTAATAGAGAATATTTAAATTGAAGAATTTTTTTCTAGATATTTGGATTTTACTAGGATAAAATTGTTCTAAATTTAAATGTAATTAATGTAATATCTTGAAAAAAAGATTTCAAAAAAATTATTTTTATTTTGGTTACATCATATATTCCATTTAGTTACTATTTTCAAGTAGTCAAGAATCCCCAACCGATACTACCCCCAATGTATAGCTTCATAAATGTAAAGACTCAAGAAAAACAACAACATTTCATTAAAATAGCCACACCAACATACCTTGGAAGATCAAATGCTCATGAGATACCTTAAAAATATTCGACTAACTGAATTTGAATCTGATAAACCATGATCGCAAGAAGATAATATGGTTGATTGTGGGATGATGAACCCTCAAGACCACAATTGACTGTGATTCACCTACTACAATGGAAGAAACCCTCTTTATTCTATCCAAAACAAGTAGATTATAGTAACACTTCCATCCCTAAACTCAATAAGAAAATATGATAAACATAGATAAGATGGGAGCCATCAACCTATGTTTTGTGTAGAATATGAGTCCTGATAAGGAAGGATATATCTCATCCAAATTCAATTGAAGATTCATCATGTTGTATCTCAACATAAGGTGATGAACAAGTTTCCATAATGATTTGTTTATTTCAAGAATCCAGGGAATCCATGTCATGTATTAGAGATTTTTGTTTGAGATTTTTACCCAAATAATAATAGTGTGTTTCTAATCTGGATGTTCAAGCATAATCTGAAAAAGACCATGAAATATTGGATTCATCCGAGAAAAATGAATGGGTTGAAAAAATTCTCATATAATGAGAAAAATAAATTACCCAAATACGATGTTTGTGAAAATATTTTTTAAACACCCATATAGGTTCATGGGGTTGTCTATATGAGTTAATGCCTATTAGGAAAGATATTTTTTAAAAAACTTATTTAGAATAATTTTTTGAGAAGGAACCTTCTCTTACTCAAATTTTAATTTTTTAAATGACTTAGAATTATTTCAATAAAATATATGTCAACGTTAGTTTAATATTATATAATAAAATTACATTGTTATACATATATATATATTTGATTTCATTGTAATATATTTAAAAATATATAAGTATAAATATGATAAAATATTATATTCCTTTATATATAATATTTATATTTGTTTGTGTCTATTATTATTATTATTAGTGTTATTATATATGTTGATTATTATAATATATCCTAACATATATTATTATATATTTTATTTAAACATATTTTAATATATATTATTGTTAGGTTTACATGGGGATAGTCAAGGAGAATACACACACTTTGAACATCATATTAGATGTAAACACATTACATATCACATTACATCCAACAAAAAACCATAATAGTTAAGTGTATTTAGAGACTAGATTAATAAACACATTATCTTAAATATATCCAATAATATAGTTCTCATTTAGTAACCTTAAAGAAACATCACACTTAATACCTTTCAAAATTACCTTGAGATATGAAAATATAGAATGGGAAATCCATATTCTCAGTAATGGTAAAAATGAGAGATAATAATCCATGATAACAAGTTAGAATAACACATTCATAAGGGTATGAGAGAATAATAATCATTAATGAGCTATAGAATATAACCTAAGATTCATGGATTATATAAAATAATTAATTACATAAATTCTAAACTTATTTAAGAATGATTCACAAAAGTAATTAAAAATGATAACCCATGAGAGAATAACATAGGAATAAAAGTCCGGTACATTCATAAGCATTTAAAATCATTTCATTAGTCAATTCTACCCAGACTATCATAACAAAATAGAAGATGTTCATTTACTGGACTAGGTTCATTCTTCATTCTAATACTTATTACTATATTCAGATCAAACATCAGTCTTTACATTTTATCTCAGGACAAATAAATCATTACATAATTATTGAGAGTCTTATAATGTAATCACCCATCACATATTGAAAACCGTACATATATTTTTAGTGACACAATCCTTATATAAATATTTTTTACATATTTAACATAAATATCCATTAAATATAATCAATGTATTTAAAATCATACTATTATTAGAAGACTAGATACAAAAATAAAAAAAATTAATCTCAAAAAAAACATCCTTATTTTAATCTCCATAATGAGCTCTTAACTAACATTAATTTCCTAAAACTAAATATGGTAACATGGTGGATACATAGACAAAAGGGATGATCCAAAAGCCTAATAAAGTAAAGACATGGAAATAAAGCATGAAATATGAGTCAGAAAGTATAACATGATAATATAAAAGGAATGAAACGTGAATAATCATATATAGGTATGATATAAAGAACATGGAATCATAATATCATATTAATAATGGAATGTTGTGGAATAATATAAAATGGCATAAACATGTGTCAAGGATAAATTCCAAGGTAAATTTACATGGTGGAAAAAGTATAGTAATAGATTAGGTTTACACCCTAATACCATAAATTAAGACAATATGAGACTAAAAATTACCTAGTGAATAAGATAACTATATCGGTGTTCCCGTGATAGCATGTACAAGCTTATGTATCCCATAGAAATAAATCAATTAGAATTGATAAACACAAGGACTTCTCTTGGAAATAAATGGGTTTTATAATCATTTCATATGGCATAACCAAAGGGGGTATCCAAATTGATTCCATGATAATGTTTTTAAAAAAATATTAGGCATTCATAAAAAAATCACATTTTAATAAAATTTATGTCCAATATTTGTGAATAATTGAAAAATAGTGGTTATGTAAAATTGGAAATGTAACACCCCAATATTCTATAGAACGTTTCTCTTTGAATAATCCATTAGCTTGCACAGTATGCAACTTCAAGTTCCAGCACACCACAACCAATCAAACTAGCCATTAGGAATATTAATACACACTTTCAAAAAATTTAGACGTTTTATTTTTCAAAATGGACTTCATTTTTGGATTCAGAATATCAAAATTAGCTTAGGGTGAATTTTGGGTATTTTTATGAAAAATTTCAATTTTTGATGAATAGTGAAAAACACTACCTTATTGTTTAAAACTGAAGTTTTATTTAAATAATTATTTATATTATTTAAATTTATTTGAAGTAAAAATATATACATAATACCTATATTATTCCAATTTAATTCTTTAGAGTAATTTTATAATATGATTATATATATAAATATTTATTGAAACTTTTAGCGTCTTTTACCCACCTTCTAGGCACATTTTCCAATTTGTATAAATTGCAATTTTACATCTTCTATGAATTGAATTTAAAAACTCCGAGAGACACAGTTGAAATAATTAATTAAAATGTGATACAAAAAGATGAAAATAATATTTGGTGAACACCAACTTTTTAATTTTATTTACGAAAGTTAAAAGTTAATAGGGTAATTAAAGGGGAAAATGATATTATAATTATCCTAACACATGTAATAATTATATTGGATAAGTGACTTTATAAAAAAATCAACTATAGAAATAAAATATGATCCTTTTTCATCCACTTGTACTAGATTAAGACATTTATTATTATTTTATTTAAAGAAGAGTTAAAAGTGTTTAATTCAAATTTTATTAAATAATATATTTTTATATAGGGTTATACATAAGTTAAATTAGATTATAAATATTAAATACATATATAAAAATATTTCCTACATCATGGTATTTTATTTATAATTTTTAGATTAAAAATAATTAAATTTATTAATGACACAATGAAGATGCATTAATTAACTTATTAATGAATGATTAAAATAATCGTTATTGTAAATGTTTAAAAATATGTAAATTGAAAATTTTGATTCATTAAATGAATTTTATAGGTTAATATGACATTTTAGGGTTGATTAAATTAATTTATTTTGAAGTAATACAGTTTTTATGACTAACAAAAATCAATTACTAAATAGTGTCAAAATTGACTAAAATGACCTTTTAAAACAAATACTATATTATTAATTGATATAATATTCCTAAAAATGAAAGGGTCAGCCGAAGGACTTAGATATGATTATATATGTCAATAATGAACCAGTTGGTGTTCTCTTATATTTTTATTGTCTGTTTATTAACCATTTATTATAATAATACAAGATTACGTGGTAAAAGTTAAACTATTTAACTAAGAGTTAAATCTAAAACATATGGTTAATATGGTGACCTAAACCTATATAAAACATATTGGTTGAGATGTTTTAGACTAATACCCAATGTATATTCAAAATAAATCCCTTTTGATCCATTATAAACTGAATATGATTGTATAATAAATTAATATTTTAAGCTTTTCCGAAAGTGACCCTCACCTCTCTTATAAAAGAGTACTTCCCATTCCCTTAATATCACACCCCAAAGCCATTTGGCTCGGCTAAAACCTGCTCAAATATTTTCCCAGCAACCCTCACATCAATATATGTACATTAATTTGATCATAATCCATCCTAAATATCCTATTTCATCAAATTAAAAGGAAGCATCTGAAGAAGAGGTTATAATTTCATCACCTCTTTCAATGTTCTTTTCTTCTCCCACTTCCTCATTCTTTGATGTTTTCATACCAGAAAAGTAATTACGTTACCTTATACATAATTTTACGTTATTATAAATATGGTACAATCATATTCATTATTCTATCCATCATATGAATGAAAACGTTACCATACGTGCGTACATACGACTTACCGTCTCCACATCGTGGTGTAGTTTTTTATTCACCACATCATTATTTGGATGAGTATCATAATGAGTATAATTGATTTTAATAATAAATATAACATGTTAATTATTCGGTATATATTACATACCATCAAATTACATACTATTTTACCATAAAAATAATGATATCGTCGCTTGTGTGTACGTACAGATTACTGTCTCCACGAACGCGATGATATTCATTTCCCCATCATAACCATTCAAGAATAATTTTCATTTTATGATTAAAAATAATGTTTAATAACTTAATATCATTCTAGATATGAATGAAATACATTCTATCCATAAAAAACATTACTTATTGAAGAAAACATTTTATGGAAAATGAATCAGTTGACACCCGAAACTATGATACTACAAAAATATTTTTATCAAAGTAATATTAAAAGATCATATATGATTTCATATTTTTGTATTTGGTTCTTGTATAATTTAATAAAAATTATTTAACTATTATACATGAGGTTAACACACCCTCTACCATGGAAAAATACAAGGTTATGGGTAATTTTATAGTCTCTTTATTATCCGAGGTTGTTAATACGTATGTATCAACTGAGACCTCTTTATCTTCCACATGTGTGTTTTTTCAAATTTCTTTTCAATTTTTTTTACTATTTACTAGACTATGGGTTAAATTTATTTATACCCTTGTTTTAATTTTTATAAATTTTTTTTAATGGAATCATTCAGTCATTTTCCAAACAAGGTACTTTATGATCTTTTCAAAATAATAAGGTAAGAATTTTTTTTAGCTTATACGGTGGGTGTGGATATTTTCTATCATTATAACACTTTAGAAACTTTCCTTACAATATTATAAGAATATTTTCAAAATAAATGTTTTCTTTTATAATTACGTGACTTTTAAATGATTTTAAAATTGAAAGAGATATTTCTCTCAAATATTTCTGGATTTCATCTATGTCAAAATCCATTGATGGATTTTACACTTGTTTGAAGTTAATTTATTATAATTCAATATTATATATTGTATTAAAGGTTTAGTGATAAGCTTGACTATGGATGTGTTACTTTTATACCATTCATGGTTTATGGATAAATTATTAACATTTTTATGCTAGTTTTAATGCCAATACTTATGTTATGTTTCAACCTTTTTATACGAGGAATACATTAGACTTAGTAAGTGAATGGTGGATCCCTCTATAGATCCTTGATGAAATGGTAGGTCTCACAAGACAAACTAGTGTCTTGGAACAATGCCATGAAAAAATATTATTTGTAGTCTTGGCATGAGGCCTTTACTGTGTGGTTATGATGTCCGACATTATGCATTCCGTCATTATGAAAGTAGATACTGATATTACATGTGATTATTCATCTAGTAGAATATCCTTGTAAATAAGTAAATTGAATTATTTGATTTATATTTTTTAAAGGTGAAAATGATATTATAATTATCCTAACACATGTAATATTTATATTGGATAAGTTCCTTTATAAAACAATCAACCATGGAAATAAAATATGATCCTTTTTTATCCACATGGACTGGATTAGGAAATTTATTATTATTTTATTTAAAGAAGATTTAAAAGTGTTAAATTCAAATTTTAATAAATAATATATTTTTATATAGGGTTATACATAAGTTAAATTAGACTACAAATATTAAATACATATATAAAAATATTTCCTACATCATGGTATTTTATTTATAATTTTTAGATGGAAAGTAATTAAATTTATTAATGACACAATGATAATGCATTAATTAACTTATTAATGAATGATTAAAATAATTGATATTGTAAATGTTTAAATAAATGTAAATTGAAAATTTCGATGCATTAAATGAATTTTCTAGGTTAATATGACATTTTAGGGTTGATTAAATTAATTTATTTTGAATTAATACAGTTTTTATGACTAACAAAAATCAATTACTAAATAGTGTCAAAATTGACCAAAATGACCTTTTAAAACAAATACTATATTATTAATTGATATATTATTCCTAAAAATGGAAGGTTTGGCCAAAGGACTTAGATAAGATTATATATGTCAATAATGAACCACTTGGGGTTCTCTTGGCCTTTTATTGTATGTTTATTAATCATTTATTATAATAATACACGAATACATGGTAAAAGTTAAACTATTTAACTAAGAGTTAAATCTAAAACATATGGTTAATATGGTGACCTAAATCTATATAAAACATATTGGTTGATATGTTTTAGACCAATACCCAATGTATCTTCAAAATAAATCCCTTTGGATCCATTAGAAACTGAATATGATTGTATAATAAATTAATATTTCAAGGTTTTCCAAAAGTGACCCTCACCTCTCTTATAAAAGAGTACTTCCCATTCTCTTAATTTCACACCCCCAAATCCATTTGGATCGGACAAAACCTGCTCAAATATTCTCCCAAAAACCCTCACATCAATATATCTACATTAATTTGATCATAATCCAACCTAAATATCCTATTTGATCAAATTAAAAGGAAGCATCTGAAGAAGAGGTTATAATTTCATCACCTCTTTCAATGTTATTTTCTTCTTCCACTTCCTCATTCATTGTTGTTTTCATACCAAAAAAATAATTACAGTACCTTATACATAAGTTTACGTTTTTATAAATATGGTACCATCATATTCATTATTCTATCAATCATATGAATGAAAAAGTTACCATACGTGTGTACATACGACTTACCGTCTCCACATCGTGGTGTAGTTTGTTATTCAGCACATCATTATTTGGATGAGTATAATAATGAGTATAATTGATTTTAATAATAAATATTACACGTTAATTATTATGTATATATTACATACCATCAAATTACATACTATTTTACCATCAAAATAATGATATTGTCGCTTGTGTGTACGTATAGATTACTGTCTCCACGAACGCAATGATATTCATTTCCCCATCGTAACCAGTCAAGAATAATTTTCATTTTATGATTAAAAATAATTTTTAATAACTTAATATCATTCTAGATATGAATGAAATACATTATATCCATAAAAAAGATGACTTATTGAGCAAACTTTTTTAATGAAAATGAATCAGTTAACACCTGAAACTATGATACTACAAAAATATTTTTATCAAAGTAATATTAAAAGATCATATATGATATCATATTTATGTATTTGGTTCTTATATAATTTAATAACAATTATTTATCTATTATACATGAGGTTAACATAACCTCTACCATAGAAAACTACAAGGTTAGGGGTAATTTTACAGTCTCTTTATTATCCGAGGTTGTTAAAACGTATGTATCAATTGAGACCTCTTTATCATCCACATCTGTGTTTTTTCAAATTTCATTTCAATTTTTTTTAATATTTACTAGACTATGGGTTAAATTCATTTATACCCTTGTTTTAATTTTTTTAAAATTTTTTGAATGGAATCTTTCGGTCATTTTACAAACAAGGTACTTTATGATCTTTTCAGAAAATTAAGGTAAGAATTTTTTTTTATCTTATATAGTGGGTGTGGCTATATTCTATCATTATAACAATTTAGAAACTTTACTTACAATATTATAAGAATATTTCCAAAATAAATGTTTTATTTTATAATTACGTGACTTCTAAATGATTTCAAAATTGAATGAGATATTTCTCTCAAATATTTTTGATTTAATCTATGTCAACATCCATTGATGGATTTTACACTTGTTTGAAGTTAATTTATTATAATTCAATATTCTATATTGTATTAAAGGTTTAGGGATAAGTTTGACTATGGATGTGTTATTTTTATACCATTCATGGTTTATGGATAAATTATTATCATTGTTTATACTAGTTTTAATACCAATACTTATGTTTTGTTTCAACTTTTTTATTCGAGGAATATGTTAGACTTAGTAAGTGAAGGGTGGATCCCTCTATAGATCCTTGATGAAATGGTAGGTCTCACAAGACAAACTAGTGTCTTGGAAGAAGGCCATGACATAATATTATTTGTAGTCTTGGCATGAGGCCATGACTATGTGGTTATGATGTCTGACATTATGTATTCCGTCATTACGAAATTGGATATTGATATTACATGTGATTATTCATCTAGTAGAATATCCATGTAAATAAGTAAATTGAATTATTTGATTTATATTTTCCATATTGTTCTGAATTTTATGTTTTAAAGGCTTATGTTTTATTCTTATACATTTTCTTAAATTTTTATTCTTTTTTACGATAGTTTCCTCTATATTGTTATCCTTACAGAGCATCTAAGCTCACCCCTTTCTTATGTTTTTTTCATAGAATGTGAAATGTAAAATATGATTAACCTGAAGGGATAGGACAAGGAAATAAGTGTGTTCAGAGAAGACACAATGTTCTTTTTTTATTTCATGATGTAATGTAAAACTTATGTATGTATCTAGTACTTTCAAGCTACTAAACAAATCAGTCTTTCAAGAATTGATCTCTTCTGATCATGCCAATGTTTTTTAATAATTCACTGACTATGGGTAACTAGGGTTGGGGTGTTACCGTTGGTATCACATGAAGTTTATTACAAACCTTGGAAACTATTTTTTTTTGAAAAACCTTGATTAGAGAACATTACCATAAGATATACTTTGAGGATTAGTGTAAAATAAATCCCTGGAATTTTGGTAATGTAGAGATTTTGTGATTTTCCTAAGAAATATATCCTTTCCTAGATATGATCAGGTAGAGGCATCTCTAGAAAAAATGTACATAATAGTTAAAACTCTAATAGGGAGTTTTGGGCTTGACCTGTGGTATCCTTGTACATGACAACAAGCCTTGATACACTCATGGTTATGACACTCCGATGGGATATGCTTAAGATAGTTCAAATTTTATTTACAAACCATTATGAAGGATTTATGAGTAAATAATTCCTCAATAATTTTTTCTTGATTATAGATTATATGCATAATATATTAAATTTATGATAAGTATTTTACTAGTTTGGAATTATATATTGTCATTCATAAACTAATATTGGGTATTCTATTGTTTTGAAATAGTGACTAGTAGAAGGAATGGAAATCGTATCAATACACGTAATCCATGTAAGGATTTCCCTCTTACTCATGATAAATATATTAGATAAGGTGATGCAACTGGTTCTGAACATCTTATAACCATACTTGGGCAACTCACTTAGGTTTTGAATAATAACCATATGCGTATGAAGCACCCTGATCAACAATGTAAGGGATCAATGTTAGATCACTTCGTGAGGAAACAACAGCCAACATACAAAGGTTATAAAAATCCATTTTTAGCTGAGTAATGGATAAGTTCCTTAGAGAAAATATTTTATGCTTTCGGGATTTGAAAAATGGAAAAAGTTATCATCGTAGTTTATTGCCTTAAAGGAGATGCCGATAAATGGTGGCCATTAATTAAAAAAAAGAGGATGAAGAAGTATCAAATATGGAATGGAGTGAGTTTAAAGAGATTTTCATATAAAAATACTTTCATTGAGACCATCAAGAATATATAGAGAGGCACTTTCTACGTTTGAGGCAAAAGGAGGATGTGAATGTCCCAAATTATGAGGCTAACTTTAAAATTTTAGAAAGGCATTATACAGATTATATATGAAACCCAAGGAGTAATACTGATCGATTATTTTATGGGTTAAAACCATTTCTCTCTTGATAATTAGTCTCATAATCCATCTCATCGTACAAAGATATAGTCTCATGATTTATCAAGACATAAAAAAGAAATCTCAACATCCTATGACTTTAAAGAAAATAAAGAGAAGAAGAGATCTTATGAACACTCTAAAAATGGAAACAAGGGGATAAAGGGAAAAGATGAACTTACATCCTATAGTAAATGTGGGAAGAAACACCCTGGTACTTTCCTAAAGGGAATGAGAGTTTGTTACATGTGTGGTGAAAAGGCCACCAAGCTCGTGATTGCAAAGGGAAGAAAGAGCATGTCAATGTTGAATGATAAAATTGTAGATAATTGGGGAATTATGAAAATAAATGTCCTAATAACAATGAAAATTTACCTCAGAGAAGGATAAGGGACCAAGGCCAAGCTTATGTGGTCACTACTACTGATGTTGAATCTTCGAATGATGTGGTGGTCTGTAATTTAATGGTTTCCGCAAATTTATCCAACGATTCATTTGATTTTGGATCATCACATTGTTTCCTATAGTCACAGTTTTATAAGAAAATTATATATTTATAATTTGATTTAACAAGAGAGTTGTCAGTCAAAACTCCTAAGGGAATTATAATTGAAACAATGTTTGGTGAATTAGTTCTCATTAAGGCATATAAACAATCATTATCTGCAGATAGAATCATCATAATCATGATTTATTTTGATATAATCCTCAATATGGATTGGATTTGGGACCATGATGTGAAAATTTATTGTAAAAAGAAGAAGGTTACAATTTTTTATGTTAATAAGGAGTACGTTATATTTAGAGCAGAAATATCACCATCTGATTTATATTTAGATCCAACCCTTGTAGCTCTACTAAATTCAATTATTGTGGGGGAAGAAAGTGAAATAACTATGGGTGAGGAATGGAATGTTCAAATAGAGGACACACCCATTGTGCAAGAATATATTGACGTGTTTCCAGAGGATTTACGTGAACATCCTCTAAAATGTGAAATTGAGTTTTCCATTGCTTTAATTCCTTGTTCAAGGCCCATATTGAAGACCTCTTATAGAATGGTCACTGTAGAATTAGTGGAACTAAAGAAACAACTATAGGAATTGAGTAACAAATCATTTATTCACCTAGGTGTTTCTTCATGGGGAGCCCCTTCTCTTTTTGTTAAGAAGAAATATGGATCTATGAGGTTGTACATTGACTATAGGGAGACCAACACAATAACAATAAAGAACGAGTATCCCCTACCACGCATTGATGATTTATTCAACCAAGTTCATGGAGATCAATATTTTTCAAAGATTTTCCTTCAATATGGATATCATTTATTGTGTGTGAATAAGGAAGACATTCCAAAGAAAACATTTTGAACAAGGTACAGGCATTATGAGTTTACATTATTGCCTTTTGGACTGACTAATGCAGCCTCTATTTTCATGGATCTAATGAACAGAGTTTTCATTTAATATCTTGATGAATTTGTAGTGGTATTTATTGATGATATATTGGTATACTAAAAATTCTACAAAGATCATGAAAATCACTTGTACACTATTCTGAAAACCCTTAGAAGAAATGAATTATTTGGGATATTTAGCAAGTTTGAATTCTGGCTTCAGGAGATTTATTTTCTTTGATATATTGTCTCTATGGTTGGAATCCCTATTGATACTTATATGAAAAGAGAAATACATGAATTTACTACACCTATTAGTATAACTAAGGTACACATTTTTATTGGTTTAGAAAATTATTATCATAGTTTCATCCATAATTTTTCCTGATTAGAAAACCCATTAACGAATATCACACGTAAAGGGGATAAATTTGTTTCAAAAATATAGTGTGAAGAATGTTTCGAAGAACTGAATAGAAGATTATTCAATTATCCTGACCTGGCTCTACCATCGGGGGATGATGGGTTTGTAATTTATAGTGATTCTTCAATGAAAGGACTTGCTTGTGTCTTTATGTAGAATGATACTGTTATTGCCTATGCATCACGTCAGCTAAATATTAATGAAAAAACTATCCTACTCATGATATTGAGTTCGTAGCTATAATCTTTGCTTTGAAGATATGGAGACACTATCTCTATGGTGAAAAAATGTCAGATATATACTGATCTAAGAGATTGAAGTATATTTTCTCATAGAATGAACTTAACATGAGGCAAAGGTGATGGCTTGAACTACTCAAATATTATTACTGCAATATACAATACCACCCAAGGAAGGAAAATAAGGTGTAAGATGCTTTGAGTAGAAATGATCATGTATTTTTGAACAAGATGGGAGATGAAAGGGATCCTATGTTCATGGATCTAGTAAAGATGGATATTGGAATAATCATTGAAGTTGAAACAATAATACTTTCCAAATGGTTTCCAAACCATCTTTATTAGAAAGGTTAAAAAGTTTCAGACTGATGATGATGAGTTTCAAAAGAAAATTAACGCTGTGAATGATGGGAGATTGATTGAATTTGTATATTAAGATGGAATTTTTAAATATGGGAAGAGAATTTGTGTTAATGAAATACTTTATCTAAAAAGGGAATTGTGGGATGATGCTCATTGCTCCAATTTCTCAGTTCACCTTGGTATATCAAAGATGTATAGGGATTTGAAGGAACATTTTTTGTGGGACAACATGAATTAGGATATTTCTGATTATGTGTCAAGATATATTGTTTTTCAATAGGTGAAGGATGGAAGAAAACCTCCTAGAAGAGTCATGAAACCACTTCCCATACCTGCGTGTAAATGGGATGATATTATGGTGGATATTTTCATGGGGATACCAAAGACTCCCATAAGGAATGACTCAATATAGGTCATTGATGATCGTCTTACCAAGTTAGCAAATTTTTGTACTATAAGAGAAGATTTACCACTTGAACATTTAGAAAAACTATATATTAATGTTTTTTTAAGACATAATGGGGTAACCATATCGATTGATTATGATCGTGATCCCCATTTTACATCAATATTCTCCGAAAGTCTTCAAAAATCCATGGATACTGAACTTTGTTTGAGCACAGCCTACCACCCTCAAAGTAATAGTCCATCAGAATGGACTATTAAAATCTTTGAAGACTTGTTGAGATCTTGCTCACTTGACTTTCAAGGTATGTGGGATCAATATTTACCTCTAGTATAACATTCCTATAATAATATCTTCCATTCAAGTATTCAGATTGCACCATATGAAGCATTATATGGAAAGATATGTCGCACACCAACTTGTTGGGTCAATGTTATTGAAAGAAAACTTATAGGCATAGAGCTTGTTTAGGAAACAATGGAAAAAGTGAATATTATCCAAACCCACATCAAAGTAGCTCTAATTAGGCCAGATATCTATGCCGATAACCAAAGGAAGGATTTAGAATTTCATGTTGGGTATCTTGTTTTCGTGATAGTATATCCATGGAAAGGTGTTATACAATTTGTTAATAAGGGTAATTTATGTCCCAGGTACATCAGAACTTTAAAAATTCTAGAACTAAATGGAGTTGTACCTTACCATTTGGCAATGCCTCCAAGTATATCCAATGTTCATGATGTGTTCCATGTATCACTGTGGAGAAAATACATAACTGAACCAAATCATATACTCATCTATAAAGAAATTGAACCGGAACCCAATTTTTTTTATTGTGAAGAGCCTGTCATGTTTATTGATACCAGAAAACAAGTGATGAGAAACCAGATGACTCATATGGTAAAAGTTCTACGGAGAAACCATAAGATAGAAGAGTAAATGTGTGAACTCAAGGAACTTATGACAAATAACCACCTGAATCTTTTTACACAACAGTATTCTAGAAATTTAGAGGACAAAATTATTTGAAGGAGAGAAGAATGTAACACCTCAAAATTATAGTGTAAGTTTCTCTTTGAATAATGCAATAGCTTGCGTTGTACGCAACTTCGAGTCCAAGCACACCACGACCAATAAAAGTAGCCATTATGAATAGTTATACCCAATTTTTGAAATTTTATAAATTTTATTTTTGAAAATGGACATCATTTTTGGATTTAGGATATCAAAATTTTCTTAGGTTGAATTTTTGGTATTTTTCTAAAAACATTCAATTTTTGAAGAATCGTGAAAACACTGCGTTATTGTTTAAAACCAACTTTTTATTTAAATTATTATATATTTTGTTTAAATTTTTTTACGTCAAAATACATACAAAATACCTATATTATTCCAATGTAATTCATTGGAGTCATTTTATAATAAGAATGGATATAGAAAATTTTACTCAACTTTTTAACATCTTTTACCCACCTTTGAGGATCATTTAAAAATTTTCATAAAACACAATTTCACCACTTTTGTGAATTGAATTTCAAGAATCTAAGAGACACAGTTGACATCAGTATGTAAAATTTGGTTCAATAAGATGGAAATAATTTTTGATGAATTGTAACTTTTGAATTTAATTTACCAGGGTTAAAAGTAAATAGGGTAATTAAAGGTAAAAATGATTTAATAATTACCCTAACACTTGTCCTAACTCTATTGTATCATTATATTTAGACCAAAATAAATCTTAGGAATAAAATATGATCCTTTTTTATCCACTTGTATTATATTAGGACATTTTTATTATTTTATTTAAATAATATTTAAAAGTATTAAATTCAAATTTTAATAACAAAACCATTTTTAATATAGGGTTATATATAATATAAATTCCTATATAAATATTCATTAGAAATATAAAAATATTTCATACATAATATTATTTTATTTATTATTTTTAGGAATTAAATAATTAAATTTATTTATGACACAATGCTGTTGTAGTAATTAGCTTATTAATGAAATATTAAAATATTTTATATTATAAATAATAAAATAAATTTAAATTGAGTCTTATGATGAATTACACTAATTTTTTATGTTAATATGACATGTTAGGGTTTATTCAATTAATTTGTTTTGAATTAATAAACTTTTTATGACTTTAAAAAAATTAATTACAGAATTGTGTCAAAATTGACATAAATGAGTTAAAAAAACAATATTATTGATTGATATAATATTTGTAAAAATATAAGGCTCAGAAAAAAGGAATTAGATAAGGTTATATATGTCAATAAATAACCAGTTGGGTATCTCTTGTATTTTTATAGTATGTTTATTAACTATTTATTATAATAATACAAGAATACATGGTAAAAGTTAAACTATTTAACTAAGAGTTAAATCTGAAAGATAAGCTTAATATGGTGACCTAACCCTATCTAAAACCTATTGGTTGAGATTTTTTCAACCAAGACCCACCTTATCCTTGAAATAAATTATTTTGGAGCCATTATAAACTGAATGTGATTGTATAATAAACTAATATTTAAAGCTTTTCCTAATGTGACCCTCACCTCTCTTATAAAAGGGTACTTCTCCTTATCTTAATTTCACACCCCTAAGCCATTTGAATCATCCAAACACTACTCAAATATCCTCAAAATACCGTAATTTCAATCTAGATTCCTTAATTTTATCATAATCCAAACTAAGGATCCATTTTGATCAAATCAAAAGGAAGCATCTGAAAAAGAGGTAATAATTTCATCACCTCTTTCAATGTTCTTTTCTTCATCCACTTTCTATTTATTTGTTTTTTCTATACCAAATTAATAAATCCAATACCTTATAATTACTTTTATATTATTATAAATATTGTACAACCATATTCATTATTATATCCATCCCATGAAGGAAAAAGTCACCATATGTGCGTACGCATGGCTTACCATCTCCAAGTCGTGGTGTAGTTTGTTATTCAACACTTCATTATTTAGATGGGTATAATGATAAGTATAATTTATTTTAATAATAAATAAAACATGTTAATTATTTTTTTATATGATATACCATTCTATTTCATACTATTTTACCATCAGAAGAAGGATATTGTTGCTTAAGCGTATGTACGGATTACCGTCTCCACGAACGCGATAAGATTCATTACCCCATTGTAACCATTCAAGAATATTTTTCATTTTATGAATAAAAATAATGTTTAATAACTTAATATAATGTTTTATATTAATCAAATACATCTTATCCATAACAAACATTACATACGTAATAAAATATATAAAGGAAAATGAATCAGTAATCACCCGAAACAATGATACTATTGAAATATTATTATCAACGAAATATTAGAAGAACATATATGATATAATATTTATGTATGTGGTTCTTGTATAATTTAATAACAGCTATTTAACTATTAAACATAAGGATATCATACCCTCATCCAAGGAAAATTACAAGGTAAGGGTTAATTTTACAATCTCTTTATTATCTGAGGTTGTTAATACGTAAGTATCTACTAAGACCTCTTTATCATCCATATCCATGTTTCTTAAAAAGTTATCTAAAAAAAAATTTACTACTTATTAGACAATGGATTCACTTCATTTTTACCCTTTTTTGACTTTTTATAAAATGTTCTGAATGTAATATTTGCATTTTTTTTTCAAACAAGGTACTTTATGACCTTTTCGACCAATTAAGGTAAGATTGTTTTTTAACGTTTACAGCGGGTGCGGCTATTTTATGCCTTTATAACACGTTAAAATATTCCCATACAAGCTTATAAGAATAATTTCAAAGTAAAATTTTTATTTTATAATTACATGATGTTTAAATGATTTCAAAATAGAAAGATATATTTCCCTCAAATAGTTTTGATTTCATCTCTGTCAACATCCTTTGATGAATTTTACATTTGCTTGAATTTGATATATTATGATATAATATTCAATATTGTACCTATTGGTTTTGTGATATGTTTGACTATGTATGTGTTATTTTAATACCATTCATGGTTTATGGTTAAAGTATTGACATTTTGTATGATAGTTTTAATTCAAATGTTAATGTTATGTTTCAACTTTTTCATATAATGAATGCATTGGACTTAGTAATTGATAAGTGGAGCTCACTATAGCTCCTCGATGCATCGGTAGGTCTCATGAGAAAAACATGGGTCTAGTCATAATGCCTTGAAAAAATCTTATTTATAGTCTTGGAACGATGCCTTGACTATGTGGTTATGAGGCCCGACATTATGCATTCCATCATTATGAAATTGTCCACTGATATTACATGTGATTATTCGAATAGTAGAATATCCATGTGAATAAGTAAATGAAATTATTTGATTTATATTTTCTATATTATGCTGATGTTTAATTTTAAATGGCTTATGTTTTAGTCTTATACATTGCCTTAAATTTTTATGCTTATTTATGACAGTTTCCAATATATTTTTATCCTTACTAAGCATCCGAGCTCACCCATTTCTTATGTTTTCTTTTTTCCAGTATGTGAAGAAGTATATTATGATTAACCTATAGGGATAGGCTAAGGATATGAGTGAGTTCAAAGGGTACATAATTATGTTTTTTATTTCATGATGTAATGTAAAACTTATGTACCTATCTAGTACTTCCAAGGCTACTAAACTAATTGGTCACTCGAGACTTGATCTCTTATGATCATTCTAATGTTATGTAATAACTCACCAAATCTGGGTAACTAGGGTCAGAGAATTACAGGAAATGTGCCACTAAAGTAGGGTTATAAGGCAAAGAGTAAAGTTTATTTTATGTGGGAAAGAGCATAGTGATTCTTATGAAACCAAAACTGAAATAAAATAATTTTACTTATAAAAAGGTGTGTTTTAAAAATCCATTTATGTTTTAAAACATTTCATAGAATGGTACAATAAAATAGGTAATTAAAATAGAGGTGTTACCTTTTATAGGCATTTTGAAAGGAATTGAAAAGTGAACCATTTAAAAATATACATCCCTATAAATGAAAGGTTAAATAAACATTATATATATATGGGACACATATATATATATATATATAATATGATGTAATTGTGAATATTAAAGTTAAAAAGTGAGGTGTTATAGATAATTCATAACCTAAAAGGAAATAGAGAACTTTGGAAAATTACCTTACCATTTTTTCCATAATCATTCCATACTTGACCTTAATTTCCAATGTAACCTAATTAAACTAAATAATTAATTCATTCAAAAAAATGTAAATATATATAATTTTTTATATCTGTTTATTTTTATTTCAATTAGTTATAATGTTCCATTTAATTATTCCATGAGCATTCATTTCATGGTTTTAAAGTAGGACCACTCAGGTTAATTTATTAATATTCTTATAAAATGGGAATACAACTCTAGAAGTAAATGAAAATGGTATTAATTACCTTAAAAAAATATAAATGGTCCTAAATACCCATATTTGGTGGATATAAAGGTTATTTATGGATTAAAAACATTAACATTTGATGTTCAGTTTTATTAGAAGGTTTTACAGACCACCACTAACTAGTTTTATTTTATTTATTATTATGAATATATATTAAATATCGAAAAAATATTATATTATAATTATTATATTATTATTTAAGTTCAATAATATATTTTTAACCTACCATGAAATTTGTAATAGGAAATTAAAACTCATTATCCATAGAAGAGGTTAACCGACAAAATATGGACAATGGTTTCATTTCAATGAACAATAGGAGAACTGAAATGTATGGGTGGTATATATTCCATAAGAACTATAAAATCATATTATATATAAAATATAATTCATTTATTTTTCAATTTTTATGAGGCAGTTTAGGAAAATGTAGGATAAGAAACGAATTTAATATAGTTCATTTGAGAATCTTACCTCTTGAATATCACCTCTATGAAAGACCCCTATTGTAACCTGGAAATAGATTTTTGGTGAGATGAGTTTCAAAAGAATATGGGAAAGAGTGGTGAGTATAGGTTTTGGTATATGATTTTAATGATTAAAGTATTAATAGATTGTTCAATAATAGGTGGTGAGTGGTGGTACATATATAGAAGAGGGGTTTTTATGGATATCATATTCATTAGTTTTTTATTTTTGCTCAAGATTATTATTATAATTGACTCTTGTGACTATTTAAAAAAATATTTTATGTTATTTTGATATAATGGATTCTTAAATCATCTATAATGGATAATTTCATGTATTCTTTAAATAATGATAAATACCATAAATTACGAAATTTAAATGTTCAACAAAATTCAAATATTTTAGAAAAAAATTCATGCTAACAATTTTTCAATGTGCTTATTTTAAAATTTTAATTCACATTATGAAAATAATTTTTAAATTATGGGTAAAATAATTTTCAACTAAAACCCTCATTTATTTAAAAAAAAATCTTTTATTATTATTATAAACGATTTTATGACCCTTTGATAAATTACTTATGGTCCCCTAAAACTATCTTATCCTTATAATATTACATAATATTACATTATAAATCCATTTTATTTAAATAAATATTATTTTAAATAATTAAATTTATTAAAATAGTGTGATAAAACATTTTGGTTTTATAAAAACAAAAACAGTTAATTTATCATTATCCAACCATTTGTTAACTTGTAACTTGGTTTAAAAATATAATCTATAATTTATTAGATACATGAATACTGTTTTACACTTCCATGGGAAAAATTTATATTCAAAATATAATATTACTTTTTCAAATGGTCAAATTACCATTCTAGTGGTTAGGTTACTTCTCCAACTATCTAATTACTATTCCAATTGTCAGATTCATATGTGTCATCTGGATTAGATAAGTTATATATACGACTCATATATCATTCATTAATTATCAATATAAATTTTCTTTCAATTATATATATACTTTAATCTTCAAAATTAATTTTTTTAATAATATATATAATTATTTTTAAATCATTGTTCATGAGTACGATATTTCTAGTGGATGAAGGAGTTCAAAATTTACATATACTACATATCTTATTTTCTATTTTAACATATTTTCAAATTATGTACTGTTATTAGTTTAGTTGTTAAATAATGTATAATTATTCATTTATGAGAATAATATTTCATTTTTTTCTCTATGTGGTGTCAGATCTTTACATTGTACAAAAATTTTATAAAAAGGGAAATTCCATTAATAATGTTCTGGATTATTACATTCTTCCACATTTATTAATTTTCAACCTTGAAATTTCATTTTAAATACTATTATTAGAATATTTGAGGGTACATATATTTCAATTCTTTAGTTCCCATGTAACTTCCTCATATATATGGTTTTTCAATCGTACTTTTACTAGGGGAGTTGTCTTATTGCATATAAATTTATCTCTGGGGTCTAGGATCGCCATCAGCTGCTTCACATTAGAGTGATAATTATAGAGATATACCACCAAGGAATTTTGTACATTACAAGGATCGTATATATACTCCCTTTATAGGGATGCATGGAATACATCATGTACTTGAGACATGGTCAGTGGATGTGTTATTAGATAGGACATGGCTCTTATATGATAATGAATCTCAATGAGGTCGATGTTTCTTGGAAATGGATTTTCCTTATTCCCAAGCATTATAAATTAGTTCATTGGTGATATAATGATGATTACATTATCTCTAAATTCGAAATATATGTCTAATCAACCATTATCAGTATAGCCCTTATATCAACTCAAATAATACCTAATGTACAGTTGAATGGTCTTAATTGTTTATATCATTTCCTAAATCATTTTAATTCCAAACTTCTTGTGTTTTCCAAATTCCTCAAAATATAGTATTTCTCATTATAATTACCAATAAATGGATTCATATAGAGCTATTTGGATGCTTTATTGGAAATAATTTTTGTTATATAACTCAACCAAAGGAAGAACTTGTTCCCACCCTCCATTGAAGGGCATTGAGAATTCCCTCAAAATTTATAACAGTGCTTGGATTGTCCACTCATATTGCCCATAAGTATTGAGGGTGATAATCCATACTGAAGCTCAAATAATAATTTATATCCTGTTGGAGACTCTTCCAGATTATGGAGATAAATATGAGTTCTCAATTTTATAAAATTGATAATGGTAATCCACCCAGCCTCACCACTTCTCTTATATATATATCCATGAATGTAGGTTGACTAAGAAGTCCTCTCATATTTTAATGAATTTACAAGTATTCATAAGATTATACATAATAAAAAATATTTATTTATTTCCATTTTATGCCTCCGATAGACTACTAAAAATATATAAGTTGACATTTTCCCTTTTTCATGTTTCTATGGGTAATAGTCACATCATCTTTTTATTATTTTTTACTTTCAACCTTCACTTGTGGAGATACCAAGAACTTATATGTATTATCCAAAATAATCACCATCATAATTTCCCACCAATAGTTCTCTCAGTGGTCTCAATTTAAATTAATTATACCTCATTAGATATACAATGTTAAGAAATGTACATCATTCAAAATCTTATTCATTATATCAGTGTATGATATAATATATATTCATGACTAAAATCTTGCTACTCTTTCCTCGTCAATTTTTAACACTAATAATTTCCCATTTCTGATTTCTTACTCTTTCATCTCAATTTCAACATCACCTCTTTGATAACATTATCATCATTAATTTAGTTGAAATATGTTTTGTACTTTGATCATTTACCACATTATTCACTTTCTTCGGATAATAGTGGAATGGTGTTTCATAATTCTTGAACTTTTGGGAATATATTCATTGGATTATATTAATATCCTTATATGTGAATTTATATGTGATACTCTAATGATCCATTTATATTGAATTCTTCATCCCATATAGATAATTCTTTGATATTTTCATTTCAATGATTACTACCAACAATTCCAAATCAGGAATTGGATAATTTCACTCATGAGCATTCAAAAATCTTAAATAAAAGGTAATAAACTTATCATTTTACTTCATTGTACAAGGTAATAAATTATTTCAAGTATAACTATATACCATGAAGTGGTTACCACATGTGGGTAGTGTAAATACTGGTACAATGATAAGAAACCTCTTTAACTCATTTATGCCCTATTCAAATTCACTGATCCATAAAAACACTACTCCATTCCATGAAATCTTGATTAGAGAGTGTGAAAATCATGAGATGTTTCTCACAAATAATTGGTAATACATAGCTATTCCAACGGAAATATAGTACTCCATTATAGATACTAGTAAAGGTCACTCCCCAATTTCTTTTATCGTAGAAGGATCCACAAGTATCACTTTACTGGTGATATCATTCCATAATAATGGCAATTCCTCTATCCAGAACACATAATTACTCAACTCTGTATATGGATTCTCATTCATCAAGGTCCTCAACATAGTATACAATTGCTTCTCATTCTCATATATAATCTTAGAGTATATTAGAATATAATAAATAAAGAATCAAAATATATGTCAAGGAAATATCTAAATAATATATTCATTATGGCCAATAAAATAATTGGATCGTCTTGGAGTCCGAAGTGCATCACTATGAACTCATAGTGTCCATACCTCATTCAAAAGGAGGTCTTGGGAATATATTCCTTCTTAACCTTTAATTGGTGATATCCTGACTGAAGGAAAACCTTATAGAAATAAAATACACCATGTAGTTGATCAAACAATTACTCTTTGCATTGAAGGGGATACTTCTTCTATATCATGATTTTGATAATCTCATTGTAATCAATTCATAGTCACATATATCAATCCTACATCTCCACCATAAATACTACTGCAACCCAAAATGAATTACTCAGGTGTACAAAACCATAGTCCATGTTATCTTCTTAGTATTTAATTAGTTCATATAACTTAATGGTGTCCATTATGTATAGATTAATGGATATGGATAGATACACAATGATAATTTCTATCAAGAACTCAACCTCTCATTCAAAAGGATGATCGGGGAATTCATCCGGCAAAACATCAGTGTAGTCCCTCTCAAGGAATGTCTTCAAGCATGATCCTCTCCTTTTTCTAAATAAGTTAAACTTCATATGGTCACTCATAAAGAAATATAGTCCACACATGATGTAGTAATTCCAAAAGAGATTAATCCTCCTCCTTAAACATATATATAATTATAGGATGACTTGGGAAGTGAAGAGTGATTTTCCTCTCTCAACGATTGATGTTGGATTTATATAATGATATCCAATATATTCCCAATATAAAATAAAACTCCACTAAAGGTTGTATGATAAGATTTTTTTGGGAGATTCAATCTAGAAACATTGAATAATTATGAGTTATATACTTGAGAAGAAATAGTTTCTCTATTTTTATCCTCACAAATAAATCAACCCATATATTTTTAGGTGGTGTATAAATAGTTCTACAAATATGAATGATATGAAATAATGTGAAGAATGAAATAAAGAACTACATTCTCTATTCTTAAATGCATAACCAACATACCTATCCCCACATCATTTTTAGGATCCACCTTAACACTAGTGATAGAATATGACTATCCTTTCTCTCTACGACATAGATGTTATTATTGTTGATTACCTCTAACAATCATTTCATTATTTCATTTAATTAGATAATTATTTTTTTGTTTTCAATTAAAAGTTATACTGTAGTTTTAGTGTTGATCGGACCTTTCTTTTTTTCATCAGCATTACTGGGTTTCTTCATTTCCTTTCATCCCTGATTATACTGATTCCACCTCCTTCTAAATTCTAAATATCTATTTAGTTCTTTTAATGAGTTTTCAAGATTCATTTTCACTTAATTTTGAAAAGTGGGATGTTTAGTTTTCATTCAACTATTTTCTCTATTGATTTATCCTCCCATATTAAAATCTATTTTTCTATTTGTTATCTCTAGTCCTACTAGACCACTGAGATTCACCAATCTAAATCGCGACCTTAAGGGGACAATAAACAATCTCGTTATATATATATCAATGTCTTGAATCACTAATTATTTTTAACGAATCATCTTTATTACTCTAAATAAGTGACCCCCTTGCTTTAAATTTTCATGAAAAAGTTAGAGTCATATTGTGGAATCCTTTTAGTTTTTTCCTCACACAAACTGATATACCCATCCACTCTTTTCATCTGTCAGAGGAACACCCTCTCAATTTATAACAAAGTTTTTGGGAAATATATTTAGTGAAAAAGTATTTTCTCAATACCTTATTATTTAATTAAATCAATTTCCTCTTTAGAATTCATATTCTTTGTCATTTTTAACCACTAGTTAGTCTCCCTATAAAAATATAGTCCACGAGTAGACATTCAAATTTTCAAAGAATATGATGAGAGAGAATATCTCATTGATGGTTTTATACCATTGTTCTGGGATGAGGGGATCAGAGGATCCACAAATAGTAGGAGGCATTTTTCACATAAATGATTCAAATGAAACATGATCTTTCTTATAATAAGGAGGGAATTATAGATGATTCATGTCATAAATCATAACTTGAGAAAGTATATCTAGAACTATAATAACGTTTTGGGCTCTTGATCTTATCAATTGAGGAATCTCATTTGGGAATAATCAAATTACCTATCACATTTGTTATAAAAAAATGTTCTCCTATTTCCCTCTATTATCTAAAAATAAAAAACAAAATTATGGGGTTGAATACTCCGCAAATGTGAAAATAAAAAGGAAACTATAAAAAATAAAAGGAATAACATACAAATGAAATGTATATACTAATATATCAATCTATAAATTTAAATATAGATTATCTATGGTCATTGTTTATATAATTAACCTTATCCATGGGCATCTCACTAAATGTTTATAGTACAAAAATCCACAAATAAATTTTACCACTAAATGAAAAAACTATGGAAACAAAATCCTTTTACATATATTTTTAAATTATTTTTAACATAAATATCCACTAAAATGATTAAAAATCCTAGTGCATTTAGAAGACAAGATACATAAATAGACAATATGAAATTAAAATAAAACATTATTTTTTAATCTCCATAATGAGATCCTAACATACCTTGCCTCAAAAACCTTCATTGGATACCATAATGAATACATAGGCAAAAGGGGTCAGACAAAAATCCCATTAAAGGGAAAACATGGAAATGTGGAAAAACATATGTGCCAAATTGAAGATAATGATAACAGAAAACTCATTTCTAATGAAAAATCATATGGAGGCATTGAATAATTAACATGATATTATAATATCATGGAAATATAGGCATATGGTGGAAATATATAATATGACATAAATTGAAGTCAATGATGAATATGAAGACAATATAACATAGTGGATAGATTCCCATAATGGATTGGGTTTACTACCTAATCTCATACAAAACAACTCATGATAATAGAATGTTACCCAATTAATTAGAGAGCTATGAGAGGATACACACCATACCATGTATGTTATTATGCAGGCCACATAACGAATTCCAAAAAATACATAATAAAAAAATATACAAAAGAATTAATTTGGTTTCATAATCATGTCATATGGAACAACAAGAGGGAATATCATAATGGTTTCAAAAATAAAGGGATTAAATCATTACTTTATATTCATAACGGAAAATGAATTATTGATGATAATAAGTTATTTATTACCCATGTTTTGAATATAAAAATAGATAATAGTTAACTTTGTAAATGCAAAACTAATGAGGTGTTTTGAGGAAAAGAGTAATGTGTCTCTTTGAGAGGGAAATGATACAATGATTAAAAAAACCATAAGTGAACTAAAATCATGTTCTAAATAAAAATTATTTTTGTTTACAAAAATTTTATTTGTAATTCATTTAATTTATTGGTACATTAAAACAGGTAAGTAAAATAGAGAAGTTCCCCTTAATCGTATCTCCAAAAGGAATTGAGATGGGAAACTCTAAATCATGCTTATCCAAATCAAATAAAGAGAATATAAACATGTTATGTATCATTAGGAGATATATACATAACATATAAGATTTAGTGAAGAATATTATATTAATAATGTGAGGTAATAGAGAGAATGAGTAACCTTGATTTAAATAGGGAGGTACAAACAGATCCATTCCCTTATGGTCCAGAATCATTATGTACTTGATCATAGTGTCGTGAGTAATAAATTTAATACAATTAAATATAAAATTAATGAACTATTACATATATATTTTATTTTTCAAATTTTGTTATGTTTATTTGTAGTTATTTAGATTATTTTTAAAGATTAATTTTGTTCTTATAGGAGCTTTCATTTCATGGTTCCAAATTCTAATCACTTTATGTTCTTATCAAATAGAACTACAACTATAGATGGGAAATGAAATTTTCTTCATGACTTAAAAGGAACATAAATGGTCCGATATACCAATATATGTTATGAAATAAAGATAGTACATTGAGTTAAAAATCTAGAATTATGTGACTAGTTTTTTTAGTTAGTTCTTCCAACTATCATGAATTCATTTTTTATTATTTAGGATTATGTAAATATATTAATTAAATTACATATTATATGTCATAATATACATTTTATCCTCTTATTTAACCATAATAACTGTTTTATGAACATAATTTATGGAATAAATGGAAAATTTAAATTCATTATACCTAGAGTTTGTGAACCGATATAATAAGCACAATGGTTTCATTTCATTAAATAAAAGAATAAAATAAATTTTTTGATGGAATATTTACATTAGGAATACATAATTCTAGTATATATATATTTCATAATTTATTATGTCATTTTGAATGTGGGAGATGAGGATATGGTAGGAGAAGTTAAGAATTTAAAAGAGGTTGTTTGAGATTGTTGCCTATTAAATATCTACTCTTTAAAGGAATAATTAATAAACATTGAATTTTTCTATTGGTGACACCAATAGAACAATAATATTTCTGAGAGTGGGGATGAGACGTTCTTGTAGGTAATTCTCATGAATCACGATTTAAGATGTGTGTAGAGAAATTGTGATATATATAAAGAGATGAGAGGGGTGTTTTTGAATATTATATTCATTAGTTTATTATTTTGGACCCTAAAAATCATCATTATTGATTATTATGGTTATATAATGTCAATGGGACATGTGAGTACGAGATAATTGGTTCTTACATTAGCTATGACTCAAAATTTCCTTTCAATGGCTTATAATATTAAATACTAAAAATTGATGTATTTCACTATTCAACATAAATTCTAATATTTTAGAAAAATACCAAAAATTAACCTATACATTTCTCTTTCTGTATTTTTAAAAAATGAAATGAATTATAGCACACAACATCCCAAATATGAGAAATTTAATTTTTTAAAAAAATCCCCATTTATTCGAAAAATATCAATATTAATATTATAATTTACTTTATGAACCTTTTAAAAATTACCTATGTTCACATTTAAATATCATAACATCATAATAAAATGTAATATTTAATTTATAATCTTTTTTATCTTAATAAAATTTATTTTGAATCTTTATATTTTTATAAAATTTAGATAAAAGAATTTATAATTTTTAGAATTAGAAACTCTTAATTTATCATTTTAAAATCATTTATTTACATGTATCTTGGTTTTAATATTTCATATTTTTATTTTATATGACACCTTGATATTATTTTACACATTATTCAAGGTGTTTACTATTATAACTATGAAATTACTATTCTTAATGATTAAATTACTGTTCCAATGGTAATGTTTCTATTCTAATAATTAGATTTCTATTTCAATTATAAAATTTATAATGGTAATATGGGTTTAAAATGTTATAATCATACCAATTATTCTATTAATTATTCCATCACTTATATTCTCTCCCAAGGTTACAGATTCTTTTAACATGAAATAAATATATTTTATTTGTAACATTTTGTTTTTTTCTAAATATTTGTTCCTGACTATGACCATTCTAGTGAATATTTTATGTACAAGTTTTCATATATTAGTTTTAATATTTACTATTTTTTATTCTACTATAATATTTTTCATTATTAATTTCTTAGTTACTGACTAATGTATCATTATTAATTTATATAAATAATGTTTTTTTAGATTCTACATACAGTTTTGTTCTTTATACAATGTGACATAATTATAATTTAAGAAATTCCATTAATAGTATTTTGGGTTATTACAGTGTGTGCCGTAAAATTATAAACATTTAACATCTCTTCATATAATAACCTATAAAAAAAATATGTTTTATAAAGATTCACCTGTCACATAAGAATAATCCATCCAAAATTTATAAGTATGGTACCATTAGAACATACCCCCAGTAGAGAATAATGATAAACAAAATATATATACAAAGATGAAAATTATTTTTAAAGGCCATTAAAACATTTTTGAGAATGCATAATTTTTTTTATGAGTGTCTTCAGTTTAAAATCATTTCACTCACATCTATATAGTCATGAAATCATTATTTATTTTCAATAAAAAATTCATTAAATAAATCATGAATGCATTATAATTGGTACCCATATAGTTACAATATTATTCTATTCACTTAAATAATTTGATTATATTACTTTTCCTGAATTTTGAGTTTATAGTTTAGATGGAAATTTATATATTTTATTAAATTGAAGAAACAAATTACGTGTTTACTCAATTCAGGTTAATTATATGAAATATGAATAATCCAATTTGTTGAATTTCTTTTTTACATAACATTATTGGTTTTATTATTACAAACCTTTTCACACTCAAGGATGATGTATAATTTCCATACCCATTTCAACCTATCTAATGTTTTTGAGTTCCCATGTATATAAGACTGTCTATGAACTCATATGTTTATTATTGTTATAATTTCATTTTATTTTTTATAAGAGTTTATATGTGATTTAAAAAAATGTTACTTATATTGTTAATGGTGGTTGTTGGGAATTCACAATTCTATAATGTTTAATAAGTATTTGTAAAAAACTATTGAATATAATTTTTTTATTTTAGTACATGAAATAATGGATTTTTAGAGTAGATAGAATATGGAAATAACTATTATTTTATATGTTTAAGTTGTATTCAAGAATATGCAATAAATAGTAAAAAAATAAATTCTTTAATTGGATAAAAAAGAAAACCATAATGGATGAAAGGTCTCTTGATTAACATAAAAATTTACACAAAAATATAACAAATATTGAATATGAAATGAAGTAGATTTTCTATGAACTAAATTACACTTTAATAGTGTTAATTAATATCGATTATAATTTCTTGATTGGTTTATCTATCAAGGGAATATTTCTCAACAAATTTATTTTTTATTCATATTTCATAAAATCTTGTTTTTTCTATATATCACAATTGTAATAATATTTTTTATATTGAATGAATTATGAAAAATAACGAATCAAATAAATAGGTACCCACTATATCTTATTAGTTAGATTGGGGATAGATGTTAAAGGTGTTATTTTTCAAATATTTAATAATTTCTTCCACATTTAATTGGGTAACTAGAATATTGGGAAATTAATAAGGGGTTTAGGTAATATACTCAGTTATAAATAATATTTCATTATGATGTTAATCAGAGTGCATATTTAGTAATTTTAATTTGTTTTTTTTAATTTTGACATTATATATTCATCATGTGTTTACATTAATGGAAAAATCCAAATATATTGCGGTTGGAGCCCAATAAATCCATGAAATATAATGCATCGAGTTTTTATGTGTTAACCTATTCTGACTCATAAATTATATGAATTTATGATTTGAACATTGAAAATCATTTTCATCATCGATGTTGTTTTTAATTTCAAAATTATCAATATTTTTATCTCTCCCTGATATTAATCATATTTTAGGAATCTAATTATGTATGACATTTTTTATAATTTTGGCTGAAGACCCCTAATGGAATCTCTAGATCTAGGTGTTAGAACTCATCAAATAAAATGGACTATCTTTCATTTATTTCATCTCCTATTACTAAGGATATTATTAGACCAATTGAATAAGTGATAAATTTAATTGTAGTTTCCTGTAAAATGATTATTATTTAAGTTTTACACAATGTGGATGTTGTTTTTGAAACAAAAAAATTGTGTTTCATTCTATGAATGAAATTTATAAATTTAAATTGAGGATATATGATTTTTTGTGGTCTAAAGTGATATAATTGTATCCATGATTATGTAGTAGTTTTAATTTGGATATTCCCAGTTCCTTGATTTTTGTGTTTGTATTAATGTGTTATTTCCCCACACCTTCATTTGTCAATTTTTATAATTGTTTGTTTTCATTTTTCATTTTTGGTGTATTCTAACAGTTTTCACAGAATTAGATATGGATCTAACAGAATATCCTAGTGCATGATGGTTTTGATGTCTCTCTCCTCCAATAGCCCAAAAGACATCATTTTTAATTATTTTTTTATATTACACCTTTCAAGGGGTGAGGTGGAACCCTTAGAAGGCCTGTATGAGTAAGAATTACATGGTCCGTAGGACTTATAAGAATTCATTGCCCGTAGGATTCAAACATTACATACATCCCATACTAACTACATGAAACTGCTCCTCCCCAGCATCTTCATCGTGAAATCATCTCTCCACCTTTGCATGGCTGTTTGGCTAGTCTTTTTCGTGCAATCATAGGCTTGTCTCAATAGATGGTTCTATACCCTCTCATTCTTGCAATCTGTTTAGATTCTGCTACGGTGAAAGCTAATTTATCATCCTCTTTTTAATGCTTGTTCCTTATAGGTTTTCTGGTTTGCATCTACACTTAAGGTGTTCTGAGGGCCTTGAGGTGGACGGAAGGCCTTACTGGCCCGAATTATTTGGTGGCCCGATGGACTTAATGGAATCGGGGACCAAATCGATGGCTTGAAGGCCCAAATGGGGGAATATTCCTGGATACTACAGTTCCAAACAGTGCCTTAAAGGACTTGGTCTTGATCCAACCAACCTGAATAACCCTAATGTGTTGGTTCAATAAACTAATTTAAGGAATTATGGTAGTTTATTAGTGGTGATTAACTTAACAAACACTAAGTCAAAATGTATAAAAAATAGTGGTGGTTTTCATTAACACCAATTTCTTAAATAATAATAATTGTTATTACCTTAACTAGTGGTTTAATTAAAATAACCTCTAAATTATAATGAGACTCTTATCACCCCTCACCAACCCATGGATAGCACTCTTAATCCACATTCACCCTCTCCCCATTATGGAGACCCCCACCTAGACCCATAATAGCAGCGACGATGATGTTGGCCCTCCTCCCCAACCTCCATTCAATCAACCACTCTCGGACCACATGTGACCTCTCCCCTAAATTCCAATTCACACACTATCCCATAATAGTAGTGACCCACAACTAAAACCCCTAATTTTGGCTCCATATTTCTTTTCTCCCAGTGACCATTATCCCTTCAAACCCAACCCATAAATCAGATGTCACTCTAACCCACTTATCCACATCACCTTTACCCAACATCATTCTTTCCCATATTTCTAGAGATATATCTTTCAATCCCCCATCCTTATGTGCATCTTATGTCAACAGAATCACCTCACTGACCTCCACACCGTCTATTTCTCTCTCCTCCATATGATCTCCTCATTACCATTATTCCTTATCCTCTAACCCATTTATTGAGAAGTTTAATTTTCTTATTTAAAATACTAATGTTTTTTGGATGTATGTTTAGGGTTGTATTGAATCAATATTTTTTCTATGTGATATTTTTTTTGTTTAACTTGGGTCCTAATTAGGTCAATGACGATTATGGTTAAACCTTAACCCCATTTACATTTCCAAAAAAATCTAATATATTGAAATTATTATCTTATCATAATTACCTAAAACTATATTTGAAATTCATATAAATTAATTATCATACATTACAATATGATTGAATAATCACTAAAACATTATTATCATAATCAATTACTATAAAATATATAATAATTTTTAAAATTTATTAATTTATTAAGGTTCTATATCTACTAAAATTATATTAAAACATTAATGAATTCATACAGTTTTTAATAATAATAATAGTATGATATATAGTTTAATTATATTTAATTTTTATGATATGTTTCATAAATCATAATAAATAATTTTTTATAAAAAATTATTACATTAAATAAATTAAAATGGTTATCAATATTCTAATAATTTTATAGTTTGTTACTAACATTTTTAATTTATTTTAAATATTTTTATTTAAATTGATTTTCTTAATGAGTATAATGTTGTTGAAGATATTTTTTTACACATTGATAAGTATAATTGATTATAATTATTAGATTAAAAATTTATATTGTTATTCATGAATTTATAGTGATAAGTGTCGTAATAAAGTCCTATAAATCAATGATAGATTATTTTACCTCCAAAAATTCCTCGGTATTATGAGCGTTTGGAAGAATGTTTGATTATTCAATTGTTCATTAATCAGTGGATTGTAGAATTAAATATATGTTCCCTAATTGACAAATAAATCGATTATTAAATAGAAATGAAGTATATATGAACAAGATATTAAATATTTTATTTCTTGATAATTGTTATGGATTTTGAATGGTGAATCAATTTTTATTGAATGTGAAAATAATGAATATCCATTTAACAAAGTCCAATGTTACCCAATGGAGGAGAATATTGTTCAAAACCTGATAAATGACACATTGTAATATTGATGATACAAAGTCCTAAAATTTTATAGATTAAAAAAACTATTTTAGTTGATCTTGAATAGATTATTCTTAACATCCCAAACACCTCACTCCAAAATCTGGTGTTGAAATCATAATCTTTACATTTTTTGTTTTGATACCAATAATTATGACATAATTTTCTCCCATATAAACCTTGCAATATCCAAAGTAAAAAATATTCTCCCTTATATTCTCATGGAAATTTAAGGTTTATAGATTTGGGTAATTATGAAATACTCTTTCATAAACAATAACAATGTCATTAAATAAGAAGTTCCCCTACTTAAACCATATTTTATAATTTCAAAATAAGTCATCATCATCATCCATATGAAATCCTTTCTAGGAATAATTCAATCAACCAATTCTTTATATCTTAAGGGGAAAAGGAAACATAATAAGGGTTAGATAAAATTCTCATTAAGGGTAAACATAAGAATTAAAAATTGAATTTCATCAATGAGTATAAAAATTATATAAGGGTATACTGACATAATTATAGTTCTTGAGAAAATCATAAGAGATGTCATACCCATCAATACCTAAATCCTTAATCGTCAAACATGTAATAACGATTTAACAAAGAATATAAATAAAAAATCATGATCCATTTGATATCAATCATTATGATGTTAATCATTACGAACCCCTAGTAAGCATAGATAAAAAGTGTTGGTATCAAGGAACATTACAATCATGTCACTTTAAAAAAAACATACAATTGGAATAAATATAGAAAAAAATTACAATATAATTATAAAGAGAACATGACCATTAACCAATACATTGTAGTGTTATCTGGGTGAACCCATTGAGTAATCATTAATGGGTTCAACCAGCACTATCTAGGCCGCCCAATCGTATAAGCTGTAACGGTATCACCCAACTCTCTCTAGGATGCCAGATCATATAAACAATAACCTTCTCAACTAAATCTATCTAGGATACCTCATTGTATAGTCTCCAATAACCAAAAATAAATTACATAAACCTTTTATTTCATTATAAAAAACATATAAATAATTATTCTATTCAAAACATGGTTAACTAGTGAAAAAGAAATTCATTCCAGGAAAATATATTTTAAATATGATTAACCTTTGGAAAGGAAAATGGTTCAATATAAATCCATAAAATCACGAATAACTTGTGGAAAAGAAACATGTTCTAAAAAAATCACATTGAAACAATTGAAATCCTTAAAAATAAACAATGAGGATGGTATCAAAACTTTTTTTCCATTGTAGTATATGTAATGGAAACGGTTGCTGATGCTGATAAATGGAAATCACATAAAAATATCATAAAATTTAATTTTAGGAAAATAATATTTTCAATTTTAAAATCACCATTCTTAAAACTAAAAATTAAAAATATATTTTGAAAATACGTTTGTTTCCAAATAACATTCGAATCATATAAAAAACCATTAAAAATTATTAAAAACATTTATTGGGGAAAATAACAATTCCATTTTGAAAAAAAAAACATTTTAAAACATTTTGAACATACATTTTTTAAATTATCCTTAATAACATATAAACTATTATTTGAAGAAAATAATGTTCATGAAAGTGGAAAATTATGTTCATGTTATACATGTTAATACAAAAATTCCTTTCAAATTTTTAGTAAATGAAAAATGTGAATTGTTAAGAAAACAACATGAAGATTACATAAAAAACAATTTTTTAAATGATACAACATGGGTAACATTTATATTACAAATAATTTGAAGCATATTAAAAACATTTATTTAATAAATTCTTTAAAAATGTGATCTTTGTAAGGAAAATAATTATCAACTGAAGACAGTTATAAAGAAATTAATTTATAAGAACATTATTTTAATGTCTTAATTACATAAATAAAGGAAAATTAATTGAATCAATGAATTATAATGACATAGTATGATTTTAATGAAGTTAATTATAATTAATTATAGGTACATCATATGATTTAAACATTGGATATAATATCACAGACAATATCAATAAATGATAAGATTATAAAACAAAGCTCTTACCATAATAGTAATTTTGAATTGTATGCATCATGAAAGGATTACGTTAAATTACACATTAAATAAAATGAGATTAAATAAATTCAGGATATTATATTTCAAAGGGTCTATATAAAGACCTAATAAAAAAAGATGGGTCACTAACATGACATAAGACTCAATGAAGGAAAATTGTTACAAGTCTCAATTATTACTTTGGTAATTATTTGAATAATAAGACCCAATAAAAAATTAAGTATCTTAAAAATATGTATATTAATTATATAACTTGTTAAAGGGGTAGTATACACACCATATAAATTAAATTAGGTGCATAACATTACAATATGACTCAATGAAATAAAATTCACACCAAATCTCTTACCTTAGGATTCCTTTGGGTTGAACATGATTTATTCTTATATATAGTTGTTTTATCCATGTTCTTAACTTATTAAAGAATGATGTTATTCTTTATAATATCATATATTTTCCTTCTATAACATATTTCACCAATTTGTTAATAATTGTTTTTATTTTCATTTTTTATGGTGTTAATCGCCATTTCTTAATGGTTATTTGTTTTGAAAGCCCCTATTAATGTGTAAATTATATAGTTATATCAAATATAGAATAATAATCATGAATTAATTATCATATTTATTTATCAGTTATACTTTTAAAATAAATCATGAATTATGGTTAAGAAAAATGAATTATGACATGATTATGGATATAGTAGTCATTGCAATTTTTAAATAATCATTATGGAAAGGAGGTATGTAATATTTTATAATTATAAAATGATAATAATACCATATATACTATATTATATGTTTAATAAAACTTATATATATATATATCATCCATGTGGTTTGGTGATTTAAAGAGATCCACATTGTTTTGTAATGGCGGTAGTCCACACGTACATAAATTATGTTATCATCTATTTAGTGTAAAAAAATAATGTAAAATATTATATTTTTAGAATGATAAATATATCATGAATATATTAATTATTTCATTCATATCTCATATAATCATTAACTTATCCTTATTAACTTTTATTTAAACATTTAGTGAGAAAACGAATCACATCACTCTATTAGGATGAAGTCCACTATACACAGAAACGATGTTATCGTTTCTCCTATGAAATGGAATGTAAGACTAAATTAATTGATTTAATGACTCCAGTTGTATAAATATACCAAAAATATAAAAAATAAGTTTTATATCCATCATCATAACCAACCTTTTTAATTTGTAATGTAAGAATGAATAACATCATTTTGCGAGACATTATTCCAACTTGCAAGCGAAGGATGATTTCATGACCCATTTTAAGGAAGTGGAGATCGTTTCTGGTAATGTCTTTATGATAACAACATCCCATTATATATACTATACTACATTAATTATATAAACATGGTTTATTAAGAATTGAATGAGGTGTATAATGAAATAAAATAAAGCCTCTCATTGTAGAACTATAACTCTTTTTTAGGTATCCCCTCTTAGTTTTTCATTAATTCTTTCCTAGGATGTATTTATACAAAAAACATATGGCTTCTAGGTAGACTTTTAGTTTTTAGGTCAGTGACACACTTGCTTTTTTTAAAATATTCAATTATACCCATTTTTTATCATGCCAAAATCCAAAAATAGGTAATGTTGAAATATAGAAATCCTATGGGTGATGGATAAGTTTTGGATTATTTTAAAGTCTTAAATTTTTAGCTTAACCCATTTTAAAACCATTCTTACCACAACTGTGGTAAATAATTTTAACAATATTATGTATTATTTTTTGTCGAAAATTAAAATGGCCTTATTAGATAATATAAATTATTATTATTATTATTAAAAATGTGGAATCCATTTTTTCAAAATCTATTGACAAAAGAGAAAAAATTCTATTTAAAATTAATCTCTAAAACATGATGAGATAGATGGTTTTTTTAAAAACAAAAATGTTTAAAATTTAAAATATTTTTATATCAAATTTCTATATGAAAATGACTAAAATAAACTAAATTGAATTACTGAATATATAGTTAAACTAATTTAACTTTAAACTGAATTTTAATTTTTAAATAACTTTGTATATTATTTCAATTAAAAGGAATATTTCAATTAAAATTTCATATTTTCACTGTTTATAAAATAATGATACTTTTTAGAAAATTCACAAAAATTTACCTTTAAAAAAATTGATTTTCTAATTTCAAAAATTAAGTATATATTTTTTTCAAAATAAATTTTATAATAGATAAAAAATAAAAATTAAAACAAAACATATAGGCGCGTTGAAAAAGAGGGTTTTCAGTAAGCGTATTTCATTAAGCACAATATGATTTTATATTAAATCTATGTCTAATAATGTTAATTATATTAATATAAATTAAAATTATATGACATGTCATATATAAATTAAATTTAAATCATTTACCATTAGTCATTATTTTAATTTATTAAAATAGAGGAATATTATGGATTTTAAAACAATTTTTAGTTTTTTTTAATTCCCAAAACATTCATATAGTAAAAACCAATATAAATACTATTCAAATTTATTTATATGAAATATATAATATTAAAAAATACTTATGTTAATTGAAATAATATTCAAAACATATTGTTACCTTAAAAATTACTAAATTTACTAAAAATGAATCTTTTACAAAAAACGGTGTTTTCACTATTCACTAAAATCAATTTTCTCCGAAAAATCATAAAATTTCACCTTTTTTATGTTATAATTTCAAAAAGTAAAATTATTTTTATAAAATTAATTTCATAAATGTTCCAAAAATTAATTACAATATTTTTCTTAAAATGAAAAAATATCATTTTTAAAGAAAATTTATTTTTTTAAGAGTAAAACCAATTTACTAAAAATTGATTTATTATTTACCAAAAATTAATCAATAAATTACATTTATTGTGAAATATATATATATAAATACACACACATAATAACTCATAATGTAGTTAATGCTATACATACTTACTAATTTAATGGCTAGGTTATAACAGTTATATATATATATATATATCATGGATCGTTAAAGATCAATGTTCCATATTGAATAATCTATCAGACATAAAAACATTGAGGTTGGGTGTACTAATAGATATTTAAGATATTATATTTATAAATATATAATAAAATATTTTGTTTTTACATTATCTTCTATGCTCAATGTTTCATTTTATTTACACTATCGAACATAATTTTCTTCTTTTAAAATATCATGGTGTTACATCCCCACACTTAATAATTTTCTTCCTCAAAATTTTAACACTATCTCAATTTTAAAATGGTGTAAATTTAAAAATATTTTTTCAAAATTCACTTAATAAAAAGGGGGAAATATCCTCTATATAAGAGATAAATCTATGTTCAAATGTCATATGGAATAACATATAACTAGGTCTTCAAATATGACACCATAGGCGGGAATGGATGAATATAATAAATAATTACAGAGAGTGATTGAGTTGATTGATGAAAAGAAAATTTAATTATCAATGGATATTTAGGGGCCTCAAAACCATAACTCTATACTTATCTAACATACCATCAAATTCATCAGATATGAATGTAATAGGGTACCATTGTTATTTTAAGCTAATTTTAAATGTTTTGAGCTATTATTTAACCATATATAGTAAAAACATAGTGCAATATACTTACTTGTAAAGTATATTAATATCATTTATCCAATTTCCATTAGAATATCATATTATTATCTAAATGATGAGTATTCAATATGAAGTTTAGATGCATAGAGTACTAAAAATATTCTTTTAATGGATCATATAACCATAAAAAGATTTAAAATTTATTCCACCTATACTTTCACATTAAAGAAAAAAATAGTTATCACATGGTTAGATCATTCTAAAATTGATTCATCCTTCATATGAAATGATAAAAATAAAAATTAAATAGTAATACCCAAATATGAAACTAAATAACTCAAAAATAACCTCAAAATAAAGGGTGTTTAAAATTAAAATTTTATCTCATACCTTTAAGATTCCAATACAGAAAAATATCATGATATCTTTTTAATACTTCTTTAATAACATAGTCACTAACTCAGTTTCAATCTCATTGTTATCTATACGATAAAGCTTTTATTCCCATAATTATCTCAATATCCAATATCATATAAACCCTAAAAGATATGAATACCTTAAATCATATGAACAAAAATTGTAAATGAATTATTTAAATTCAACCAAATCATTACATCCACTTCAAAAAATTAATTTTATTCAAAATGTGTCATAAATCAAATTAATAACTCATCTCTTAAACCCTCAAAGGGGTATCTAAAACATTGAACTTTTGATCATCCTTAATATTATAAACCTGAGATGGTATCCACAACACTAAATACAACCTCACATGATAAAATATTAACCTAAAAAGTTATATAAAATAAACCTTGATACTAACTATAAAATCACTGAACTCGCACTGCCTAATATAGTGCTAAAATCATAATCTTTAAATTTTAATCTTTTACACTAATAATTTTGACCAAATATTTACCCATAAAAACCTTACAATGTCAAAACGAAATATAGGATCACTTAATTTTACAATAAATTTTTATGTTCAGATTTTTTATATTTACGAAGGACTCTTATATAAATAGTAAAAATGTTGTTAATTGAGTATTTCCAAAAATTAAAAAATATTTACTTATTTAACAATAAGTAAAAATTATAATCCAAATGATGTCCCTTCTAAAAATAATATGGCCCTATTAATTATTTACATCCTGAGAGAAAAGGAAGAATAATATGGGTAGACTCAAATTATCTATAAGGGTAACCATAAACATTAACAATTTAATCTAATCAATGACTTTAAGAAGTGTATATTGGTATTTAGACATAATAAAAGTTCATCAGAATATCATAAAATAACTCATTCCTATCAACACAAGAATTTTCAATCATGAAACATTTTACAAGGCTTTGGAAAGATAATTCATTCATAAAAATCTATAATCACGATCAGTGAGACATCTATTGTGATCAAAAGAAAAATTTTAGACACATAAAATCATAGATAAAATGTGTTAGAATCTTGGATCATCACCATCATGTATATTTTAAAAACCCTTTTATTTAAAATAATCGTACATATGAATTTAAATATAATTCTATATAGAACAAAATCGTTACACAAGGCATTGGAGTCCTATCTTGGTGCACCAATCATATAAGCTATAATAAGCGCACACAACACTATCTGATCCATCCCATCATATAAGTCCTAAGAGGATCACCCAACACTATATAATTCACTCCATCATATAAACCATAACAATCTCACCTAGTGAAATCTAGGCCACCCCTCAAATATAATTTCCAAGAACCAAAGATAAAGTAGATATATCATTAATTTAATTATAAAACTCATAAAACAATCATTAATCCTTTAAAAACATGGTTAACCCATGAAAAAGAAATGTGTTCCATGAAAATCTCATTGAAACATATTTAACCTATGGAAAATAAAAGGGTTCCATAACAATCTCTTCAAAATATGATTAACCCATGAAAAATAGAGTTTAAAAATAATCTATTTAAAATAATATTAATACAACTAGAGGGATAATAAAAATAATATCAACAAAAAATATTCCAATTGGATCATATATTATAATAAGAGGTTTTCAAATTGATGAATAAAAATTCCATTAAATAAAATAAGATAAATTCAAGGTATATTATTATTTTCATTTTCAAAGAAACCTTTTTTAATGTACTATAAATTCAAAACATATTTTTGAAATCCCTTTCTTTGAAAACAATCTTAGAATCATATAAAAGATTTTTTTAAAATAATTTATAATATTTATTGAGAAAAATAACATTTCCATTACAAAAAATATGTTTTAAAATTCATTGATGGAAACCTATCAAATTAATTTGAAAACAATTTTTTTTAAAATACAATTGAATATTATATATGAACCATCATAGAAAATAATAGTCATAATAGTGAAAAATTTTGTTCATGTTTTACACATTTAAATAAATATTGTTTTTGTAAAACCCAAAAATTCAATATAATTTTTTTAAAATTATCTGGGATTATTAGAAGTCTGCAAAAATTGACGGTGCTTGATTTCGAGGCCCTGTGTGCTCGAAATAGATTTTAGAACTTATTTTAAATTTATATTCAGTAAAAATGAAAACGCCATTTCCTATCTTTTGAACTGGTGATCGGATTAAAAATATGAGGGCTCCATTGAATCTGCAACAAAGAGTTTCGGTTAAGGGAGGTTAAACATTAACCATAGCAGGTTGGGTGAAAATATTATTTTTACATAATTTTTAAAGAATAATAAAAAAAAATTGTTATTATAATTTTCTACCAAATGTTGAGTGGTGGTGGCGGGACCATTGGGTTGTCAAACCATTTAATGTCTTGACTCTTCTATTTTGTAACCACACCATCAAGAGTTAATAGGTTCATTCATTAATGAACCTCATTAATCTTTTAGTGCGTTAATCACCCTTACCCTCTTTTTAATTGAGGCTCGGACTTGGGTCTTTAATGAAGAAGGATGGAAACTCAGACGAAGTGCCACAACGTCTTCTACCAATGCTGAATGGAGACTTGAACGACAACATTCGAGGAATCAATTCTAGAATGAAAAACATTGACAGCTTCATCATGTGTGGATTCTTCTTCCACAACCATGACATCTCCTCTGATTTCGATGTAGGGGTTGTTATTAAATTCAATTAAATTCTCTATTCCTTTCTGTGTTCTTGAAAATCATGACGAACACATATCAACTAATATGAGTAGATCCATGATTCGAATGAAATTGTGGGTGATTATTGTAGGATATTTGAACGGAGTTTAATCATTATCTATGTGATGTATTTATTTAATAACATCTCGATTTGATGCAAATGTGGAGGGCACATGCCAAATGAACAAGGCCAAGACTATTAACCTCTTCAGTTTTTGTTGTGTTCTTCATGGGTGATGTTTGAACTCAACGAAAACATGAATCTAGGAGCTACACATTGACAACAACAACCTAGGAGTCCCATAAAAACATTCATAGTGGAAAATGGACCACCAGAGCTCACCTTGTGGATCGCAGAAGTTCTGCTGGAGGAGGCTGGTGTTGGTCGTCCATGGTTGTAGCAAGCGGGGAGCCATCACACGCCGCGGAGGGTAGCCACGACATCGAGACATGGCGGTCAGCAAGGGTGGCTAACCCTGGGTTGACCGCATTGGCAGAAGGCGGCATGCCATTATGTGATGTGGAGAAGAGGCACAACATCGAGCTATGGAAGAGGGGACCTATGACCCATGGGTCCCACCGATGTGAGGGAGGTTCCACATGGAGTTTCTGTTTAATTAACATGAATATCATTGCTGTTTGGGAAGGTAGGTGGTCGCACGGCTTGCAGACCGCACCCATCCAAGGCGGGTCGGGCTTGTCCATGGACCATCTTGTTTAGTTCAGGCTGGCTTGGATCTGAGTCAGACCTAAACCAGGTTTGAGCAGCCTAGGACGGGGTGGGTTTAGTTGGTTTGACTGGGTCAAACCAGACCTGGACCATTTTTAGCCCAAATACGCCTAAAAGGCCATATCTCACAAACCAGACATCTGTTTGATGAACCATCTATGGAACTGGAATCCATGGAACGAGACTGTCCTTTTGAGATACTTAACCTATGTTTTGGAGAATGTTTGAGTATAACCAGGTTCTATCGAACGTGAATCCAACCTGGCCCTCAGTAGTAGAAAGCCTATAATTCAAAGACTAAGTGTCTGGTTGATGCATTTTTTGTCGAATTGGGACCCTTACAACATGGCAGTACTTTGGGTTATTACATTTTAAATCTTAGTGGAAGTTAAGGCATGATTGATATCAGGAGGAGTATATGATACGGAACTCAAGTGCGCCAGGTGCGAGAAATATTGTGGCTGGCTGTCAATTGAAAAGTGACCCTGTGTGGATCAGCATCATAGAGACCCTGTGTGGATCAGCATCATAGCGAACCTATGTGGATCAACATCATAATGACCCTATATGGATTGACATCATAGAAATCCTGTGTTGATCATCATTATAGAGACCCTATGTAGATCAACATTCTAGTTACCCTGTGTGGGTCAACAGTGCATGAATCCACGATGAACAACCCTTGAGCTTCCCATTATAGATCGGAAACATATGACCATGTGTGGATTGAAAATGTAACAACTTCATCATGGTTCAGTTTTTGAAACTTCTTAATGGAATAAAATGATCTATCGTAGGACTAATCATCATTATTCTTGATATTTGAGTTGTATACCTGGTTTGAGTTGAGTCGTTTAATTTGTTATTTGAGATTCAGATCATGCTTAGTGGTATTCCTTTGTGGAATTTTGAGAGACCTTCAGGGTTCTCGGGGCACCTACTGGGTATTGTTATACTCACCCCTACATGGTCTTTTCCCGCATCTAGTTGTGTCTTGTGCAGATGACGAGTAGTTTGGCTGAGACATTAGAGAGCCAGAACCTGGCGATACATGGAGGTGACTGGTTGACGTGAAGATCTGTGGAGACGAGCTATACCTACCCTTTAGGTAGGATCCTTGGTGTACAATCTCATGAGTTTTTTTTCTATTGTAGTTGTATCTTCTTAGTTGGGATTATATATCATTCTCATTTACATTCAGTACACACTTTTACTTCATCAGTTTTAATATATGGTTTGCATGTTATCTTGTTCTTGGTATGTGTGTTTTTAGGTTCAAAGAAAATACCTTTTTGTTTTAGGGAAATGACTTTTCATTGCTAGTAACCAACCCCTGGCCTATGGAAGTCGGGCTTGGGTTAGTCACGACACGGGCCTCGGGGGATGGGTCGCGACAAAGTGGTATCAGAGGAGTTAGTTCTACTAAAGAACTATGACACTGATCATTCCAATGGAGCAATAGTTTTATGTGTTTTTGAGTATGGTTTTCAGTTCATGGAGTCTAGTGTTGGTGCGAAGGCCGAAGCATCCATACACTACGACATTGAATTCAGATTTCTAACTCAGTGCTCGAAAACAATGATTGTGTGTGTTTTGGAAATGTTTAAATTTTGATCTCTTTTGAGTCAGTTAACTTGGTATAACTTATTGACCATGGAAAACCTATTTCTTTCAAGATACCACGACATAGATAGCCATCTAGGGTTCCAGAGAGAGTTCACGATGATGGCCCACCGAGTAATAAGTCATTGGTGTTGTGCCTTATTACAGTGATAGCACCTTCGGGTGGTGGACCAGCAGTACCACCACCCATTGTGTAGCAGTTTCCACCATCCCCACTAGTGGATGGTGCATGCTAACTGAGTGTGTTTCATGAGTTATAGTGGTAGAGGCCTCAGAGGTTTCGAGGTGAGACAGATCCCCAAATAGCTGAGGACTGGTTGGAGGCTATGGTATGAGATTTTTTCTTGGTTGAGACACCAGTGAATAAGATGGTGATCCTAGATTCTAGCCTCTTCCATGGAATAGTAGGGATATGGATGATTCTGACACTCCAGACGCATATGGAGGAGAGACTCTCCTGGTTGGACTTCGAGACCCTTTTCGGGGCGGAGTTTGTACCAGAGAATTTATGCTCATTGTGTATCCAAGAGCTGCTGCAATTACAACAAGGCATCTTGACAGTGGCTTAGTAATTAGTGAGATTCACTAAAATCTCTCACTAATCTACCGACATGGTACGAGGACAATTATTCAGGGCCCAGACCATTGATTAGGGTCTCTAGAAAAAGATCAGTGTCATCGATGACATTGCTCAATATCCCGACCTAGGCTGGATTGCTCGAGTGAGAATTATTGGTGGAGAGCTTCTTATCTGAGAAGACACTAATGTTGAGATTCACCACCGGACAGTTGGTAGTCAAGTCTTCTACAATAGGTAGTAGTCAGATGAGGTAGAGGTTCATGTAGGCTAGACCTTTCGGAGGATGACTCGAGGATGTAGGGTCAGAGGTGCAGAGATTATGAGGGAGAGCATTCCAGCAGAGGAGAAGATTGTGCTTCACGTGCAGCAGGTAGGGTCACATGTATCGCAACTGCCCAAAACATCATTCTGACGATCAGTAGATGTTCAAGGGACTGTTGAGGAAGAGGTAGAGATTCAATAGAGGAGGTCCACTGGGCAGCAGACGTGGAAGGGGAATAGGTTGTGCAGCAGGTAGTGGGTGGTGACTTGAGGTTCTACCACCACCACCTCTAGACAGTCCACCCCGACCATAGGAAGCATGAAAAAAAAGGATGAGTTCAGCTTCATGCAGCTGATGCCTATGACCACGATACTCTAGAGATGATTCGAGGTTTGATATGTGTCTACTCCACCATTGCTGCAATGCTTATAGACAGAGGTTCTAGTCACTCCTTCATTTCCAAGGCTCTTGTTCAGAGCTTGGTGATTCTGGTAGAGCCATTGGCTCAATCCTTATGATTAGAGACTCCTACAGGAGAGCATTCTATGATTACACACTAGTTCCAGTAGTGTGAGCTTACTCTAGGAGGCAATATATTTGGATAGGATCTCATAGTAGTATTGTTGAGGCATTATGATGTCATCTTGGGTATTGAATGGTTATCCATGGTCCATGCTCAGATTGACTATCTTTGGCGTAGAGTGTGGTGTGTTATCAAGGATGGGATTAGGTTTTCCTTCACTGGTGAGAAGGAAACCTTTGCAGCATAAGATGGAATTTCTTGGAGGAGGGTGCAACTAATCACTCAATAGTTGGCTAGCCCTAACCTCTAAGCAGTTGACGTTAGTAGTCCGAGTTATCCTGTAGTGGTAAACTGGTATGATGATGTCTTTCCCGATGATGTTGTGAGACTACCTCCTTTTATATATGTAGACTTATACATTGACCTATACTCTGAGATGACACCGATATCTACACCAGCATATCGCATTGTTCCCACAGAGCTTCGCGAGTTACAGGTACAGTTGGAGAACTTGCAAAGGAAGGGATTCATCAGGCCCAGTGTTTCTCCCTGGGCATCCCCAATTTTTCTCTCTATGAAGGCAGATTTGAGTCTGAGGCTTTGTGTGAAATATTGGTACCTAAACCAGGTGACCGTGAAGAACAAGTATCCACTCCCGAGGATTGTTGGCTTCTTCAACCAGCTAAAGGGAGCTCAATTTTTTATGAAGATAGACTTCAGATCAGGCTATTATCAGCTCAGAATACGATTTGAGGACGTACTGAAGATGACCTCCTGATGTCAGTATGGACATTATGCGTTCTTAGTAATTCCCTTCGGCATGACCAACGCTTTGGAAATGTTCATGGGGATCATTAACAATATCATCCAGCCTTACTTCAATCACTTCATGGTGGTCTTCATTGATGACATCTTGATATACTCAGTGTCGGAGGAGGATTACGCCACACACCTACATATAGTTTTGGATACACTCTAAGAGCACCAGATTTATGTAAACCTCTTAAAGTGCCAGTTCTGGATAAAGGAAGTCCACTATTTGGGGCATGTTATCTCAGATGCTGGAGTTGCATTGGATCTGGTGCAGATAGAGGTAGTGTTTTCTTAGGAGCCACCCGAAAGTGTGACAGAGGTGTGGAGTTTCCTGGGATTGGCGAGGAACTACTGGAGATTCTTACTTGAATTTTCTAGAGTGGTGACACCCTTTTCATCTTTGACAAAAAAGAAACATCCCTTCATGTGGATGGATAGATTCCAGTAGATTTTTCAAGAGTTGAGGCAGGGTAAGATGAGTGCCCCAATCTTGAGGCTACTAGAAGAGTGAGTTGGGTATATATTTTATTGAGACTCATCAAGGACCAGACTAGGTTGTGTACTGATGTAGGAGTGAGTGGTGATCAGTTACAGCTCACAAAAGTTGAGAAAGCAGAACCATAACTATGCCACCCATGACCTAAAGTTAGCAGTAGTGTTCTTTGCACTGAATATGTGGCTACACTACTAGATGGGAGAACGTTTTAAAGTCTACTCTGATCACAAGATTCTTAGGTATATTTTCTCAAATAAGTACATGAACCTGAGATGACGACGATGGATAGAGTTACTCTAGGAATACAACATTGAGATAGTATACACTCTTGGGAAAGGGAATGTAGTGGCAGACGCACTCAGCAGATGGTCTGGTCTATAGTTGCCGAGTGAGGTGAAAAAGCAGCTAGTCGCGTTGCTGTTATCCTTCGTCGATAGTGATGGAGCAGCTCACATCTAGTCTATGATAGTTACTCCCCCACTCCTTCTGCGAGTTTGGGAGGCATAGATTGGGGATGAATACTGCAAGTCCGAATGTGCTCATATATCCTCAGGACACGCTTCTGATGGATTTTCCGAAGGTGGGGAGCACATCATTCTCTTTATAGGACGCACTATGGTACCCGTGTCACTGCGGGAGGAGGTGTAACATCCAGGGTAAATAAAGAAATAATACATTGTCTTTTTTATTAATATTTTGCGAATTAAATATTAATTTTACTTTAAAAGTGTTCCTATGTTCGATGGCATACCCGATACACAACAACGGGTTTCATTGAAATCTTATGTTGCACACAAATAATATTATAATATTATTTTAAATGTTAGTCAATGCCTAGCCATTTTATTGATGGGAATGAATAAAATAACTAAAATATAATTATATATCTTTTTTAAAAGTTTTTAAATTTATCCAATAATAGTTAGAGGCTTAAAATGTGAATGAATCTAATTTTATGAAGAATTTACCTTAAATGGTTGATTTACAACCTTTTAATAGAGAGAAATCTCTAAATATAGTTTTGGCCATTTTTATATGTTATATTTGACAAAATAAAAATATTATTTAGAATCTTGAAATCAATCTTTACTTTGGGTTAATTTTTGATATTTTTTTAAAAAGTTTATTTTTTAATGAATAGTGAAAATACTGTATTTTAATTCAAAATTTCCTTTTAATATAATATATTTATCTGGTTATATTATCTTTTTAATTTCTTTTAGTGTGTAGTTAGAATATATTTTTACCATTTAATCCAATGTTGGTAATTGTAATTAATTTCACTTTGAAATTGGATATAAACAAGTATCAATCTTTTGAAAGTTATTATTTCTTAAAAACACGCTATTTGTTTTGGAAATTAAAATTAATTAATGTGACTTATATTTATTTAATTTGGAATAATATACATCATTTTTTAATTCGTAATATAATATATATTTTAGGCTGAATTTTTGGTATTTTTCTGAAAAACATCAATTTTTGATGAATAGTGAAAATACTTTGTAGTAGATTAAAAACTGAATTTTTCATTTAAATGATATTTTATGGCTTCTATGAATTGAATTTCAGAAATATAACATACATTTTTGTTATTAGTAACTAAAATTTGGTTCAATAAGATTAAATATAATTTTTGGTAAATAGTAACTTATGCCTTTTATTTACCACGGTTAAATGTAAATAGAGTAATTTATGGTTTAAAAAATTATAATAATTTCAAATTACCTTAACACTTTTCCTAACCATATTTTTTGAGTCATTTACTACCATTATCATCTTTGAGTCTATTTTGTGACACCATGGAGCCACTTATGAATGAAAATGACACTTTATTTTTCTTAACTTAAAGTTATGATAAAAATGACATTAACAAATATCGTTTAGTAAATTAATTTTTGATTGGGGTTATATAAATTATAATTTCTACTATAGATATTCATTATAAAGATAAAAAAATTTCCTAAATCGTGGTATTTTTTTATAAATTGTTTACACCAAATAAATTAAATAATAAATGACACATTATTGATGCAGTATTTCCCTCATTAATTAAAGATTTAAATAAATAAGATTACAAATATTAAAATAATATAAAAAAACTATCCATTTCTTATTTGATTATTTTATTTCGACAATTAGACATCTTATATTCATCGTTAAAAAGTTTTGGATCTTTTGAAACCAAAGATAGGTTTATAATAAAATAATATTTTCACACTTTCCTAAAGGGCCCCTCCTCCCCCTTATAAAAGGACACCACTTCTAAAGAATTCCCCACACCCCTCAAGCCCCTTGGATCATCAATAACCTGCCCAAATAATCTCTCAAGATCCCTCTCCTCCTATTAGAATCCATACCATAGTCATAAAGCACTTCAAGAAGTCATTTCGGTCAAACCAAAGGAAGTTACCGAAATTAAAGGTAACGATTCCTCTTAACTTCTTTTATTTATTTTACTTCTCTAACCCATAAAATCTTTTTATTATATTATTTCATAACAACACCAGTATACTCAATATACATGGAAATTTTTATGAGAAGTATTTGAACTACACTTACACACACCTCCATCTAATGGGTGAAAAACATTCTATTTCTGTGGATGGTAAACTAACGCCTCACGAAACGATGATTGTTCAATTATCTCCTTCCGCCTCTCATGGTGGCCATTAAGATTACACTATATTTATATATGATATATATTATGTTTATGGTTTCTTTATGCTTCAGTATTTTTTTATAGCATACCTTTATGGTTTCCATTATGGGTAAACGCGATAATTTCATTTCAGAAAGTGCGGACTACCGCCCCTCAATGTGTTATGAATTCTTAATGGAATATGTGGGATGTATAAAGGATAGAGTTAATGATATTATATATGTTTTTATACTGGAATTATAGTATAACTTTCTATCATTATGTTTTAATTCCATTAAAGTACAAAATAGAAATGAAAGTAGCGTTCATGCGTACGTACAACTTGCCATCTCCATGAACAGTGCATTTCATTTCTTATTTCCAAAATGTTATGTAATATTATAAATACATATATATATATTAGATATATATGATTTATATGATATCTAAATCATGAATATCATTCTGTAGATAATGGACTATTGACCACGTTGACAACTTGTAATTATAAGGTGTTCATTTTTGACTCAATTACCAAATATCGACAAAACAACCATTATTAACTTAAATGGTAACATAATGTATATAACATGGTAATAAGTGATATTAAATGAATAATAAACTTGAAAAAGGTTCTTAATCAAGTTAAAATGAACTTTATTTTATTATTCTAGAGATTAAAGAATGAACGGGTCAAGTCGGACATGAGGTAAGGTACTTCGTCTCAATCTCCTTTCATTGAGTCATATTTTGTTTCAATAGACGATTTTCTTTTATACATTGTATAAACACATTTAACTTTTCATATCATTCAATGTGAATCTTTTTCTATGAAGCATTTTACAAAATAACAAAAAATAATGTTTCTTTTTAATGTAAGCAGTGACAACGACTTTTCTGCCAGCACGTGTATTATTTTATCTTTTGATTCCATAACAAGTCGTAGTGTTTTTTAAAAAGAAAATAAATAGCATATAATATTTACATAATTTGATATTGAAAATGGTTTTCATAATGGATTTTTTTGTCAATATATTTTAATGATATATTATGATTTAAATGTGGAAATGTTATCTTTCCTTTATGTTTGTGATGTGTTATGAATATGTTATGGTTATTGGGAATTGTTTACATATACTGGTGGTTCCATGATAAACATAGGGTGGGGGAGTCTGAGATAGCTATCCAATGCATTGGGTAACATGACGGAGGTAAACTTGAACATTTCTCCTAAGAGATTTAGGGAATATCTTGTGATCAGTATTCCTACATAACTCCATATGTAGCTTTGATACCTACAATGTAAGTATGATTTGAATTTCATAAGTAATTTTATGATTTGTGATTACTATGTGTTATTCATAAATCATATGTTTTCATGAGGTAAGTAAAAAAGTTTATGTTTATATGTATTGATTGAAAAATGATTTCATTCTTATTTTATAACCCTTACTGTGATTTTTTTGCTCATCCCATGTTTTGAAATGTTTTTTCATAGGACATAAAGATGAATAGAGTTAAGGATGGGATCATGGAAAAGTATTTCTGTCTAAAACATGGAACTATAAATGACTCTTTTTTTAGGAGTTTTTAATTTATGAAAAAAATGGATACTGAGTAGAATTTTCAACATGTAATATTCATGTTTTTATTTATATGTAATGACCTAATTATCGAAAACTCTAAACCTAAAAATATCCTCAAAGTGAATTATCCATTTAATTCAACATTATGTCTTGTTTAAGGCTGAGTCATTATAGTTGGTATCACAGGTCGATTTAGATAACTTTAGGAGTAAGGGTTTTGTTAAATTAATATCCATAAATTAATTTATGATAATGTTGAAATGATATAGAATTTACAAATTACCATGTTGCTTCACCTAAGATATTTCGGTTCTATGAATGGTTTTTCGTAAATGAAGCAGACATTCCGAAGACCACATTTTTTACTAGATATGGCCGTTATGAATTTTTAGTTATGCCTTTTAGTTTAACCAATGCACTTACTATATTCATGGATATTTTGAATTGAATTTTCTGTGAGTTCATGGATAAGTTTTTGGTTGTCTTAATTGATGATATTTTGGTTTATTCTAAAAGTAAAGTGGAACATGAAAGTAATTTAATTATTGTCTTGCAAACCATAAAGAAAAGAAATTGTATGGTAAATTCAGTAAGTGTGAGTTTTGGTTACAGAAAATGTCATCCCTTGGTCACATTGCTTCAAAAAATGGTATAACTGTTGATCCTATTAAAACAAAAGTTGTTGAAGAATGGCCAAGACACACTAATATAACTGAGATTCATAGTTTTCTTGGTTTGGTAGGTTATTACAAGATTTTTGTTGATAATGTTTCATGGTTATCTTTCCCACAGACTAAGTTAACTCGAAAAAGTTTTAAGTTCATTTGGAATAAAGAATGTGATGATTTTTTTTCAACAATTGAAAAGAAGATTGGTGAATGATTCTGTTTTGGCACTGCCTTCAAGAAATGGTGAGCTTGTTATCTACAATGATGTTTCATTGAAAGGACATGGTTGTGTCCTTATAAAGAATGATCAGGTAATTGCTTATGCTTCACTTCAGTTGAAATCTCATGAGTTATATTACCCTATATATGATTTGTAATTAGATACTATTGTTTTTTTTCTTTAAAAATTTTGAGGCATTATTTGTATGGAGTAAAATTTATAATATATACTGACCACAAAAGTTTGAAGTATATATTCACTCAAAAAAAATTGAACATGAGATGGAATATATGGTTGGAATTAATCAAAAATTATGATTGCATGATTCATTACCGTCCAGGAAAGGAAAATAATGTGGCTGATGATTTGAGTCAAAAAAGTAATGCTTCATTAACAATGATATGTTGGGAATGAGATCCATTTGTTTTTGATTTGATAAAATTTGGAATAGAAGTTGTTGGTGTAGGAAATTCTTCTGTTTTGTTTCAAGTGTCAGTGGAATCATCTCTGTTAGACAGAATTAAGTGAGCATAGAAAGAAAACAGTGAGCTACAGAAAAAGGTAGTGTTGGTTCAGATGGGTAATTTGCATGAATTTAACATTGATAATTATTTTGTTTTGAGGTTTGGGAAAATATTATGTGTGCCTTGTGATTCAAAGTAGAAGAATGAGTTGTTATGTGAAACTCATAGTTCTCCATTTTCAGTTCATCCTGGCAGTACTAGGATGTACAACGATCTTCGGGTGTATTACTTGTGGGATGGAATGGAAAGAAATATTTCTGATTTTACTATGAAGTGTTTGACTTCTCAGTAGGTTAAAGAAGAGTAATAGTTACCAAATGGAATGCTTCAATCTTTACTATTTCCAGAGTGGAAATGGGAAAATATATCCATGGACTTTGTTGTGGGATTACCAAAGACATCTTGAGATAATAATGCAATCTAGGTTATTATTGATCGATTGGCTAAATCTTCTCATTTATTTCTTATTCAAGATAATTATTCTCTAGATCAACATTCTTGGTTTTATGTTAAAGAGATATTCAGGTTTCATTGAGTTCCCCTCTTCATTGTATATGATCGTGATCCCAGGTTTACTTCTAACATTTGGAAATGCCTTCAGAAGTCATTGGGTAAAGAATTAAATTTTAGTACAACTTTTCATCCACAATCTGATGGGAAGTCAGAACAAACAATTCATACCTTGGATGATATTCTACGTGCTTTTTTACTAGATTACCAAGGTATTTGGGACCAACATCTTTGTTTGGTTGATTTTTTTTATTATAACAGTTTCATTCTAGTATACATATGGATCTATTTGAGGCATTATATGGAATGCATTTTCGAACTCCAGTATTTTGGGATGAAGTAGGTTAAAGGAATTTGATGGGACTAGAATTGGTAGAAGAGATGGCATAAAAATTTCAGTTGATTTAATTGAACATGAGAACAACTCAGAGCAGACAGAAAAGTTATGCGGATAACCGGAGGAAGGATCTTTCTTTTGAGGTAGGTGATAATGTCTTTCTCAAATTTTCTCCATGGAAAAGTGTGATGCATTTTGGTAAGAATGTAAAGTTGATTCTGAGGTTCATTGGACCTTATGAAATCCTGAAGAAAGTTGGACCAGTTGCATACATAGTGGCTTTACCTCCATGTTTATCCCAAGTACCCAATGTTTTTCATGTTTTAATGTTGAGAAAAAATTTTCCAGATCCATATCATGTTTTGATCCCAGAGGTAGTTCAGTTGGAAGAGAATATCTCTTATGAGGAACAAACAGTCCATATTCTTGACCTTAGAGAGAACATGTTTTGGAATAAGTTAATTCAAAATGCTATGAGGGATAAATACCCCCACTTAATTGATAATTGAAAAATATTGTGAGGATGAAATTTCCAAAAGGGGGAAGGATGTAACATCCTAGGTAAATAAAGATATAATACATCCTCTTTTTTATTAATATTTTTTGAAATAAATATTAATTTTACTTTAAAAGGGTTTCTATGTTCGATGGAGTACCCGATACACAAAAATAGGTTTATTGAAATCTTACGTTTCACACTAATAATATAATATTATTATTTTAAATGGTAGTTAACCCCTAGAAATTGTATTAGTGGGAATGAATAGAACTAACTTCAATATGATTATATATGTATGTTAAATGTTTTTATATTTATCCAATAAAATTTAGAGCCATAAAATGTGAATGAATCTAGTTTTAAGCATAATTAACCTTAAATGGTTGATTTAACTCCTTTTAATGGAGAACCCTCTTAAAATCTAGTTTTGGTAATTTTTATATGTTCTATTTGACAAAATAAAATTCTTATTTAGATTCGGGACATTAAAATTTAATTTGGGTAAATATTTGGTATTTTTCTGATAACGATCATTTTTTATTGAGTAGTGAAAAATAATGTTTTTTAATTCAAAAGTGCCTTTTAATATAATTTATTTATATGGTTATATTAACTTATTAATTCGTTTTAAAGTGTAATTAGAATATATTTTTACCATTTAATCCAATATTGGTCATTTTAATTAATTTCACTTTGAAATTAGACAAAAATAAGTATCAATCTTTGGATAGTTATTGTTTCATAAAAACATGCTATTTTTTTACAATGGGAATTAATTAATGTGGCTTCTATGTTTTGAATTTGGTAAAATAGAAATAATTTTTGAATTCTAAATATCAAATATAACTTAGGATGTATTTTTGTTATTTTTCTGGAAAACATCAATTTATGATGAATAGTGAAACCACTTAGTAGTAGTTAAAAAACTGGTTTTTCCATTTAAATGAAATTTTACCGCTTCTGTGAATTGAACATTGAAAATTCAACCTACATTTTCGTTATTAGTATAAAAATTGTGGTTCAATAAGATGAAAATACTTTTTGGTGAATAGTAACTTTTTACTTTTATTTACCGCTGTTAAATGTAAATAGGGAAATTCAAGGTAAAAAAATATTATAAAAATAAAAAATTAAAATAAAACTAGATCTAACCTTATTGGATGAGTTTTTTACGACCATGAGCATCTTTGGGTTGATTTTGGGACACCATGGAGCCACTTACGAATGATAATGACACTTTATTTCAATTAACATAAAGTAAAGACAAAAATGGCATTAACAAATATCATTTAGTAAATTAATTATTACATGGGGTAATATAAATTATATTTTTGACTATAAAAATTAATTGGAAATCTAAAACGATTTCCTACATCTTGGAATTGTTTTTATAATTTTTAGAAATAAAATAAAATAAATTATTTATGACACAATAATGATGCATTATTTATCTCATTAATAAAAGATTTAAATAAATAGGATTATAAATATTAAAATAATATCAAAAACCAGTCCAATTATTATGGGATGAATTTAGTTCGACACTTAGTCGTCTTATATTTATCTTTAATGAGTTTTGGATCTTTAGAAACCGAATATAGGTTTAAAATAAAATAATATTTTCACACTTTCCTAAAGAGCCCCTCCTCTCTCTTATAATAGGATACCAATTATAAACAATTCCTAACACCACTCAAGCTCCTTGGATCACCCAACCCCTAACCACATAATCTCTTAAGATCCATATCATCCTCTTATAATCCTTTCTATAGGAAGATGGCATTTTAAGAAGTACATGTGGTTCAAACCAAAGGACGTTACCTGAATTAAAGGTAATGATTCCTCTTAACTTCTTTCCTTTTATTTTACATCTCCAACCCCTAAAATATTTTTATCAATTTCTTTTATAAAAATAATAGTATCCTTAATATACTAGGATGTTTTTTTGAGATGAATTTGAACTAAAATTACACACTCCTCCATCTAATGGGTGAAGAACATACTATTTATGTGGATGGAAAACTAATGACTCAGGAAATGATGATTGTTCGATTATATCCTACCACCTCTCATGGTGGCCATTAAGATGAAACTATATTTATATATGATATATATTATGTTTTTTTTTCCTTATGATTCTGTATTTTCCTTTTATATAATACCTTTATGGTTTCCATTTTGGGTAAACGTGATAATTTCATTTAAGGAACTGCGAACTACCTCACCTCAATGTGATATGACTTGTTAATGCCATATGTGGGACATATAAAGGACAGAGTTAATTATATTATATATTATCTTATACTGGAATTATAATATACCTATGTATCCTTATGTTTTAATTCCACTAAAGTACGAAATAGAAATGAAAGTAGCGTTCTTGACAACGTACGACTTACCATCTCCATGAACGGTGCATTTCATTTCTTATCTCCAAAATGTTATGTATTGTTATAAAAACATATATATACTGGATATATATGATGTATATGATTTCTAAATCATGAATATCATTCTGGAGATAATGGACTATTGACCACATGGACAACTTGTAATTATAATGTGGTCATTTTTGACTAAAGTACCAAATATCGACAAAACAACCATTATTAACATAAATGATTAAATAATGTTTATAACATGGTAGTAAGTGATATTAAAGGAATAATAAAAATAAAAAATGTTCTTAGGAAAGATGAAATTAACTTTAGTTTATTATTTAGGAGATTAAAGAATGAACGGGTCAAGTCGGACACGAGGAAATGGACTTCGTCTCAATCTCCTTTCAGTGAGGCATATTTTGTTTTAATACATTATTTTCTTTTATACACTTTATAAAAACCTTTAAATTTTCATTTCATTCAAAGGGAATGTTTTTCTATGAATTTTTTTACTAAATGAAAAATATAATGTTTCTTTTTAACGTAAGTGGTGACAACGACCTTTCCGCCGCCACGAGTATTATTTGATCTTTGGTTTCCTTAACAAGCCGTAGTGTTTTTTTAAAGGGAAATAAATACCATATACTTTTTACGTATTTTGGTATTGAAAATGGTTTTTAGAATGTATTTTATGTCATTATATTTTATTCATATATTATTATTCAAATGTGGAGATGTTATCTTTCCTTTATGTTTGTTTTATGTGTTATGAATATGTTATTCTTCTTGGGAATTGTTTGCGTATACTGGTGGTTCCTTGATAAAGCTATAGAGGGTGAGCCCGAGAAAGCTCTCCAATGCCCTGGGTAACATAAAAGAGGTAAACATGAATGTTTCTCCTAAGAGATTTAGGGAATATACTATGATGGGTATTCCAACGTAATTCCCTATATAGCTGTGATAGCTACATTGTAAGTTCGATATGAATTCCATAGGTACTTTTCTGATTTGTGATTACTATGTGTTATTCATAAATCTTATGTTTTCATGAGGTAAGTAAAAGAGTTTATGTTTTGTATGTATTGATGGACTAATTATTTCTTTCTTATTTTATAACACTTACTATGCTTTTAATTCTCATCCCATGTGTTGAAATGTTTTTCATAGGACATAAAGATGAATAGGGTCAAGGTTGGGATCTAGGAAATATCATACTTTCTAAAACTTGGAACTATACATGAATCTTTTTAAGAGATTTTATTTTATAAAAAAATGGATATTGAGTAAAATTGTCTACATGTAATATTCATGTTGGTATGAAAATGTAATGACCTAATTATCTAAAAATGTAAACCTAAAAATATCCTCAAAGTGAATTATCCATTAAATTCAATATTATGTAATAATTAAGGTCATGTCCTTATAGGAGGTGTTGTGGGAGTTCCATTAATCCCCTTTTTGTACATCCAATATTGTAAAAGATGTACCAGGACCTCCAACATTAGTACTGGTGTCCAAGGAAGAAGAAAGTAGTGGTGAAGTTCGTATCAAGATGCCTCACTTGTCATCAAGTGAAGGTCGAGCATCAGGTGCCAGTAGGCATAACTCTACCACTTGAGGTGCCGGAGAGGAAGTGTGATGATATATACATAGACTTCTTGATGGGGCTACCACATACATCAAGGGGCCATGATTCCATATGGGTGACAATTGATCGACTCACCATGTCAGCCCACTTCCTACCCATACGAGAGCAGAGATCAGTAGAGATCTTGGGAAGTCTCTATGTACAAAATATTGTATGACTTCACAGGGTTCCATCGACGATCATCTCATATCACGATTCTAGTTTTACATCCTACTTGTGGAAGGGATTATAAGAGGTGTTCGAGACTGAGATACATTTTAGCCCTGCCTTCCATCCTCAAATAGATGGTCAGATAGAGTAGACCATAAAAATGCTCGAGGACATGTTTCATGCTTGTGTCCTTGATTTTGGTCACATTTGGGAGGACCACCTGCTATTAGTGTAGTTTTCATTCAACAATTGTTATCACTAAAACATCATCATTGCTTCATTTGAGGCCCTGTATGGGAGACCTTGCAGATCACCTCTACAATGGACATACCCATGGGAGTCAGCACTTTTTGGTACAATGTTAGTACAAGATACCACATAGAAGGTGCATAGCATCCAGGAGAGGATGAAGACTGCATAGAGTCGGTATAATTCTTATACCGACTAGAGATAGAGACCCTTGGAGTTAGAGGTGGGAGACCATGTCTTCTTATGGGTTTCACCCCGATAAAGATTATGGATGTTTGGTAGCAAAAGAAAGCTATCTTCAAGATTTATCAGACCTTTCCATATCCTCAATATAGTAGGCGAGATGGCATACCATCAAGCTCTTCCCCCACAAATTCATTGGGTGAATGGTGTTTTCCATGTATCCCAGCTTAAGAGATACATTCATGATTCATCACATTTTATTAACTCGGGCGAGCTGAACATTGATGATGGGGTGATGTTTACAGTGTTCTCGGAAGAGATAGAGGATCGATAGGAGAAGGTCCTTCATGGATAGTCGATTCCTCTAGTGCGAGTTCTTTTGCAGCATGAGAATCTCTAGGAGAGCACATGGGAGTTGGAGGCTCAGATATGTGCTCAGTACCCCCATTTATTTCTATAGTTTTTTTTAGATTTCAGGGAAGAAAATCCTTAAGGTGGGAAGAATGTAAAGACCAATAAATTCCATTTAAATTTTATTTTTTAAAATTTTTTGGGATTTTTATGAGTCTGTGAAAATTGACCGCACCAGATTCCGAGGCTCGGTATGCCCAGAAAGTATTTCGATATTTTTTAAAGGTATTTTTAGTTATCTTGTGGGTGGTATTTTCTATCTTTTGAAATGTTGCTCGGATTAAAAATATGAGGGCACCATTGAATCTGAAGCACCAATTTTGTCTTAAGTTAGGATTAACATTGATCGCACTAGGTCGGGTGAAAATTTTAGTATTACAGACTTTTGAAGAATAATAAAATAACATAAAATTGTTATTTTATTTTTCTACAGACTGTTGAGCGGTGGCGGTGGGACCGCTGGGTTGTCAATCCATTTAATGTATTGAATCTTCTATTTTTTAACCCCACCATTGAGAGTTAATAGGTTAATTAATTAATTAACCTCATTAATCTTTCAGTGTGTTAATCACTATTCCCCTCTATTTAATTGAGAATTGGGCTTGAGTATTTGACACAGAAGGAAGGAACCTCTAATGAAGTGTCATGACATCTTCCACTAATGAAGAAAAAAGGCTCGAACGAAGATGTTATAGGAATCAGTTTGGGAACAAGAAACTCTGAGGGATTCATCATGCATGGGTTCTTCTTCCATAACCAGGAAATCTTCTTCAATAATACATGAATACATGTTACAAGTTAAACTATTTAACTAAGAGTTAAATCTAAAAGACAAGGCTAATATGGTGACTTAAACTTGTCTAAAACCTATTGGATGATAGGGTTTTGACCCAACCCCACCTTAGCCTCGATATAAATTATTTTTAAGCCATTATAAATGGAATATTATAGTATTATAAATTAATATTTCAAGGTTTTCCTAAAGTGAGCATCACCTCTCTTATAAATGAGTACTTTATCTTTTCTTAATTTCACACCTTTAAATCCATTTAGATCGGCCATCCCATGCTCAGATATCCTCCAAACTACCCTCCATTCAATCTAGAGGCCTTAATTTGATCAGAATCCAAACTAAGGAACCCTTTTGATCAAATCAAAAGGAAGCATTTGAAGAAGAGGTAATAATTTCATCACCTCTTTCAAAGTTCTTTTCTTCTTCCACGTCCTATTTATTTTTCTGTTTCCATATCAAAAATAAATTCAGTATATTAAATATAATATTAAGTTATTATAAATATGGTATAACCATATTCATTATTCTATCCATCCTATGAAAGACAAAGTCACTATACATGCATACGTTCGACTTACCTTCTCCACATCGTGGTGTAATTTTTTATTCAAAACATAATTATTTGGATGGTTATAATAATGATTATAACTGATATTAATAATAAATATAACATGTTAATGATTATGTATATATGATATACCATACAATTACATACTATTTTACAAATAAAAGAATGATATTTTCACTCGTGCGTATGTACTGATTACCGTCTCCATGAATGCGATAAGATTCATTTCTGCACTGTAAACATTCAGGAATAATTTTCATTATATTATTATAAATAATGTTAATGAACATAATACCATTATATATATGAATAAAATACATATTATTCATAACAAACATGACTTACGTGACAGAACATATAATGGAATATGAATCTGTTAACACCCAAAATGTTAATACTACTAAAATATCATTAACAATGAAATTTTTGAAGATCATATATGATATCATATTTATGTATGTGGTTCTTGTATAATTTAATAAATATAATTTCACCATTATACATGAGGTTAACCTACCCTAATCTAAGGAAAATTACAAGGTAAGGGTTAATTTTACAATCTCTTTATTATCCGACGTTGCTAATACCTAAGTATCTCTTGGGACCTCTTTATTATCCATATCCGTGATTCATAAAAATTTATTTTAAAACAATTTTAATATTAACTAGAATATGGGTTTAAGTCATTTATAACCTTTTTTGAATTTTTATTAAATGTTTTCTAAGTAATCATTATATTATTTTCCAAACAAGGTACTTTATAACCCTCTCAAAAAATTATGGTAAAAATGTTTTGTTAACATATATGAAGAGTGAGACTATTTTCTGCCATTATAACACCTTTAAAGCTTCCATTACAATCTTATAAAAATATTTTCAAAAAAATGTTTTATTTTATAATTACGTGACATTTAAATGGTTTCAAAATAGAATGAGTGTTTTATCTCAAATAGTTTTGATTTCATCTATGTCAACATACTTTGATGGATTTTACATTTGTTTTAAATTGATTTATTATGAATCAATATGTCATATTGTACTGATGGTTTTGGGATATGTTTGACTATAGATGTGCCATTTTTATACCATTCATGGTTTATTTTTAATGTCTTTACATTTCCAATTATAGTATTAATAGGAATGCTTATATTATGTTTCAACATTTTCATATGACGAATGCATCGGACTTAGTAAGTGACGGGGGAGCCCACTATAGATCCTATATACATAAGTAGGTCTAATGAGAAAAATGAGTGTCTTGGAATAAGGCCTTGACAAAATGTTATCTGTAGTCTTGGAACGAGGCCTTGAATATGTGGTTATGATGTCTAGCATTATGCATTCCATCATTATGAAATTGTCTATTGATATTACATTTGATTATTCAACTAGTAGAATATCCTTTTCAAAAAGTAAATGCTATTATTTGATTTATCTTTGCTATATTATGCTAATGTTTATGTTTAAAAGTCTTGTGTTTTAGTCTTATACATTTCCTTAAATGTTTATGCTTATTTATGAATGTTTCCACTATATTGTCATCCTTACTGAGAATCTTAACTCACCCCTTTCAATATTTCATTTTTTCCAGGATGTTAAGAAGTATATTTTGATTAACCTTCAGGTATAGGACAAAGGATATGAGTGCATTCAAAGGGAACACAATGTAGTTGTTTTTTATTTTATTACATAATTTAAAACTAATGTATGTATCTAGTACTTCTAGGGATACTAAACTAATCAGTATTTATAGACTTGATATCTTGTGATCATGCCAATTTTGTGTAATAATGCACTTAATTTTGGTAAATATGGTCCAATCGTTCAAGCGTGGGCCAAACGAAACGCTTATGTTTTTGAAACGTTCATCAAGGGAGAAGTGTTAACTTGATGAAAAATTGAATCTGGGAGCCACGCAATGACGACAGTAACCCAGGAGGCCCGTATGCATGTTTGGAAGGGATGAAAAACCACCAGAGCCCACTCAGTGGCCCATGGAATTTTTGCAGGTCTCGGTGAGTGATGGTTGGTTGTAGTGGCAGTAGGCAGTGCACCGTTGTGCACCACAGAGGGATGTTATGACATCGATCCATGACAGTCAGCAGTTGGGGCCGACCCTATGATGGTCAAGTTGGTGGAAGGTGGCATGCCGTCGTATACCATGAAGAAGAGCCACAACATCGAGCTGTTGTGGAGGGGACATGTGCCCCATAGGTCCCATTGATAGGAGGGAAACACCATGTGGCACTACTAATTAATTAAACCGAATGGATTTTCCATTTGGGAAGGGAGGTTGTCACCAAGTTGGTGGTCTGCACACAGTAGAGGAGGGTTGGGCTGGTCTAGAGTCCAAGCCTAACATGGGCTAGCCCACTCCGGCTGACCCAGCCGGTTTAGGCCAGGCCTGGTCAGACCCAGGTCAGACCCGAACCGAGGTAGGTCGACCCGATCCATGATGGATCGGCCCAGGTTGGGGCGGGTTTGGAATGTCCGACCAGGTCAGACTAGACCCAGTCCCTTTTCAGCCCAAATACACTTAAAATGTCATATCTCACAAACCAGATGTCTATTTGAAAAACCTTCTGTAGCGATGACATCCATGGAATGAGACGGTCCTTTCGATATACTCCACATGTGTTTTTAAGAAAGTAGGAGTATGGTTGGGTTGGATTGAACCTGAATCCAATCGAGCCCTCGACGCTAAAATTCCTATAACTCACAGATCCAGCGTCTGATTGACAAGCCTTCTATCGCATTAGGAACTGTATGAAATGGATTTCCTTTGTGATACTGCTTTTTGTAACTTTGTGGTAGTTTATAAATGATTGTTATCTTGAGGATCAAATGCTACGAAACTCAATTGCACCTTGTGGGGGAAATACTTTGGCTTGCTGTCAATTGAAGGGTGACCCTATGTGGATCAGCATCATATCGACCCTGTGTGGGTCAACATCATAGAGACCATGTGTGGATCAGAATCATGGTTATCTTGTGTGGATCAACATTATAGAAACCCTATGTGGATCATCATTCTAGTGACCCTATGTGGATTAGCAGTGCGTGACCCGATAAGGACCAGCCCTGGAGCGGTCTATTATGGATCCACAACATACAACCCTGTGAGAATCAACAATGGCACAAATTCTTCCTGGTTCAGTTGTGGAAAGTTAATAATTAAATAACATGATGTAGCATAAGCCTAATCATCTTTATTTCTGATCTCTGAGTTGTATTTCTAGATTTAGATGAGTCTTTTTTCTTTGTGATTTGTGATTGAGATCATGCTTAGTGGTTTTTCTTTGTGGAATTTTAGGAGACCTTCAAGGTTCTCGAGGTCCCTACTAGGTACTGTTATACTCACCCCTACATGGGCTTCACCCGCTCCATGATGTGTCTTGTGAAAATGAGGAGTAGCTTGGATGAGACTTTTGGGAGCTAGGAGCAGGCGATACATAGAGTTTATTGGTTGATGTGGAGAGCTGTGGAGATGTATTATAACTAGACTTTAGGTAGGATCCTTGGTGGACGATCTTGGGAGTTATTTTATTTTGTAGTTTTATCTTTTTAGATAGTCTTGTGTTTTGACCCCTTTACTTTCAATACACACTTTTACTACTCCAATTTTACTACATGGTTTGTATATTGTCGTGTTATTAGTCTTTTTATTTTCTAGTTCAAAGGAAATTCCTTCCTGTTTTAGGGAAATGTCTTTCTAGTGCTCTAGTCTCCAACCCCTGGCCTGTGGAAGGCGTACTTGGGGTAGTCACGACACTAACCCTGGGGGACGGGTCGTGACAATTGTAACATTTTTTGTAAAATAAATATGGTAATTTTTTCAGAAATATACATGAAGATTAATTTAATAATTTTAAAATGTTCAAACATGGGTAAAAATTTCGTCTAAAATCATTTGATTATTTTTAAAAACATGTTTTGTATATATTTTTTGAAAACATGGTTTTTTGAAAAAGGTTTTTCGAAAGAGATAGAAACAAAGATGCATTTTTAATAGATAATAGTTTTAAACACATGAGTACATAAAAGAAGGAAAATTAATTGAAATAATTTATTCTCTTTAAATTATTGTAGGATAAAAAAATTCATGAGAATTAATGGGTGTTATATCAAATGATTTTAAAATTGGAGAGTTAATCACAAACAATCACGATATACGATGATATTGTAGCACAAAACTCTAACCACATTGGTTTGTTTGAATCCTTAGACCCATGAAATAACTACTTTAAATGAAACATAAAAATCCATTAAAATAAATAAATTCGTGATATTACAAGTCAAATGGGATGTATATAATCCTTATAAAAGTATATAGGTTTCTAAAGTGGCATAAATCTCAATGAAGGAAAATTATGGCAACAATACTTTAAATAATTGGAAATATTTTTAATGTTAAGCCCCAATAAAACTTTAAATATCAATAATTAATTATATTAATTATATAAAAATTCAATGGATCATTTCATACACCATAAAAAATAAATTAGTTGTATAATATTATAATTCACCTCAATGAAATTAAATTCATATGAAATTCATTACCTCACACTTGCTTTTGGTTGAAAATGATTTACCCACTGGGTGGGGTTTTTAAACATTTTATTAACTTATTATAGACCAATTTAATATTAATAATAAAATTCATGATCCTTTTATAAAATCTTGTCACCCATTCATTAATAATCGTTAATTATTTTCCTTGTTTTGGGTGTTAATTGCCTTGTTTTTGTCATTTGTGCTTTGTTACGAAATCCCCAGTTATACCGTATATATTATATATATGTTATCAAAATATTAATAACAATGAAATAATCATCATATTTATACACATATTATAATTTTAAAACAAATCATGAATGATTTTTAGTAAAAATGATGTATGTTATGATCATAGAGATGGTGGATCGTATATACTCATCAATAACGTTTCCATTTATCAATGAACCTTATCAAAAGAATGTAATTAATATTTTAGCCTTAATGAATAAAAATAATATCATATTTATCATATTTTTTCTTCTAATATACTTATATATATCATCTATGTGGTGTGTTGATGAAAAGGTAACCACATCGCTTCGTGAAGGTAGTAGTCCAGACATACAAAAACACTGTTATTATCTTTTTTGTGTAAAAATAAAATGAAATATTATCCTTTAAAAATGATAAATAATTACATGAATATAAAAACTGTGTCATTTATATCACATATAATAATTAATTTTTTCATTACTACCTTCCATGTAATCCATTACTGAGAAAATGAATTGTATAGCTTCACGAGGTGGTAGTCCGAGGTAGATATGAATGATGTTATCACATACCCTATAGAATGGATGTTAAAAATAATTCAATGGTATAATAACTTAATAAGTATAAATATGATATAAATATTATATAAATACATTATATCCATCAATATACCCATCCTATATAGTTTTTAATGAAAAAATTAATGACATCAGTTCGTGGGGAAGTAATATGTCTTACATAGGAACGATAATTTTGTAGCCCATTTGAGGGAAGTGGAGATGGTTTTAGGTCCTGATATTCTTATAAAAACATCCGATTATATGTATGATACTATATTTTTTATATCCTAATTGTTTAATAATAATGTAAGCTGGTGTATAATGAAATAAACTAAAAATTCTTGTTGAAGAACATTACCTCTTCATCATGTATTCTTCTTCAGTTTTCACTGAATTTTTCATAGGTTGTATTTATATCAAAAATAACAATTCATGGATGATAAGACAGAATTTTGGGAGATATTGTTTTATCATAATGGAATAACTAATTAGTTTTTAAATATATAAAAAGAGAGGTCAGGGGGTGGCCTTTTATAAGTGTGGTGAGTGGCACACTTGTTGTTGTTTTGAAAATATTCAATTATACCCATGATTTTTTTATTCCATTAAACTAAAAAATTAGCCATTATATAACCCACAATATTTAAGGTATAAATATTTCAATAATATTGGGTTTTGAAAAGTTTAGTATTATTATTAACCCTTCACTTTTTACTTTAACCCCCGACTAAAAACATTTTTACATTAACCATGAAAAATAATTTTTACTATTTTTTCTTTTCATTTGGGTCAAAAAATATGATGAACATATTAGATAATAAAAAAATTTTGATTTAAAATACGGAATCCATTTTTCCAAATTCCATTCACATAATTGAACCAAATTAACATAAAATTAATCCATCAGAAGTGATGATATATTGCATTTTTTAAGAAATAAAAATGTTCAAAATTTTACAATGTTTTTATATCAAATTTTAGTATGAAATTGATTGAAATGATCATAATTATATTAATGGAAATATAATTTAACTAATTTTTTCCTTAAAAAAATTTTATATTATTATTTCAAATTATAAATAAATTTACCAAAAGGCTGTTTCAATTTAATTTTAGCATTTTTCATTATTCATCAATAAGTCAATATTTTTAGAAAATTCTTCTAAAATCACCCTAGTGTAATTTTTACATTATAATTACAAAAATGAAGTCTATTTTTTGAAATTAATTTTCTAAAAGTTTAAAAAATTAAATTTCAAAACAAACATTTAATGTGATGAAATACGGGCTTTCAATAAGAGAATTTTTTTAAGAACAATATGATTTTATATTAACATTATTTTGAGTGATATTAATTGTATTAATATCAATTACAATTTAATTTTATATTATCTATAATGTTAATATAAAACATTACCCATTAGTTATTATTTTAATTACTTAATATTTTTAAGCATTATTCATTTTAATTTTTTTTAGAATAATTCATTTTTTAACCCATTAACAAACTTATACTAAAAACCCATATAATGATGATTCCAAAGTACTTAAGTGGATAAAATATGAATAATATTACTTATATTAATAAAAAAAGTTATAAAACTTATATTTAAATTTTATTAGATATTATATTGAAAACAACTGAAATTTTACAAAAATCCGTATTTTTTTACTATTCAATGAAATCAATATTTTCCAAAAATTCCAAAAAATTCATTAGAAATAGATTTTATATTATATGTTAAAAAATTGTTTTTATTTTATCAATTAAATTTTATTAATATTACAAAAATTAATTATATTTTTTTATTAAAAATCAATAAAAATAATGTTTTAAAAAACATATTTTTGAAAAAAAATTACTTTACCAAAAATATGTGAATATTTACTAATCATTTATCAATAGCTTATATTGAGTGATATATTTATATATATACACATATATTTCATAAAATAGTTAATATTTCTCATACCCTCCAATTTAATTTCTAGGTTATAATGGTTATATATTTCAATGGTTGTTTAATTTTAGTTTTGTGTGTTGATTATTATATCAAACATAAAAATCATGGGGTTTTATGTAGCATATTCTATTTAAGTGATTATATTTAGAAATATATCTTTGGTTCCTTGGGTATTACATTTTCTTCTAAGATTAGTGTTTCATGTCTTTATTACTCTGAAAAAAATTCATCTTTAAAAAAATGGGGTGTTACAGATTCTTTCTATGAATGTCGATGAAAAAAATTTATTTTTATGAATTTGTTAAATACAGAAAATAAAAAATACATAAATAGAATGACATGTATTTTATATAACCCCAAAAAATATTATAATATGAACATCATAATAAATAGTGTGTAACAAAAAACATCATGTGTAGAAGGGAATATAAGATTTGGAAGATTTATAATATATATATTTTTAAATAATTTAAATCACTTAAATTGCTTGTAATATATGAAATACCATGATTGAATGAAATGTGATACTCTATTAATGTATTATTATCTAAAAAATACCCCTATAACCCATCCGTTAAATTGGTACATTTTAATATTAATAACTAAATTAAGAAAATTTAATGTTTTAAACATATATAAAAGAAATAATATTAATATCAACTAATTAGAGACAAAATTAGAACCATTTAAAATAAAAAAAAGTGTTTTCTGAAAAAGTACATTTCTCTAAATAACTGTTTACTATATCATTATTAAAATAATTTGTAAATAATTATTACCACCTTTTGGAAATTAATTCGATATAACTAAAATGAATTTTGAAATTATAATATCAACGTTTTATTTGGGTTATTTTTATGATTTTAATGAATTGTTTCATTTTGAGACGAATAGTGAAGAATATTAAATTTTAATTGAAAACAACATTTTTGTTCAAATTATTTATAATGAAAAATTATATTTTAAATTGGTTTTTAAGTAAAAATAGTTATATAATATATATTTTAACCCAATTCAATTCAATAGAATCATATATTTATTTATTTTTCATATACAAACCTTATTACCTATTGAACATTTTCTCTTTGAAAACTATCCATCCCATTACATTTATGGTATTAATATCAAATTTAAATTTTCCACTTCATTGAGTTGAATATTGATAAATTATTTCTATTTATGGAATTATAATAGTTTATATTACCAAATAGTGTCAATTTAATTTTTCTTCCAAAATTAATAATGAAAATAATATATTTTAATTTGAACTTTTGAGGCAAAACAATTGATTTTCATAGGAGAGGTTAAACTAAAAATATAACGGTCACAATGACCTAACAACTTTAATAAACCATATTTTATTTCCATATTTAGACCTTATATTTTATGTATCTTGATAATGTTCAATTTTCAATCCTTCTTGCATGTAGAAACATTGGTACACCTTTTTCTTTTAAAAATTTACAAGTGTGACACTCACCACACAAATAAAAGGGCACCCACAATCCTATATTATTATCACATTCAAGATTTTTGGTTCAATAAATAATTATATATATCACTTAAATAATCCCATACCATCATATAATATTCATTTTCTCATAATTTCATTTTATGAATACTTTAGGTGTACGTCTAAAGTGGTGGTCTGAAAAGAGGTAAAATTCCAAACTTTGATTTTTTATGTATTCCTCTACCTCCTAAAATTATTTTTAAACCATTAAAAGATAATTAAATCAATATATTACATATATAATGTTTTTTTATGATAATTTTCTGAACTAATACAATACCCACATCCATAAGATGGGTTACCAAATAATTATTCATGTGTAAAGCAGACTAATACCTCATGAACTGATGTTATTCAGTTTTCCTATACCACCTAACACGGTTGGGTATTATGGTGCATATAACGTATATATATGATATTAATAACATAATTTTACCTTTTTAGTCATTATATCAATTATATTTTTTAACTTTCTATTCTCTATGAGATACAATAATGTCAATCGTCTGTACGGTGGACTACTGCCTAGAGAAGAGATGTGATTAATCTTTCAATAACTCTTTACATGGAATTTATTAAGAATAAATTTAATGAATATATGTGATATTAATGACATAATGAAAATATTCATGACATATTTAATATTATTAAAAGTTAATATATATTTTTTATTTCTTACCTTTTCACTCACTGAATGATGAAAACATCATCTGTGTACGTGTAGACAACCACCATCGTTAAATGATGTGACCATCATTTTGTAACCACACATCATGGATGATATATATAATTTTAGTTAAGGAAATAATTTAATATATATAATATTATTATCTATATTTAAATAAAAAATACTACTTAACTTCTTTCCAAAATTACAATTCAAAAATGGAAACGTTACTCATGATTACATATGGCCTACCATCTCAATGATTGTAACAAATTTAAATTTTTATTAAAATATTTGATGATTGTTTTAAAAAGTGTAATTAATATATAAATATTATATTTATTTCATTATTATTATTCTTTATATGATTAAATAATGACCCCTTTGTCCATATTCATCCTACCAAAGTCATTTTGGATATATATGCCAAATGTCATCAAAACATCTGATGTACACTTAATTGATTAACTAATCATATATAAATTTGTAATAAGTCCAATAAAATGAATAAAAAACATTAAAAAAGATCTTATTTAATTAAATAATTTACTTTAGTTTATTCTTTAGGAATATAAAGAACATATCTGACAACTCAGACACAAGGTAACAGTTTCTTATCGCACTTTTAATTTTGTAAGACATACAAAATATTTATCAATTATATCATTTGTGTGGAGTCTATAATGAAATGTTTTTGTGTTATATCGTGAATTAATATATATTCACAGTTTTTAATTATTCATTTAATTACACTTATTTCATTGGCTTATGATACAAATGTTACGCAATTAGTAAGGGATTATTTCACAATCTCGCCATTATTCAGTACTATTTTTGTTTAAGAATGCCATGGGAATATTATATGATATTAATATCTTAAAATAATAATATTTTTTATCCTAAAGTTTTTCAAGAAATTTCTCATATAATACTATAATATTTTTTTTATTTGGTACTAAAATTGATTATGAAATGTTTTTAATAATATCAAAATTTATTTATGTCTTTGGTCATAAATCCATTTTCATCCAAAATAATGTTTTTGAAAAATTATTTTAAAAATGTTTTTAATCATTTTAAAATGATTTGTTAAATAAAATTTTTCCCACTATGTGTTTTTAATTTTTTTAAAAGAATCTTCATTTCATTTTTAAAATAATTCTTGTTTAGGTATTACCAAAAATTTGAATGGAAATATTTTTTTTACATAATCTCGATATTGGGAATTTCATATTTTCCAAACCACTCATTGTTTTAAAGAATCTTTATAAATTTAAAAGATAATTTTCAGAAAATAATATTTCCAAAATGCTTTCAAAACTTCTTGTTTCAAAATGGGATTTTCACAACAAGGAGGATACTTTCCCTAAAAACATAATGATCTTTTTATAGTATTTATTTTCATCAATAATAATGACCTCTCACTGTTAATATAATGGGTATGGGTTTGAATGATACCATACCTATAATTTGATTATCTGGTTTATGATTGTTTTATCTTGGGAGGTACTATATTGATCACATTCACATTACACCAGATGGTATATGATTTTTTATTGATTGGGGATTGTATTTACTGTCAATATTCTTGCTTGAATATGAATGTTCATGTGCATTATGTTTCAACCATTTCAAATGAGGAATGAATTGTAGATAATAAGTGACAGTTGGAATCCCGTATGGTTCTTTGATGCATCAGTTGGTCTCATGAGAGAAAATATATTTGGTTTTGGTGGAATCCATACCCATTTATCTAAATTTCTTATGGAAAATGACTTAATGGTATTATATGTCTTTGAAAAAGGGCTTAACAGTATGTTTTAGAAGTCCATAATTAAGAATTACATCATTTAGAATTTATTTATTGATATTCCATGTGATTATTCAATTAGATAGAATATACATTGTTATGTTTCATTCCCATGTAATTATTTATATGGAATTTTATGACCATCATTTGTTACTCCCATATTACGATTATTTTATTGATAAATGGCATGCCATTCTTTTATTTACCATTTTTATTGATTATACATTATTTATCCATAGCTTCTTTTGTACACATACCATTACTAAGCATATGAAATCACCCCTTTATTTTGATTTATATTCACTAGAATATCAGTTATTGTTTTGTGATTGATATAAATGGATACGCTAAGGGGAATAATGGTGTTCTCAAAGAATAACATTTTGGTATTTTATCCATTAAATTTATTGTGAATTCATGTATGTGTCTAGAATACCATGGCTACTAAAATAGTCAACCCATCGAGAGTAAATTCCTTGTATATAATGTAAATGTAATTAAGTGGACACCATCTTTGGGATATTGGGGTTGGGGTCCCTATAGTTGGTATTAGAGAATGTTTTGTAGAATCCTTGGTAACTATATTTATGAAAACATATGTTAGTGAACAAAAAACTATGATCAAATTTGTTGATATGTATAGAATAACATCCTAGAGTTTTGGTAAGAAAGATATTATATAGTTTATCCTAGAAAAAACATGCCTTTATGGATAATACAAGTGGATTTGGTTATGGAACAATTGAACCTAAGGGGTAATAACTCCAAAAATGGATCATTGGGCTTAACCTGACTGTCACTTGGGAAAAAAGGGCCGTATTGCACGCATTTCAAAACACTCATGGGGTATATACTTATGATACTTAAAATTTTCTTGAAAAACCATTATGAATTACTTAAAAATAAAGATATCCCCAATAAATCAACATTTATGATTTTGGAGATTAACTATGCTTAAAATTTTCAATTTATCTTAATAATTTTAAAATCTTTTTATTATACATTGTGTTTAATAATGATATAACCTAAAATAGATAATTACATCATTTATAAATGAATATTATAATAATGAATGTGGAAAAAATCCCTACACATTATCCAAAAAATAAAAAAATTATTTCATTGGAATAAGACAATATATTGAAGATAATTAGTCTCTCAAATATTATCATCAAATGGTGAAATAATATCACATGATAAAAAGATATAGAAATAATTTGATATGTATTTTTTCATTAAATGGAGGTGAGAAAAGAATAATACATTAGAGAAAATAGGAAAAAAGGAAGAAGGGAATGAATTAATTAACCACATGTGAAAATATTTGAAAGAAACACTTTGGTACTTTCTTTAAGGGAATAAGAGTTTTCTACAAGTGTGGAGAGAATGGACCTCATTATCATGCTTGTAGGGTAAATAAAATTGTTTCTAATTTTCAGTGATTAAACTATAATGATACGAGTAACTACGCAAATGAATCCCCCTATGTGAATGGAATACACCTCAGAAGAAAATAATGGTTCATGGTAAAGATTATGATAGTACCACCGATAAAGTAGAATGATTATTGTGATTTTAGTTTAGATTCATGAATTATTTCATTTGAGTATTTTATCAAATATATCATGGTAATAATAATTATTAAAAATATAAGGATTTTAATATAGTGATTTTTCATTAAGGATTTAAAAACATATGTTGAATTGTATCGATGACTAAGAAAAATGATTCCGAAGCATGTTTAACTTCTTGGAAATCACTAGATTAATGGAAATTTTACTCATAATATGTTAATGATGTTTAGATAATGATGGTTGGATAAATAGATTATATATATGGAAAATATAAATTTGATAGTACTGACTACCAACGAATTTGACTAGTGATTTGTTGAAAAAGTGGCTTAATCTATCATTGATGGAGTTAAAAACATTTTTAGATTTAGGGAATATAACCAATAATCTATTTTTTTATTTAAGGAATATGAAAGCATAAATATTTCCAATATGGTTTTATGGTAATTTAGGTTATTACCATGTTTCTAAAGGATACATGATGAAGATATTAACATGATTGGAATATCATGATTAAAATTTACATTATATTCTTTGGGGGATTAATGATATGTTCATTTTTGAAATTTAGGGACCTTCATTATAATGTTTGGGATCTTAATCATTTTATTCTGTCAAATAGTTAACCATTTATGGAATGGTTTATGTTGAACTTTGTAAATGGTTTCAGATATCAATGTATCATTTCACCATCATAAGATTTATGCATATGTGATAACTAATACTCACTATTTTTTAATAATAACGACATGAAATTGGAGGAATTATGTAACATTATAATATAGATCATATGATATGTTAAAAGTGAAAATTAGTTCTTCAGCCATAAAAAAATTAATTTTTGTATATTCATATCATGGAGTTAGAGATGAATTGGAAATTTACTAAAGCATAAAAATTGATGAAATTTTGCTTATGAAATAGAAATATATCTTGTAAGTATATTTTTGTATATTTTAGATAGCAAAATTATTCCTTAACAATTATGAAAGTGAATTTGAAATTTTATTTATCTAATTATCATCATATTAGATGACTAAAATGGTCCCTTATATGATCACAAATTTAAGGTTTGATTATAATTAACGTTCTCCGGATTAGCCAATTTCATGGATCACTGATCTCTATCTCTCTATTATCCCTTGGGAATTATTATTCTCTTCGATTTCCATGTTTTCAATTTTTAACAGTGATATCCTACATGGATTCCCCATAAACTATTAGTCAACGGGACCTTCATACTTAAGCATCTCTATAATAAAGATGATTTTTTATTAACCCTGATCATGATGTGGTATTTAAATAATGGTATTATAAAAAAATAAATTGTCATGGGTCGCCCCAGTGGGTCCCATTCTTCAACTCCCCAAGGAACCTCTAGTGGGACAGGGGTTGGGGACTATCACTGAGTATGCATATCACTAACATGGGAGGCATTAACCTTTAGTACATGTAAGCATGGATACATCTCCAAGCCAAAAATGATGAAAAGTAAAACACTATGTAAATATTGAATGAAAACTATTATATCCAAACAAGAGTATGATAGGAATGTAATGTAAATAAAGGTAAAATGGGACAGAATACAAGACCACCCAAAAGAAATATAGAAAACTAGTTACTAAAACTCACCAACAGAAAACCCTACCTGATCCCACATGAATGCACAATATAAGGGCTAGTGTCTGACATCGTAGGTGTACCATAGACTGTCAGATCCTACAAAGCTTCATCTAGTCCTAATCCACCCAATACTCTATCAAAAGGCCACTTATAACACCCGAGATTTTTATGAGTAATATTTTGTTTTTATATCATCAAAGAAATCATTCACTACACACTTTCTTGGCTTACTTTACACGCAATCACGACCTTCCTCGATAGCTTGCGTCATACGCAATACCGAGTTTCACTATACAACGATATGCTATTAAAATATTATTAAAACTAGCTGTTATGAATAGTAATAACCACGTTTTGAAATTTTATAAATTTTATTTTTCAAAATGGACTTCATTTTTGGATTCAGAATATCGAAATTAGCCTAGGGTAAAATTTTGGTATTTTTCTGAAAACTTTCAATTTTTGATGAATAGTGAAACCACTAAGTGGTAGGTTAAAAACTGAATTTTGCATAAAACATAATTTTACCGCTTCTGTGAATGGAATTTCGAAAATCCGAAAGACACGGTTAATATCAAGGACTAAAATGTGGTTCAATGAGATGAAAATAATTTTTGGTGAATAGTAACTTTTTACTTTTTTTTACCACGATTAATAGTAAATAGGGTAACTAAGGGTAAATATGATATTACTATTACCCTAACACATGTCCTAATTCTATTGGATAAGTGTAATTCGACCAAAAACAACCTTATGAAAATAATATGACCATTTAGGTCCACTTAGATTAGATTATGACATTTAATATTATTTTATTTAATGAATAGTTAAAATAGTTAAAATCAAAGTTTAATAACTAAAACATTTTTAATATGGGGTTATACATAAGATAAATTCGACTATAAATATTCATTAGAAAGTTAAAAAGATTTACTACATAATGGAATTTTATTTGTAATTTTTAGACATTAAATAATTTAATTTATTTATGACACAATGATGATGCAGTAATTATCTTATTAATGAAATATTGACATAATTGATGTTATAAACACCAAAATAAATGTAATTTGAGACTTTTTATGAATTAAACTAATTTTCTAGGTTACTATGATATATTAGTGTTGATTTAATCAACTTGGTTCGAACATATAATTCTGTTATGACTTTCACAAAAATCATATATCAAATAGTGTCAAAATTGACACAAAATAGTTTTTAAATCAAATATTATATTACTAATTGTTATTTTATTCCTAAAAATCTAAGGTTCGGCCACATGACTTAGATAAGGATATATATATTAATAATAAACAATTTGGGGTTCGTTTGGCATGTTATAGTAAGTGTATTAACCATATAGTGAAAGAAAACAAAAAGACATGGTAAAAGTTAAATTATTTAACTTAGAGTTAAATCTAATTGATAAGGTTAAAATAATACCCTAAACTTGTCTAAATCCTATTGGTTGATAGGATTTCGACCCATCCCCACTTTAGCTTCGAAATAAGACCCTTTGGAACCATTATAAACCGATTTTGACTTTAATATAAAATAATATTTTGAGATATTCCTAAGGTGCCCCTCTCCTCCCTTATAAAAGGGCACCTCCTCCCCCTCCTCCTCACACCAATTTGAGCTCTCAAGCTCGGTCAACCACTGCCATTTTCTCCTCTCCACTTCCCTAGAATAATCCTAGAGGTCCTGGTCTTCTTCAAAGACCAATCTTAGTTCCCTAAGTGGAGGATTCAAAGAGGCGTTCCAAAGAAGAGGTAATATCCATTACCGATCTTTTCAATTTCTTTCTTCTTCAACTTCTTCTTCTTTAGTTGTTTCACGATAAAGTAATAACATCAGTATTAATTACATACTGATATGTTATTATAAATATGAAACAACCCTAATTCACCTTCTATCCATCCTACGGAAAAATGAAATCACGGCGCGTGCGTACGTACGGAATACCGTCTCCACACCGTGGTGTAATGTATTTTCCACCATCACTTTACAAGGATGGGTATAATGGTGTAATGAGTAACTATTTATTATTATTATAAAGTAATATTGATACTGAAATAATATATATATACTCCAATATAGTTCCACGATCATAGGAACGATATCATCACTCGTGCGTACGTACGGAATACCGTCTCCACGATGTGATGCGACTCGTTCTACATGATCATCATTACAAAGTAATTATATAAATGAATTGAATGAATAAATATGATATATGTTACACTAATACCATTCTGGATATAGGGTATCTATAACATTAAAAGAAGAATAAGAATGTATTCGGCAAAACACGCATAAGAACAAAAGGCAATAAAGACCCGAGTAACAAGTAACAATGAAATATTACTATCAAGAAGCTAAGAATATGACCATATATGATATAATATCAATATTTATGATTCTGGAATAAGTCAATAACATTATTTAAACCATTATACAGGAGCTTCGGACACGTACAAAGCAAATTGGACCTAAGGTAAGGAAAATATCACAATCTCATTTTTATCCGAGATTGTTTATTCGTAAGTATTTACTGGGGTGTATTTTATCATCCACATCCATGTTTCATCAATATGTAATATTATTTCCATACACCTACAATTGTTTAAATCCATTTTTACCCTTCGGTGAGTTTTTTGTAATATGTATGAAAGGAATCTTTTGTCATTTTTCGTACGAGGTACTTTTTGACTTTTCCGACAAAAGTACGAAGAATGTTTTTTTTAACTTATACGGCATGAATGGATTTCTAAAAAATTATTTCCAAGAAGCTTCCTTTACAAGTATTCATGTTTATTTTTAATCAACTTATTTTAGTTTAAAATTGTATGACATGTTATGAAAGGAAAAGTGTTGTTGAAGTAGAAAGGATATTTTCCTCAAGAATGAAGTTCAAGTATTTTATCAAAATTATTTTCCATCTAAGATAATAAAAGGGTTCTGTTTTTATCCCTATTATTACATGGATTTGATTACGTTGTGATGGAAACATTTTTATGAATTCCTTTACCTTATATGAATTGTTTTATGATGTCATGTTGTTTAAGAATCCCATTTTTATTACATGGGTTATGCGATGATGTATGGTTTATGATTATGTGGCACACATAAGAAAGGATTCATTATAAGATGGGTGGGACCTATATCTCCCTCCAATGCATTGGGTAAAGATTTTATATCTCATGAGATAGACATGGCTGGAACGGTAGGTTATACCGGTTCAGTGAAACAGGACTGGAATGAGGGTGACTCGGTTCAGAAAGGGACTTTGTCCACTAAGATAGTCTTGGCAATGAGTCATGACTAACAAGAAATGATTTTCCATGATTATGTGTGCATGCCAAAAAGTTTCAAGTTTTATGTTATGATTATGGGGATCTCATTTTCACTTCTATGATTTATTCCATGTTAAGATATTATGATCTCTTTTGCAGGTTTGGATTTTCAAAAAGATATGATATGATTTTTATTTCCTTTATTTGCCCTTGCTGAGCATTTGAGCTCACCCTTTTATGTTTTCTTTTCCCCAGGTCAGGAAGATGGATATTAAGTAGAATATGCTAAAAGGGACCCTAGATATGATGAAATAAATGGGAGACACTGTAGAAGATTTATGAACCAGTTGTTTATGTTTCCCAGTTTCTAAAGACACTATACCTATATGGTCCTTTGTGGTTTTGTCATATGTTGTAATAAGTGTGCTTCAATTTTGAAGTATTAACAATGTATGTAAAGTATGGGTCGTTATAGTTGGTATTAGAGGAAAGGTATAGTCAACCTTGGGAAACTAGGATGTGAAAGTCTTAGTAAGAACCCTAAGGATAAGTCTAAGCATAGAACACAATCTTAGTGTTTTAGAAATGGCCATGAATACCCTAGGATAAGACCTTAAGTGTGAAATTTTATCCTTGATTATGTGATTTTCTTATTATAATTAGTGTTGCTCACACTATTCTTCTTGGTTTTAGTCAATGGCTGGAACTCGAAGGAACCGTGTTAATGCGGAATGCGATGGGCAATGCAATGATTGTCCCCCTGAGCAACCAAACGATATGGGAGATGGAATGCAAAATCTTGTAGCCATGCTCACACAACTTTCTCAAGCTATGAATCATGCAGGATTTCCAAACGAGAAAAGGAAGGAGCAACAATCTGTTGAATCCTTCATGAGGCAGCGTCCGCCTTCTTTCAGTGGGTCTACTGATCCATTAGTTGCTGAACAATGGATTAGTACTAATGAAATGATATTTTCAGTTCTTCAATGTTCTGAACATGATAAAGTCATCCTAGTAGTGTATCGTTTGGAAGGAGATGCTGATCAATGGTGGAATCTTATTAAGAATACGAGGCAAAGGGATGAAATTGAGTCTATGGAATGGGACGAGTTCAAGAACTTATTTTTCAATAAGTACTTCCCTCGTATTCTCTGAACAAAGATGGAGAAAGAGTTTCTTGAACTGAAGCAAAGGGATGATGAACCTGTTGGTACCTATGAAGAAAATTTTACAAGACTTGCAAGGTACGCTTCTGGTATTATTATCCAACCTGAGAGTAAGATCGATCGATTCTTTAGTGGCTTAAAACCAAGTATTCGAAGGGCGTTATCCATAAGGGACTTCAATAGCTATGAGGAAATCGTTCGATGTGCTCTCAAAGTCGATATGGAGATTGGAATAACCCATCAGTCACATGGGTTTGATAAGAAGAGGAAGATGGAATTCAAAGAAAAATCTAAAGAGCACACGGAAAAGAATATTAGCTTTTCCTTATGCTCAAAGTGTGGAAAGAAACATGGAGGGAGTTGTCTTAAAGGGACAAGTAAATGTTTTAAATGTGGAAAGGAAGGTCATCAGGCATTTTAATGCCGTGATAATGGGAAGAAGATGTCTAATGACGCAAACAAAGGAAGGGATACACAGAATGAACCTACTACACTTCAATGTTTCATGTGCAAGGAGATGGGGCATTATGCCAATCAATGCCCAAATCCAAGGGTTGATGATGATGGTCGACGTCAACAAAATCTTAAGGCTAAAGACAAAGTAAAGTCACATGCAATTTCTATCAGCGATGTGGAGTACGATAACGAAGTGGTGAAAGGTACACTTACTATCCACTCTAAAGTAGCAAATGTTTTATTTGATTCTGGATCCACCCACTCTTTTATTTCTGAAAAATTTTCTAAGGGTATCACCGTACTACCTCAACAATTAGATGTTGAGTTAGCTGTGACAACACCTAATGGCACAACAGTCGCATCAAAAGTTTATAATTCTTCTCCGATCGAAGTTTGTGGGAAAGTTCTTCCTGCAAATCTTGTGATCCTTCCTTTAGTGGAATTTGATGTGATTCTTGGAATGGATTGGCTTTCTCTACATGGAGATCATATCAATTGCCAAAGAAGGGAAGTCACATTTCATATTCCAAATCAATCTACGATCGTCTATCAATGCAAGGATGAACATAACCTTCCAGTGGAAATTTCTTCCATCTTATGGGTATTGATTCCACTAAATGAAGGTTATTTATCTCAAATGGTTGGTGAGAAACTCACAATTAAGAATATTACCATTGTACGGGAGTTTGATGATGTCTTTCCGGAGGAATTACTGGGTCTTCCACCAAATCGTGAAGTTGAGTTTTCAATAGAACTCGTACCGGGTGCTTTGCCTATTTCAAAGACACCTTATAGAATAGCCCCAATTGAGTTGCAAGAATTGAAGAAGAAACTCCAAGAGAATCTTGATAAGGGATTCATACGCCCAAGTGCGTCACCTTGGGGAGCACCTGTTCTATTTGTTAAGAACAAAGATGGATCAATGAGACTCTTCATTGATTATCGAGAACTTAACAAGATCACTATCAAGAAAAAATATCCTCTCCCACGCATTGATGACTTATTTGACCAACTACGCGAAGCTCAATACTTTTCCAAGATTGATCTTTGTTCAGGGTATCATCAATTCAGGGTCAAAAGGGAGGATATACCAAATACGGCTTTTCGTACAAGGTATGGACACTATGAATTTATAGTGATGCCATTTGGTCTTACTAATTCCCCTGCTATCTTCATGGATCTAATGAATAGAGTCTTTAGAGACTATCTTGATCAATTTGTGGTAGTCTTTATAGACGATATTCTTGTCTATTCAAAGAGCAAGGAAGAGCATGAAGATCACTTGAGAATTATATTGAAGACCCTGAGAAAAGAGAAGCTTTATGCCAAATTTACCAAGTGTGAATTTTGGCTTCAAAAAGTTGCATTTTTGGGTCACATAATCTCAAAAGAGGGGATATCTGTGGATCCAGCAAAAACAGAGGTTATCGAAAGATGGTCAAGACCAACAACAGTAACTGAGATCCAAAGTTTTCTTGGTTTGGATGGATATTATCGACGTTTTGTAAAGGATTTTTCACGATTATCTAATCCACTCACCAAGTTGACTCGGAAAGGAGTTAAGTTTGTTTGGACAGAGGAATGTGAAGAGAATTTCAAGGAGTTGAAAAGAAGGTTATCCAGTGCACCTGTGCTCACACTGCCTTGTAGTGGAGAAAGGTTTATGATCTACAGTGATGCATCCAAGAAGGGATTGGGGTGTGTTCTTATGCAAAATGATATGGTGATAGCTTATGCCTCACGACAGTTGAAAATCCATGAGCAAAATTACCCAACACATGATTTGGAGTTGGCTTCGGTAATCTTTGCATTAAAGATTTGGAGGCATTACCTTTATGGTGAAAGGTGTGATATTTATACTGATCATAAAAGTTTAATGTATATTTTCACACAAAAGGAGTTGAATATGCGTCAAAGAAGATGGTTGGAGCTGATTAAGGTTTACGACTGCTCAGTCCATTACCACCCTGGGAAAGCAAACAAGGTGGCAGATGCATTAAGTTGACAAGACCATGCTAGTTTATCCATGATGAGGATCACAAAAGATCCAATATTTATGGATTTACAAAGGATGGATCTTGGAATTATAATGGAAGGGGAAAAATCTTATCTTTCTCAAATGAATGTTCAACCATCTATACATGTGAAGATTAAAGAGGCACAGAAAGAAGATGTCGAGTTACAAAAGAAGGTGAGAAATGTTCCTGAATTCAACCTTGATTGTGATGGGATAATAAAGTTCAGGAATTGGGTTTGTGTTCCTCCCATCCCCGAATTAAAGAAGGAGCTGCTGGATGAGGCTCATAGTTCATCATTCACTATTCATCCTGGAAGCATGAAGATGTATAGGGACCTGAAAGAGTACTTCTGGTGGGATGGCATGAAAAGAGATGTTGCTGAAAATGTCTCTCGATGCTTGGTTTGTCAACAAGTTAAAGCTGAGAGACAAAAGTCTAAGGGGATGTTACAACCATTACCCATACCCGAATGGAAATGGGAAAACATCACTATGGACTTTGTGACAGGACTTCCTAAAACATCCAAAGGCAATAATGCTATCTGGGTCATAGTTGATCGTCTTACAATGTCTGCACACTTCATTCCTATTAGAGAGGATTTCTCTCTAGATCAGCTTGCCAGGATATATGTAAAGGAAGTGGTAAGATTTCATGGAGTACCGCTTTCTATTATATCTGATCGGGATCCGAGATTTACCTCGAAGTTCTGGCGAAGTCTTCAGCATACTCTGGATACAGAGTTGAGTTTCAGCACTGCTTATCATCCCCAGACAGACGGCCAGTCTGAGAGAAAAATTCAAACCCTAGAAGATATGTTGAGAGCTTGCTCTATGGATTTCAAAGGAGGTTGGGATCAACACCTACCTTTGGTGGAATTTTCTTATAATAATAGCTTTCACTCCAGTATTCAGATGGCTCCTTATGAAGCTCTCTATGGAATGAAATGCAGGACTCCAACTTGCGGGGATGAAGTTGGGGAAAGAAAGCTATTCGGACCTGATCTCGTTGATGAAATGGCAGAAAAGGTCAGATCTATTCAACAACACATAAGAGCAGCTCAAAGTCGACAGAAAAGTTATGCCGACAACTGAAGAAAAGACCTAGAGTTTGAAGTGGGTGATAAAGTGTTCTTACGAATATCTCCCTGGAAGAGGGTTATGAGATTTGGAAAGAAGGGGAAGTTGAGCCCTAGATATATCGGTCCTTTCGAAATACTGGATAGTGTTGGAAAGTTAGCTTACTGATTGGCGCTTCCACTGAATCTCTCTCAAGTTCACGATGTGTTCCATGTATCTCTCCTGAGAAAGTACATACCAGATCCTTCACATGTACTCAGCTCAGAAGTTGTACCGCTGGAGCAAGATCTTTCTTATGGAGAACAACCGATAGAGATTCTGGATCGTAGCGAAAAAGCCCTACGAAGCAAGACCACTCGATTGGTGAAAGTTTTATGGAGGAACCACCAACTTGAAGAAGCTACATGGGAGCTTGAGGATATGATGAGGGAGAAGTATCCTCATCTGTTTGTTACAAAGTGACGAATTTCGAGGGTGAAATTCTTTTTAAGGGGGGTAGAATGTAACACCCGAGATTTTTATGAGTAATATTTTGTTTTTATATCATCAAAGGAATCTTTCACTACACACTTGCTTGTCTTACTTTACACGCAATCACGACCTTCCTCGATAGCTTGCGTCGTACGCAATACCGAGTTTCACTAAACAACAATATGCTATTAAAATATTATTAAAACTAGCCATTATGAATAGTAATAACCACTTTTTGAAATTTTATTAATTTTATTTTTCAAAATGGACTTCATTTTTGGATTCGGAATATCGAAATTAGCCTAGGGTGAAATTTTGGTATTTTTCTGAAAACTTTCAATTTTTGATGAATAGTGAAACCACTAAGTGGTAGGTTAAAAACTGAATTTTGCATAAAACTTAATTTTACCGCTTCTGTGAATGGAATTTTAAAAATCCGACAGACACGGTTAATATCAAGTACTAAAATTTGGTTCAATGAGATGAAAATAATTTTTGGTGAATAGTAACTTTTTACTTTTTTTACCACGGTTAATAGTAAATAGGGTAACTAAGGGTAATTATGATATTACTATTACCCTAACACATGTCCTAATTCTATTGGATTAGTGTAATTCGACCAAAAACAACCTTATGAATATAATATGACCATTTAGGTCCACTTAGATTAGATTATGACATTTAATATTATTTTATTTAATGAATAGTTAAAATAGTTAAAATCAAAGTTTAATAACTAAAACATTTTAAATATGGGGTTATAAATAAGATAAATTCGACTATAAATATTCATTAGAAAGATAAAAAGATTTACTACATAATGGAATTTTATTTGTAATTTTTAGACATTAAATAATTTAATTTATTTATGACACAATGATGATGCAGTAATTTTCTTATTAATGAAATATTGATATAATTGATGTTATAAACACCAAAATAAATGTAATTTGAGACTTTTTATGAATTACACTAATTTTCTAGGTTACTATGATATATTATTGTGGATTTAATCAACTTGGTTCGAACATATAATTCTGTTATGACTTTCACAAAAATCATATATCAAATAGTGTCAAAATTGACACAAAATAGTTTTTAAATCAAATATTATATCACTAATTGTTATTTTATTCCTAAAAATATAATGTTCGGCCAAATGACTTAGATAAGGATATATATATTAATAATAAACAATTTGGGGTTCGTTTGGCATGTTATAGTAAGTGTATTAACCATATAGTGAAAGAAAACAAAAAGACATGGTAAAAGTTAAATTATTTAACTTAGAGTTAAATCTAATTCATAAGGTTAAAATAATACCCTAAACTTGTCTAAATCCTATTGGTTGATAGGATTTCGACCCATCCCCACTTTAGCTTCGAAATAAGACCCTTTGAAAACATTATAAACAGATTTTGACTTTAATATAAAATAATATTTAGAGATATTCCTAATGTGCCCCTCTCCTCCCTTATAAAAGGGCACCTCCTCCCCCTCCTCCTCACACCAATTTGAGCACTCAAGCTCGGCCAAACCCTGCCATTTTCTCCTCTCCACTTCCCTAGAATAATCCTAGAGGTCCTGGTCTTCTTCAAATACCAATCTTAGTTCCCTAAGTGGAGGATTCAAAGAGGCGTTCCAAAGAAGAGGTAATATCCATTACCGATCTTTTCAATTTCTTTCTTCTTCAACTTCTTCTTCTTTAGTTGTTTCATGATAAAGTAATGACATAAGTATTAATTACATACTGATATGTTATTATAAATATGAAACAACCCTAATTCACCTTCTATCCATCCTACGGAAAAATGAAATCACCGCGCGTGCGTACGTACGGAATACCGTCTCCACGCCGTGGTGTAATCTATTTTCCACCATCACTTTACAAGGATGGGTATAATGGTGTAATGAGTAACTATTTATTATTATTATAAAGTAATATTGATACTGAAATAATATATATATACTCCAATACAGTTCCACGATCATAGGAACGATATCATCACTCGTGCGTACGTACGGAATACCGTCTCCACGATGTGATGCGACTCGTTCTACATGATCATCATTACATAGTAATTATATAAATGAATTGAATGAATAAATATGATATATTTTACACTAATACCATTCTGTATATAAGGTATATATAACCTTAAAAGAAGAATAAGAATGTATTCGTCAAAACACGCATAAGAACAAAAGGCAATAAAAACCCGAGTAACAAGTAACAATGAAATATTACTATCAAGAAGCTAAGAATATGACCATGTATGATATCATATCAATATGTATGATTCTGGAATAAGTCAATACCATTATTTAAACCATTATACAGGAGCTTTGGACACGTACAAAGAAAATTGGACCTAAGGTAAGGGAAATATCACAATCTCATTTTTATCCGAGATTGTTTATTCGTAAGTATTTACTGGGGTGTATTTTATCATCCACATCCATGTTTCATCAATATGTAATATTATTTCCATCCACCTAAAATTGTTTAAATCCATTTTTACCCTTCGGTGAGTATTTTTTAATATGTATGAAAGGAATCTTTTGTCGTTTTTCATACGAGGTACTTTTTGACTTTTCCGACAAAAGTATGAAGAATGTTTTTTTAACTTATACGGCATGAATGGATTTCTAAAAAATTATTTCCAAGAAGCTTCCTTTACAAGTATTCAAGTTTATTTTTAATCAACTTCTTTTAGTTTAAAATTGTATGACATTTTAAGAAAGGTAAAGTGTTGTTGAAGTAGAAAGGATATTTTCCTCGAGAATGAAGTTCAAGTATTTTATCAAAATTATTTTCCATCTAAGATAATAAAAGGGTTCTGTTTTTATCCCTATTATTACATGGATTTGATTATGTTGTGATGGAAACATTTTTATGAATTCCTTTACCTTATATGAATTGTTTTATGATGTCATGTTGTTTAAGAATCCCATTTTTATTACATGGGTTATGCGATGATGTATGGTTTATGATTATGCGGAACACATAAGAAAGGATACATTATAAGATGGGTGGGACCTATATCTCCCTCCAATGCATTGGGTAAAGATTTTATATCTCCTGAGATAGACATGGCTGGAACGGTAGGTTATACCGGTTCAGTGAAACAGGAATGGAACGAGGGTGACTCGGTTCAGAAAGGGACTTTGTCCACTAAGATAGTCTTGGCAATGAGTCATGACTAACAAGAAATGATTTTCCATGATTATGTGTGCATGCCACAAAGTTTCAAGATTTATGTTATGATTATGGGGATCTCATTTTCACTTCTATGATTTATTCCATGTTAAGATATTATGATCTATTTTGAAGGTTTTGATTTTCAAAAAGATATGATATGATTTTTATTTCCTTTATTTGCCCTTGCTGAGCATTTGAGCTCACCCTTTTATGTTTTCTTTTCCCCGGGTTAGGAAGATGGATATTAAGTAGAATATGCTAAAAGGGACCCTAGATATGATGAAATAAATGGGAGACACTGTAGAAGATTTATGAACCAGTTGTTTATGTTTCCCAGTTTCTAAAGACACTATACCTATACGGTCCTTTGTGGTTTTGTCATATGTTGTAATAAGTGTGCTTCAATTTTGAGGTATTAACAATGTATGTAAATTATGGGTCGTTATACCACTCGTCTCCATAAGACATGGCACATTATGGAAAAGCCTGTGAATTGATCAGTATAACAATACTTAGTAAGACACCATGAAACTACAAAGAAATTCACAAGGAATTGTGCATTAATCACTACACAAGTATATATCTACATAATATAACATGGATTTCCAGATATACTCATCCTAGACATGTAGTTAAGAGATAAGACACACCCACTACATACTACCATTAGGGATTCATTCCAAATATTTCCCTGAAGAATACATCTAAGAGAACACATTCATAGGTCTGATGGCCTTGATAACATTCATCTTATAGGTGATTATCACTGAGAAATACCATGAGAGTCAGAGAGAGATACAGTGATATATATGTCAAGAATATGATATATTAGAGGATGATCATATCTAGGGCCATGTACTATACCAAAAATTCCATCACGAATAACATACTAAGTAGAGGATCAACATTCTGGTAGGATTGGTTGTGTCAATACCAAGGACTCTACTTAGGGAATGAATTTGTATAGAGGATCTGAAATCAGGCCACTTAGGGATCCCAAAAACTATATCTTGGAATTCCTAGTGAAAGGATCCTAATTTTGTGGGTAGAAAATGATACCAATATACATTTTGGGGAATGATAAGGGGAACAAACTCTATGAATATTTTTCAAATATATGGCGGATGAGAGAAACAATTCACGTACAAGAGTATGGAGCAGAATGACTAGTAGTAGAACCAACTGTGTCTCATGACCCCAGGTACTACAAGTGTAAATAGACTATGTCACTTGAATTTAGTACGATATATGATACACCATTTGTCTTATAAGAACCATATTTTCGCATGGGTCCCAATGCCCCTAAAAACACATCAATCTGGCATATTGTTTGAGAAATACGACTGATTTAGTGAAAATGGTCAGACCCAGCTCTAGTCTGGGTCCGACCGATCCACCAGACTCGACCAGACCCACATGATAGACATACCCGGTCCGGTCAACCTGACCTAACATAGTCTATTGGACCTATCCTTTGGGTCCCACTAGGCTACTGGGCCACTTTACCCAGGACGCTAGCACGACCCCGATCACCTCGAACGACCTGTTGCATGTCGGTCGGCTCCCTTCGCCACACAAGGTCCTCCCCGACCACATGATTCTCCTAGTTTTGCGATGTCCACACATCCCACACAGTTTTACCTCCACTTCCATTTTCCCCTTGTGGTCTTCCTTCCCGAAGCCTCGTTGCTTCCACATGCTCCCACGTGAACCCTCACTAGGCCACGTCCTTCCTCCACTCTGGCCACCCCGCCAGCGGCCCACCTTCCACCTCTCAATTCGCCTTGACTGGCCCTGCCATGCCATAGTCAAGCTATTATAATAAAATACATTAGTCCAAGAACCATTTTGCACAACTATTCTAGCTGAATCGTGTCACACTATCACCATCTCACCTTCACTGCATAATCACGATGTCAGATCTTTGATGTCATATCATTGCGCTAGGTATTGAGGGTGCAACAATCGTTTATTAAGGCACATAGAACATGAATAACACAAATAATTTCGAGGGAGAAAATGAAAAAATAAAAATCCAAGTAATGAAACTAAACCATCATTTGTTTCGTCTTTAATCCATTCCATTAAAACGATCGAGAAACAAAAGCAAATCTCCCTAAAAACCCTAATAATCAAGCTGCAAATAAAATCCCAACCAGCAATATGCATGACCCATTAATCAATATGTTCATAAATTGATTCACATTCTCAATATGAAATTAAGAATAGGGATGAAAAAAATTAAACACATTCCCTACCACGAGATTGGATATATCATTGATGAAGAATGATTGTTTTTCCATCATCAATGAGATCCTCCAACTCCACTGGCACAATGATCTAGGATTCGCTCGATCTGTCATCTCCATTTATTGAGAGGGTTTCCTAGACACATCTCAAATGAATTATAAGGTTATGGTGAAAACATATAATTCTCTGGAAAAATTTTATTTGAAATGAAACATCGTTGCGTCAAATAAAAATATTTTTATTCCTATTACGTCCAAAAACTACTTTTCACAGTTGAACTGCACTGGACAATGTTAGGTTTCACCTGTTGTAAAATTGATACTTTGAACATAATGGTTCCTTCAGAAATCTAATATGGGAACCAATTTGGATGTTAGCCCATTTTTTATGAAATCTATTCGTACGTGCTATTAAAGACTAAACATTTTTAATGAATTGTTTCAGGAACACCAGGCTCAGAATCACATGTTATCTTTGAGGTTGGTCTTGGAATTTTCCCAATTAATTTATAAAAATAAATCACGAGAAATACTCATCATTATATTCTCCAAAAATTAGGGTTTTACATCCCCAAAAATTGAAAAAATAGACTTCTAAAAAAGATGTTGGTACTACACACGAATCTTAGCCCCGTGCTCCCACATGCTCTTCTGATGATTTTCATACTGCCACATAAGATATACCATGGAAATCATTCTCCCATGAAGGATCCTCTTATACAGATCCTCAATCTCTTCCGGGTACTCAAAAAAGGTCACTCCATCCTCTATGTGTAGCTTACCTCTAGTTGATTGTTGTTACCCCTACACTATTACAACGTGTCAAGGGAGCACATAATCAGGATACCAGATGGGTTGATCATGAATTTAGAGGATCATAGGGATAATTGTTTCTTGGACCGCATATGGTGGCCATATCTTGGGATTCATGAGCTAGACTTTATCAACTATTTTATTTTTATAGTTTTGGTCTAGCTGGGACATATTTCTAGTTGGACATGTATTTCATTTATTTTAGTATATACTGTTGTAATCTTGTATTACTTAGTAGTTATAAAAATTCATTGTTATCACACTAGTTTTAAAGACCCATAAATTTCAAGGAATTTTTTTTCTTAATTTTGTTTGGAATTTTACAAGAACGCAGTATTTGACGGCACCTGATTCCGAGGCCCGGTGTGCCTGGATTCACTTTCCGAAGTTTGGCTCGGGTACGTTCAGTGAACGGATGAGCGGGTTTTTCTAACTTTTGAACCGGTGCTCAGAATTGAATTCCGAGGGCACCGATGGAACCGCAATGCCGATATTTGCTTAGAAACACCTCTTTCGGTGTTGTGTTTGCTCGGTTGTGGGTTTTAATTTTTGTGTTTTAAGTTATGAAATAAAATAAAGTTGTGCGACAATTTTATTTTATTTCACTTAAAGCCGCTTAAAGACCACTTTAAGATGCTTAAGCTCAGTTGAAATGGATAGGGTGCAATCTAAAATATCCTATTCACTTGATAGGATATTTGTGGGGTGGGGCCCACACGAGCCCCACCATTTCTTTCCGCTATGTAACGCACCCGCGAAAACCCCTATTAAATAAAAGTCAACTGGGGAATTTTCTTAAACAATTAAACCCTCCTATTAAATGGGCAGTTTATTCACTGAAATTAATTCTATGAATTAATTTCGTTCATTTCATAACACATTTTCATTTTGTTGTAATGTTAATAAAATAAGGCCAACACACCTTCCTTTTGAAATGTTGTGTTAAACCTTTTAAGAATCTCTAAGGATCTTCCTCCTTCTTCGCGAAGAATGCGAAGAACGCGAAGAACTCTGGCCTCCGACGAAGAATGCCGAACCTGCGGAGATCATCGACGTGATGCCGTGTACCGTGATGCCTACGATTCTCCCTCCACGAAGCTTCTTCCGCGACGATCCAACCCCGCGACAACCTTCGATCGACAACGACAAGGTGGGGGATTGCGGTCCTTAATTTTTTTCCTTTGTGGATTATAACTCAATATGGATTTAATTATTAAAAATTAAATCTGTATGTTCTTGATCCTCGGAGATCGTCGACACGACACCCTTCCGCGACGACGCGATGCCCTTTCGCGACGCGACGCTCCACTTGTTCCGCGACGGTCAATTCCGCGAAGAACGCACGTACGACGAGGTAGGGATTTTATTTGGAAATTACTTTTTATTCCCGTAGTTGTTTTCTACTAAAAAAAGAACCTGGATCAAGTGCAATTTTAAATTTTTTAAAATTGTTTTTGATACGTTTATCATGTGTTAATTATCTTCCGGTTTGTATCATCTAATGCGGAGGGTGCAGGATAAACAAACACGGACCGACAACCCTCCGTAGTTCTTCGTTGTTGTGCGGACTTGGCGGGCGATGATGGAACGTGCCGCAGAGGTGATTTGATGTTTCTGCAGTGAAGAACGGGACCCGGGAGGAGCAGCGGCACATACAGATTTGGAATCGGACCACCAGAGCAACTCCGGTGGCCCGCGGAAGCCACCGGCGGCGCGGGTCGCCGGCACGACGACGCCGCTGGAAGGGGACGTCGCGGCTGAAGTCGCGGCGGAGGTGGCGCCAGCGGAACCACGGCCGCACGGTTCTGGCGCACACGGGGCACAGCATTGCCGCATCCGTTGACCAGGGCGGCCCCCGCGGGGGCCGCGAGGCTGTCACGCGAGGGTAGTGCCCCCCCCCCCCCCCCCCCCGCGTTGCCGGTCAGTCCGGCCGGACCGGGTCCAACCGGGTCAGACCCGGTTCGGGTCGACCCGGTTCGGCCGACCCGAGGCGGGGGGGGGGGGGGGGGGTGGGGTCGGGCCGGGCCCAGACCCCCCGTTTCCGAACCTTTTCGGTCTTTTTCCCGTTACATGAGCTACGGATCTACGACTGATGCGCCGTAAGTGGAAACAAAATCCTTGGATCGAGACGGTCATTTCGGTATATTTCACTCAAGGTTTCAGAATACTTTGTGTTCGGCCGGGTTGGTTCGTACACGAAACCAACCGGGTCCTCGGAGCGGAAATGCTCATATCATGAGCTCCGGATGTCCGATTGACATGACGTCGACATTGGTGGATTTCTCTAAGTGGGATGGATCTTTTGGCATACTCCGACCGAGGTTTGGACTTCGGTGGAGTACGGTCAGGTTGGTTTTTCCTTAGAAACCAACCGGGCCCCTGGGACGGAAAAGCCAATAACTCTCAGACCGGGCGTCCAATTGACGCGCCTTCTGCGACGTTGAGTTCCTGTTGGCGATATAGAACTTTTGAATACATTAACTCTGGACTATGTGTCAGTTGATGTATCAGCATCTCGGCTCGTGGAACGGACCCTCCCGAACGAGCTTTCGGTGTGTGGGAACATTAGAGCTGGCTGCGAGTGCTACATCGACGACGATGAAGACAATCGTACTGGAATCCTATGTGGGTTCGACGATGAATACAATCGTACTGGAATACTATGTGGGTTCGACGATGAAGACAATTGTACTGGAATTATATGTGGGTTCGACGATGAAGACAATCATACTGGAATCCTATGTGGGTTCGACGATGGAGACAATCGTACTGGAATCCTATGTGGGTTCGATGATGAAGACAATCGTACTGAATCCTATGTGGGTTCGATGATGAAGACAATCGTACTGGAATCCTATGTGGGTTCGACGATGAAGACAAGCGTACTGGAATTCTATGTGGGTTCGACGATGAAGACTATCGTACTGGAATCCTATGTGGGTTCGACGATGAAGAAAATTGTATCGGAATCCTCTGTGGGTTCGACGACTATGTCAACAGTGCTTGTATCCTACGTGGGTCCCAGTAAGATGAATCAGTGACTACATCTGATCATCTCTCTTTCTTTGCAAATGATGTGTACCTGTGTGAGCTGAAACCCTGTTTTAATTTCCTTTGTGGATTGTGTTGAGCTATCCTGTGTGGATTGACGTTTTACTTTTCATTGTGGATTGTGTTGAGCTATCCTATGTGGATTTACGTTTTACTTTCCTTTGTGGATTATGTTGAGCTACCCTGTGTGGATTTACGTTTTACTTTCCTTTGTGGATTGTGTTGAGCTATCCTGTGTGGATTTTATGTTTTTTCTTCCTGTGTGGTCTGGGTTGTACTTGAGCTTGGATGTTGGAGCCGAGCGAGAATTTATTTCTTAGGTATATGTATGGGAATATGCCAAAGCAGTGTTGGATGTTACTTCGTGATTGTACCTTTCCTTTGTGGTTTATCCTTTGTGGATTTCGGGAGACCTTCGGGGGTCTCGGTGTCCCTACTGAGTAGCTTATACTCACCCCTGCACGTGCTATTCCCACACTTCGTTGTGTTGGTTGCAGACGACGGACAACGCTGATCGTGGTGGAGGCTTGTAGAGCAGGACGGTACCTGGAGGTGGACCACTGGGCGGGACGTACTCGGAGCGGACGGCTGGACCGAGGAGCTTTGGAGGCTATCTGTGCTCACCCTTCAGGTGGGACTTCCAGAGGACAGCTCGACGCTATGGCTCATCTTTTCAGTTGTTGTTTTCCCCTTTCAGTTGTACTTTACAGTTGACCTTGTATTTCTGGCCACTTTTACATTCAGAACAGCTTGTTACAGTTTTTACTTAGTGTTTACTCTTTCCGCTTTCTTACTCTGTGGTGTTTGTTTACTTTACAAAGGCAATGCCTTCCCTGTTTATCGGGATTTACGCCTTGGTGCTAGTCGCCAGCCCCTGGCCTATAGAAGGCGGGCTTTGGGTAGTCACGGCACGGGCCCCGAGGACGGGTCATGACAAATTGGTATCAGAGCAGTTCGGTTCTACCGCAGACTCTGATCTTTCTTTTATGTGAAGCAATAGTGTTAAGCGTATTGAGTGTGGTTATCAGTCTAGGGAGCCCAGTGTTGGTGCGGCGGCCGACGTATCCGTACACCAGGACCCTGACTTTTGATTTCCGACTTAATGCACGAAAGCATTCATTGCATGTGTGTTTCAAGTTTTCTTTGTGATTAATTGTATCAGCTCACCAGGTATACTGTTCTGACCGTGGCGCACCTGTTTCTTTTCAGGATGGCCCCACGACGGCAGCCAGCTAGGGTTCCGAGCGTTGTGCATGGTGAGAGCCCACCAAGCGACGAGGACTCGGTGCGGGGCCCTTCGACAGCTGAGGCACCGGTGGTACCTATACTCGCCGAGCCACCGATGCTACCAGCCCCAACCGCTGACAATGCATGTCGCCTTTGTGCACTACATGAGTTCCAGCGCCAGCGACCGCCCAGGTTTCGCAGGGAGACGGACCCTCAGGCCGCCGAGGACTGGCTGGAGGCAGTTGTACGGGTTTTTAGATTAATGTGGACACCAGTAGACCTCATGGTGATCCTCGCAGCGAGCCTCCTGCACGCGGTGGAAGGATGATGGTGGAGCTAGATGCTCCAGGTGCACGATGAGGCATCTCTCCTCTAGACGGACATTGAGAGAATCTTCCGCTCAGAGTTCATCCCAGCCACCCTCCGTGCGGTGCGCATCCAGGAGCTACTATAGCTGCAGTAGAGCAGCATGACAGTTACCCAGTACTCGGTGAGATTTACTGATCACTCGCGCTACTCCACCGATATGGTACGGGATCCGTTCTTCCAGGCCCGGACCTTCGAGCAGGGACTGAGGCATGAGATCAGGGCCTCGATGATCTCCCTCAACATTCTGACGCAAGAAGAGGTGTTGGAGAGAGCCCTTTTAGTAGAGCGTTTCCTCGCCGAGTAGGCACCAGCGGTAGGACCCTCCTCAGGGTGACCCGTAGTGGAGTCTTCTGCAGCTGGCAGTCGATAGGTGACGCAGAGGTCCAAGCGGGCCAGACCTTCAGATGGTCAATCTCAGGGTGATTAGTCGGTTGTGCAGGGCACACTAAGGAGAGCCAGATACTCGAGGAGCAAGCAATGCTACGCATGCGGCAGGCAAGGTCACATGGCTCGAGACTGCCCGACTCTTCCTACAGTTGAACAAAATGCAGTAGAGGGACCTCCCAGGAAGTGGTTCTACCATGACGGTCCGTAGGGAGTAGGCGGGCGAGGCAGAGGAGCTGGCCGTGCAGTTGGAGGTGGACGACAATTTGGGGTGTTGCCACCACCACCACCAGGAGGTCCACCCCGACCGCAGGGGACATGAGGACATGTGAGAGCTCAGCATCAGGCAGCTGAGGCCTACGATCATGGAGCTCCGAGAGCAGATGGACAGGAGCATGACTAGCTCCAGACCTAGAGACCTTTGTTTATGCTGCTTCTAGCATGGTTGATGTTTGTTTGTAGATGTTTTGTGTCTTTGTACTTTGAGCTGCAGTAACAAAAGACACTTTTCTTGTGGCGTTTACTTTCCTGTCCTCTCTTGTGTTGTTACTAAGAGGTTCCAGTTTAGACTGTTGACTTGACCCTCATTTGAGAGATACCTACTGGAGGAGACCCAGTTACCACACGCTGATGTCGACAGTGTGACTCAACCCTTGGAGGCGTGAGTAACGGTTGGATCTCTTGGTAGTAGTGTCGAGGCCTTACGACGTCATCCTTTCTATGGGTTTGTATCATCCATGATGGGATTGACTGTATTAGGCGATGAATGTGGTTCATCCAAGGGATGAGACCAGATTTCTCTTATCGGCAAAGAAGAAATCGCAGCAGCTCTTGTAGAACTAGAGAAGGTCCAGGTCATCCAGGAGCGGATGAGGACAGCTCAGAGCCGGCAGAAGTCTTATGCTGACAGGAGGCGGAGGACACTAGAGTTCGAGGGTGGCGACCACGTCTTCTTGCGTGTCTCACCTCGATGTGGATTACGGAGATTTGGCTGGGGAGGCAAGTTGTCTCAACGCTTCATCGGACCCTTCCAGGTCCTCAGTAGGATTGGCGAGGTGGCTTATCGCCTGTCTCTACCACCTCAGTTGCACCAAGTGCACGATGTCTTCCATGTATCTCAGCTGAGGAGATACGTGCACGACCCGACACATATCATTGACTATGGGGAGCTGGAATTTGATGATGGGGAGACTTTTGCGGAGGTCCCAGTGGAGATCCAGGATCGAAAGGAGCAGGTCCTACGTGGACGATCGATTTCTCTAGTGCGCATCAGATGGCATCACGGGAACCTCCAGGAGAGCACTTGGGAGCGGGAGGCTAAGATGCGTGCTCAGTACCCACATTTGTTTCCCTAGTTTATGATGTATCATTACGGGGACGTAAATCCCTGAGGTGGGAGTAATGTAATGACCTGTAAATTTCAAGGAAATTTTTTTTTTCTTAATTTTCTTTGTAATTTTACAAGAACGCAGTTTCTGACGGCACCTGATTCCGAGGCCCGGTGTGCCCGGAATCACTTTCTGAAGTTTGGCTCGGGTAAGTTCAGTGAACGGACGAGCGGGTTTTTATATCTTTTTAACCGGTGCTCGGAATCGAATTCTGAGGGCACCGATGGAATCGAAGCGCTAGTATTTGCTTAGAAACTCCTCTTCCGGAGTTGTGTTTTCTGGGTTGTGGTTTTTAATTTTTGGGTTTTAAGTTATGAAATAAAATAAAGTTGTGCGACAATTTTATTTTTATTTCACTTAAAGCCGCTTAAAGACCACTTTAGGCTGCTTAAGCTCAGTTGAAATAGATAGGGTGCAATCCAAAATATTCTATCCACTTGATAGGATATTTGTGGGGTGGGTCCCACATGAGCCCCACCGTTTCTTTCTACTAAGTAACGCACACGCGAAAACCCCTATTAAGTAAAAGTCAACTGGGGCGTTTTCTTAAACAATTAAATGCTCCTATTAAATGGGAAGTTTATTCATTGAAATTAATTCTATGAATTAATTTCGTTCCTTTCTTAACACGTTTTTGTTTTGTTGGCATGTTAATAAAATAAGTCCAACACCCCTTCCTTTTGAAATGTTGTGTTAAACCTTTGAAGAATCTCTAAGGATCTTCCTCCTTCTTCACGAAGAACGCGAAGAACATGAAGAATGCGATGAATGCCGGCCTCCGACGAAGAACGCCGAACCCACAGAGATCAGTGATGCGACGCCCTGTACCGCAACGCCGACGATTCTCCCTCCGCGACGCTTCCTCCGCAACGATTTGACCCCGCGACAACCTTCGATCGACAACGACAAGGTGGGGGATTGCGGTCCTTTAATTTTTTCCTTTGTGGATTATAACTAAATATGGATTTAATTATTAAAAATTAAATCTGTATGTTCTTGATCCTCGGAGATCGTCGACGTGACGCCCTTCCACGACGCGACGCTCCACTTGTTCCGCGACGGTCAATTCCGTGAAGAACGCACGTACGGCGAGGTATGGATTTTATTTGGAAATAACTTTTTATTCCTGTAGTTGTTTTCTTCTAAAACAAAAGAACCTGGATCAAGTGTAATTTTAATTTTTTTAAAATTATTTTTGATACGTTTATCATGTGTTAATTATCTTCCCATTTGTATCATCTAACGCGGAGGGTGTGGTCCAATCAAACACAGCCCGACAACCCTCCGCAGTTCTTCGTTGAAGTGCAGACTTGGCAGGCGACGATGGAACGTGCCGCAGAGGCAGTTTGATGTTTCCGCAGTGAAGAACGGGACCTAGGAGGAGCAGAAGCACAGTCGGATTTGGAATTGGACCACAGGAGCAACTCTGGTGGCCCGTGGAAGCCACCGGCGGCGCAAGCGGACCTGCGGCCGCGCGGGTCCGGCGCACACGGGACGCGGCTTTGCCGCATCCGTTGACCAAGGCGGCCCCCCTCGGGGGCCGCAGTGCTGTCACGTGGGGGCAGCCCCCCCCCCCCCCCGCATTGCCCGGCAGCGCGGCCGAGCCGAGCCGGTCCGGTCGGCCGGGCCGGGCCGCGCCCTGGCCGAGCCGGACCGGGTCCAACCAGGTTGGACCCAGTTTGGCTGACTTGGGGGGGGGGGGGGGGGGGTCGACCCGGGCCAAGACCCCCCATTTCCGGACCTTTTCGGTCTTTTACCCGTAACTTGTGCTACGGGTCTCCGAACGATGCGCCGTCAGCGGAAATGTGATCCTTGGATCGAGACAGTCGTTTAGGTATATTGCACCCAAGGTTTCAGAATACTTTGGGTTCAGCCAGGTTGGTTCGTACACGAAACCAACCGGGCCCTCGGAGCGGAAAAGCTCATATCTTGAGCTCCAGACGTCCGATTGACGTGCCGTAGACTTTGGTGGATTCCTCTAAGTGAGACGGATCTTTTGGAATACTCCGCCCGAGGTTTGGATGCAGGTGGAGTATGGTCGGGTTGGTTTTTCTTTAGAAACCAACCGGGCCCCTGGGACGGAAAAGCCAATAACTCTCAGACCGGTCGTCCGATTGATGCGCTGTCTGCGACATTGAGTTCCTGTTGGAAATACAGAACTTTTGGATACATCAACTCTGGACTATGTGTCAGTTGATGTATCAGCCTCTCGGCTTGTGGAGCGGACCCTCCCGAACGAGCTTTCTGTGTGCGGGAACCCTAGAGCTGGCTGCAACTGCTACATCGACGATGATGAAGACAATCATACTGGAATCCTATGTGGGTTCGACGATGAAGACAATCGTACTGGAATCCTATGTGGGTTCGACGATGAAAACAATCGTACTGGAATCCTATGTGGGTTCGACGATGAAGACAATCGTACTGGAATCCTATGTGGGTTCGGCGATGAAGACAATCGTACTGGAATCCAATGTGGGTTCGACGATGAAGACAATCGTACTGGAATCCTATGTGGGTTCGACGATGAAGACAAGCATACTGGAATCCTATGTGGGTTCGACGATGAAGACAATCGTACTGGAATCCAATGTGGGTTCGACGATGAAGACAATCGTACTGGAATCCTTTGTGGGTTCGACAATAAAGACTATCGTACTGGAATCCTATGTGGGTTCAACGATGAAATAAATTGTATCAGAATCCTCTGTGGGTTGGACGATGATGTCAACAGTGCTTGTATCCTATGTGGGTCCTAGTAAGATGAATCAGTGACTACATCTGATCATATAACTTGCTTTGCAAATGATGTGTACCTGTGTGAGCTGAAACCCTGTTTTACATTCCTTTGTGGATTGTGTTGAGCTATCCTGTGTGGATTTACATTTTACTTTCCTTTGTGGATTGTGTTGAGATATCCTGTGTGGATTTACGTTTTACTTTCCTTTGTGGATTGTGTTGAGCTACCCTGTGTGGATTTACGTTTTACATTCCTTTGTGGATTGCGTTGAGCTATCCTGTGTGGATTTTACGTTTTGCCTTCCTGTGTCGTCTGGGTTGTACTTGAGCTCGAATGTTGGAGCCGAGCAAGAATTGATGATTTAGGTATATGTATGGGCATATGCCTAAGCAGTGTCGGATGTTATTTCATGATTGTATCTTTCCTTTGTGGTTTATCCTTTGTGGATTCCGGGAGACCTTCGGGGGTCTCGGTGTCCCTACTGAGTAGCTTATACTCACCCCTGCACAGACTATGCCCACACTTCATTGTGTTGGTTAAAGACGACGGACATCGCTGATCGTGGTGGAGGCTTGTAGAGCCGGACAGTACCTGGTGGTGGACCACTGGGCGGGACGTACTCTGAGCGGACGGCTGGACCGAGGAGATATGGAGGCTATCTGTTCTCACCCTTTATGTGGGACTTCCAGAGGACAGCTCGACGCTGCGGCTTTTCTTTTCAGTTCCTGTTTTCCCCTTTCAGTTGTACTTTACAGTTGGGCTTGTATTTCTGGCCCCTTTTACTTTCAACACAGCTTGTTACAGTTTTTACTTAGTGTTTACTCTTTCCGCTTGCTTACTCTATGGTGGTTGTTTACTTTACAAAGGCAATGCCTTCCCTATTTATCGGGATTTACGCCTTGGTGGTAGTCGCCAGCCCCTGGCCTATGAAAGGCGGGCTTGGGGTAGTCACGGCATGGGCCCCGAGGACGGGTTGCGACACTAGTTGTTTAACCTTTTTCATTTATTCCTTTTCACTTCTGCATTCGAAAGGTTGGGTGCGTGTGTGTATAGGTAAATTGGGAAACTGCCTCCCATTTTAGTTCTGCCTTTTGATGCATGTCACCAACCCATGGCCTATGGAGGCGGGATTGCACAATTTTCAGCTTGAACTTTCTCCATCCAGGTGGTCTCCAGTGGGTTAGGTCATGACATAAACCCTTGAAAATTATGTTTAATGTTAGATTTAGAGGATGCAATTTATTTAAGGGGGAGAGAATATAACACCATGATATTTTAAAACGTGAACATCATATTCTATAGTGTGTATAAAAAAACACAAATTATAGAAGGGAATATAAAAAATAAAGACTTAAAATATTTTAAATTATATATATATTTAGACTCTTTGATAGCATGTAATGCATGCAACACCAGGTTTTAATGAAGCGTGATACTCAATTAAAATATTATTATTTAAATATTACAATCATTACAATGTTGTAAATTGGAGTTTATGAATAATAGTTGCTTAATTATTGAATTATTATGTTCTAAAAATGTATAGAATAAATAAAATGGATATCTATTGACTATAGATATAATTAAAACAATTTTAATAAAAAAGAAAATTTTCTGATAAACTGTATTCTTCTAAAATATTGTTTAATCATTCTTTGGGAACATAATTTAAAATTAATTTTATCCAATTTTATAAAGTTTATTTTATAAGATTAATCTAATTTTTAAAATTATAATAAAAAAATTATAATAGGTTGAATTTGTTGGATTTTTTTGAAATAATTAATGTTTTGGATAATAGTGGAAATGATGATTCTTCTTAACAATAACATATTTATTCAAAATATTTATGAAAAAAATAATATTTTAAATTTTTTATAAAGTATGTTTACTTAAATTATATATTTATTAATAAAATTTAGTTAATTATAATCATTTTCATATTGAATTTTTATATAAAAACCATGTAAAATTTTAAACATTTTCTATTCAAAAACCTGCTTTCTCATCTTGTTTATTGGATTAATATTAAATTAAATTTGTCCGATTATGTGAATGGAATTGGAAAAAATAAGTTCTATATTTTGAGAAAAAAAATTATATTACCCAAAACATTATATTAGTTTTTCACTAAAATAAATTGTGAAAATATGATAAATTAATTACAGTAGTTAAGGGAAAAACTAATTTACCGTGGGGATAAAAAACAGATAAGGGTTTAAATGACCAAATAACTTGTATTAAACATATTTTATGGACATATATTGACCTTATAATGTTTAATTATCTATAATAATCCATTTTGGATCCTTTTTTCAAGTCAAACACATGGGTACACCATTTTATTTTCGAATAATTACAATTATGCCACTCACCTCACCTGTAAAAGGCTACCCTCTCTCTTCTTTTCTTAATGAATTAAAAACCATTTTTGAATAGGAAATAACTTTCCAATTTAATTTAAAAATTCCACAAATTAATACTAGAATCCATTTTTGGTTATAAATTCATTCTAGGAATACATTTTTTATAATCCTAAAAAGGTGGTCTGATAAAAGGTTAAATTAATAGCTTTGATTTTTTATTTTGTTTCCTTCTCCACCACCTTCAATTATTATTTATTCATGATTATATAATATAGTCAGTATCATCCATATTATAATATGTGCTTATGTTAATTAAATTTCCTAAAACCATCCCCACTTTAAAAAAATGGGTTACAAAAACATTATTTGTGTGTATGAAAGACTACTGCCTCATGAACCCATACCATTAATTTTTTTCATTACCTTCTCTTATGGATGGTTATGATAATCGATATAATGTTTATATAAGATCGTTTTAAAATAATTATTGTTCTATAGTAATTATATCTTATATAATATTTTACTTTCCACTCCATTGGAAATATGAGAACCTTACTCGCGTGGACTGGGGGATGTCACCTCACGAAGTGACGTGATTCGTCTTTCACTATTTCTATATATAGAATTTCATAAAGATTAATTTAATGAACATATGTGATATATATGAACTAAATATGAAATTACTATCATATTTACTCTTATTAAAAGATAACGTATCATTTTATTTCTTACATTTTCATTCAACAAATATGATAATGTTCTTCGTGTATTTGTGGTCCACCACCTTCACGAAATGATGTGACTCCCATTTCATCACCACACCACATAGATGATCTATATAAATATATTTAATGAACATTTATGGTATATGTGATACTATTTTAATTCTTTATAGATAATATATTAATTAAATTATTTTTACAATGAACATTGATAAATGAAAACGTTAATCTTGTGTATATATGACCTACCATTTCCACGACTATAATGTAGTTAATATTTCATAACCATCAGTAATGATTTGTTCAAAAAGATTAATTATTTTATAAATATAATAATTATTTCTGGATTATTATCCATTTATGTTTAAATAGTGAAATCTTTGACCATATTCAACTTACCAATGTCATTTTTTATACATATGAAAAACATCATTGAGTCATCCGATGTAATCTTAATAGATAATATAATCAGACATAACATTACAATAATTTAAATAAAATGAATAATAATAAGAAAATATGTTTCATAATAATGTAAATAATTAACATTATTTTATTATTTTAGAGGATAAATAATGTAATATATGAGTAAGACTTAATGTAATTATTTCTCGTCTCACATTTTCTTCCATAAGACATATGCCATATTCATAAATTATTTATTTGGTATAGTGTACATACGTACCTTATTATATGTTATATAAAAGATTCATTTAACTTATTGGTATTTATTGTTTAATTTACTGTTATTTATTACATATCGTATAAAATATGAAGGTTACCAATGTGGTAAGGGTTTATTTTACAATCCCATCATTATTCAAGATTGTCCTTAATTAAGATTCACTTGGGAGAATTATTCGATCTTTATATCATAAAATAAACCTATTTTCTTATCCTATGGTAATTCCTGAACTATGTCATGCAATAATACCGTTTTTTTACTGTTTGGAATGTAAAATTATTTAGATTTTTTTTTAAGAATATCCAACTTCATTTCCCTCTTTGGACAAAAATCCATTTTCTTAAAATACTATGTTTTCAATAAATGTTTTAAAAAATGTTTCTATAATTTAACTAAATTTTTAATAATTAAATTTTCCCCATTTTTAAATTTTACAGAAAAAAATGTTTGAATGGAATCCTCATATCATTTAAAAAAAAGGATTTTTCGGCTGTTAATGAAAATGTAAAATGAATATTTATTTCAACATAGTCTGAATGTATTGAATTTCTAGACCACATATACACACAATGATTTAAATTATCCATTATAATATTTAAATTATATTTTTAATGATATTTACTTTCAATTTTTCCAAACTATTTGTTTTAAAATTTTATTTTCATAAAGAAATAGATATTTTCCTGATAATTTTTTAAACATATTTTTATTATATTTCTATTCATCAAAGACAATAACCCATTACCATTACTGTAATGGGTATATAATGAAATGATACCATAGTTATTATCTTTATATATAGCTTATGAACATTTTTATTGGGGATGTACTATGTTGATACAATTAAATTTACCCAAGATGGTTTATGATTATGTTTATCAATTGGGGAATGTATTTAGATTTAGTATGCTTATTTAAATATGAATGTTTATGTGTAGTATATTTAATCGATTTCATAAGAGTAATTAATTAGGAATAGTTAGTGATTGGAGGGTCCTGCTATACAACCTTGATTCATTGGTAGGTCCCATTAGAAAAACTAGAATTTTAGAGGCCTTACACATTTATATCGATGACATGGAAAAATTCCTCAAATGTATTAGATGTATTTTCAAAAGGCATTGAATAAATGTTTTAGATATCCAAAATTATGTATTCCATCATTATGAATTAAATTATTGATATTCTATGTGATCGTTTGATTAGTTACAATATGCATGGGCATGTTTAATGTTCATGTGATTATTTGTATGGAATTATTTGATTATAATTTATTCCTTTCATATTATGCTCAAGTTAATGATTAAATGGAATGCGTTTTCGTTATTTACCTTTTAATGTTGATTATGATTTATTTATTCATAACATCTACTATATTCATTACCTTAGTAAGCATCAGATCTCACCCCTTTATTATGTTTAATTTTTCCTAAAATACTCAGAAGTGTTATATGATTGATATATAGGGACAATCTAAGGGTAAAAATGGCATTCCAAAAAAACATTTTTTATTTTATGATCTAAATATAATGTTAATTCATGTATTTATCAAGATTAATTATACTAATAAACTATTTGGTCACATAAGATGTTATTACTTATATCTTATTCTCAAGTAATAATGTATACACTGGATCATGGATATTGGGGCTATGTTTTCTAAATTAGAAGCTATATTTTCATATTAAGTAATATAATATCAACTATATCTATAGAACTACTAAGAAATAAGATTCCATGATTTTAGTGTTTCTTAATGAAAAATTTAGTGAAGCTAAGACCCCTATATTTTTCCATGAGATGAATCAAATCATCAGAATACATGGAGATGGTTAAAAAATAATACATTCATTCCCTTATTATTTTATGATTTATCATGGAGAAGAGCATGATAAAGAATAATTCATAATATTTCATATAATTATATGGAATTAAATCAATGATATGATAGTAAAAATTAATGCAACATTAAGAATAAAAAGAATAAGAAATCTCAAGCAACAGAATTATGTTACATTCCTCTGAATCCTCTCTTACTTTTATTATTTACATCATTTTAAACTACATATCACCTGAATTGGATTTATTGGGATATAAAAAATGATTACATGATGAAATATCCAGGAAATCTAACATTTTGGAATGTGTCTTATTCATTATATCAATATTTTGGTGGAACACATGAACGTTTGATTTTTATTTTCATACGATGGTTTTAACCAGTTTGGTACTTCATGTATAAACTATAGCATATAGAAAACTATTTTGATCCTCTATAATATACCACCATGGATGTGTATGAAAAATAAAAATTTCATTATTTTGCTGAATATTCTAAGAAATTAAATTCCTAGAAATGGAATTGATGTATACCTTTAATCTATAATAAAAGATTTGTTGGAATCATGTAATGATGGCATGAAAACACTTAAGTCTTAAATGAAAAAACAATTTAAAAATCATGATTATTTAATTTGTAAAATTATTGGATTTCCTAAACAATGAAACTTATAATGTTGGGGCATTCATAGTGGTTTGGATTGTATAGTTCTTAATTTTTATTTTAAAACTAAGTGATTACCTTATAGTAGAAAATCTGGTTTTATATGTCATCATCAATTTCTTGATGTGTCATATAAACTCATGTTAAACATGACACAATTAAATGGATACATTATTTGAAAAATTCATTGAATATGTTATCCTGTTTAGAAAACATGCGACAATTAATGAATTTCATAGCAGAATATGGAAAATGTAATTTTTTAAATTATGGGGGGGTGTGAGGTACAATATTTGAAGTAGCTAGAATAAAATAATGGATTAAATTTAATATGTTTTTTAAACTTATTTAATGGGAGTTTAATATGATATTTTGTAATCTTAAAATGTAGTATATTGAGAAGAATGTTTGTGAAAATATAATTTTTTACATTTTTTAATGATATGAGTAAATTCTAGGATCGTCTTAAGGCTCATAAGGATTTGGAATGAATGAATAAAAATCATAATTTTTTGTAACATGTGAATTTCATGTATCCTTTAGCTATTTTGGAATTGAAAAATTTGATTGAATAAGTAATTCTTGGAACTTTAATGAATATAAGAGTTCAATTTAAAAATCAACACAACATTTTAAGGATATTTGAATTAAAAGATATAAATTTATATAGATTGAAATGGATTGACTCGCATACTATGAAAAATAACTTTTTTTCATGGAAATTCCATAGTATGTTACTTGAAAACGTTATTTTAGTTATGGTTGAGTAGTGTACCTTCAATAGATAACTTTGCTAAAATAATCTAAATCCATATAAGCTTTATGAATGTCAAGAAAGAATTTTTACACATTTTATTTTAGAGATTTCATTACACACATCATTTTTCACAATCATGATTCATTTTACATTCTATTTTGTTGAAAAAACAAAACAAGATAGAATGGTACACAATTGATGGATTTAAGAAATTGGGAAGTACATATACATTTTTTTAAATTTTATTAATGAATTGCGATTTATCAAATAATTATATAATTTTTTTAATATATTTACAATTTTTTCATTATGTACATAGTTTATTTTATAGAATATGTGAGACATAGAGATAAAAAAGAAATATCTATTTAGGAAGGATTCATATTTAATGAGTGATTAGAATTATGCACTAGGTTTTTAGTTGGGAGTTATAATGGATTAAATCATGTCGAAACTGTTGATGATAACTTAAATAATAATCATTTTAAAAACTGATCATAGGTATTTCCAACTAATGAATGAACATTTAGAAACATGTGAAATTTTACACAGGATTAATTGGAGTTACTAAAATAGAAAGTATATGTGCTACTCAATTTTATAATTTTTGATCTATTTATTGAATAAATTTGATTACAAATAAAGAGACGACTATAGGGTTGGGTATAAAATGATATATAATTAACCGTGGTTTTTAATAATGATATTGTTTAACTGTTCAACCATTATGTAAGTATATACTCATCTTCATATTATTAACCTTTTGTTATTTTTTATATGTTAAAATTCAAAGATTATATCATTATTACAACATAATTAATGTAGTTAATCAAGATGAAATATCAAATTATTATTTTTATTTTCAATTGTGATAATCTATGGAAATATAGTGTATTCAATGCCCACAATATTTATCTATTCAGTTTTTGTAGGATTTATTAAGAAAAAGGCTTTAAAACTCAAAATTATGATTCATTTACACTTTAATAATTGGGATACTATGAAAAACTATTTTATATAGTCAAATAAAACTAGAATATTCATTTTTTAGATGAATTACTCAAATTAATGTGGGTCAATATTTATTGGGTTTTAATTAATGCTTTGATACATTTTACATCTTTCTACTTATCTCGGTTCATCGATATTAGCCAGAATGTAGAGCATGATCTATTTATCTTAACATCATAAGAGAAGAAGGTATATTGTGTACATGATGAAATACATGAAGGTTTGAGTGTATTTTTACACTTAAAAATAAATAATGTTATGATTTTAGATAACAAAGTCAAAAGGTACTTTGTTATAGGGAACCTCATCAACAAAAATACATTCAGTAGTTTTTTATTCACCATATAAAAAAATAGAACATAAAATAGATGCTAAAAATGACCTACTTATTTTAATTGATATTGGAAATAATGAATAAAATTAAGAAAGAGATAATAGAATGTATAAATTAGTAATGTAACAATATTAAATTTTCTCAATTATAAGTGTTTCATTAATACATACAAGGTTTTTTATCCTTTTTTATAAAAATATTTTAATTAATCATTTTTATAAACTGAATATATTCTAAAACAAATTAATTGAATGAATTATGAGAAAAAATTATGATCCTAGTAGATAAACATCTAATATCACACCAACGTTACCATTAGGTTTAGTGTATCTGATTGATATAAATGTACTAGATAAATATAACAAGCCAATAGTTTCTTGTATGTTTTTGTTAGCCAAATATCCCATGCACGTTATATGATTGAGTAGTTATCATCCCTTCATATATGGGATATTTGCGAGTTAAAATTACTATTATGTAAGTAATTTATAAAAAAATATATATTTTTAACTATATAATTTTTTTGAAATAGATAAATATAAACATAGAGTAGATATAAAGATAAAGACATTATAAGTGTAAGACATGGAATAATTCAAAACTATCATTCCATTTTATAAGTATGTGGTTCCTACTGATGATGCTTCAAGAATCAATCGATGGATTCTAGGGCAGGATGCTTGCGAGATAGTCAGTATTCCCATTAATTATAACGATTACATGAGTATTTCAAAAAAAAATGGAAAATGAGTAGTTTGATAACAAATAAGGGAAATATTAATTAAGTATTCAATGATAAATCTTTTAAAATCCATTTTTAAAATTATCTATATACTAATAAAGGCTTTTTATTTTTATTTATGAATGTTTTTTCATTTTGATGTCTCAAACTTTATTTCATGACAATGGACCCTAAAAATTTTGGAAATAAATTTAATAATTTTCAATAAAGTCATTAAAATGAGTTCAATGAAAAATATATAATCTCTCAACAAATGTATTACAATGTTCCTGAAGTTGTGTCTCTTAAGGAGTGGAAGATTTTTGTAGATATTAAAAAAGATTCATATATTTTGTAGTATATTAATAACCCCCACACAATAAAATTAAAATTTTTATTTATGTTTCTATTTTTTGTTGGATTTATAAAAAAATACAATGAATCATGAAAAAGGGCATTCCTCTTTTCGCTGGGACATTGAGTTTTTCTAGAAATAATAAAATCATGGCTATATATTATCAATTATTATATATATAATATTATTGAAACTAATATTTTTTATAAATTATATATATTTATTTAAATGATAGTTTATTTTTTTTATCTATTTGTTAGACATAGATTGTCCTTAAATTTCATAAGAACCATAAGGTTCATTTTGTGCGTGAACCTACTAAAGAGGTTGGACTAAGTATTTTCCATTCCTATTTACTATTATTAAAATACTATTAAAATATAATAATGGAAAATAAATTACAACAATATGAAATCTTTAAACAACTTAAATGGTGCTAACTACATTGATCAATTTGTGTCAATTAGTTATACTGGCTCTATTTGATCCATCTAGTCAGACCCAATTAATTTGGTTGAAAGATTTCTTATTGTTATAATTTAGTTTTATATATTATAATGTATTTTATAGAAATATAATTAAATAATAATGAAAATATTATTAATTAGAAAATATTCCAATTTAAAGATAGTTTAGAAACTCATTGATAATATTATTGTATTAACAAGTTAAAATTCTAGAATCATGGTATGTAAACCTGTCATAGTCAATATCTATTTCCCAGATCGTTGTAGTTGTAGTTATTTATGGGATGGAACATCTTTAGTGTGTCAGGGGGATGGGTTCTGGGCCTACTCCATCATTTACCATTGGTAGGAAAATTTCATCATTTACTACTACACCTACTGGGGTTTTGATATGTGTCATTGATTGGGAATAACAAAGAGAAATATCAATGTTGAAATTCAATGTGAAAGAGCATGAATCATATAAGAAATCATTGGATCATTGTTTTTGAAAATGTGAAATTAAAAAATTTATATTTTTAATAGAAGACTAGAAAAACCCCTGAGGAAATTTCAAGTATTATATCTCATCTTGTTGTGTTAAATTCAAAATTCAATACATGACATAATAAATAGTTTAAAAAGATATAAATGTTTTTATAAATGTCCACCATGGGGTCAAAACCAAGGAAATTATTTCTAAAGTAAGTTAAATAAATAGACAATGACCATATTATTATTTTTGAAATATAGGACCCTATACAATTCCAATCCGAGTTATAGATTTCCCAGGATATACAAAAATTCCTTTTTAGTGTGCCAAAAAACTAAAACAAGAATGTATTGGTCAAAACCAAAGAAAAAAATCCCATATTTACATGAAATCAAGTTAAAAACACAATTGAATAATATTTGATATGTAAGAGAATAAAACATGTCTGTCTTATGTGATGTGTGCTTGAAATTACCCAATTAAAATATTGGAAAAAGATATCAAGGTCTTTAAAAATGTGCCTCATAGGGATAAAACACAAGAAAACCACTATTTTGTGGATATAAAATCATAGGGAAATGACCATAGATTTATTTTTGAAATGTACGAACTGAACTTACATCAATTTTTGTTACTTCTTTCCTGGGATTCCCATAAATTTGTTTCTAGTGTTTTTAAACACTAAAAAATTAGTGTATTAGTAAAAACCATATAAAATTACCTTAAATTGATTTGACATCATCGTAAAAACACCATGGAATTATTTTAAACATGTATTCTTTAAAAATACATACATATAATGTTTTGTGTTCATAAAATGACTAAATATGTAGTTTTAAAAGATATCAAACTCTATAAAAACATGCATTAAAATTTCAAAACAATAAAAATGGTTTCAAACTAGAATGAAATCATAAGAAAATTACTATGGATTTATTTTTGAAATTTTAGAAACAATACCACATAAATATGTGATATGGTTTGCTGAGGATTATTATAAATGTGTTTTTAGTGTTTTAGAAAACTAAAAAGTGAATATAAATGTCAAACCTAAAGAAAGTGACCTCATAATGGTGTGGAATTAGGAAAAATAAGTTTTGAATTATTTGTGACATGCATGAGTATACATAATATTCATTTGAAGTGTGGTCTAGTTCAAATGAATCAATAAGTAGCTTTAAATGATATTAATTGCCTCAAAAACAAATTTCCTGTGTCAAACCCAAATGTGTAGTGTCATATATATGTAAAATCTTCAAAGAATGACCCTAGAGTGATTATTAAAATGTAGGAATTTATTACACATCAATATGATTGATGTTTTTCCCAGGATACCTGAAAATGTGTTTTTAGATTTTTAAAACACTAAAATGCATGTGTAACAGTTAAACCCATTTAAACAATATCATGATTCTATGAAATAATTGGAAAATTAGAATAAAATCATTTTCTATGACTAAGAGTATAAACTTCATCCATTTATCTTGTGGTTTGTTCATAATGACTCAATGAAAAGTTTAAAAGGATAACAAAGACTTCAAAACCTATGTTAGGTTGTCAAACATAGGAAAATGAAATCATACTACCATTAAATTGAAGGAAAGTTACCATAGATTGAATTTTAAAATGTAGAAAATAATTCCAAATCAATATGGTTTATGATTTATATAGGACTCCAGTGAACACATTTTTAGTGTTTTAAAACACTCAAAAATGTGTGTAATGGTCAAGACTATAGAAAAAGACCTCAAATTTATGTGAAATCACCAGGTAACCACTATGGAATTATTCTAAATACACACAAGTACAAAACATGTCCATCTGGTGTGTGGTGTTCTCACTCAATAATTTTTTTTAAAGATATTACATTCATTAGGCAAACTTCATTGAATTATTTTGGAAATATCGAAAAACATTCCATACCAATTTCATTAAAAAAAGATTTTTTTATTTAAAATAACACCACACATCAGTTTAAAAATTTATATTATATTTATATAATTATAAGTTATATTTTCTATGTGTTGATTCATATCTTAAATAGGCGAGTTTACAATTTCCATGTTTACAACATGATATATTTTCTGTTTAATGATAAAGTTTCATTAGTTTTATAAAAATAAACAAATTTTATGAGAAACATTACAAACATTATTTTATATTATGTTCTATATTTATTTTAAAAAATGTTCTGGTTTTTATTTTAGGTTATATATGTCAGTATTAGGTAGGAGTTCTAAAATTCTAATTCATGACACACTTCAGAAAGCCCATGATATGGCTCTATTTTTTGGTGGTATGGGTAAACATTATCAATTATTACACTTTAATTATTAATTTTTTAGTACTTATTTTGATTTTTTCATACTTGATTAAATGATGTGGTCATTTTCAGATAAGATGACAGTAGCTATGATTTATTTCAATGCAGTGGAAGAAGTGTAATGAATGTATTGGTTTAATTTTGAGGGTGCATATTGGACTTATTGTATATATATGTATGTGATTACATATCTTACGATTGATGGGAGGTTCTATATTTATGACTGTGAATGTATGATTGTGGATATATTAATGTTATTTATTTATAGATTAGATTATTATTTGACCATGTTTGTTATTTGTATATTATTTTTGATTATCTTGTTTTTTAAAAAATATTTTTTATTATGTTTTTCATCAATTTTATGAAACTATTTAAAAACCTCACTGCCATAATTTTTTAGTAGTGGTTTATGATATATTAGTTAAATTTTCCTTCGAAAATATAAACTGCCAATATATTATTTAGTGGTAGTTATGCTAATTTACAAAAATTTTTAATAACCCCCTTATATTTACCTAAAAATGACACATATAAAATCAACTACTAAATTATTTATGAATATGATATAATCAGTTGTGTATTTAACTGTAACTAAACTAAATAATGGTGGTTTAAGAAACTTCCAATAGTAAAAGGAACTTCCTATAAAACATTTTTTTTACTTTCTCCCCCATTATACTAATTGTCCATCCCCATGGAGATATTAATAATGTATTCATAGATTTTTCTACATCTCACCATATTGAATAAGATGTCTAGTAATATCCCCTTATTATACCTAATAATCATATTAGTTCAGTATGGGTTGGAGGTGCTGGTGAGGCTTCCTGTACTTTGTAACCTCCCCCTTTCAAAGATTCACCTCATCCATTGAATCCTATTTTTGGCGACATAGATTAATAAGATATGTGATATCATAATGATCCAAACTATGTTATATATCCATCCCTAAATATCCCTTCTGATTATAGTTATTTATGGATTTGTGCTAATCAATTTCATGTCCTAACTTCTTTTAATCCTCGAGTGCCTCCAATTGAAAAGACTAATTATGGTTACATCTTATCCCCAATTTATTTTACTCCATTGATGACATATGATGTTGGATATCATATAAATTCCCCAAATAGAAATTAGAAAATGAATAAGTTATTTTATTATATGAATTCATGGCACACAACAACTAGATACATTTCTAAATATATTCCTTAGATGAATAATTTCTCTTCCCTAGACTAAAGGTTGGTCGGGACATGGCACTTTCCATTTATTCCCAATGACCTCCTCCACCACCCAGAACATTTGGGGCATTAGATACCAAAATTAATGATATTTTAACGATAAAAAATTAGAGTGAAATATTATTTCCTCAATTTCTATCCTTGAACCAAAATACAAAGCTTGTGTTATACGAAACATTTCATCAAATCATCACATATGAAACATCACACTCAATATTCATATCATTAATCATATTTGGATCTTATGGAAGGATCATAAACATGTGGAACAGATAGTACACTTATCGTCATATCTGGACCATTATATTTCATCCTTAATATATATTTCATCATATTAATAGCTACCCTTTTTCATCACTAAAAAAAATCAGATAAATGTCACTTTTACCAGAACTAAAAAGGAACTGATTAAAGAAGCTGTTTTATCAATTCTTTTTGAACACATTTATCAACATTATGCAAAATACTCACCCAACTCTACTTGGAAAGATTAAAACACAAGACATCCTTGTCCAAATGTATATCCATTATGACTACATCAACATGTTTTTTTCTATATTTTATTATATATATACTTATTTATATTTTCACACATCTTGTTTATAGATGTATTTATATATATATATATATATATATATTAATACTATCAGAAAATATGTTTTTAAATTTATATGTATTTACATATAATTTTGTATAAATATATAAAATTTTTATAATGTATTTTAGAATACAAATACAATATAAATAAATTTATATAATAAATTTATATAATATGTTCAAATAAATTAATTATGTGCTTGTTTATAAAAAATTTTATATATTTATATTATCTATTTAATGTTATATTTATATAAACACATTTTTATAATTTATTTATGTAATATTCGAAAAAACATACACATATATTAGTATATTTATCTATACATATAATTATAAGTAATTATAACATAATTAATTAAATTATAAATGATTATATATATAATGTTTTTACATAAATATATATTATTTTTATATAATTTTTTTTTCATATATACGTAATGGATAATAAATGTCTTTTTCCATATGGTTTATAATTTTAAAATTATAACTTATAAGAAAATATGAATAACTATTTATTTATAAAATTTAATTTGTATAAGAAATTATGTGAAAATATGGTTATATATTTCTATTTTGATTTACAAATAATACAAAAATTTAAAAAATGACAATATTTAAAAACTAGGATATTAATATAAGTATAATCCCTGATATATAATTAGTCACCATTGAAAAAAATATATAAACTCGCCCTTACATGAGGATGAATTTCCATCAAAAGTTAAAAAAAATAAGGTATGATGAAAAAAACTCAGTTTTGGGGGCCTTATGGGGGTTTCTAAAATATAGATAGAAAATGATCAAAGATACCCCTAATTAATATTGGTTATATATTTTAACTCGAATTAATTTCATATCTTGTAAATCCAAAATATACAACAATCTCAAAAGTTATTATTTTTTGATGTTCTAGACATGTTTTTAACTTATTTTAGAATTTTAATTAATTTTTTTGACTTTTTCTATCATCAAATTTTTATTAAATGTATATTAATCAATATTAACTAATTTTTTTATTAATATAAATTTATAATTATATTTTGAACCACTTTCACTAAATATCTTAAATATTATATGAAAATACGTATTTAGAGTTGTGAAAGTTTTATTTAATGAAATATATTATATTTATATCAATATAAATATTTCAATATATTCATATATTCACATATTATTTTTAATGATATATTATTTTCAAATAAAATATATATTTATTTAGTGAAAAAGCCAACATTTTACCCCTAATAAAAATTTATTTTTTAATACCTATGAAAAATCATTTATAAAGGGGGTATGATTACGAGTAATTGTTTTTGCACTATTAAAGGGATCCTTTATTAGTTATTTTTTTATTGAGCCGATAAAGTCACTCCCATTACCATCACTTTTGTTTTAGCATTGATAAAATTTAATTGCCTCATAAATGTTAATTTGTAGTAATATTTTATATTTTTATAAGATATTAAAAAACACTTTTACAAAGGTCCCGTTTGGAAACATTTGAAAAGGCATTAATAAAGGTGATTTCAGAGCATAAAATTCACTGATAAAGCCACCTTTTATCAATTTTTACCACTAGAAAATCAGTATTTTTAATTGAATTTTTAGTGATCCTAAATTATATCCATTTTTATTAGTAAATAATATATTAGCCTTTTTTAGTACATACAAATCCCATTTTGAGAACTAAAAAAGAAAATTATGTGGTAGTTCCTGCATTTTATTCCTTTTTATAAATTTTTGGTTTATATTAAATGTGATGTGACTAAAATAAAAGTTGTTTGGTAAAATATATTTTAATCCAAGAATACTTCCTTGGATCATTATGGGTATTTGAACAACATAATATATATGGATAAGAATATATGAGGGGGATACACTCAATAAAAGAAATATTGGGTCTAAAAAAATATATTACACAATAATAACTTGGATATTTGGAACATAGGTAAAAATTTCAATTATTGTAATAAAAAATGAGGAAATTTAAGTATGTTGACCCTGAATGATAAATTTGAAACCAATCTCTGAGGGATTACTAAATCCCCTCACCCCTCTCAACAATTACACACAAGGATTGAGCTCGTTCCAAAAATTCTCCAAAGATGATACTAGTTTTATGAGAAGATACTTAATTTATAATTTGATTTTCATTTTAATGGTTAAATCCCTCATATTATATTAAATATATTGATTTTATTAAATTCTTATATTCTCGTGAGAATTATAAATAATTTATTTCTCTTGCTTGAGCTCTGAATTTTTGTTGCCAAACATGTTTGTAATTTAAATGTGATTAATGTATTATATTGAAACTATTTTTTATATTATTTTAATTTTTTAGTTCGGTTTCATTACTTATTCAATTTTAGGAAAATCATTATGAAACTAAGAAACCACAAGATACCACATGCATAGATTCAAAAATTTATAGAATCAAGTGACACACCAACATTTATCAATCCGTTTGCACCAACTAGCCACTATAGATCAATGGATCATGTCAAAATTCATGAATTATCAATCAACTATAAGGGATTATGTTCAATCATTCCTGTAAGAAGATTCTATGGTTGACAGTTATATGATCAATGTTGACATACAAAACCAACTATAATGCACCCACTGAAAGAGTATCAACCCACTCTGAGTTGTTTAGAACAAGTATATTCCATCAACACTACATTCAACAAAAAAAGATAGAAAATATGATAGAAATATATTATCTAATTCCCATCAACCTGATTTCGAAGATGAATCAGTGTATTAATGATGAAGGATTGAAGTCATCCAGCTTCAATTGAAGCTTTATTGAGATATGATTTTGAGTAAGGGGATAATGAAAGTTACACAAAGATTTATTTCTTTATGCAAGTGGGGAAGTTGAGTTATGGATTTGATATTCGAGTCTTATATATTGAGGAAGCTTTTGATTAGTTAGTTTCCAATCTAGAATTTCATACAATATCTAACTGAGATCGTGGAGAATGAGAGTTAGATGAGCATAATGAGTTAGTGGATAATTATTTAATATAATGAAAAAGGGTAAACTATCAAAATTAGAATATTGGGAAAATATTTCCCAATTCACCGATGGAGGATTATCTGGTTGTTTTGATGTGTGAATGCTTCTTTAGAATATTCCTTCTTCAAAAAATTCTTTATAAGTCACTGATCCTTCATCACATTAATTTTTTTAAATATATCCTAATATAATAAAATTATATTATATATTATTATTAGTATAATATTATATGATAACATTACATTATGTAATATATTATTATATATTTCATTGTCATGTATGTAAATATATATTCATAAAATTATTTTAGTTTATTATATGAGTATATAGAAAATATTAGTATTTGTTTGTATATATTATTATTAGTAATAGTATAAATATATATTTTTTTATAATATTTAAATATATATATATATATTATACATTATTATAATATATTATTATATATTAAATTTTTATACAGATATCTGGATACACAAAAAGTACATAAATATTTTAAACATCCACATAGATTGAAAACAATTATGTATCACATTACATAGTAAAGGTTTTGTGTCTTCGGATAAAAGATATGTAAAAAAATATTTTCAAAATATCTTATAATATATTTCTCATTTGATACCCTTCTAAAATCACCACAATAAGTAGCTTTTGAATAAAACAAAGAAATGAAACATATTAAAGGGTGAGATTAGATGCTCAATAACAATAAATATGAGATATAACAATCAATGATCATGTGTAATCATAATATGTTCATAAGGGTATGAGAGTTTAATAATAATTCATGATCAATAAAATGTACACAAAGAGTCACGAGTCATAAAATTTGTGTAATTTCATAAAGGATGAAATTATATATGAATGAGTCAGAAGAGAATTGAAAATCATAATATATGAGAGAATAACATATGCACTAGAGTATGGAAGAATCATAAGCATAGAATATCATTTCCTAGATAATTATCACTAACAAGACTTTCAAAATGCAGTAAAATATTTATGTTTACTGGACGGTGTCGCTTCTTTATTTTGGCACATATTAATAGACTCGATTCTTGCCTAACTTTTGCACATATTATCATAGGATACATCAATTTTTACACAATTAAATCATGATTTATAATAGACCCACCCATAAAATAATGAAAACTATACATATGTGTTCTGTAAAGTCATAAAAATTCAACATCTTGTCATAGAATAACCCAAAAAGAACTAAATTTCATAATGATTCCATCATAACAAAAAGATAATATATATAAATAATTTATAAGTTTTCTAAAATTATAAAATATCCCTTGTGGAATAAAATAATAGTTAATATATGCTCATATTGAGAAAATTTAATTTTAAATATCATTATATCATTTCTTGAGAAAACTTCCTTTTCAATTTGAGTTCACTTATTTTTAATCTAAAATTTCCAAAATATTATGGAAAAAATTTTCATTAAAACAAATTTATAAACATGAAATGTAATTTTCAATGAAATTAATAGTCATGATGGTGTAAAATTATATTAAAACAATATACATTAAAAAGAATATAATTTTTATACTTTTTAAAATAAATTCAAAATGTGACTCAAAAGAAACTTTAAGAAGATTTAATATTCAACCATTTTATATAATTTCAAAGATAGTTAAAAATTACATTAAGAAATTATTTTAATTTAAATAATAATATACCTAAATTTATTTTGAATAACAATAATATAGGGAATAATGATTCCCAACCATAAAGGGTCCCTAAGGTCATTTTTTTCACAAAACAATTATTTTGATAATTTTTTATTATCCATAGGAGGAAAATAAAAAAATAATGAAAACCACATATATAAAAAATGTAGAATAAAAAATAGTTTGTTCTATAACTTATGTTTTTATAATTCCCCAAAAGGAATGTTGAACATATAAAATCCAAATATAAAGGGAGATTGTATGATAAAACCCATTCCAATTTTGTGAACATTGAATTACAATCCAAATGAAGGAAATAACATCAAATTAAATAATAAGTTACATTATTATAAGAATATTCACGATATTAAATTTCATAGGGTTAATATATACATCATATAAAAGAAGGTAGGTTCGTAACATAATATATGGCATAAAGAAGGAACATTTGAGTTGAATAATCATTAAACTAAGTGAAAATTCCACTATAAGAAATAAAACCCCTATATAATAAATATAGATTTATTATAATCATATAACCGAAGAAAATAAATATTTACAATATCACATATGTTCCACATATGACCTTTCAATTATCCTTTATTAATTATTCTTTATTAAAAACATCATTTACATTTTTTAAATGTTTTTAGGCATGTTTCGGTTCAAATGTTTTGGTCCACTCATATTCGTGATGGTTTAATCATATTAATAACCATAATAATGATATAAATAATCCATATATTAATTATAAAATGATTTATATCCATCTATAAAGTGAATATAAATAAAAATTAATTAAACTGTTCTTGGTGATGTTAGTTTTTATGTGCGCTTGAATGATATTTCCATTTATCAATGGAAATAGGAAAAGAAAAATATATAATATCATAGTATTAAAAAATAAAAAAATTAATTCATAAATATCATACAAACAAAAATATATATATATATAATCTGTTATTATTTTCATCCATGTGAGGTCATAAGGAAAAATGAATCAAATAGTAATGTTTGAGTCATAGTCTCCTCATATTAATGAGAAATACATTTCATTTTTCATGTGATTTAATGTTATGTAGTAAGATAGAATATTATCTAACAGGAATTATATATATTTCATCAAAACATTTATAAACATTAACTCTTGAATACTAACCATCCATGAAAGGTGGTAATGGATAATGAATACCTTGACATGTGGAGGCAATAGTCTGCACGTACATATGAATGATTATTTTGTTTCACATTAGATGGTATATGAAATGGATAAATATCATGAATTCAACATAATAAAATTTCATTTTTTTAGTAGATAATGGGTTTTTATATTGATATGGTTTACTCATAATTGAAATATTTTTAAGGAAATTTAAAATTGAAATGCTCAGTTAAAATGAATACTCCCTCGTTGATAATAAATATTTGGATATCTTCTTAATTAAAATATGTATGGTGTTTTGAGTACACCAGAAAATAGTGTTCCCTATTATGATTTTGATAATAGTTTTTGGTTGGACTATGGGACTCAATATTTGTATAGAGAATAAGAGAGGAAGTTTACTTATATAAGTTAGTTGAGGGGAAGTTAAAGAAATATATAATATATCATTATATAATTTGTATCCAACTTATTTAAAAAAAATTTAAAATGAAATTTCATGAAAAATATTGAGGATATGGTATTTATATAAAAATATATTGAAATATATATAGATTTCAAAATCATTATAAAAATTATTGTTTGGATTAGCCCCTATATTAACGATTGTTTACCATGGTAACAACTTTATCAATTTTAAACATTTATAATTTTCCCTAAATGGTAATAATTTCATCATATATGGGAAAGGGATGACCTTATAACCAGTATCCTATCCCCATTTTCATATTTAAATTTTTTAAATCATTTTATAAAATAATATTTAATATACAAACCATTAAATATAATTTAAGAACTATTCACATATTTTGAATTTAAATATAGAAAAATAGAAATGGAATTTTAATAAAAACTCTTTCAACATAAAGTATAAATTATTATAAAATCCCTATAACACTACATTTCAACCAATCAATATTACTTTGGATGTTTTTAAATCATTTTCTTTGACTTTCTACTTCTTTCAAAAGAACTACGTCATCTTCATGTAAGAATTTATGGAAATTATACCATTATTAAAAATTATAAATAATTTACCTTAAAAAAATATATATTTATGTTATAAATAATATTTTATATTAATTTATAAGATATTTTTTATCTCTATGTGAACATATAAGTGAAGTTAATATCAATAGTGTGACATTTTGTACATTTTTTTAAAAGTAATATAATTATTTTTATCAAGGTAAAGTGATTTGAAACTACTAAAATAATTTAAGAGAATATAGATAATATTGTAATAATCCTATATAATGAAATATAAAACTATATTATATGTTTTTTAGGAATTATCCCATAATACTTACTCTATCTTACGTATTATATGCTTACCGAGGTGAAAAATAATTAATGTGGATAAAATTAATAAATAAAAACAATAAAAAATACCTATATAGAAAATTTTAACATTCTGATTCCATATATCAAATCCATTTTCTAAAATATAATTTCTAAAAATAGTTTAAACTAATATAAAAATATGTACACAAAATATAATAATTTTTTTTCTTAGAATAAAAGAAATGTAAGATTAAAAGTCAATTTAACTTTCTTATATGGATAAAAAAAATATTAATGTTAAAAAAAATTATTCAATATAATATTTATAAAATTTTCTAAATTATTTATCCCAAAAAAATTATTTATTTTATTATAAAAAAAATCACATTGTTAAAATTAAATTGTTTTATAAAAAATAAAATTTTTAAAAAGGTTTTATCTATATTTCATACCATTTGATAACTAATGAATCAATTTATATCTATAAATTATACATTCATTTTATTAAAGCTATTTTTGAAATGTGATAAAAATATTTTTTTATAGAAACATATAATATTTATAAAATCATTTCATTGAGAAATTGGTCTTTTAAACCAATAATAGTTTAATTAAAAAATTTGGTATTTTTTCTAAAGTCTGAATAAATCAAAATAACTAATTTTACATATATTTCATAATGTAGGTAATATTATTAATACCTGCTAAAATAATTACAAGTTTATAAAGGTCAAAATATATCATTTTTTATTTAGATTTGGGTTTTTTTGTAAAATAATCTATTTAATACATAAAGTTTATTTCATTGTAAATTATATATAAAAAATCTCAAGGTGTTCGGTTTACCCCCCCCCCCTCCAAAAAAAATTCATCCATGAAATTTCATTACTCTTATACAAACAAATTTGGGTATTTAAACCTCATCATTTCCTATGATTCCCATCTTTCTTCTTCAAATTTATGATTCCAACCATTAACATAAACTATGCATGTAGCCTTTTTCTGTAAAACTTTGTCAATACGGGCCAAGATTTCTAATGGTTGTTCCTCATATGAATGACAACACCCTATTGGTACAACATACAACTTCAATATATGTAATGGATAAGATATGTACTTCTACAAGAGGGATATATGGAACACATCATGTACTTGAGAGAGGTTTGGGGGGAGTTTTAGATTATAAGATTCTATCCATACTAAATAATGAATCATTAAGGGACCAATATATCAAAATATTTGATTCCCCTTATCTTTTAAAAACATAAAAAATACCCTTTCTACCACATTTAACTTGATATGTTGATCATGATTGTAAATGAAATTTTTTTGTTGAATATGGGTTTACTTGATGCTCTATTGAATATCTCAAAAATTCAATTCACTTTACTCAAATAACACTAGTACTAATATATATAATTCTCAATCATAATCATATAATGTTGTATTTCTTGACATTGTTCCATATAGATCAATATATGGTGCTATCTGACAGCTCAAGTGAAATTTATTATTATAAGAAAACTCAACTAGAGGAAGGTTTTGATCCAAACCAACTTTGAAATCAAAATAATATTATTGCAACATGTCCTTTATGGTTTAAAGTTTTCTCCCAGACTATCTATCATTCTAAGAATGAAAATTGATAATGAAATAAAGAAAAAAAATCATATGTTGTAATAGGATACTAGAAAACCTCAAATTTAACCTCGAATCTCAAATTTAAAAGACAGGATGTTGTAATTACTGTAATATAACCACATCCTTAGTGAATATCCTTTTGAGCTGATCAAGGGAGAAATCTATATAGATTGAAATGAGATCTTCTAACTTCATAAAGAGATCTAATACAACCCTAATAAAGTTATAGTCTTTAGATGCCTTCAAGAGTATGAAAACAAATTCATGGTTAGGTTTTAACATTTCTATACAGGTATAGGTATTGGTTATAATAACCCCTTAGTCTTATTTCATTCGGACTTCACTTTATGGCATTCCAATCACTAAAAAATATTGTCTATAATATCTCTCTTAATGTCATCCCACCAGAAATGCTCATTAAAATCCCTATATTTCATAATACTTCTAAGATGAAAAGTGAATGTTGGGGTATTGGATTCATCCAATATGTAATTCATTAATTTACATATTGATATAAATATTTTCAGTATTTATAATCTAATCAATCAATCATGGATAAAGTTGAACTATGGAATATCCCTCATGAGTTTGAATAGATAAAAATATAGTGGAATTAATTTCCATTGAATGTTCATTTTCACCTTCACACTGATAAATGATCCTTGGTTGACACTGGATGTTAAATGAGATTCCCATATTTTAGAAATTTTTAGGGCTTCTAAAAAGAGAGATCCAATTAATCATTAAACATGTATTAACTTTAACTATAGTAAAAATAATAATATTTTCATGTGGAGAATTCGTAGAAACATTAACATGAAATTATAAATTTTGGAGTATTGTATAAGTGAAACAAAATTCATAGACTTCTTTATCAGTAGTAATTACATAGGTTTTACATTGATCCCCTAGTTTTGGTGGTTTCTAATTCAAATTATCATCAATAGTTCTTGGATTATGACATTTAATTTGATAATGGCCATGTTCTATACACATAAGAAATTTAATTGTTAAAATTTCCTTAGAATAAGATCTATCTTCTTTAATCATGTTAAATGATCTCTTCATTTTCACGTTAATGTTTTATACTTAATGATAATCCATTAAAATAATAAAAACATCTTATATTTACATTGACACACTCCCTCCTCTGATTCTTTACAAATTTCTAACTCATAGGAAATTGAACTTTCATTATTCCATGGTATATACTACTTGAGATCTTAAGACACTCCATTATTATCTTCTCTAATGAGTTAACGAATTGGTTAAGGTTCATGATGTAAAACATATGTCTTTATATCTAATTAGGTATAATCACAATATTTTCACTCTAGTTTTAAGGACCCCGATCCCAGTAACATGAAGTCCATATTTACCTTATTAAATTTGTATTAAATACAAGAAATTTCATCCCAAAGGGCCTAATAGTTTTGTATTTTTGAAGAAATAAATACAGACACAGTTCACTTTATTGCATTGGTAAAACATAAAACATAAAAATGGAAAATAATTTTCATTCTTGACCTCCTTAAAATATTTTATCTTCATAACGTGGAGAAAAAGAACAAATAAAGTGTTAGGTTAGACTCCCAATAAGTTTTACAGTCAGAAGAGGTTATATTGAAACAATAATATATAATCAATATAGAAAGGGAAAATAAATGAACACACATGTCATTTAAACAATTAATTTTTCACAATCTAAATCGATGTATAATATCATAGTGAAAAAATAATTGATAACAATAATGGAATTCTTAATTAATTAAATTCTTAAATATTGGATGTCATGTTTATTAAGAGCATGATACATTTAACTTCATGAACTTTTAAAATATCTTTTAATCATTATGGGTAAAATCTCATTTAATTTGGAAAAATCAATTCATCTCATGAGACTATCGATGCGTCAAAGAGAATTTATTTATACAGTCCCCAACCATTCATTAATGTCCATAGAATTCCTCGTATATCTAAATGATCAATTTAATTCATCAATCAATTATAATTATTATGAAATATCCATATTTATTATAATTTATATATATAATATTATTTACCCAATTATTCAAATAACTTTTATTCTAGACATCATATGTAAAATGGTATGTGGTTTAGTTTATAGGAAATGAATCGATTATGTGTATAAAATATAAATACACATAAAACAAGTTCTAATAAAACATAAGATAATAAAATTTCACATCACACATTACCTTATAATCAATGAGATACAAGTATAACCCAATGATAGAAAAATGAGTTTATAAACACCATAATAATTATAACCAGTCAAATATTATACTATAGAAAATAAAAAAAATAAAAAAAATATCATCAGATTAAATAATTTCATGATTTATCTTGTAAAAAAGGCCATTATATACACAACACAAATAAATAAGTGCTTAATAAATCATATGTCCCATAAAAATAAATGCGAGATAAAACATCCTTACCATGAAATTTTATTTAGTGAATGTGATTTAAATTTTGGTATAATGGTTTAAATTAGGTTATTAATTTATACCATAACCATATTAATATTTATGATATCATATATGATCCTATAATCACACACTGTTTAACAATATTTCATTATTACACTTGTTTTGGGTGTTAACTTCTTCATTTTCCTCTGCATGTCTTGTTATATAAGACCATGTTCTTGTGCATGTGATGTAGTTCAATTTTCTATATAAAGATATTAAGGTCTTATATATCATATTTACTCATTTTGTAAATTTCATAATCATTCATGAATGGTGAACATTTAAAATTAATCACATCACGTCATGGAGAAGGTAGGTCATATGTACGAATGAGTAGTATTATAATTACAATAATGGTTAAAGAGTAAGTAATTGGATGGCATATTAACTTTTCCAGAATCTATACAATGTCATAATTATTAGATATATCCCATACTTCCATCATTACACCCATGAAAGTATTTTGGTTATGAAAAAACTACAGCATTTCATTAAGATGGTAAGTCATTTGTACACATGTGCAATGCTTTTTCTTTTCATAGGATGAGTAAAAACTAGAATTTGGTTTTCACATAATCATATTAACATATCTATATGTATATGATACTAAATTAGTTACTTTATCATGGAAACAATTCAAGAATAAAAAGGGGAATAAAAAATTATTTTGAATGAATTTGTAAACACAATTACCTTATCCTTGGAAGAGTTCCTCTGGGCCTCTTCTTAAGGGGACAATGGTTAGTCTTTTTGGAAGAACAAAACCTCAAGAATATGTCTATTGAATTGGAGAAGATATTTTTTTTAGAATGATAGAGTTATAATGCTAATGATGGTGAAATTAAGTGAAGGATGGAGTGCCCATTCATAATTGAGGGGAGGGGCACTTCAGGGTTTCCTTAACATATTAAAATTTAAATAAGGATATTATATTTTATTATTTAAATTTTATTTAATTTAATAAAATTTTATATCCATGAAATATCATTATTTTCAAAATATACACAATTCATTACTTCCATTTTAAAAAATAGCAACTCAAAGTGTAAAATTTTAACCAAATATTTTATAGTATATCATAATATCATAGGTATCTATATAATTCATGAATTATATTAATGATCTGAATTTACATTTATTTTAAATTTTGTATAACTTTTTTTATATTTTTTAATTTTTTAAAAAATTACTGGATCGTTGTTGGGTAAGCATTTATGGTATTTATTTTTTTTCGTAAAAGGTAAAAATAAATTTTTAGGAAGAATATAAATCTTTTATTTTTAGATACACTACTTATAGTAAAATACCTCTTCTAGGAGACTATATATTTAAAAGTTATACTAATTAAAATCCATAGTTTGAATGGTTTGACTTTCTTTTAAAGAACTTATTATAAGGTACTTAATATCAAACAGGTAGATCTCAAAAGGTCCTATATTTAACCAAATGGTAATTTTGGCCAGAAAGTAATAATAGATTAATATTTAAAAAAGTTTTTTTAGTAATTTAAGGGTTCATATAATTTTAATTAAAATAATTTAATTTATTTTTCTTCTTCAAACACAAGCAATGTATCAACCTTGCATATTTAATAATGTTAATAATTATTTTTTTAAAAATTAAAAATAAATAACTATCATAAAACCAAATTAATTTGGCCTAGTATAATACTTTATATTCTTTTATTATGCATATTTACTAATATCCCTATCAGGAAATCTATTGAATTTGTAAATTTGACTATTCATTCTTTATGCACGTATTATACATTCATTAGGATAAGATTAATTTATATGACTCTAAAAATTGAAAATAGAAGCCAAAAACACCAATTAAAAATAAAAAATAATAAAAAATCATGAAAATTATTTTTTGGTACTCGATTTGTATCTATAAAGAACCAAATATGTCTTTTATGATTCTACGTAGGCCATAAATCTTCACTAAAAATTATTTTTACAATTATCATGTAATAATATATAATTTATATGTTATATATTCTTTTGGTATTATATTTTTATTATATTATCATTCATGATTATTCAGTTATTTTTAATAAATTTTTATATCATTTTTTAGTTTAGCGGACATCTCAAATGAAATTATGTCACATAAAGAACTGTATTTTTTAACTATTCACATAAAATATAACATTTTCATAACATTCTCAATGTTTCACAATATACTAACATTAATATGGTGATTTAAAAAATGAATTTAATTTTTAAAAATAAATTTTCCAAAACATTAACATATTAATTATGGAACACCCAATGATTTTATGGTATGTATTTTGTTAAAATTAATCACGTCGATAGATTATATTTCATACAACACAGTGGTTAGCTGAAAAATGAAATATTGTTGTATCCAAGATGTTAAATTGGATGAAATATATATTGATAACAAAAATTTGAAATTTATATATATTAAAATATTATAAAATTCAATCAATTGATTTGATAGTCATAATATAAGAATTAATTTAATTTTATGCATAAAAATCTACATTCCTCTAAATGGATAGTTTTCCACCTTTTAATAGTAAAATTTATTAATACTAATTTTTTAAATATTTTAATACTTTTTTTGTGAAAGAATAAAGTTCTTATAAGAAATAAACAATTAAAATTTACTTTGGTTGTATAACAAGCTAACCTGGGTAAACCTCAAACTAGGCACCCAACCTAATCTATCACATATATGAAGGGTGTTTCTAATCCCCATGGGCTAGAGACATGCACCCAAGGATTTGACAACAAACCAAAGAAAACGATTTTTTGTAACCTTAACAAACACATGGAATATATGTATACACCGATTATGAAGGAACAAAGGGAGATAAGAAAATATATGCCATAACTGTAAGAAGGTAGAAGAAACAAAACAATGATAAAAGTATCTAAAATCCATAAGATACAAGTCCACTCACAAAAGAACAATAGAAAATAGGTACTCTTTATTATGGCATGGAAAAACTCCCACAATCTCTATAGTGACCTTTAATCTTCATATATATAAATTATATAATTACTTTCTGAATACAAAAAATCATTTTTCAAATAGATACCCAAAGACTGTATTAGTTTAGTGCCTTTGGAAATATTGAAACATAAACTCTCTTAAATAAGAAAACTACATTTTCCCTAACTATGCTCTCTAATACAAGAACCCCTCTTTGACATTTCATACATGAAATATATCGACAAAAACTTATAAGTAAACCTAAAATGTGTGACATTAGATGATCAGTAAGGGTAATAAAAGGATACATTTAATCAAAAACATGATCATAAGGGTACGAGAATGTGATCATAATAATAGAAGTTATTCCATTCATATAAAAGATAATAAACATAAGTTAATGGATAAATCTTTCCAGTTGATAATACATGAATCATAAGGAAATAAACATTATGATACATGAAATAATAAATGATGAATACGACATAGAATTTGAAGAGTACATGTAAAAATTGAAAATCATATGTCAAGGATACCTATTGATACCTTTATAAAATGTTAGTCTTAGCCTATGACGCCTGTTCATAATTCGATCTTGGGATAACAAACCATGTACCGTCTTACTTTTTGGATTTGGCTTCAACTAATGCAACATATTTTTTTACGACTAGGATATAACCCATTTACCCTATAAAATTTATTATTGGGCTACAACCCATGTACTTTATTGTTTTTAGGCATGGACTACAACTATTGTACCTTCTTGTTTTTTGAAATGTGCTACAACCCTTGTACCTTCTTGTTTTTTAGATTCAACTATAACCCATCTAACTTCTTGATTTTTGGGTTTAGGCTACAAACTATGTACCATTTTATCTCATATAAAAATTATCATTACTAAATTAATTAGAGAGAGATATAGGTCTCACCTATCCCATAATAAAATCATTCAAACAAGTTTTACATAATAATAAATATTTCCTAAAATCATAACCCATAAATGATATATATTTTATAAACATAAAATCATAACCCACGAAATGTAATAGGTATCATTTAAATTTAATCACATCATGACATAAAAAAATTATATAGGTTTTATAATTATTTCAATAAAGTGTAACTCATGAATGAAGTAGGTTTTAAAATCATATAACCCATAGAAGTGAAATACGTGTCATAAGAAACATTCCACCAAAATATAAACCATTCAAATAAAAATATAAATGGGATATTTGGATCATTTACTTGAAGATAAGAGATAAATAAATTTTTGTTATCATAGAAAAAAAATCTCTTGGAAGGATATTTTGAAACAATTTCACGAGGAAATATCCTTTCTTCTTTAAAAAGGAACTTTAAAACATAATACCATTTGAAAAAAAAATTGTTAGAAACATATAAAATAATATTGAAAAAAAATTATACCCATTTCTTTGAAAATATCCTCTAATAAAATTTCATAAAAATTAACCATTTAAATATGAAAATAAATCTTCATGGAATCGATGGAAGGTAAATCTATACATATTGTACGACGTAAAAGAACATTCTTTTTTGCATGGTAAAAATGATAGAAAAATTACTCATTTAGAAAGAGACAAAAATATATCTATAAAAATATTGGTAATAGAAAAATGGATAAAAATTTATTTTAATTATTTTAGTATAATATTACTATATTATTGGTGACCGTTTTAAGAAAAAAAGGCTTTGAAGGAACACCGATTTTTGACTGAAGGAAGGTTAATTTCAGGTTTTTGTAAAAACATTTCTTCAGTATATTATGTAAAAAAGACTAGAAAATGGTACCAATACATGAATATATCATGAATATGAATATATAAGAAAATGAAGAATTTTTCTTGAGATATGGATCATATGATTTCATCAAAGGAAGTATAAACAAAAAAATCTCAAAAAGTGGTGAGATAGTTTCAATAATCTATTAATACATTGTATCTTTGGACCATACTACCCATTAAATAAAATAAAAATACGTGAATATTAAAATATGATTAGAATAATTATATTCATGACATAAAATTTCAATGGTAGTATATAAATGTCATGTATAAATATAGGTTTATGTCATGGCATGTCTGTCAAGGAATGCAAATCGTGAAAAAATTACTTTACTGATTAGGTAACATTTGTGACATAAACCTCATGAGAGAAAGATCATAAAATTCTTATGTAAATTCCCATGAATTTAAGATTAATACTCATATAATACATCCATAGTAATTATACACATTACCAAAAAGGAATGGGTGGTGAATAAAGCCTATATCTCATGAAAATTAAAGGTGACATGAAATTTCCTTACCTTGCGTCTTGACTCTCATTGTACTCATTAAAAATGAATGTATAATAAATATAAATTTACTATAAATATTTTAAATAACCATATTCTAATATATAATAACATATATGGTTTTATTATGACATAATACAGTCTTAAGTTAATGTTTCACTTCAGGTAATATTCGCTTTGTTCATCACACATGTCTTAATTTGTTTTACATTTGGTCCATGTAGTTATATCATGATTTAATGGATGTAAAAAATGATATAAATTTCAAGTATATTTATTATTTTTGTATTATAGTAATATATAAAATATAAAAGTATAAAAGGGAATACACTATTCATGGAGACATTAATTCATACAAACGCACGAACAATGTTTTCATTTTTATTATCGCATTGAAAGAATGAAATAAAATTACATATAAATATATATATATATATATGTGTGTATAATATCATTAAATTACCATTATAATGTTAAATATATCATATAATTTCACTAAAACCATCCTTAATTCATTTCACAAAGTGTGTGAGCGAATTGCATTGCTTTAAGAGGGAGGTATTCCACACTTCTTCAAATGAAATTATCATATTTACACCAAATGGAAGGTAAAAAACATAAGTATTTTAAAAAGGAATACATACTATTAGAGATATAATAAGAATAATATTTCAGATATATTAATATAGTGTCCATCATAATATCCACCATGAGATGTGGTGAAGGAAAAAATGAACAATCATCATTAGTGATGCGGTAGTTCGCCACACACATAAGAAGTATGTTTGTTACCCATTAAATGGATGTGTGTGTAAGTCTAGGTTGAGAAAATAAAATAAAAAAATACTATTATATTGAATATATTGGTGTTGTTATTAAATCATGGAATAAGTAGAGTGTATTTGGTGGAGAAAGAAAATAAAAGAAATGATCTTGAGGGAAGATGTTACCTCTTAATCTGGTAAATCCTTTCAGTTTATTCCATAAGGTTTCTTTGTATTTACTTCTATAAAAAGGGATGATTCATGGAGTAATGGAGAACATTAGGATACAATTTTTTTATATTTTGTCTGAATCTATGTGTTTTAATAGATGTATACATGTGGGAGAGGTGGTGGACTTTTATTGACAAGGGATAGGACTCACATGAAATTTTTGAATACAGGTTTGGGGTACACATGTTATTACCTAAAAATAATCATTAAAAAACAGTTGAAATCACTAATGAAATTTTTATGGAAGATATATTCCCAGAAAATGGGTTTTGGAAAAGTGGATAGGTAATTTGGGCACTATAGATTATGTTTTAGTCCTTTGTTAGGCTAAATTTTAACATAATCACTTTAATTAATTTTAACCATTTATAGTAATTGTTCTTGGTAATAATATTAATTTGATCTTATTAGGATTTAAATAATATAATTATTACAACCATTTATTTCTATATTTCACAATTCCACTCATAGAAGCAGAAAAATTAAGATTAATTCTAATCCCACATATGATAAAACATAACGAGTTTCAAAAGTAAAAATATTCAATAGTTTTCTATGTTTTTATATTCAAATTCAAAGAGAAATTTATTCCAATTAACAAAAATGGATAAATTAATAAAAATATTACATAATTAATCTTAGAAACCAATTTAAAATATAAGTTATCATTATAAATAAAAAAATACTAAAAATGAATTTTGGAATAATGTTCGGTATTTTTTACAATTTATCCAAAAATGATGTTTGTCACAAAAAAAACACCATAAGATAATTTCTAAATTATGAATTTAAAAATTAATTCTGTTATAAAATTCAATTTCTATGTTTTTCTAAAATTAATTTCTTTATTTTTCACAAAAGGACATGAAAACAATACATTTGGGAATAATATTATTTTTAAACATGTCCATACATTTCAAAAATTGTATTTTTCCTTATTAATATGTTATATTTATATAAAAACATTACAAAAAATATTTCAAAAGAATTTATTACTACCATATTACTATGTATTAATGTTAGGTTATAATAAACACATTTAAATAATTATAACAATAAAATGATATATCCTAAAAACTGGGTGTTGCGTGTAATGTATGACTAGTCAGTGTTCCATGTTGTGTAAGAAAAATCATTGTTGCTTGTAGAGAAATAAAATTTGGTGTTTCATGTAGGAAAATGAATTTTGGTGTTTTGTGTAGCTCAATCCATGTCGGTGTTGCATGCAACAAAATCCAAGTTGGTGTTGCATGTAATGAAATCCAAACATAGTTCTTTTACATAACAAAAAATATAAGTTTAGTGTTGTTTGATATAATTTTTTTTGAAAAGATTTATTAATTTCAAAAAAATATCAAATTATTAGGGTGTTATATTCTACCTCCTTAAAATAAATTTCTCCCTAGAAATCCATTTGGGTTATAAAAGTTTTTTTACTCGAATGTTTCATTCATAGAAACCCACATCATAAAAATTAACCCTAAAACTTCTTTTAAAAAATAAATTTTGATCCATAATGGTTATCCAATGTAACACATTGCTGGGTTTCCATGTATTAGAACATAGGTGGAAAGTTAAAACATGGAAATAGAAGAAAAATATAACTATCATGTTTTAGAGGAGAGTGATATTGAACATATTTTGGAGAAATTAAACAGCAACAAATCTATAAATTACAGATTATATATGGTAACATTTGATTCACAAAAAAATAATTTGCTGGAAAAAACATTTATATTTCAATATCATTTCCTTACGATTGATTAATTTTCATGAGTGGTTATACTTATTTGGTTTCATTACCTTTTATATGTAAATTCTCCCCTTTGGTCATTTCTAGACCAATTTCCTCTTCACCACATTCTCAAAAAATAAAGTTGAATTTATAATTCCTAATGAACTAACATTTTGTGAGATCCATGATAAGTTATCTGATCTACCTTTAATCACAATCAAGACAATATTTTTAGAGTTGTTTATTCATGGTACATAAATCTTGATGTAGTAAGATAATACTTTAATCTTAAAAACATCATCTAAGGTTTAACATAAACATCCCATAAATTTTTAACCATACAACCCTTTTAAATTATGAAAAACAAAATGTTTATAATGAAATTAATGAAATTATATTAACATTTTTTCCCCATATATAAAAAAGTATCTCTTAGTTGTCACATTCCAAACATGTGAATACCCTATTTGTGTAATCTCTTGAAACACAGTAATAATCTGGATTACCATAAATAATTTTTGAAATCGTGAATTCTTCATTATTCTATATATTATTGGACATATTACATAAATCTAAGAGGTTGTAAACATGATACATTATATCACGAACTATGTTTTAACAATTCCTTCACTAGTTCCAAGTTAATAAGTACATTATAATTTATATATTCATATCTCACATATAATTATACAATCAAAAATATATTATCATAGGTAACATATTAGGGGTTACATTACGTTAGTCAAAATATAACCATGTCATTAAATAAATATTCTATTCCATAAAAACAATTTAATATATTCATTTAAATCCTTAGTGAAAAAAATAAATTGAACAATCCTTATTTATTTCACCATTCATATTATAAAATTCTTAAATCACAAATTAATTAAAACATAGATTATTCCACTTCATCGATAATCTATAATAAGGATACCTCATCATATTACATAATACCTCTTTACTTTCACATCTCATGTGTAGTCTCGACATCAACAATAATATAACCGTTACTCACTCCACATTATTGATTCCCTTAAAGTGATTTCCTCATGGGACCTTCAGTTATATAATAACCATATATTCCACACGTAAAACTCATAAACATAAATTATTACCTAGAGAGGCCAATTTTCTCATCCATTTCTTTAACCAAACTCTCCATTTTCCAATTACATTCACTCTCTTTATATTCTTCTTTTCAATAGTAATAACACCTTCTTCTTACTCTAATACATTAAATTAGGTGATTATTTCCACATTATTTATAGAAAGGAAACTGGATCTTCCTTCATATATGGTCTCTATTACCCAAAATCTCAATAACCTCTTTCATTCCTTTCCTTGGTGAGTCTGACAGTTGGTTAGGGGAAATGTTGTAAATCATGTTCTGTGAAAATAGATTTGGCATGATCACAACATCTTTCACTTCAGTCATCATCCCACCTCACTTCTTATCAGCAAATCAACCATCACATTCAACATTAATCTAGTTCCATATAGTTCCCACCATTGACTAAAACCATTAGCATAGTGTGAGAATTACATATCATAGTAGAAAACAAATTAATCATGAAAATAATTACTTATAGAATTTCTATATAATGACACATTCCTTAATAAATGACACCCAAGGTTCATTATAGGTTATTAATATCAAAATTATATTTATATCCTTCATTATGTATCTTGAAGTGCTTCTGAATTCCCAAATAATATCCCCAAAGAGTATCAAACTAGGTGGGAAACAAGTCTCTTTTTCATGTACAGATAACCCCAAGTCAGGATTGGAGAATCATGTTGGAGTTCTTACCCCTAGGTAAATATGTGGTAGAGCCACATCAACTTGTAGTATCATGGAAGGGGTGAATTTCCAGAAACCCATATAGTTTATAATTTAAAAAAATTCTACGACATTTTCTTAATTTTCAACTCATCATTATACTTATCCTTAGACACATCCATAGAGATATCCTTAGAAATATACCTATGTATGTCACTAATGTTTTCTCATCATTTTCTATAGAGGTTAACTAAACCTTTTAATTTATACTAACTATAGATACCCTCACTTTTTATATATAGAAATCACTTAACTTTTGTGGAATAATTAATAAAAGTTTACAAATGTATGCCCAAATATAATATTTGTTTAGTGCCTTTTTATTAATGTAAATGTAAACACTTGTTTATAATAGAGCCATATTTTCTTCCACAAGGTTATCTAAGACTATCACCCCTCTTAGACATATCATAGATGAAATATATCTTCATAATTTGGGGAAGTAATCATAAAATGAGTGATATCATATGATCATCAATGGTAAAAAATGGATGCATGAAAGCATAAACATGAACATAGTTGTATGATAATGTGATCATAACATTATAAGATCATACCCTAAATATCAAATCTCATAAACATGAGTTAGGGAATAAATCATGGTAGTTCCTAAGACATGAAACAAAAGGAAATAAAAATCATGATCCATGAAATCATAATAGTGGAAATAAATCATATAATATTTGGTATATATATATTAATAGGAAATATTATGTCCATCCTACATACCAACACCTTTATAACATGTTATTTTTGGGATATGACATTTGTACCTACTTCTGGAATGGTCTAACAACCTGTGTACCCTCTCACTTATAAGCTTGGGCTTCAACCCATATACATTGTTGTTTTAGGGATGGGGCTACAACTGATGTACCTTATTACTTTTTTAGGGCTAAAACCCATGTACCTTCTAATTTTTAGGCTTGGGATAAAACCCATTTACCTTTTTGTTTTTTATATTGGGCTAAAACCATTATAACTTCTACTTTTTAGGCTTGGACTACAACCCATGTACATTATTGTTTTTAGGATCAGGGTAAAACATGTGTACCCTTTGAGATCATATAAAACATATCTTTACCCCTTGAATTGGAGGTATCTATATTCCCCACCCTTCTCATAATAATATCATTCATACGCGTTCTACAAGATAAAAAAACATTCATCATATTTTGACACATAAAATTATTTGGATTCATAAAAAATCAAATAATAACCCAAGAAATAGAATGGGTATATTTTAAATTTAATCACATCATGACCTATGGGAATGATATAGGCTTTATAATTACTTCATTAAAGCATAACCCATGAAATAAATTGGTTTTAAAAGCTTATAACATGTGGAAGAAAAATGGGTGTTATAACAATAATTCCTTCAAAACATAAACCCTTAAAGGAAGAATATGAATAGAACCTTTTGATAATTTACTAGAAGGAATGAGTAACATCACAAAAAATTATCTTATATGGAATATTACATGGAATTATATTTTTTAAATTTTTCTTGAGGCAAAAATTACTTCTTCATTGAAAAGGATCTATAAGACATAAAATATTATGTAAAGCATTTTCCATAAAAACATTAAAAAGAAGCCTAAACACAATTTGAAAACCATTTCCCAGAAAATATACATTAATTTTTTTTAAAAAATTTAATCTCTTAAATGAGAATATAAATATTTACAGAATTCGCAGTGGGTAAATTCAAACATGTCGTATGTGGTAAAAGAATATTTCATTTGCACGATAAAAACATTAGAAAATTGCCTCATTTAGACATTGACATGAATATTACTTTGAAAACATTAAGAAAATACTGGGTTAAAATATTCATTTAATTATTTTAGGACAATTGTATAATATTTTTTGATAACCTTTTTAGAAATCATTATTTGGAAGGAACGCCGAATTTTGACCAAAGAGAGGGTAAATTTATGCTTTCTTAAAAACAAATTATTAACTATATTCTATACCAAAGAGTGGAAATATGATTCCAATACATGAATATATCATTAATACCTAGATATGAGAAATATTCGTGAGTTTTTTTTTGAGATATGATTAACAATATTTCATCAAATAATTCATGAACATAAACAATCTCAAAAATTGATGAGATTGTTTCAATAAGCTCATAGAACATGATAAATTTGAATCTTAATCCCCGATTAAGAAACATAAATTAAATTTATAAATAAATATCATGAAATTAATTATATTCATTATATATAATTTCCAATGTATTATATACACCTCATCAAAAAATTGAGGACCACAACATGGCATGTGTCTTAAGGAAGACATGTTGTGACAAAATCACTTTACCAATTTGTTAATATTTGATTCACAAACCAAATGAGAGAAAGATCATAAAATGGATATTTTAACACCCATAAATTTATTTATAATAATCATATAATACATTTATGTTGAGTATACACACCACACAAAAGGAATGGGTGATGAATGAAGCATGTATCTCATAGAAATAAAAAGTGAGATTAAAGTCCTTTACCTCGTGTCTTGACTCTCATCGTACTCTTTCAAAAAAATTATATATTAAATATAAATTTATTATAATTATTTTAAATATCCATATTATTATATCTAATATCATATATGGTTTTATTATGATAATATATTACTCGGTTGTTAACAATCCTATGTTTCAATTTAACTTAGGGTAATATTTGATTTGTACTTCTCACATGTACTAATTTGTTATATCATTGGTCCTTATACTTATATCATGATTTAAAGAATGTAAACCATGATATAAAAATAAATAATATTAATTTTACATGTATTATTATTATTATATATAAATATAATATAGAATTCGTAAATGTAATACAACGTTCACGGAGACGGTAAGCTGTTCGTACACATGAATGTTGTTTCCATTTTTATTATCACATTGAAATAATGAATGAAAATTACATACATATATATATGTATATAATATCATTTAATTAGAATTATATTGTTATATATATCAAAAAAATTCAGTAAATAAAACATTTATACATTCCTTGTAGTGTGTGAATGAATCACATCGCTATGAGGGTGAGGTTATCCACACATCCTCAAACAAAATTATCATATATACACCAAATGGAATGTATAAAATATATGTTTTTTAAAAATAAATAAAAAAGATTTAAGACATAATAAATATAGTATATTACATATAGTAATATATATTCCATTATAATTTCCACTATTGGAGGTAGTAAATGAAAAATGAATAATCATCATTTAGTGAGTCGGTAGTTCACCGTACACATGAACAATGTGTTCCTTTACAATTATGTGGATGTGTCTGTGAGTGTAGGTTGAAACCTTACCATAGAAACATCATAGTATATTTAAGATGCCTTTTTTATTAAATAATTAAATAAGTTGAGTGGATGGGATGGAGGAAGAAAATAAAATAATGGATCTTGAGAGAAGACGTTGCCTCGTAATCTGGTAACTCCTTTTGGTTTGTGACAAAAGGATTCCAGGGATTGATTTATGCTCAAAGTGATTGTCAAAGGAAATAGTAGGGAGTTTTGGAGACTATTTTTTTATATATTGGACAAACCTTAGTGTTTTTATATGTGTGATGAAGAGAGGTAATTTGTATCCGTTTATAGGGAATGGAAAGGACTCGCCTGTAATTTTTGAATACATGTTTGGCATACACATGTTATTACATATAACAAGTCATTGAAAACAAATAAAAATATTTAACGGAGGTATTATGGAAGAAATATGAACATAAAATTGTCTTTGGGAAAGTTTCTAGGCCACATGGGCATATAATATTATGGTTTAGTCCCTTGTTATGCTAAATTTTAACTTAATCATTGTAATTATTTTTAATCATTTTTACTAGTCTTTATTGGTCAAAAAATTAAGTTAATCTTATTATAATATAAATAAAAATATTATATTGATTAAAAATATGTCTTTCCTATTTTATAAATTCAAATCAATGAAGTGAAAAAATGAAGATTAATTATAATCCCAGGGACGGGACGACATAGCATATTTTAAAATCTAAAAACATTCAATAGTTAACTATGTTTTCATATACAATTTCAAAGTGAAATTTATTCCACTGACCTAAATTGGATTAATTGATTAAAATAATATCTAATTAAACTTTAAAACTAATTTAGAATATAATTTATCATTATAAATAAATTATAAAAGAAATTAGTTTTGGATTAAAGTTCGGTATTTTTCACTATTCATCTAAAAATTATGTTTCTTAGAAAAAACCCAAAAATTAGCTGTAAGAAAATTTTTGTATTATAAATTCAAAAAATGAAATTTATTTTATAAAATTTTGTATCGAATTTTTTCTAAAATTAATTGTATTATTTTTTACTTAAGGACATGAATCATAGTTCATTGAAGAGAAATAATATTTTTAAACATGAAAAAATATACAAAAAAAATATATTTTTTATTATTAACATATTCTATTTATATAAAACCATTATAAAAAATATTTTAAATTTATTCATTACAATTCATATTACTATGTTTTAATGTATAATTTATAAAAAGGTATTTTAAATAATTATTACAAAGAAATGATGTTTCGTAAAAACTGGTGTTGCATGTAATGTACAGAAATTAAGTGTTGTGTGTTGCACACAACAAGTCATTGTTTCATATAGAACTAGATAAGTTGATGTTATATATAGTTCTATCCAAGTTGGTATTGCATGTTATAAAATCCATAATTAGTTTTTTCATAACCAAATATCTATGTTCATTGTTGTGTTCTATACAAACTATCAAAAATATTAAATTATTTCAAAATAAAAATTATTTCAAAAAATCTTAGGGTGGTAAAAACTTACCACGAGCCACCCAAATCTGATGAAATGAAACAACACTACCAAAATAAGACACCTTTAATTTCTCTAATTCAGAAGTAATACATATGTCAGTACACCACCAAAGTGGTGTGCATGATCATAGATAACATGATCAATAGGTTCCCACCCAAGTGTTCCATAACATGTCTCTATATAACAATTCTATATGCACATTTTAAATAATACATGACATGAATATATGTAAAATAGTTTTGTTGAAAAATGGAAGACATTTCACTTTTTCTCAATTCTAAAATAAAATCAAGTATATAAATTTCAAAAAAAAATTCCATATCATCATTCACAAGCATCAACATTCATATCAAGGATAAAACAGAAACCCATGCATTACATTAAATGGTAGTAGCATAAGAATCACAACAACAAAAAATACAATAGGTTAGGCTATTAGACTACTCGTACCACAATAAATTAAGTGCGCAGTCTTGTTCCTAGTCCAAAGAAATAGGATGTAGAAGAATACTCCAGGAGTAAACCCCCCCAAAAATGTCAAAATTAGTCCCCTAGAACAACGATCTTAGGAAATAGTGGTAATTTTTTGAGAAAACCCCCTGATAAACCAAAAAAAGGATGATGGTATCAAGATAAACATTCCACTTAAGTACCAATGGTATCCTATGTTCTCATTTTCACAATTCATTCCAACGCATTAAAAACCATTTCGATGTCATTTCAGAAATCCATTTCAATTATTTAAAAATAAACATTTTCTTTCTATTAATCAACAACGAAGGAAAACCCATTTTTCATTAATAACTCTTTAAAAAAAACAAAACAATTCATGTCAATTACATGTATAAATTGGTTTAAAATTATCGAACAATAACTTTTATCAACACATGCTAGTAGCGGAACCACCTACATCAAAACTCAAGTCATACATGTCGGTAACAGGATACAAAAATAATAAAAACTCAAATATGTCAATAAAAGAACTAGAATCCAATCCACCCAACACAAAATTGATTCAATTGATAAAGAGGACAACCAAAAAATAAGAAAAACCATATACTTCAAGGATTAACTACAACCACACTATAATAAATCAAAGGAAAGACCTTTGAAATGAGATCACTCAACAAATCTATAAGAAGACATGACGAAACACTATTTTAGACCAAAAAATATGACAATGCAACTCAAGGGTGATACTGCTGTCAATAGAGAGGAATTAAAAAAATGTGACTCACCTGAAAAGATTCACTACAATGACAATGAAGATAAAAATATGAATGGATCTATCAAAACAGAACGGTGTCTCCAAAAATTGCTATATTCACCATGGATCCATAGAAATGATGAAATGGATGTCGAAATGGGCACAAAAACCCATATAGTACCCTTAAAATCCAAAATCAGGGAATTAGATGACTTTTATTACCATTACACATCAATAAATCTATGGTGTCTAATTAAACCATTAAATATATCACCTTAGATTTAGAATATTATAGAAAATTATATCAAGACGTGCAAAACATGTCACATCATGTACGATTTCCTGATGTGAAACCTTCTTAGAAAGTACACCCAAAAAACATTACACATTATGTATCTTGGTTACATAACACGAAAACCTCCTTCATCCAATAGAAAATCCTGAAACCACCATCTAAAACTCGATGAAAAAATGGAAATCAAGGAGAGGGAAAAAATAACTGATCTAGGAAATTGGATCTCACAAACTCCCCACCATAATGACCTCACATTCCCAAGAAGTTATGTTGAATATGTAACCCCTAAAAAATATGATTTCACTTCTCCCTCATCAATGAATCATGTTCCAATGTCTCATGAGAATCCTATATTTTTTTGCATAAAATTTTGATCCACAGAATACACGAAAGGGCGACACCACCAATCTGAATATAATTTTTTTCACTCTAGACTGTTACTAGACGTCAATGTACGTACAAAATATTCAATGATGTTTCTAGTCCCAATATTTTTCTAAATAATTAAACTTCTCCCACATCATCCCAACAAAGAGGTGATCAACATGGGTGACCATACAATGCCACAAAGGGATCCATTTTGATCAACAACTGATAACTATTGTTATAATCATACTCTACTAATACCTTATGGATATCCCTTGATCCCCCAAATTCCAAGTCACCAGCATGAATAACCACTTTATAAAGTTATGTGTATACCTCTCCCTTCACACGGCCTTTTCTTGGGGATTCCTAAGGGCGATACCCTAGGGAAAATCAAATATATACGAGTTTGGCCCAATGTAGACAATATATTAATCATGGGTGGGATAGGGCCGTTACAAGTGTAATCAGATCTAGTGTCCGTTTTATTTGTTAGAAAGGACATTGGTCCCTTCTAGGGGTTATTATATAATTACCACAATGAAGGAGGAGGAGCACAAAGCACCCCTTTACATGTTGTTGTGGATACCAATCCCATCATGAGGCCTTTTCTAGGGGAATTCAAAAGGGAAAGAGACCTAGAAAAAGAAAAACAATGCGGCCGAGGACCAAATTAGATAGTATCATGATTATTGGAGGGCCTAATCCAATACATGTTGAGTATTAAGTATTTTTCTAGTAAGTTTCTTTTTGATAAATAATGAAAAACACTATATTTTAATTGAAAAATGACTTTTCATTTAAATAATTTATAAAGATAAATTGGATTTTCAATTGGATTTAATGTAAAATTAGATCAATAATAAATATATTAATTTAATTGATGTCATTGGAATCATTTTTATATCTAAATTTGATATGAAAAAATTGGAAAATTTTAAAAATTCTCACTTTTGAACCTGTTTTCACCCCATTTGCAGGATTCAATTTGTATTAATGTTATCCACTTCTGTGTTTTGAATTTTGAAACATTTAATACATATTTGGAATAATAACTCTCAAAATTTAGTAAATAGTATAAATTTATTTTTGAAAAATATGAATTTTAAACTTCATAAATTTAATTCCCATGGTTAAGGGTAAATCAGGTAATTAAGGGTAAAAATAATATTTTAAATTTTATTAAATCAATCTAAAACTGGTACTAAATTTATTGTATGAGTGATGTTTGAAAAAATACATCCTTGGTCAAATTTTATGAGCTCTTTGAGCCACTTGGATGATTTTAAGCAATTTATAGTACTTTAATTTAAAAACATATCAATGATGTCATACTATAGTTTTTAACAATTTAAATATTTTTATATGGTGTTACCTAGATGATATATTCTAATATAAATAGTCCTTTTAAAGATAAAATGTTTATATTCATCAAGAAAATATATTTTTAATTTGATGGAAGAAATAGTTACTTTAAAAGAAACCATAATAATGATGCAACAATTGTTTAATTAATTGAAATATCAAATAAATGATAAAAAATTATTAAAAGAAATATATTTTTAAATAGTTACTATAATCAAAAAAATTTTAAAAATACATTGTACATTTTAATTATGTGTTAAAAGAGTTGGTTTTATGATTTATTATTTCATTGATTTTTTTAAATATCAAAGTGAATATTTTCAAAATTAATATTAATGATATATTTAAATAAATAATATTTTATTTAGTGATTTAAAATTCCTAAGAATATGAAACTAGTCAAAATAATTGGGATGAAGTTGAAAATGTCAGACATGATTCATTTATGTATCGTTTTCATTTTATAATAACAATATTGACTATCAAATAGTAAAAATCCATGTGGTCGTGGTAAGATCTAAGGGGATAAAGTAATCGTTAAAACCAAATCACAAGTGTAAGAATGTAACAAAAACATGTCTAAAAATTATTGTATGAATATTAACAGAATCTCATCACCTTTATATTGTGAATTTTTTGTTTAATGGAAATTTTCCATGAAAATAACTTTTATATTATTTAAATCAAAGATAGTTACAAAATGTCACTCTCTTTGTATTTAATATCTTTTATTTGACTATGTAGGGACTCGATCAAAATATTCATGAATATAAATTACAATATTTATATTAATAAAATTAGGTTGATTATAAAAATTTATTTTTTAATTTTTTAAATTATATAATTATCTAAAACAATTCTTCAATGGAAAAACAATATTTATTTAAATAATAGAAAAAAATAATTTATTTAAAAAATATTAATTTTGATATATAATGGATTGGATAATTTGCATAACAAATTTTATAGACCTAAAAGATATATTAGAGATTTTTTATATCATTATATTCTAATTCCAACTTTTCATTATTTATTTAAAAAATGTAAATGGATAGTATCAAATTTGAAAATAATTATATTTATTGAACTAATATTTTATTAAATTATTTAAATTTCATAAAAATATTAAATAATTAAAAGGGGATAATAAATGGTAATAAATGTAATCACATATTCATTTATAGTCCATTTTATTTTTTTTCTTTATGATATCATTATATTATTTTAATATCTTGAGGAATTTTGAAAGGGCCCCTCACCTCAACTATAAAAGGGCACTCCATCCATTATTTCACCACACCGATTGAGACTTATAAGTTGACCAAGTACTTTCCATTTCCCTTCTCAACAACCTTGTAAAAGTTATGGAGATTCTAGTTCTTCTAATAGACCTACCTTGTGTCTCATAAGGGAATTTATAATGGAAGTATTCTGAATTATAGGTTATCATATTTAATGACCCATTCAAGTTTATTTCTTATACTAATTCTTATTAATGTATTATTTAAATTAAAAAGTAAAAAATCTAATATAATATATATTTGGAGATATAATTATGATTATTAGACACCAATATTCTACATTTTATCTATCCTATGAAAAACGAAACTACCACATGTGCGTAAGTAGGGCTTTCTGTCTCCACACTAAGGTGTAATTTGTTTTTCATCACTAATTTAGTTGTATTGGTATAATTATGGGGATAATGGATATTTAATATAATAATTTAATGAATATGATTTTTGAAAAAATAATATACCATTCACTTTCTTACTGTTTAACCATTAAGAGAATGATATTATTGCTTGTGTGTACATATGACCTATTTCTACGATGTGATGCGGTTCATTTTCATTAATCTTAATTCAAGAAAGATAATTAAAAATGTATATAATGAATAAATATAACATCATTAACCATAAAATCATTCTATATATTATATAACTATTTCCTAAGTGCATGATCTGAGACGTACAAAACAAAACATGCATAGTAAAATGAAGCAGTTAACACCCAACACAATGGTAATAACGAAATATTATTAAAAAACGAGTCCTAAAATGAAATGATAGGATAATATTGTGCAATACATGCCTTACTCACCACTTATTTCTTTTTTAGGTTATATATACTACCCCTTTAACACAATTTCATTAATATCCATATATTTACGGTATTTAAATTTTCATGTGATGGTTTGGGGCATATGATTCAATTGTCTACAAAGTGGTATGAGTTTATTTCACAATATCATAATTATTCGGTATTGTTTTTGTTTAATAATCCAACATGGAATATTCCCCCTACAAGACCATGATTTCAAAAAATCTTTTATTTTTTTTTACTATTTTAAAATGATTTTTTAATTTCATTTTAACCATTTTTTATTTGTTTAAAAAAATTAGTTTGTCATTTTTAAATAAGATTCATTGAGACATTTCCAACAAAATTATGTAAGAATTGTTTTTAACGTATACGGAATGATTGGATATTTCAATCATCATGAATCCTTACATATTTATAACTTATTAAAAATAATTTTATACTTATTTTAAAATTAAATTTTTTATTATATAATTTCACCCCATTTAAAAATAAGTGAATTGAAAATGGATATTTTCTTCAACAAATTATTAATGATTTTATTACTGTATTATCATCAATGCAAACACCATCTTTTGAGTCTGATGATTAATTACTATTGACATATTATGATATGTTTTACCATATTTTTTTTAATGATTTTTGATTAATTTTTTCTAGGATGAGATATTTTGATACCATTCGCAATTTATGGTTAATTTATTCACATTTCCATTACTAGTTTTTATCACAATCATTTATGTTGTTTTTGTTTCACCCCGTTATTGTGATGGGTAAATTAGACATAGTATATTATGGGATAGAACCACTATATCTGATCGATGAAATGGTATGACTCCTGAGACAAATCATTTGGCGAAGCCTAATAGGTTTATACCTAGTAGTTCTTAAATTTTCTTGTGAAAGGTCGTAGAAATAGAGATGAAGTTGGACAAACCTAATTGGTTTGCACCCAATTACCATTAAAAAATCTTTTAAATGGTCTTTATGGTAGTGGTTAATATTCCAAATACATGACATCTATTAATTATGAATTTATTTCATTTGGAATTTAATTATCATCATCCAGGAGATTTTCGCTATGACAAAATCTATGGATTCATTTTTTCAGTTTATTGATAAAATTCCACATGACTTCAGTTATTTAACTTTCCACGTTGATAATTACTATTGATTAATAATATCATACATTGTAATTATACCTTGTTAATAATTTTATCCCACCCTTATTTCTTATTATTTCCTAACAATTTGATGATATATTTTGGGAATAAATTTCAAGGATGCAGAGTATTTCAATAATTTAATTATTATGATTAATTTATTATTCCCAATGTAAAATAGTTTTCATGTAAGTATCTATCATACCAAGACTATTAAAATATTTAGTTATTTGGGATAATTTTTTTTATATATTCCAATGTAATAAAGTAAGGCACCAACTCTGGGCTGCTAGGTCCTGGGTCTTTACAGATGGTATTAGAGAATGTTTAGTAAAAACCATGGGAACATGATTTTTTAAAACATAGATTAGGGAATATAACCCTATGAATGACATAGATTATATGTCTATGTATAGTAAAACATCTAATAGATGTAACAATGACCATGAATAAACTAGGAGACACCTATAGAATCATGGATTTTGGTGATTTTTCATTTATTTAGACACCCTATAATTTATTCTTCATGAGAACACATGATTTGTGTTTCTCATATTGAAATTTTTGGGTTTAATCAATGGAAGGAACTAGAACATAGTGAGTTAACATTGAATGTGATATACATTGTTTTTATGTGTAACCAAATGGAATGATGACTATTATAAAGATATTGAGATTATTCTTTATCAATTATTATGATATATGAATAACAACATGCACTTTAACCAACTCCAGACTCACCAAATAAGATAAAGATATAGTTTTCTGAGATATCAGGGGATAAATACCATGTAAGGAAATAATATTTAGTTTCCTTTATGTTGATAATGTTAGAATAAAAACTCATGTGAATGTCTTAGAGAAAATAGAATATTTTTCGGGTGTTAAAAAGAAGGATATAAAGAATTTAATTACCAAGAGAAAATGAAAAGTTTAAAATAATGGTCTCCTTATGGAATTATAAATGATTTAATGATATAAATATATATTATATGGAAATTATGGGTAACAAGGTATTAGAAGGAAACTCTTTAATATAATCAACAACTTTATAGAACTAATGGTTATACTGCTAATGATGAATAAAATACAAATGAAAAACGAAAGGAGTGAGGTATTAAGGAATAATATGTTGAAGCGTAGTTAATGGTTAAAGAATAATGTATAATGATTAATTCTCTGTTTTATTTGGATTGATAAATTATGTTATTTGATTATTTTATTAATAATTATCTGGATATATGATTCCTAAAATATATAAGGATTGTACTTTAGTAATTATTTATTAAGGATTTAGAAGCATGAAATTTTCATTATGTTTTTAAGGTATGAAAGTTGTTTATACATTTGATATGTAAAAATAAGAGATACGTTTCTTTATAGAATATAATGTTATGATTGATTTTATAAATTTGTAGACCTTTTTGGACCATCAATTTGGAACGATTTGTCATAGATGATTCTTAAGGTTGGAATGGATTAAGTTGGACATTAAATATTTTTTAAGATTAAATTATTTTATTTAATAATATGTTCTAAAGTTTGTAGGTTTTATAAAAATTTTGTGGATTAAAGAATTACATGTGGAACATATGATTATTTAAAAGTGCTTCGGAAAAAAATTCATCTTGAACATCCATCTTCAATAATAAGAAATAAAGTGAAAATAAATCAAAACTAAACTAAAGGATGATATTATGCTCTTGACAAGGAAATTAATATTTTATCATTGTTATCTAAAGTTCTTATCTAAATAGTAAAAGATACCCTCAACTCAAGTAAAAATATTTTGGAACAAAAATTTTATATTTTTATCTTTCTTTCTAAAAAATCAAGGTTGTTTTTAATGATCACAAATTTACAGTTTTGTGAGGGTTAACTTTTTAAGGACCATGTTATCTATAAATCTCTATCAGAACATGATAGTTTTATTTTTATTCTATATTAATATTTAACATTACATAAATATTATTTTATTATAATGCTTAATTTTTTGGTAAACTTCTAATTTTCCTTTCTCTCTAACAGAAGTATATTTTATCAACCTTATTTACAATGTTGATTTCCCATAAAACAATTTTCAAATATCAAACATTTATTTTTCAAGTCTTATTTAAAATTGAAATAAATAATTTATTATAAATATGGTATAATTTTAAAAACCCAATATTTTATTGTATGTATTCTTTTAAATTAACCTCTTTATAACTTACTTTTCATGCAACACCCATCTTAATATCTAAATGAAATATTATTATATCCTTGTCATTAAATTGACGGCAAGTAATAGTATTAAACACATTGTAAAAATTACACATATTAAATTTTTTTGACATTCCCAAAATATATTTGATATTCATAAGATAATAATATACTCAATTTTATTCAAAAATGTTATATTTTTATAAAATGTATTTTTGCCGCCTTTTAATGGAAGACTTGTTTTAATAAAATATTTAGAAACTTTTAAAAAGTTTATTTTTAAAAATAAAGTTTAACTATGAAATATAAATATTAAAATTTACATTGGATGAATATTTGCTATTTTTCTAATAAGTTTTATTTTTTGATTAATGTTGAAAATAAATAATTTTGATTGAAAATTGACTTTTTATATAAAAATTTTATGACGTTAAATCATATTTTAAATTTGGTTCAATGTATAATTATTTAAATAATACATATTTTAATTCAATAAAGTAAATTTGAATATTTTTTATATTGAATTTAGATATTTAAACTTTACTAACATTTTCCTGTTTTCATTGTCAAAACCTATTTTCTCCAAACCTGCGGGATTAATTTTAAATTAACATTATTAACTTATTTGTTATGAATTTTGAAAAATTTATTCAATATTTGGTGTTATATGTCTCATTTTTATTGGGTCATTCCTATTTATTTTTAGACAATATGAATAGAATACATTGTAATTTTAATTACCATGGATAAAGTTAAATAAGGTAATTAAGGGTAAAAATAATATTTCAAATGTTATAAAATTTCCAAAAAACATATCCTAATTTTATTGGATGAGTTATTTTAGAAACTATTATTCCTTGTGAGTATTTTATGAGATCTTATAACCACTTGGAAGACTTTATGAAATTTGTAGTAATTTATTCTAATGAAAAGTCAAAGAAGTCATTATTTGGTTTTTAAATTTAAATATTTTAATACAAGGTTATCTAAGGGATATGTTTGACTACCAGTATTATATTTTAATATAATATACTTATATTCAACATGGTAATTTAATTTTTGTTTTATGGAATAATTAATTATAGTAAAATCATATACAACGTCATGTCGTAATTGTTTAATTAATGGAAATATCAAAATAATTGATTTTAAAAAAATTAAAATAAATATAATTTCAAACATTTAATGTCATCCATGAATTTTATAGATAAAATTGACATGTTAGTGATGTGTTAAAATATGTAGGGTGAAGATATCCTGTTTAATTGACCTTTTTCAATTTCAAATAAATGAATACTCTCAAAATTGACATTAATGTTATATTTTTGAAAATAATATTTTATTAAATGATATAAAATTTATAAGAAACATAAATTTGGAATAATATAGGTATATGGTTTATAATTTCATACATTATTCATTTATGTTTTTTTCTATTTTTTTAGTAACATTATTGACCCTCAAAGAGTAAACAACCATGTTGTCATGATATTAGTTAGAGAGATTAAATAAGGATTAAAACCAAAAGCGAAGGGTATAAATTTGTCTTAAACCTGTCTCAATATTATTTTATGAATCTAATTATACCCTTATAAACTTAATATGTAATTTTAGTTGTTTAATGGACACTTATTCTTGAATATAACATATATATTATTTAAATCAAAGAAAATTACTAAATTTCCCTCCCTTTGTATTTAATATCTTGTAGGTGTCTACATAGGGAAAAGATCAAGATATGAACGAACCTAAATGTCTCTCTATATATTATTAAAATTAATTTCATATATATTAATTTGTTTATAATTTTTATAAATTATATGATCATATAAAATTATTCATCATTGCTAAACTGTACTTATTTAATTAACTATAAAATATAACAATTGATTTTAAAAATATTAATTTTGATATATTATTGATTATTTAATGTGTATATCAAATTTTATAGATCTATAAGATATTTAATTGATGTTTTAAATCATTATATTCTAATTACTACATTTTATTGGTGTATTTAATGTCAAATTAAATGAATAGTATCAAATTTGATAAAAATATTATTTTATTGAATTAATATTTTATTAATTTTCATAAAACCCATATAAATTTAAATTGATTTAAAGGGGGATAATATATGGTCTAAAATTTCACTCTATATTCTTTTACATTCCATTTTAACTCTTTCTCTATGAAATATCTATATTATATTTTAATATTTCGAGGAATTATGAAAGTACCCCTCACCTCAATAACAAAAGGGAACTCTTTCATTTACTTCTTAATAAAACATTGAGACTTTTATCCTGGACAAGTACAACCCATTTCTCTTTAAAAATATCTTATATAGGTTTTTTAGATTTTTTTTCATCAAAAAGACCTACCCTAGGTCCCTTATGAGATGTTAAAATGGTAGCCATCTGAAGAAGTGGTAGTCGTCTTTACCAACTCATTCAAGTTTATTTGTTTTTTAACATCCCATTAAAGTTATGATTCCATTATAAATTAATAAATATAATATCATCTATATTCTTAGATTTTATTACATTTTTTAGACAACCATATTCCACCTTTTATAAATCTTATAAAAAATAAAAGCACTGCATGTTCGTACGTACGACTTACCATCTCCATGCATTTGTGTAATTTTTTTTCACCTCCACATATAATATATAATTGTATAATTATGGAAATAATGTATATATATTATATTATTATCATTATAATTATTATTTTAAAAATAATTCAACTTCAACATTCTTACCATGTCACCATTAAGATAATAATATTATCACTCGTGCATACCTATGACCTACTGTATCCACGAATAATTATATTTCAGTTTCCATGTTAACAATGAAAAATTATTACAAGAAATGTATATAATGAATAATAATAACATCTATGACTGTAATATAATTATTGAGATGATGTAACATTATCCTATTCAAAAGACCTTGGAATTTAAATGACAAAAATATGCATTGGAAAATGAAGTCGCTGACACCTGAAACATGGTGAATATCAAAGTATTAAAAAAAGGAAATAAAATGAAATAATATGATAACATTAAACATAATAAATATTTATATGATTATTTTATAAATAAATAAATTTATTTAAATAATTATGTATGAGTTCAAATCACATTCTACTAAAGGAATGTGAAAGGTACTGTATTTTTTTCTCACTTTTATTTCTATGGGATACACACCTTACTCAAAAATTACTTATTTTTTTTTGTTTATATGCTGAACCTTTAATATAATACCATTAATATCTATATATTTATGGTATTTAAAGTTTCATTTTTTGTTATATGGCATCTTATTCAACTTACTACAAGTTCTCAAGTGTTTATTTTACAATCTCATCATTTTTAGGGATGGATTTTGTTTATGTCTCGACTAGAGAATATTTACAATACATGTCCATACTCTATAAAAATGCATTCAAAAATGTTTTAACTATTTTACAATAATTTTTTAATGTAATTTTAATCATTATTTACTTTTTAAAATATTATTTAATTGGTATAATTTTTTGTTTTCTAAATAGGGTTGTTTGATCATTTCTAAAAAAATAGGTTAAGAATGGATTTTTTAACATATAAGGAATGAGAGTATTTTCACGCTATCAAGATGCCTTGATGTTCTAAAAATTACTTTAAAAGTTTTATTAATTATCTTGCAGGAAATTATATTCTTTTATAATTGCACAAATGTTTTTAAAAATGTTATTTTTAAAGTAAAAAAGGCATTTTCCAGAATAAATTTTCAATGATTTTATTATATAATTTTAATTTATGTCAATGACCTATTTTTATTCTTATGAATAATTTAGTTCGATCACATATGATATCATTTACCATAGTTTATTGAATTTTTTATGATCATTTTGAATGTGAATGTTCTATTTTGATACCATTCATGATTTATGGTTAAATAATTCACATTTTTTATTCTGGTTTTTGATAAAAAAAAATTCTGTTGTTTATGTTTCACCCATTTGACATGAGGGATGAATTGGAATTAGTATGTGACTGGTAGAGACCGATATATACCATTGATGAATTGGTATGTCTCATGAGACCAATCAACTGACCAGTCATAATTGGCTTGTACATAGTAGTTGTTATAATGTCTTATGAAGGATCTTGACAGTATAGATAAAGTTGGATAAACCTAATTGGTTTTTACCAAGTAGTTTTTAAACCATATTGTGAAAGGTATCAATTTTAGTGGTTTATGTGCCGAATATATTACATCTATTAATTTATCATTTCCATATTCATAATTTAGTCATTATAATTTCATATTTTTTCACTATAACAATATCAATTGATGCATTTTGTTTTATGTTTGTTGATTAAATTTAAAGTGGATATAGTTTTTTTACATTTATATATTGATTATTCTTGTTTATTGGTAATATATTCCGCAGTACATTACCATTAATATCCATTTTATCTCACCTTTATTATGTTTTCTTTCCCCAGGATATGAAGATAAATTCATTAAATAAATTTCAAGGATGGCAAGGAGTTTATTTTTCTATGTATTTTGTAACATTTTCAATTAAAAATGAAATTTAGGTTTTATATATATATCCATTTAACCAATAATACTAATTGATTTAGTAATTTAGGATATTATTCCTCGTTCTATACCAATGTAATAAAGCAGGGAATCAACTCTAGGCTACTAGGGTCTATGTTATTACAAATAATAATATTTATTCATTAAAAGTAAATAAATATAATATTTGAAGAAGATATATTCCTAATGAATAGATTGAATTTTCTAATAATTATGTTTCTATCTCTTAAGAATTTATAGGGATTAACTTCATATATATTTTAGAATATTGCCAATATTATTCACTTTTTCGATTTAATATCTAGTTTTAATGGTCATGCTACAATAATAATATATGTTAGAATATCATCATTCATCTAACCATGGTGTCGTGTGTGTGGTAATCTATCTAACAATTTGAATTTATTTTAAAATTTTCATACCCTAAAATATTTGGTTGTTATATTCTTTAATCCATCAAAAATATCATCCTTAATATTTTAAGGAATATTAAACAGATGAGGGTATTTCTTCTTCATTACATCCACAGGTTATCATGTTTCTTCTTCCATTTTATGGTTTCTCCAAATAACCTTTTCCAGTAAAATCATATGATTTGTCAACACTTTCTCTATAGTGTAAACAATATCAATAGTCTCTTCATAAAAAGAGAGATCAGGTTCCATTTATATTTCATTATATATGAGTTCATTGGTTTTTTCTTGCATGTACTTCATTAACAGTGATATGTGAAGAACATTATGATATGTAGAGTGAATTGATATAATTTTTAAACATTAAGATACAACTGTAATTCATTCCATAATTTTTTATGTTATGATGTACTTGGGGAATAATATTTCTTTAATACTAAAACTTATGACACCCTAATATGGAGATACTTTCATAAATACATGATCACCCACTAAAAATTCCTAAAACTATATTTGGATGTCAACATGACATTATATCATCCTTTATTTTACTTTAATATAACCCTTATTAGTTTTTACCTTTGTCAATATCTCTTTGAAAAGTTCTGTTCCTATAATTTTTCGTTCACAAACATCATCCCAACAAGTTGGAGTACGCAATCTTCTTTCATATAATTCTTTTTATGGAACCATTAGAAAAATGAATGAAAACTATTATTGTAGGAAAATTATAGTAATGGTAAATACTGATACCATATTACATGAAAGTAATGTGATCATGATCTCGACTAGCCCTACAGTATTTGAATAGTCATTTCAGATAGTTCATCAGTTTTATGATGGTAAGATGTGCTCAAATGAAGCTCAATATTTAGATCCTTCTAAAGGCTATTCATGAATACTGATTTATAATGTGGTTCTAGATCAGACATGATTAATAGAGGTTCTCCATGAACTGTCCTAATTTCCCTAATATAGATTTTTTCTTGTCATTAAATAGGTAAATATTTTCTTATAGTAAGAAAATGTGCATATTTTGTATGGCAGTGAACAGTAACACATATCACATCATTCATTCTAGGAGTACATTGTAGTCCTATGACAAATTACATTGTAATGTAATCTCATTTCTACCCAGGTATAGAAAGATGTTGCATAACTCTTATATTATGTTGTCTCTAATCCTTTATAATTTGGCAAACAAGAAATCTTACCACATATTAATTAATTTCTTATTTTATATTATCCCACCTGAAATTTTCCTCCAGATCCCTATACATCATTGTAGTACCAGGGTGTATTAAAAAATTTGACCTATGGGAATCATCCAATAGTACCATTTTTTATATTAGGTATATATGGAACACATAACCTGTTTCCAAATTTCAGAACTCTATCTTCATAAACAATGCCTTCCAGTTTTCCATTTTTCATATCTTTAATTTTATTAAGAAAATTCTCATCATAATATTGAAAACTTTTAATCTTTTTTAACAAAGTTGATTTATCAATCATGTGAAAAAGGATTGGTTTCTCCCTTTAATAATTTCCAAATATTACATTACTAAATATATTAACATAGGATCTATCTCAATCCTGATTTAGTTAAGAACTCCATGATCATTTCTACTTAATGCATCTGGTACATTATTTTATTTTATTGGGATGTAGTGTATGTGGAAATCCTAATCCACGAGTAACTCATGCCATCATCTTTTCCTCATGTTATTTACTTTTTATGATAATATGTATTTCAAATTCTAGTGATCTGTATATATCTCACATGTTTCACCATAAAAATAGTGTATGTATATCATTAGAGAAAATATTATGGATTCTCACTCAACATCATGAGTTTGATAAAAAAATTATGAGTCTTCTACTACCTTGATTCATATGCAATAAAATTATCATTTTTCAAAAGGACACAACCAACTCCATTATTCTATGAATTATTATATATCGCAAACCCATTATTTCATTATGGTAAATTCAGAATTGGATCATTGACTAGTTTTCTTGTAAATTCATCCAAACATTCTAAACACCGTTTTTAATACGAACATAACCCCTTAAAGTGTTATCTTGGATACTGGGTTACCCAAATGGGTATATTATAATAAAAACTGATATTAACCTCATAAAATAATGAAAATCTTTTCCTTAGTTATGATGGTTGGTGTAGAAAATAATTGAAATGGATTTTTCTTCATAGGATATACTGAGATTACATCCTTAGAGAAAATATTTCAAAGAAAATAAACTAATTAAATCTAAAATTAACACTTTTTAAATTTTCCATATTACTCTTTCCTTATGAGAGTCTCAAGACTGATCCAAAAGTGATTCTCAGGGTCTTCGTAGATTTAATAATATACCAATATTACCTTAATGAAAACCATAAAAAATCATTATGAAATTCCTTGATTACTCTATCCATTAGATCTAAAAAACCCAAGGTACGTTAGTCAACCCAAATCGATTTACTAGGAACTCATAATGTCCAAAAAACATCCAAGAAGTTGAATTTGGAATGACTTCATATATTACAAGGAATTTATGATATCCATAACAAAGTTAAATTGATGAAAAATAATTGGATACATGAAGTTAATCAAATAAATCATCAATGATAGGTAGATGATACTTGTTTTTTATCATAATAGAATTTATTTCACTATAATCAATGCATCAACACATGGATAAATCTTTATTCTTAATAAAGATAATGTAGTATCCTCATCGATAAACATTGGGGAGAATTAATCTCTTATTAAACTACTCCAATAATTGATTCTTCAGCTCCACTAATTCCACAGTGGTTATTCTATTGGGAGTATTTGATATTGGATTCGTATCAAGGATCAAAAAATGGAAAACTATACATAATGCTCTAGGGGTTTCTAGGTAATTAATTATTAAATAGATCAATTTATTCATGTGAAATTATCACATCCCCAATTTTAATATTACTTTCTTCATCCATATATGTTGTTTTCTATTCCACTCAAAAAATTAATTTAGTTAAACTACTAGGGTTAGATCTAGATAAGTGTCAGTTAATAATGATTTTATTCTAAAAATAGGCATTCTAAATCATCCTCACAAATTGTAATTTTAAACATCTTCCAATAAATTTTCACATTATGTTTTTCAATCCAAGACATTCTAGGAATTATATGAAACTCAACCATAGGTATGATAATAAGGTTAGGAAATGAAGTATGTTTCTTACTAATAATAGGGATATCTCAGCAAATCTGTATTTGAGTGATAATTCCCTTATGAGTTTTTACTATCTACTCCATTATTAAATCAAAACAAAAATGCATAAATTTCATAGAAAACTAGGTAGATATAATTGATTGTGAAGATCCAGAATCAAATAAATAATTAGATAAATTTGAATACGTGATTAATGTATACTCCACCTCAACATTAGGTATTTATACCTCAAATGTAGTGATCACATATTCATGGCCATCTCACCTTTGACTCTTATGTGTTATATTCTCATAATTCATGGTAATTTGATTTGAATAATTCCCCATTTCGTTGTAGTTAAAGAAGATAATACCAATAGTTTATTTTTACCTTTTCATTCATGAGAAATATGAACCTTGTATCCAAAATTTTAACTTGCTCTTGTTCACTATAATATTTTCTCAATATGTTTTATCCAATAATTTCTAAGGATTTATTTTTCCAGTAATTATTCATTGGTTTTTAAATTTCTATTGGTTTTCATTTGACCCCTACTTCTCTTTATTTCCCTTGAAGATTTATGATCTAGTCAATTCACTCTCTATTTTGATGGCACATAACACTATTTCATCATATGATGAATATGTTTGAGAAGCCAGTGGCCTTTAAGGACATGGATTAATTCCATTAAATAAATGATAGATATTCCTTTCCAAATTACATATAAATCTATAGCATACATATCTACTATTTTAAAGTTATCTACATACTACACAACACTATCTTATTCATTTTTCATCAAGATAACTAATTTTTTTATCATTTTAATTCATTGATCATGAGGGAAATTTTTTCAATGATTTTATCTTTATAATATCACCATTCAATGTGTTCTATTTCATCTTCCTCCATAGTATTTTGGATATATGAAGACCACTAATCTGGATAAACGTTGACCCAATATACATCTAGTGCTACCTTTTCTTTTTAATCACATCCCAATGTTACAAATATCATTTCTAGGGGCTTGATACATTTCTCAACTACCACTGGAAGAGTATTACAACTAAAATATGGTGAATTATGCCATAGGAAATGATCCAACATAGGTGTTGTGTGGTTAGTCATCATAGCATGAGTATGATTTCTTAATATGGGCATGATCTGCTCATCTCCAACACCATCTATGTTGGCTTTCTCAGTGGGAAAATCCATACATTATATATAGGTATTGATTCTCTTCCTTCAATTAGTAACCATCAATAAATAATGGCATACACTGAGTAAGACCATAATATTCCTGACTAATTAGCTAGAAAATAAAAATTCCTCTAACATTAAATTTTTTAAAACACTATAATGAATTACCATATTTCTCATATTTCATATGTTTATTTTAAAATATATTTCCCAATATTTCTATTAAAATTTCTTTGATAGAAACTATATAGACCTTGACCCTAGTAACACAGAGTTGGTGGTTAATTTATTACACTATTATTAAATAAAATAAATCTCATCCCATAGGACCAAATAGTTTAGTTGTTTTAGAGAACTAAATGCAAACATGTTACCCTTTATTACATTGTTAAAAAGTAGAATATAAAAGAGAAAAATAATTTTCATCCTTGAGCTCATTTAAACGTTTCATCTCCCTAACAGAGGGGAAAGAAAACTGATATAAGGTTGCGCTCATATTCCTTGTAATAGTTACATTCAATGAAATCTATCATTAATCATTAATCCATAGTCAATAAGGAAAGGGAAAAAATGAACACACATTCCATTTTAAATAAATTATACAATTTTAATATGTGGATAACATCATAGTGAAAATATCATGGATAAAAAATTGGGAATTATTAATGAATGAAATGCTTAACAAATGGATGTCTGGTTTCCAAGGCACATGATACAATTAGTTCAATACCATTTACTGGATTATTTAGTCATTATAGGTAAAATACCATTTAATTTTTACGTTATTACTCATCTCATGAGACTATCGATACATTGGGGGGATTTTATATAAATTTTATCCACATATTATTTCATGTTCAAAGAATTCATCATATATTTAAAGGATCGATTTATTTAGTGAATAAATAATCCTTATCAAAAAAAATATTTCTACGGAGTAAAAGATACATAGTTATCATTATATACACAGTTATTAAAATAATGTTCAGTGTTGAAACCATATGAAAAATGTTATAAAGTTTAGGAAATAAGAATATGATTTGATTATGTGTATAAAATATAAATCCATATAAAACTAGTGTAATTACAACATAAAATAATCAATATTCATTTCACCCAGAACATTATAATTAATGCGATATAATTATAACCCAATGAATGAAAATTGAGTTGCAAAATCCCTTACATCTTTTAATCAGTCAAATCATATAATCCAAATAAGAAAAATAGTTAAAAAATCATTAAAATCATGAGAATAAATATTTTTTGGATAAAACTTTTCAAAAGGGTATTATATACACAAAACAAATAAATATGTGTTGAACAATGAATATGTCCCAAAATAATAAATGTGAGAAGAAAAACCCTTACCATAATCTATAATTATGTTTGATGTGATTTAAATTATAGTACAATGGTTTAAATCTTATTATTAATTTATACTAGAACCATATTAATATTTTCGATATCATATATAATCCTCTTATCACCTGTTTGTTAATAATATTTCATTATTACGAGTACCTATGCTTGTGGGATGATATCATTCCCTTAATGGTGGAATGGTAAGGAAGTGGATGATATATCAATTTTTAAAGAATCAAAATTATTTCATAATTATCATATATATCAATTATTACCAACATTTTACATATCTTAGTACTACAGTGATGAAAATAATTTAACCACGGAACGAAGATGGTATGTCGTATGTATGCACATGTGATTCTTTTGTTTTTCATAAGGTGGATAAAACCTAGAATTTTGTTGTCCCATAATAATAATAATAAAATATCATTATATAAAATATAATTTAGTTATTACTTTATCATGAAATTAAATCAAAAATAGGATTTAGAATAAGAAATGTACTTGCATGAGTTGGTAAAATTGATTACCACTTCTTGGGAGAACTTCCTTTAGACCTATTCTTAATAGATCAAAGGCTAGTATGTTGGGAATAAAAAACCTCCAAAATGGGTATAATGAATTAAAGAAGATAATTTACTAGATTTTGGGAGATCTAGAAGGATCTTGGTGGAAAAATGAAGTTTAATATGATGTTCCCTTTTATAATTGAATTGATTGGAAATTGCAGAATTCTATAAAATATTAAAATATAATTAAGAATATTCTAAAGGAGTAGACTTAATAAAAGGCCTATAAATCAGAGGTTATTACATTTTCTACAAAATTTAATTTAATTTTCCCTTATTCAAGATTATTATTATTTATATATAATTTAATAATATATTATATTTATGGAATATCATCACTCACAAAATTAAAAGTATTCGATAACATGACTTTAGAAACATAAAAAATTATAAAAATGGAACCCAATATTTCATTACATATGAGAAATGTCATATTTATCTATAAAATTCCTATATCATCTTAATTTTTCCAAATTATATTTAATGTAATAGCATTAATATCCTTTATTTTATTTTTCTATTAATTTGATAATTTCAGGATCATCGTTGTGTATGAATTCGAGGTATTTATTGTCTCCCTAAAAATTAAAAATAAATTTTCTTGTAGAAGATAAATATTTTATCATTATAGATACTAATTATAGTCAAATTTAGCTTTTGGAAAACTGTATATTAAAATGATAAAATAATTAAAAAATATAATGTGAGCCATTTGAATTTATTTTAAATACAATATTACAAGGGTATTAATGTCAATCAAACATATTCAAAAAGGGCCTAAATATGACCCAATGTTCATTTTGTTCTAGAAATAATCATATAATAATATATAGACAAATTTTTGTGTCATTAAATGGTTCTTATAATTCTAATTAAATTAAATTTTTTTATTTTTCTTCTGCTTGCACAAGAACTGCATTAGTGTTGCATAAGCATTGAAGGTAATTATATAATATATTAAAATTATAAAAAATTAATATCATAAAAATTAATTAATTTGGCTAAATATAACACTTTATAGTCATTAATTATTTATATTTACTCATATCTACATTAAGATAAGCTATTTAATTTTTAAATTTTACTTTTTTTTCTTTGGGATGCATTATAGAAGCATTATGATAGGATTCATGTTTTATGACACTAAAATTATAAAAAAATATTCCAAAAACTCCAATTATAAATAATAAATAAAATTACTCACTCATGTACTTCTAATCACTCAATTACTATCTTCATGCATCCAAATTTGGATTTTTTTTAATGTTGTGCAGGCACTACGTCGGTACTGAAAATGATTTTTATAATTATCATGTAATAATTTATAATTTATATATTCTGAATTAATTTTTTTATATGTATTAAATTATCAAACATGAGGCATTACGTTTGATTAGAAAATTTTTGATTCATTTTTTTGTTTTGACGATATCAAATAAGATACTATAACTCATAAAACATATATTTTTTACTATTCACGAAAAAATTTAATAAAAATCTAAAAAGATTCAGCATAGACTAATATTTTTTTTCTGATTTAAAAAATGATTTTAATTTTTCTGAATATATATTAAAAAATTTATATAAATTAATTATAATATTTATTTATAAAAATGTATAAAAATCACATTTGAAGAAGACATATTTCTGATTAATAGAATTAATTTCTTAATAATTATGTATATATTTCATAAGAATAAATTGAGATAAGTATCATATATATTTTAATATATAGTTAATATTATTCACTCTCATAAATTTAATGACTAGTTTTTAACGACCATGTTAAAATAATGATACTTTATAGTATACCGTGCTTAGTTTTAACATGGTGTTGCATGCAATGTAAGCTATCAGGGAAATTAAATTTCATTAAATGGGACATTCTATAAAATATTTGCGTTTTATACTGGATATCATTTAATCAGTTTGATTATTGATACAATCACCACATTTTCGATCACATTATAGGTTAACATGATTCCTCCTAGTCCCATCCATTGATTAAAACCAAAAATATTAGTGTAGGCAATAATAATCATAGTGATTAATCATATAATAAGGAAAAATCATTCATTTGATATATAAATCATGAAATCATCCATTAAATATTTTAAATAATAGGGTTAACCTAGTTTATATTATATCATCATTAAATTTATTAACCACGTATTCACATCCATTGTGATGGTTCATAAAGATTACATAAATTAACATATGAATAACTATGGGAGTTTCTAGCTAGGTGTGTACTCTTAGGCCCACTCATGATGCACCAGTTATGATTAAATTAATACATAATCTACCAAATTTTTAGTGATTACCCTTGAATGTACCACTATCATAGCCAGATCCATTTTCCACTATCTGGACAAGGATTCAAATATATAGAAAATCAGACTTCTTTATTTAACCTAAGTTATTTTCCGATACATAGTCTTATCCAATGGGTTATAATTAATGTTTTCTCATCTAATACTCTAAAAATAACAAAAACCTTCTATAATACTAACTTACGTGACTCGAGAAAAACATGTAGTCCTTTAACATCTATATTGTTGTAAACATATTACATATCACATTATTCACACCCGTTAACCCTAAAGGATTACTGTCTATGGATTTTGGGTACATGAATATCTTATCTTCAATATATTTAATAATATAATTCTCATTTAATACCCGTCCTATGTTATCATACTTAGTACCTTTTTGTATAACTAGGGGAATGGAAACATAAAAAGGTGATATTAAATTCTCAATAAGGGTAAAAATGAGAGATAAAAATAAACTATAATAAGCAAGCATAATACATTCATAAGGGTATGAGTTTACACTCATCATTCATTCGTAGAAAAACATAATGATAGAGTCATGAATTATAAAACATAATTCATGACATAAATATTGACATTATATAATAATGAATCCTAATAGAATTGAAAATCATAATCCATTAGAGCATAATATAGGCATAATAGCATGTCATTATCATATGCATATAAAATAATTTCATTAGTCAACACTCACTTCCAAAACTATCATCACATAGTAGACATGTTCTATTTATGGGATTTGGAACAATCCACTTTTCAACACATATTTCGAGACTAGTATGATACCTCATTCTTTTAAAAATTATATCATAGGGAATCTATATTAACTCAATGCATTAAATGGTTATAATGGTCCAATCTATCACATAATAAATACTTTATATATATATTCCACATAATCATAAACATTCATCAACTCATTAAATCGTTACCCAGGAAAAGAAATCATATTCAAAAATGTTTCATCATCACATTAGTGTAATCCATGAAGAAAAATTGTAAGGACGGAGAAATTAGACCCTATCACCACTATATATTAAAAATAATTAAAAAACTCATAAATGGATGAAAATTATTTAAAAATTTCATTATATAATTTCTTGAGAAAATAACATTTTCATTTTGAAATCAATTATTTAATGAATAAAATTTCCAAAACATTAGGAAATGTCAATTAATTGAAAATAACAATATAATCATGTATAGATATCATCAAATAAATGAAATTTCATAACATTATAAAATGGTGTAAAGATGTATATATTAAAAAGAACATTCTTTTTTCACTCTTGTAAAAATAGAAAAAATGTATTATAAAATAAATTTTAAAACGAATATATTTTTAACCATTATAAATAAAGCCAAATATAGTTAATTATTACATTATAAAATCATTGAATATTAAAAAATAACATTCATTATAACATTTTAATGAATATGGATATACAAGAGAAATATTCATACCCATAAAAGAGGAATAAGATCCTTCTTCATATAGAATTATTTTTTTCTGATTTATGAGTATCAAAAGGTTGAAAATGATAAGAAAAAATGGAAAACACATAAATAAATATATGAAAATAAAAAATATATGTTTTATGAAAACACAAGAATAGAAATACCCAAAAGGAACTTCAAACAAATACAATCCTGAAATAAATGAAAATTATATAATAAAACCCATACCACTTTGATAACCTTTGAATCGTAACCCCATTCAGAATTACATAACATCAAATAAAACTTTAAATACCACTAATATAATGAAATTAATAATATAACATATCATTATAAATGTATATATATATTATAAATAAAAATATGTTCATAACATAACATATGTGTAAGGGTCAAGATCTATGTGGATCAACCCTTTGTGTGTTTTTGAAGACCGAGGTGCTCAGAGATGGATCTGAGGAAGTACGGAGGAGTTTGGTTGTGAGATGATTGAAACTAGGGGGTATAAGATGTGTACCATTCAGGTTTTAGAAAAATAAAACAAATCACTAAGGCGATGAATTTTCTACATAAGTCACCTCGAGGAGATACACAACATGATGAGGAGGTACACGTCATGTACTGCCCTACTGTTGGGGGTTTTAAAGACACCAATCAGCTAAGAGTTTTCAAAACCTATGGCTTCAGTGCACCCCCTCAACTCCAGATGACATAGACACCTACCTCTTCAATGTTTGGGGATTCCTTCATCCTTTATTGGTTCCTTGCATCCTTTCATCGATATTTCTTCAATTCGAGGTACAATCTACCTTTTTTTGTTTTATTTGACATTTATTCTCCCATTTCTCCTTTCCCTTATATTTCATATGATCTCTAGGGTTTTAAGGTGGTTTATTTTGGTTTTTTTTCGATGCGATTGTGTAGCGACATCCTCGGGTTGATGCAGTTGTTGTGGAGAAGGTGGTCGTGATCTACTAATTTGATCTATTCTCAAGTAAATAACATTAAAAACCTTTTGATCTAGAGGATTTTTTTCTTCTCAAATAATTTTTGTGAAATACTAGAGTTGGCATGATTTAGCCCTTTGTATCACAATGTAATTGGCCTAATTAAATACAAGAACTAGATTAAAATCATTATTTTGATCCCATGTTGTTTCTTTTCACCATGATAACGGTTTTCCTTTTGATTTTATAGATTGTGTGATATCTATGTCATTCTTTCTAGAATGTTTTTCTTGATGAAATTTTCAATTAACTTAATGCTATAAATAATTGATAATTAATTGGTTAATGATAAAGAGGCATGAAAATGAATATGTTTATTGTTGTTGTAAATTTATTTTAATCAAATTGATGCCAATGTAAAAGTTTAATTAGGTTGGTTTTTAAATATGAAGCATGTTGCTTCTTGTTGTTTGAAGGCATGTAAAATTAATTGTTTAATTAATTTTTGGTAACTATGCTTTCCGAATGTTTAGGTTTCTTATAGTAAGAACCTAATAATAAGGAATTAGTTAATTCAATATGGATTAAAGAATTGGTTGTTTGATAAATGATAATGTCTCGTAGGTTTCTGGGATACCCTCTTTCTTACAAAGGCCAATAGCCCTATGCTTGGAGCCCTGAGACCTCAATGCTTGTGAAGGTAGAATACCTTGTTTGAGGTCCAAGTGCCCAGTTGATATGATGATTTTGTCCTACTTCTTGTGTGGTGTTGTTGTCCAAGATGGTTATTTTGATATGCAGGGAAGGCAGTCCTAGTGATTGTAGTGGCCGAAGATGGTGCCTAGTGTTGAGAGATGCATCGGTTCAAGCATCTGGGTGTTAGTAAGGACATTGGTGTTGATGGAATGGGATGAAGTTGAGCTTACCAATTAATTTCAATGTGGTTTCTTGTTGAATCTCTTTTCTGTTTATCTTCTTTACTTTCCCCACTACTTTAGGCAGTTAGTATTTCTTACCCTCCTTCCAAAAGAGGTGAAGATGCATGGGGTGTTCCACGTGCTTTAAATTATTAGCTTCTCAAGGATGGATGGGTATATTCTCTTACTATAGGTGGAAAAGACTCAACGGGTAGTTAATATACTCACCATGATGAGCCCCTTGTGTTTGGTAGTCCTGTTTTGGATTTTCTATAATTCATAGAATTATGTGAAGTAATAATACTGATAATAAATGATTGAATAAATGTTGTGAAACCCATCGGGTTGGGATTTCTGGGATGCAATGCTTAAGTTATGTTTCAGAGAAGTTGTGGATTTGGTTTGTTTGTACCAAGAGGGAATGAATATTTGGTGTGATGATAATAAAATATAATTTGGAATTTTTAATGGTTAATTAGTTTTATAAGAATTAATTAATGTAAAGTTCAACTAATAAAAATGGAATGAAGAAATGTAATAACTCTGTTTAAATGTTTGTGTGCTTATAGGATACCTAGTATTAGCAGTAACATTCAGTAGTTTGAGAGTCTTGAGTTGTAGTTTTGTCTATGATTAGGATATGTACTTCATGTTGTTGTGAACTATGATATATTTTTTACTTTTTGTGTTTCAATATGGTGCTCCACCCTGTCAGTTATGGTAACTATAATCCTGGGGATTCTAATCCTTGGGGTGTTTTTCCCAACATTCTGGCCAGAGGATGGATGGATGACTACCCCTTTGGCCCCACTCTATTCTCTTGGTAGTTACTTGTGCCAGTAGGAACGATGGTTATTTCCCCATATATGTGTGTAGAGGTCTGTAATGGCATGTAGTTATTCACACACATATATTCTACATATAGTTTCCTATGGACTACTATAGGTGTAATGTGTATAGGTTGTGATGGCTTGAGGATCCTTTCTCGGTGTATGGGCTATAATGGCTGATGGTAAAATGATTGACATATGATACATGTTATGCGGGTTGTGGTGTCTCTTAGAAACTACCTGGTTATTTTTGGTTCTGTGGATGGTGTGTTACTTTGACCATGTGTCTGTAGGAAATCTTTGTGTTGTATGATGTGGATGTTTTGGTTCTTTTACTAGGTGTCCACAGGAAATCTATTTTGGAGAGGGATTCTTAGGACGTGCGATTTTGGGGAAAAATGGAAAAACATTGTGGATGTAGTAGTAGTGTAGCCTTTATATTTTTTATTATATTTTATACTCTTGTATGAAATACTTTGTGAGAGTAGCCTTGTTGAGGCTGGGGACTTAGTATACCTATTTAGTTGACGAGTTACCTTCACTTGTTGTTCACTATTCTTTAGCATGATTTCTTTACATTTGAAAGAGAGGATCCATGGAGGATACTACTGAGTATACTGTTATACTCACCCTACATATATATAAACTATTTTTAGGTCACTTGGGGCAGGTTGGAGATGATGCTGGTTACAACTAGCTTGGGGTTTCATGAGCTGTTCATTATTCACGGTTGTTACCTTTTTTTTCTTTCCTTTGGTACTTATAGTTTTCTGTTTCAGTCGTATTATTTTTTTCAAGAAATTTCATATTTTTACATGGGATTTATTTTATATTAAAGTATGAGATGGATTAGGTTTGTGTATATATTATATCTCTCTTTTACATTGGTTCTTTTAGAGGGTAATGCCTCCCTTTTGAGTTTTTACTATACCCTCGATGCTAGTCACAAGCCCGGGGCCTACTGATGGTGGTAGTCGGGGGTCACTATCTCCCTTCTCACATTTCTGTCCCAGGAGGGCTACACCTTATAGAGATGGGGTCATGAAAAAGTGGTACTATAGGTCTGGTTGAGGTATTGGATGATGTTTACTGATAGGTACAGGTGAGGTTTCATGGGTTTGTAAGGCAATGGTGTCAGTCAAGTTTATAAAGTGATGTCAAAATAGGACACTTGCTGAGACATTGGTGTTTAGGGCCCCCTATGATCTGATTCATGGATCTTTAAGTTTATATTAGCTAATAAGTGAGGTGATATGAGTTGCATGATTGATATGTTGTAAAGGATCATGCATCATCCTTATTTGTCCCAGTGTTTGAATGGGTAGAACATGGGATAGGTTAACCTAAAATGAATAAAAGAAAAAATTAATTAATTATTGTTGAGTCTTCAATATTCTAGGTTTTGGAGATCTATCTATTTTTTATTTTGATGTTATGGCTCTAGGTCGTCGTCCTTGTCTGGTTTGTGAAGAATATTTCTAGGAGGTTGTGCCAGTAAATCGCCACATGGTAGAGGTTGATGATGATGACACTTGGAGGAGCACACTATGTGATTTTCAACACCAGAGTGTACAAAAGTATTAGGGCTTTGCTTTAGATGCAGTCACATAAGACTTGTTGGGGGAGGATGAGGTAGACTTAAGTTAGATCGATGATCAGAAGAAGCACCAGGTGTATTTGGTTGTGACAATGCTTTGTGGGGTTGGATGGAAGTGGTGGTTCTTGTTTCTCGGGGATCCCAAGGAGTTGACAATCTCCTGGGAGGAGTTCTCAGACAAGTTCATAGTAATGTTTTTTTCTTTGACCGTGAAGGTTTCTAGTCAAAAAAAATATGCTTACCCTTCGATAAGGGAGCGCCAGTGTGTGAGAGTTTGGCATCCATTTCAAGATCCTATTATAATATGCTTCAGAACAATTTTCAGATGAAGAGGGCAAGGAGAGGCATTTTGAAAAGTATTTTATCCCGAGATCCAGTGTGAGGCCACCCCGTTTATGCTGAAGAAATTTATTGGGGTGGTAGGGAGGGAAGAGATCGTCGGGAGGATGGTAGTCAGAACAACATTTTCATGAGAGGGGAGTCATCAGGATTCTTGATGAAGTATATTTATGGTCCGAGTTTCCATGTTTTCATGGAAAAAATGTTTCCGTTTTTTCAGGGGTAGGTCTCAGCCCTCAACATATTGTTTCTACAGGGGTGGAAGTTCCCAATCCTATTACAATATATTAAGAATTTTTTTTCTTTTCGAGACCAAGGCCATCCATAGAGAGAGTGCCCGATCTTTCAGAGATATCATCATGCATTAGGTGTTCCACTCAAGGATCCTGTATTGAGGTAATTGTAGCTGAGATTTCCGTATAAGGTTGCACTAGTTTTGGATCAGTAGATAGCATATGGGGTAGTCAAAAGGCATCCCCAGGAAACTCTTCATCCTTAGAGAGAAGATCACAACCATGGGGGTGGACATCAGGAGGGTCATAGAAGTCATGGAATAGATTGTGGTCTACTTAATGCATTAGAAATACCAACGCCATGCAAGCCAAATGTCATTTGAGGTACCCTTTGTTTTTTTCTACTTGGGTTTATGCCTTGTTTTATTTAGGTTAGGCTCACTCCTTTATATCCCATATCCTTTTCCATGCTTTGGGACTTGAGGTAGAGAGGCTTCTAGTTCCCTTGGTGTGGACTACACTAGTTGGAGGTCGAGATGTTTTGCTTGAAGTACATAGAGATTGTGAGATAGTGATGGGATATTAGAACTATTATGGAAATTTACTATGTTTATGGATACAAAAATATTATTCCATCCTCGACATGGATTGGATGTATTCATCGAAGGCTATTATGGATAGCTTCAGGAGGCAGGTGGTGTTCTTCGATGCTAATAGATATCCCGCAATGGTTGTCGTTGACCGAGACCCTTGAATGGGTCGGAGGTGTATTTAGTCCTTGTCATCATTGATGGATGAGATAATTCTATGTTTCTTGGAGGTTCAGTAGTTGGAATTTCCTAGGGTCGTAGAAGAGTACCCTGATGTCTTTTCAGAAGTGGGTGTAGCATTACCCCCATTACGAGAGATCTTGTTTGGGATTGAGCTACAACCATGAGTATATTCTATATCTTTGTCTCAATATAGGATGGCCCCTTTTGAGTTATAGAAGATTCATGTATAGATCGATAGTCTGTTACAGTGAAGTATTATTCACCTGAGAGTGTCACTGTGGGGTGCACCAATTTTTTTTTGTGAAGTAGTCTGATGGCAGTTTGTGGTTGTGTATTAATTATCATCACTTGAACAAAGTGAAAGTATAGGATTACTATCCACTTCCATGGATTATTGGATTATTTGACCATCTTAAGGGTTTATGTCCATTCTCAAATATTGATATGCAGTCTGGATATCATCAGATGTGTGTGAAGGATGAGGATATCCCAAAGATTGCATTCCATTGTCTCAATGGACATTATGAGTTTGTTATAATGCCATTAGATGTGATGAATTCTCCAGCCATGTTCATGGGATTGATGAACTATATATTCTGTGATTTCCTTGATAATTTCATAGTGGGTCTCATCGACCTTATCCTTGTGTACTATGTGTCTAAGTAGGAGGATGCAGAGCATCTTCACACCATTTTGGGAGTTCTTCATCAACACCATTTATTTGGGATGTTTTTAAAGTGTGAGTTTTGGTCTCGATAAGTTCATTTTAGGGGGAATGTTGTATCCCAGTAGAGATAAGATATGGATGCATCAATGATAGAAGAAGTTGTGTCTTTTGCATCCCCCAAGAAAGTGAGATAGGTGAAATGTTTCCTTGGTATTATATGTTGTTACAAGAGGTTCGTAGTTGATTTCTCTTTGGTTGCGACTCATATGACAACATCTACCAAGAAGGATCAAGAATTTGTATAGAATAAACAAGGTCAGGTAGATTTAGTGTATTTGAAGGATAGGTTGGTAAGTGCTTCAGTTCTTCATCTGCCAGTAGAGGGAGTTCAGTTTAATGTTTTTTGTGACACTTCACATTTGGGGTTAGGTTATGTTCTAATTTAGTAGGTATTGGTTTTTTCTTATGGTTCTTGGATGATGTGTCCCCATGAACGTAAAAATTCCACCCATGATCTTGAGTTAGTGGAAGTGGTGTTTTCTTTGATTTTATGGATACATTACCTCATTGGCGAGGGATTTTGGTTTTCACAAATCATAAGAGAATGAGGTATGTTTTCTCCAAGCGTGACATGAACTTAGACCAATGTATATGGATGAAGTTATTATAGGTATGTGACTTTGACATATTGCATACACCTATAAAGAGGAATTTTTTTGCTGATGCACTGAGCCAAAAGTCACATAGTGATTTAGTGCATGAATCTGGTGATTCGTAGAGGGTGATGGAAGAAATTTCAACACTACATCTCGATATGGGAGAAGTTGGGCCCATAGTTTGTCTTTTTCATATGAAGGTGAAGTCATATCTAGTGCAGCAGGTGGAAGAGTCCAAATTAAAGGATCTGTAGGTGGAGGTCTATAGAGACTGAGTTGTTTGTGGTGAGGCCCCTAACAGTTGGTCTAAGGATGAACAACATCGAGTGTTTTATCTGGGAAGGATTTCCATTCCTTTGGATATGTTTGAGATAGTTCCCATATGGTTCCATAGTTCACCATTAGTAGTGTATCATAGTCTAAAAAAGATATACTGACCATTGAATAGTTAGTTTTGGTGTCTTGGGCAGATGCAATAAATTATAGAGTTTGTGTCTTTATTCTTGTTCTTCCATAAGGTAAAGGTCGAGCACCTTGTCTTTGGTGGGTTTCTCCATCCATTAGATGTTCCTTAGTGGAAGAGGGAGGAAATATCAATGAACTTTGTTAATGGTTTAACTCTAACTTAGGGAGGCCCTGAAAAAATGTGGGTGGTATTGGATTATTACACAAAATCATTTTACTTCATAGAAACCAAGCAGTTGAGCTCAGTGGAGGTTTTTTCAGGGATGTATATCGAGGATTTGGTGAGTCTCCATAGAGTATTGAGAAAAATCATTTCTAATTGAGATCCTTCTTTTACCTCTCGGCTGTGGAGAGGCCTCCAAAAAAATTTTGGTTCTAAACTATGCCTTATCAATTATTTTCATCTGTAGATAGATGATCATATAAAGAGGACCATCCAAACTGTTTAAAAGATGTTGTGCTCTTGTCTCTTGAATTTTGGAGGTTTTTTGGATGAGGCACTTACCCTTGGTAGAGTATGATTATAAAAATATTTTCTACTCCATCATCTATATGGTTCCATTTGAATCCTTGTATGGATGACCTTCTGATTTTTCATTCTGTTGGAATGGGGTCGAAGATTCAGAAATTCTCAGGCCGAAACATGTACAGAATACGATGGAGATGGTTCAGGTGATTCGTGAAAGGATGAAGGCAGCACAGGATCATCAAAAATCATATGTTGACCGAAGGATGAGACCATTAGAGTTTTATGTTTTGGATCACCTGTTTTTGAAGGTGACTCCCCATCATAGGAAGTGAAGTTTTGGTCATGGGAGTAAGCATTATCCTTAGTTTGTTGGTATTTTCAAGGTGTTGGATCATGTTGGAGTCATTTCATATCGGGTAGCTCTTCCCCCCATAGAGTAGTTGGATACAGGATGTTATTCATGTGTCACAGCTCCAAAGTTATCTTCGTGATGACTCTCACATCATCAATTGGGAGATATCGATGTTGACGATGATGCGACCTTCGAGGAGCGGCCTGTGTAGATTCAGGATAGCAAGGAGAAGTTGTTGCGCTGTCGTTCTATCCCCTTGGTTCATGTATTGTGTGAGAATGTTGGCGTGGAGGAGAGTACTTAGGAATGTGATTTGTAGATACGTGCTTAGTATCCCAAGTTGTTTGATGTTTATCTCTTTCCTTTGTGATGTTGTTCATTGTGTGGCTGTAGACATTTTCTGTCTGTGATATGGTTTTCTTTTATTCTTTATTGAGGCTTTCTCTCATTGAGAGGAATCTCCCTTGGGATAGAATTTTTTATCTAGTTTTGGTTGTCATGAGGTTTAACGTTGTTCTTTTGATGTGGTTAAGCTTCTGTGGTGGACAAATCCCTGAGAGGTATCTCATGGGGTGGGTTTTCAAACCCCTTTTCTGTTTCCTTTTAGGTTGCTTTTGAATTATTGAGGACGAGAATGTTTTGAGAGGTATCTAATGCAAGGGACTTGATCCACATGGGTTGACTGATTAAGTGTTATGGAAGACTGAGGTGCTCAGAGAAGGATTTGAGGGTGTCTGGTGTATTTTGGTTGTAAGAAGCTAGAAATAAGGGGTACAGAATGTGACCAAGGGGGACATGATGTGTATAGTTCGGTTTTCAGAAATAATAAATCAAAGGGCTGAGGTGACACATTTTTCATCATAAGTATCCTCAAGGCGGTACATGAAATGATGAGGAGGTACGCGTCTTGTATATCCCCACCAATGAATATTTTGATGCCACCCATCCACTCAGGTTTTCAAACCCTACAGCTTGAGGGCACCCCCTCTCAACCCACGATTACCCAAATTCCTCCCTTTTCAACATTTAGGGATAATTTTATCCTAGATTGATTCCATATTTCCTTTCATCAATCCATCTTCAATACATGGTATAATCTACCTCTGTTCATTGGTTTTCATCAATCCATCTTATCTTGTTACTCCTTGATATGATATGGAGATTGATCTCCATGGTTCTAAGGGAGTTTATTTTGGTTGTTATTGATATAGTTGTGATGTAACATGCTCAAGTTGATTTAGTTGTTGCAGAAAAGGCAATCATAATCCACTACATTGATCCACTATCATGTGAAGAACATAAAAAACCTTTTGTGGTAGGGGATTCGTTTCTTCTCAAATTGTTTATGTGAAATCATATAGTTAGAATGATTTATCCCTTTGGATCACAATGGAATTTACCTAATTAAATACTGGAACTGGATTAAAAGATTTAGTTTGATCTCATGTTGTCCCTTTGCACTATGATAATAGTTTGCCTCTTGATTTTATAGATAGTGTGATATATATGCATTTGTTGTTATTATGTTGTTCTTGATGAAATTGGTAAATAATGAAATTCTTGAATTAATTGATAATTAATTGGATAATGTTAATGAGTCATGTAAATGAATATGGTTTTTTTGTTGTTGTTGTTGTTGTAATTTTATGTTAATCAAATTGATGTTGATGTGCATGTTTAATTAAGTTGGTTGTTAAACCTGAAGTATGTTATTGATTTTTGTTTAAAGGAATTTCAAATTAGCTGTTTAATTAATTTGTAGTAGATATGATAGCTTTATGTTTAGGATTCCCATAGTTCGAACCTACTAATAAGTAATCAATTAATTCAATATAGATTAAAGAATTGTTTGTATGATAAATGATAATTTCTTCTACATTTTTGATTTACCCTCCTTCTTTTAAAGTACAATATCTTAATTCTTGGAGCTATGAGAGCTCAATTCTTGTGAAGGTAGAATGCCTTTTTTAAGGGACAAGATCCTAGTTGATATGATTATTGTTTCCTATTTCTTATGTTGTGTAGTGATCTTGTATAGATATTGTGATATGTCTGGTAGGGAGTCCTAGTGGTTTTAGTGGAAGTAGTTGGCACCTAGAGTGGTGAGATGCATGGGTTCATGCATGTGGGTATGAGGGAGGAAACCGAGGATGATGGAACATGATGAATATGGAATTACCAATTGATGTGAAATTGGTTTCTTGTTGAATCTCTTGTTTTTTTATCTGCATTACTTTCCCCACTAATTTATGGATCTGGTCTTGCTTTCCCTCTTTCCAAGAGAGTTGATGATGCATGGGGTATGACACATGATTTCCATGTTTATCTTCTCAAGGATGGATGTGTCTATTTTCTTATTATATGATGCAAAGACTCGATGGGTAGTTTATCTACTCACTATTCTGAACCCCTTGTGTTTGGTAACATAGTTTTGGCTTTTCTAGAATGCCTGGAATTAATGGATGTAATAACGTTTTTAATAAATGATTAAATAAATGATGTTGTACCCTAAGGGTCGGACTTTCAAGGATGTAATTATATGGTTATGTTTCAGAGAATCTGTGGACTTGGTTTGGTTATACATAGAGGGCATGAAACTTTTGGTGTGATGTGAATGAAATGTAATGTAGAATTTATACTGGTTAATTAATGTTTTAAAAATTATTTAACGAAATGTGAAACTGATTAAATGTGAATGAGGTAATGAAATAAATTTCTTTAAATGGTTGTGTGCTTATAGGATACCTTGTCATAGTAGTGGTAGCTGGGAGTATAAGAGACATTAGCAGCAATTAAGTCTAAGACTAGGCTATGCCCAGAGAGTGGTTGTGAGCTATAGTATATTCTGTACTTTTTGAGTTTATATATGATACACCACCCCGTCAATTAGGGAAACTGAATACTTGGAGATTCTGGCCTCTGGGGGTGTTTTCCCCAACATTCTAATGGGATGATGGATGGATGACTACCCCATTTGTCCTCACTCTCTTCTCATGGTAGTTACTTGTGCCGGTAGGTAGGGTGGTTAGTTTTCCCATTATATGTGGGTAGAGGTTTGTAATGGATTATGGTTATTCACACACATATATTCTAGATATAGTTTCTTATAGACAACTATAGGTGTAATGTGTATAGGTTGTGATGGATTGAGGACCCTTACTCAGAGTATAGGCTATAATTTCTTGTGGTATATTTCCCAGCATATGATACACATTATACAGGCTATAGTGGTTCTCAGAAACTACCTAGTTACATCTAGTTCTATGGATGTTGTGGTGCTTCACCCGGGTGTCTGTGGGTAAGCTTTGTGTTGCATGAGGTGCATGTTGTGGTTCTTTCACCAAGTGACTTGGGGCAACACTTTTTGGAGAGATATTCTTAGGATGTGCAACGTTGGGGGAAAGTGGTAAACTAGTGGGGAAATTGTAGCAAGACACCCTTGATATTATTTATTATATTATACTCTCTTTTATGTGATACTTGGTGAGAGTATCCATAGTGAGGCTAGAAACTTATTATACTGGTTTAGGTGATGAGTTAGTTCCACTTTTCTTCAATGTGATTTAGCATTCTTTCTTTAATTTTGAATTATAGGTTCTGAGGAGGATCCTACTAAGTATACTATTGTACTAACCCTATGTATATATAAACTATTTTTAAGATAACTTGGAGGATGTTGGATATTACAATGGTTAATACTAGATTGGGGTTATAGGAGCTGTTCAGGATTTGTGGATGTTGATGTTTTTTTACATTCCTTTGGTAATTATAGTTTTCCATTTCAGTTGTTGTAGTTTTACGTGAAATTACATATGTTTACTTTGGATCTTTTTTATGTTGCAATATGAGTAGGGCTTGGTTGGTTTCTTTCTTTTCTATCTCTTATGCATTTTTTCCCTTAGAGGGTAAGGCCTCCCATTTGTGTGTTTACTATACCCTCAGTACTAGTCGCCAAGCCAAGGCCTACAAGAGGTGGGTCTCGGGGGTTCACTATCTCCCTTCTCAAATTTCTTGCCTAGGGGGTGTACACCTTTTGTGGAGGGGTTCATGACAATATGTCCCACAGAAGGTAAATTTCAGATGAATAACCCTTTCCGTATATCTGAAATCCTTCTTAAATACTCTATCATCAAGTAAAATATATTCACACCTAGAATAACAGTATACGATAACAACATACAAAAATATAATTTCATCTATTACCAACTTATAAAATTTTGACAGTCATTTTCAAAAATTTACTTCTTAAAATCATTCTTTTCATGTCCTAACTGTTTTTTATGTATGTTTTTGTTCGGTAGTTTTTTCCCTTCTATATGGTTCTGGGTTTTCATCATATTTTAAAATTAAAAAATATAATATAAATATATTTTATATTAATTATATATTTTTTTTAAAACCGTCCATAAAATGAGGAGATAAAAAAATGGTTAAAACAATTCATGGAGATGGTAGGTTGTACGTTGGCATGAATGTTGTTTCCATTTTTCTTAAAAAAATTAAAACATAAATATAATTATATATTCTGAATTATATCATAAATAGCCTATATATATATAACACATCATTATGTACAACGATATGGGATGCTGATGGAAAATTAATTATACCGCTATGTGGATCCGATATTACGTGCATATACATGAGTGCTACTTTTCATTTTTTATGAGATTAATAGATAATAAGTTATAATATATTATATTTATAGAAGAATATTTATTTCCAAAAATAAATTAATCATTATCTCCATAATAATAATCATATATGAAATTAGGTGATGGAAAATAATATATATCACTACATGAATATCATATACATTAAGTTCACCTAAGAGATGATTTTGTTTTCAATTTAGTGAAAACATGTCAATAGATCAACTTCTTAAAATATTTTTATATTTTATATAAAAAATTATTATATTTTATGGATTCTATGATAATTTAATGATATATTAAAAGAATAAAAATAAAAAAACTTGGTTAAAATAGTTACCTCCTTTTTGATAAACTACCTGTAGATGTCTCCCTATGTACACTAGGGATGGTCAATTGAGTATAGAATTTCATGAAAATAATATATTCATATTTTTTGAATATATTTTGGATGGTTTCGGTGGTGATGTGTGGCTCATGATGTATAAAGAGAAGAGGAAAGTATATGTCCTTATAAAAGTGAGGGTAGGGGGAATGTTTCAACGTAAATTAAATATTACTATATAATATGTGTCTAAATGATGTCAAATGGATCAAAAAAATACTTTTATTATAATATAGGGAGTATATTTTCTAACATTAATCATCGAATCATATTTATATAGGTTTATATGTAATTTTCCAAATTTACCTTTGGATTAAAAAATTTGTTAACTATTGTTAACTACGCTAATAACTTTTTAATATTAAAGATATCAAAATTTAACTTTTGATAAAAATATGATCTCAAATTGAATTGGGATGAAATTGTAGAAAATATACTATAAACCTTGTTCAATTTGAAAAATTATATGATTTTTAAGACATTTAATAATATATATTTTTCACACAAAATACCATTAATGTCACTTTAATAACTATTAACAAATTTTTACTTTAAGGACTTCAAAATAAGAATGGAATTTCAATATAAATATTTCACCATCAGTTATAAATTATTATAAAATTAATTTGAAAACATAAATAATCCAAAAATATTATTTATTATGTTTTCCAAATCATTTGCCTTGTGTTTTCTACTATTTGAAAATTAACGGTGTCACAATTTTGTAATTATTTAACGAAATTATACCATAACTAAATATGAAACAAATACCATAAAAAATGAATTAATATATAAAAAAATTATTCATATTCAAAATAATATTTTAGATTCATTCAAAAATCATTATATATCATTTTAATCCTATAAGATAAATTAAAATCAAGATAGTGAGATTTTATACATATGGAATATTTAAAATAATCTAAAATTAATAATCAAAGGATAGAGGAAATAAATTTCTAAAACATTAAATAGATGTTTCTTATGGTAAAAAACAACCAATAAAATGAAATAATGGAAATATCTAGGATGATTTCTAAGTCTTATCCCATTGTTTTAACCCTATTTTACAAATTTTACTTTTACAGATATGACAAATACATTCCATAGTTACACTTCATAACAAATAATAATCAAAGTTTCATATTTAAATTTTTTTAAATAATGATTCCCAGTATTTAGTTCATTTTCTTATTTTCAATTTCTATATGTATCATAACTTAATTAAATAATAAGTGTTAAAATAATAAATAAATGATTTCGAAAAAAATGGATTTTCAATCTTAAAACTCAATTCGCATTCATTAATTTCCTAATAAAAATGAATAAATGATTATAATTAAATTTTATTGAATATAAAATCTATAAATATCCACAAAATTATTTATCTAAAATTACTTATTTATATTTTTAATATAAAATCACATTGGGCAAAAAAATTCCTACTAAAAAATAAAACTTCTTACCTTTAAATGTTTTTACCTTATTTTTAATAATTTTATAACTAATTAGTGAGTGTTTATCCATTAATTATCCACAAATTTGACTAAAACCATTTTTCAAATGTGATGAACATATTCTGTTTTCATAGAAACCCACAATATGTAAGAATAATATTATTTTAAAAATAGTCCATTTAAATCACTCAATAGTTTTTTTGAAAAAAAAATTAATTTGTAGGTATGAATATATCATCTTCAATAATTTTTATATATTATAGTTATCCCAATTCACACCCTAAAATATAAAATCTAGTCATCATATATCATGATTCTTTTCAAGTTGATATTGCCTATAAAACAACATATCAAATAATTAATTTATATTTCAAATTATATATAAAAAAACTTATAGTGTTACCTTATATATAATTATATTTATTATATTGTTGTATAATTATCCATATTATTATAATATATAATCATGATTTAATTATAATATATGTTAAATTTGTTATAATACCATTTTATGTAAATAATTTAATAATATTATTGTTAATATTATAATAATACATGTATTTTTTTAAATAGGTTGAGGTTCAGGCCCACAGATTTAAATTGATAAGAAAAAACACCTTTAAAATATAAAATGAGTGAACCTAATACATGATATGTGGGTCCAAAGGATCATAGGCTTGAGAAAATATGGCTCGAAGGCCCAGACCTGGACCAAAGGACCCAAGCACCCATAGAATCAAAGGATATGTCTTAAAGGTCTAAATGAAGTTTGAATAATGCCAAGAACTAGAAAAATGTCTGGTTTTCCCATACCAAACTACACATGTTATTCAAGTAAAAGATGATTCCTTTACCACCCCTACCATGAACTGCATCTTTTGGTCTGACAAAAAATGTTCGTGTGCCCCTCCAACATACATTTGAAAGTGGGGTAGAACTTGATGATAGGTTCCGTTTCAAAAATATATCTTTCAAGATACCTATCTGACTATTCTTCAAAGGAACCCAATGAACTATCATCATGGTACCCCCCATCATGAGACTGAAACATAGTACAAAATTTCATAAGTCTCGACACCCATATACTAACTATTGTTAAGAATAATATGGGAGAAGTATTGTTAGAACACCCATCCATCTTTAAGGGTCTACCACATGGTGAAACCAGTATGAGATGTTGTATAACCTTCTAAATGTTTTAAGACCATTATTGGGATCCTAATTAAATCTAAGACCCAGAAAAATAAACCAAATTCCCAATGTCATAATAGACCAAGGAAACATTAATGTCATAAACTCCAAAGGATTATGAACACCAAAAACAACAATATTTTCTGTCTTTTCAATTTCCACAAACAAAAATTTACTATGTAGATACCACATTCAATTACCAAATCCATTGCTGAAGAAAAGTTGTCTCCACCACATGCAACAACAAAAAAGGGCACTAAAATTTAACAACTACTACACTCCCAAAAAAATTCTACTGCTGAGGATTTATCCATCTATATAGGAGACCATAAATGTAACAAATTTTATTGATATCCTTCCAGACTCTTTCCTACACCAATATAGGTCCACAAATTTTTCCCACCACATTATTGACGCTACCCGATTCCTAGGATGCCACTTCCATCCAATATACTGAACATCAATAGATGATACTGAACTCTTGCTAGATATATGATATGAAATTCACTCAGTAGAACCCTATAATAAGTTACACAATATAATTAATGTGGTAGTGAATATGATTTAGATATCTAAGGGGTTGCAATATTGAACTCAAATGCTAAACGAGTAACAGAAATATGATACATTGGAGCTAATTCACATTTATTAAGAAGGTTGTGTGGGGAATGACATGGGTGGAATAGTTTCTAATGAAGAAGGTTATTTCATTGGTTGGGTAATGGTATATGTCACCATCTTTTAAATGAAACAACATAAAGAGAATTTATTTATTTAAAAGTTCTCAATTGTTTCTCGTGGATCAAGAATAGGGGAATGATGTGTATAAAATTGACATGAAATTCGTTCCACATCTATATATGATGAATTAGGTGTTGCCTTCGTCAGCATGAGTTAAGTATGAGGAGTACATTCAAACTATAGAGTGATGCCTTCATCATAGTGCATCACAACTAACATTGAATGAACAACTGAATCAGATTCAATGAAAACTAAATGTATCCAATTTCTCTGGTTTGATCATGTCACAAATTTTATCAATCTCAACAAACAAAATTATTTTTATGAAAATGATTTTAATTAAATATTATAATAAATTATTTATACTAAATTAATATTTGAGATAAATAAAAATTAACATACTAAAAGATGACCTCCATGTGGAGTGATAAATCATCTATTAACTAATATGTAACAAATCATATATGTAAAGTTGGATCCATGATGAAGATGTCCCGCAATAGATTTTTTGATATAATACTAATCACATAAATATCATATAGATATATAAAGATCATTGAAAATTCTCCAATATTAAACCTCTTGTTCTGTATTAATTATACCATACACCTCTACAATCAACCTTGGTGACGCTGTAATGGATTGTTGATATATAAACTAACTCATAAACCTATAGGGTTAGTTACACCCAACAATTTAAAAATGGATCAGTGGAATAACAATATTATAATGATGAAACCTCATGGTATAGTATTGCATGATATGTAGAAAAAGATAACCTATATATGGAATCTATAAAATCTACATGGTGTTGAAAAAATTAGGCCATCTTAATCAAAAAATAATGAATAATTATATGAATAATAATTCATTCGAAACTTCTTAATAGAAAGAAAATAAAATAAAATAGGAATTATGAAATAAAATGTTTGTTTTTATATATATTAGACTAGGAATTTATCTACATATAAATTAAAAACTAAAATTATTTCAAAAATTATGTAATTTGAATATTAATTTTTGAATAATCATTCATATAGAAATTTTAATGTTCTATTATGCATGAGGAATTAAAAATAATGTTTTTACTACTAAATTACTCATAATGTGACGTGTGAGTGTAGGGAACCTACTACATCCCTAAACCTATTATAAAAATAAAGACCATATATATACTTCTCCTTTGGGCATGATGCGAGGTACTATTCTATACACATATATGAAAGACATGCCAAACCCAAAATATTACAACCACCATGCTCAACACTCTCAAAAATAACTAGGTGAATGACATTAACATACGATCTAGTGTGTTATAGAAAAAAATTACAACTAATCAATCACAAAATGTATGTTAATGCATGTTTTTACAATGTCACCTATCTGAATTCAGTTCAATATGTTCAAAATTGGTGTCCATCTAGGGAATCCATTATCTAAAACCACTAAGGATCATTGGTGAATCTTGCAAAAAAATGTATAAATGACTACATAATATTAACTTCCAGTTTTATATCATCACACCCATAACAAGGTACCCTTCCCTAGGAAACGCCAACAATATGGAGTCATAATATAATTTAATTATTGTACCTCCAATAGAAATATGAAATGTATTTTTCTCTTATATCCATAACTCAATGAAAAATGAAATAATCAGACTCTAAATGGGTATATATCTATATAGGGTCAACAAATAAAATTTTGACTAACCAAATAAGAAAATATATTATTTAGTTGTCTGTCTTGTTGTACCCAGTGGACTTTTAGTATCCTCTATTCACCATTATCCAATTAATGTTGTTAAATGTTTTGACTCAATGCTGTAAGAAATAATAGATCCTCATAGATTATATTTAGGTTTTATGTTACACTTCTATAAATGATTAATGAAATTATAACCATGTAAATCATTTATATAATATATATCTTGAGTGGAAAAAATTATGAAAAAAATAAATATATAAATACATTATATAATATATATTTTCTATGGAAAATTTTTAATAAATTCATGTTCTTTATCTGATAACACTTTTTAAATGGTATATAAAATAGTTAAAATGACCAAGTTAACTAAAAAATATCTTTTCAATCATGAGGATTACCCCTCAAGGTCATTATGTGCCTCCTCTCCACTCCTTCCGCATCATTGTCACATCCTATTCTCATGCATCCATTGTATTTCATTTCTTGTGATTATTGATTTTAGAAAAAAAAATTCTCCATAACCATGATAGATTTAAGGCTACCATTGAAACTTTTAGAGAGGTGTTTAATATTAATTAATCAAAAATAAAGCTCCACTACTTTATTGAAATTACATAACATGTTGAGTATATAAACTGGACTGATATATCTCTTCCTTGATAATAGAATATTGAAACATGTTGCAAGTAGGTGTGACTAACGGATCATATATGCTTAGATGTATCAACATTTATAAGTGTGTTTCTCTAGAATCACAAACATCACCTGACCACTAACATCAGTCTGTAGACCCTAACCCTTTTTGACCTCAACCAATCGTATAGTTTTTTGAAAATGTATAAACATAGTATCATGTAATATGGGTTGGATTGACCTCAAGATTCACTCTAATTTTTTTTGTATCGATGAACCTATTACTAGTCTTTATTAACATCCTATGATATGTCAACAATCTAATTAACACATCTAAAATTTTTATGGGAAACTATTCCTTTAATTATATATGTTATAATCCACCTGAACACATCATTGAAGAATTAAACTATATTTTTTTCATGTGACCGTATCAATTCCCTCCATCAAATAATAAAAAACAAATTATTCGGAATGAACATCATGTACTTGTAGATATACTCATCTATTCATCATATTTATTCCAACCATTCAATGAAACACTATTAAATTTTTTTTATATTGTAATGTGATGAAATAAAAATTTAAACTTCCATTTTGATTTAAAAATATTATAATAATTGATCATGTAGAATATGTGATCCAATACCTAATTTGATTATAAATTTTTTCAATTTTTCATCATGAATATTTTTACATACTTTTCTAGGGATATGTCTCACATAGTAGTGATACTATAAATGGTAGAATCAATCCAATATCATGAATATTCACTTCATTAATGATAGGGTGTTAAAATTATAAACTAAGGCATATCTCTCTCTTATAAGTGACATGAACTTGAAATAAATATAGAAAGATACCCCATTATTCCAGATTTCTTTTATATACTATTGAAAAATCTATTGGAAAAGGATATTTATCAAATCCTTAGTAGTAGAAATCAATGTAATTTCATAATAATATCCACATAAGAATGCCTTATCCTCTTTTAATAAATTTTTAGTGTATAAAAAACAAAATTTAAGGAATGAAGGTCCAAAGTATCTGATAAACATGTGTTTTTTTAGTAATAGGAATATATAACACATTTACTACTATTTTAAATTGATAAATATCCTGATTAAATAATTGAATTGATCAATCCAATATGGTAACACATGAAATGAAATTTTTATATCACTATAAAAATTCTTAGTTGCTTTTGGTTTTTCATGTCACACCATCTTGTATAATATTTTGTATCCATACTCACTCTATTGGTTTCCTTATATTAACTCATAATAAACATCCTAATTAACTCTGATCAAACAAGTAACATAGCATATAAATTTTGTGTCAAGGTGGATATGATCTTGCATCACCCTATGATTAAAATCGGTGTGTAGTCCAAGTTTTTTGTAATTTTATAAAAAGGTAAATTATAATAATATCTCTTAATCACACATTTCTTATATCACTGTAAGGATTTTATTTAATATGAAATATTCATTGTATATAGTCATCTATGAGGTAACTATAATGTCTCCTCTCATAGTAATGCTTAATAACTGCCTAAAATAATTTTTCCATTGAACATTTCTTCTAAAACATAACACATCATCAATCATTGCAACATTATTTTCATGGAAAATACTTAGAAACAAAATTTTCAGTGTTATCACATCCTTTTCAAAATCATGAACCACTTGTGTAATGTCATTTCATAATTTCACAAACTTTTTATGCTTTATTTCTACATCATATTCAGAAATGCGATCAACCTCTCTATTAGATACTTCTTCATCCTTAAAATCATCATTATATGAATCATCAATCATAACTATATGTGGTTTAGCTATAAAAATATATATTTTAATAAAATCAACACAAAAAGTCATTCGAATTTCAAGCTCCACACTACATATATATTCATCACATGACCCCCCTTGAATATCTATCTCTAATGTAGATTAATACTTCTTAGAAAATCCATAATATTCAGTTATATATTGTTTTATTTGGGTAAAATATTCAATTGAAATGACCTGAATATACAATTTTATAGTGCTTATCCTTCCATGATCATGATATGTATCATAAGAAAGACAAAAATCATGAACATTGATTAAATGGTGATGCATGTAATGTATATTATCATGGTTTTGAGGAAATCAACAAACGATATATAAAAAACACAAATACGTACCAGGCTTCGAATGGCTAAGAATTTTCCTGTGAATTGTGTTCATAATATCACATACAATAAGATTTAACTATCATGAAAGATTGTAAATCTATATTATCTCATTATCATATTCTATCATTTCACCTCTAAGTTATACATATCCATACATGCATTTGACCATTTTTTTAAAACAATTAATTGAAATTAAATAACATATTAAATATATTGATATTGACATTTATTCAAATGAGACTATAACAAACTAAACATACATACAAATATAAAAAATCTAAAATAATTTTAAATCCATTTTAAAGAAAAAAAATAATATTATCATAAAAACACATTCAGTATTTATATAATGGATAAAACAATGTAGGAAAATTCATTACATATGTTATATTAATGAAAAATTGGAAATAATAAATTGTACTTAAAATAAAATAAATTTTTTCTTAATATGTGAAGCCACATATAATATCAATAATGGATGGTCATGAATTGCAAAATGGGGATCCAAATCTAGCTTTTTTATCACCATGATGATAAAATTAGAAATAATAAACCTATAAATAATTAAAAAAATTAAAACCAACAAAATTTTCATATATATATATATATATATATAATGACATTATAGTGATATAATTTGTTCATTTATTTTTTATTTTTTTAATATTAGTTTTTATAATATTTAGTTAGATTATTAAAATATTTTATTAATTCATATTCAATAAAATTTCCCATTCCTTAAAATTTATTAAAAATTTAAAATATTTTTTACATATCCAATTTTAATATTTTCCCTAATATTTTTATTAATGTAAATTATATTTATAGAAAATAAATTATATTTCAAAATTGGGATATTATAAATATAATTTTATATTAATATTTAATTATTTAAAATAATTTCATTTTCTATTAGCTTTCTATGTTTATTTAATTTATTATCAAACAAAACATTATATATTTAGTTTGTTTTTTCATTAAAGTGATATATTTTAATTATAAATATATTAAATTTGAAATGATAAAATATATTTTTATATATATTATAAAACCTAAAATCTGAAAATTACTTATAACTTAAAATATTACTAATTAATATTTAAATCAAATTTCAATTTCCATGAAGTTTTTCAAAAAACATTATTCAATTATCACATATCATCTTTAAATTTATTCACTAATATTTCTGTTAAAATATATTAATTTTTTGAAAATACATATCATATAATATGATATCTATTTGTTAAGTATAAGAGGGAGGGGAAGTGGTTGACAACAAAATGGGATGCTAGTCAGAGGCAGAGTAATGAATAAATGGAGGTGTTTAAATTTGGTGAAGCGTTTTATAGTGGTAAGATAAGAATTCACTTTACAAGAAATAATCATTCCTTCTAGTGATGACCAAAAATATATTGTGCTTATTAGGAATTATATTCTAAATTTCACTACTTATGAGATTTATATATGTTTTTTAGACATTCAGAATACCAATTTTATTTTTTTATTATTAACTTCTAATGGGTTCATATATTTCAAAATTTCTGTCATTAAAAATTAAATATCTTTTTCATTTATGGTCTTATGTTCCCATGAAATTCATGACAAGAATTATTTACAATATATGAAATTTGATGTAAATTTAGCATGTGACACTCTTATATTCTAATAAACAATATATATCACAATATAAATTTAGTAAATCTAGACTATACATTTAGATTCAAGAAGATAAGAATAAAAATACATAATAGGAAGTGCTATGAAAAAGAGCTTCAATATCTATAACGTTTTAATATGATGTTGAAATTATTATAAATGAGAATATTTCTAAATATTATGGGAAAAAGGAAAACAATGTCCTACAAAAAGGTATTTTACATTTTCATTATTTTTTTAACTGAATGTTTTCTTTTATAAGAGTTAGAAAAAGAATGAGATATTATAAGAAAAACCATACCCATATATCAGTTAAAGATGAGTTGTTCTAAAATAAGGGCCCTCATTTAATAGATAAGGTTGTGAAATTTTTGTTAGAGTTAAAGATTTAACAAAAATTCAAAATACCTTTTATAATTATAAATACTACATTGTTTGTTAAATATCATACTTTATTTAGATGATTTTATTTTTATATATTGAATTTGAAAATAATTTTTTGGTTATTCATTTTAATGGATAAGTTTTCCTATATGATGTAATGGAAAAAATTAACATTTATTTTTTAGTGAATGTAGATGATTCAACCCAAATCATAGATGTACATATCATTTAAATTGGCATGTACCTTGGTTCACTGTTAATGAAACTAATTTAGCGTTAAAACAATTTTTCTTTGAAGAAAAATTTTTTGGCTTCCAAATTTTGGTTATAAATTAATTGATATTCGATAATTATTCTAGTGAATTTCATATTTTATCATAATTTCCTTTGATATTCATCAACTAAATGTTTTCCCTAGAAATTTAATTGATGTATTGGAATGATAATTCAAATAGAGCTTGCATTATTAGAAGATAAATAGTAGTGTTTTACATTAAAAATTAATTAAACATGAATACTATTAATGGTTCATAATTCTTGGATCTATGATTTAAATTTACTACTATGAAACATCAATATGAAATATTTAATTATTATTTTATATGATAACACTCGACAACATATTCTTTCCCAATCCAATTGACATTATGAAAGTATTATTTTTGATGTATATTGTCTATACACACACTATAATGAATTTTGTATAAAATGAATAGAAATTAGAGTGTTATACACTTTGAGTTCTTTATTAAATGAATTTATTGATTGAATTCCCTAGATAACCATGTAGTCATATTTTTTCCTATGGGTGATGCTTGCTTTAAATGTCCTCATTAGTTCACTAAATGTACCAGAATGCTTGGGAATGATTTCCAAGGAATATCAGTCTACGAATTCTTATTGGAAGAATATTCTTGAAGACTCCAATATGTGTGTATCCATCACCATTAAAGGTAAAAAAAAGAAGAATTATTAATTTCTAATGAATTTTTTTATGTATTTCGGATGGAATCATGTTATAATGATATAATAAAAAGGCTTATAGTTTATAAATATTATTATCTATGAATTTATCTCAGGTATCAATCTTAAAGTTGAAATCTGTATTTGTGGTGATGGTTGAAATTATTTATTTCCTAGAATGTATCTCATATCTATGATTTTTTTGTGTCAATATTTTTATCACATCGTAACCTATTAGAGTTTTCCATAATCACGTTTAATTGTTCAGTATTGTAACTATGTTAGATAACTAAAAATGTTAAATGTAGTAAAAAACTATAATCTATATTCACCCAAAAAAAAATATTGGAAATATTCTTCGATGGGGTTATTGAAATGTACACATTGGTCATCTTATTTATTTGAGATTGATTTGGTTTTATTATATATTGATATATTTTTAGGGTGTATTTAACCATGTGATATCCACATCCTATGTAATTTCAATTGAAGTTTTACCAAGGCCCTTTGGATCTGTTTTATTTCACTATTTTGGCCATATTTAAATCTTTTTTCAGCTTGTTTGGGAAATTCACATATTTTTTATTTCATTTTGATAGATTCTTAAATTCAAGTGCATTGTTATTGTCCTAAAAATTATAACTTCTTTTTTATTAGGAGTTTCATTTTTTCACTATTATTTTTATAATATTCATTGATCATATTTATTATTTGATGATAGGATATAATTTCTTTAAACCATTTTTTTATTACTAGGTTGTTAATACAACATTATATGGTACAATTTCTTGTATTATCGTGTAAATTAAATTTGGGACACCTTTTTTGGAAGGTGGTCGTACATCATATATTTTTATTTCAAATAATTTCCTTGTCATGATAAATTAATTTGGTGTTCCATGTTGTCCTATTAATATAATACATTTTAATGATTCATATGAGAATGTGGAAATTCCTTGGATTAATGTCCTAAAAAACTATTCAAACACACCCTTATACTGGTCTTCATCAATGATAATAAAAATAGAAAAGAATGGATGACATGTTTTGAGATATTTAAAACACATGTAGTATATTATTTCATATAATTATTGAAATTAATGATTTTAATATTCTTTATTTTATAAAAAATAATTTATAGTATTAAAAAGAAAATTTTAAATTAATTATTCTTTTTTAATAATGTAAAAATATTTTTCCTCTGGTTTTGGTGATTTTTAATTTTATATATTAATTTATAAATTAATATTGAAAATGATTTTAAAACACTCATGTTATTAAATAATTTCAAAATCTGGTTTCATGCATGTACATTTTACTTTTTAATTATATTGAAAATATTAAACGTGTAAATAGTGATAAAGTATGGAAATCACCCTATTGAATTATGGAATTATCAAAATTTAATTAAATATATAGGTATTTTAACTCTTCATTTTAGAACTACATATTATTTATTTATTTATTTTGTAATAGTGATTATTAATTTCAAAAAAGTTATAATTATTTTCTATTGAAAAAAAATGTTTAAAAATAATTGAAAATACATTTTTCAAAAAAGATCCATTAATATTTTTTTTAAATATATAGTGTGATGTTTTAAAATTTTATTCATGTATATGTAATAATTTTAATCCATTGATAATTTAAAAATGAAAAATATTTTTTTAACCATGACCACCTTATCAACCGCAGTGCTCACTCATCCCTTCTATCACATGTTTCTTGGAAACTATCACTTTATCATATATAAATCATACCACTAACATCACCTTTGTCTAATCCCACCCTACAACTCAAAGGAATATATTTTTTCTTTGTGTGGGGTATCATCCCTCCTCCACCTCATCTCAACTAGATCACCAAGCTACTCCACCTCTATCTGCTTCTCGCCTTTTCCACATCTACCCTCCCCACACAAACAAGCACTCCTATATGGTACATATCCTACTCACCTTACCTCACCTACATAGAAAGCTTTTCTTGTCATGTTCCCTTCCCTCCTCCTTATTGACAAAAATCCCTCCTCTATAGTGACTCTTACCTTACCTAATACTTCCTAAGATCCCTCCTCTACCCATATAGCATCCCCTGTTAAGAAAACCCTCTTATTTTTGAGGTGATCATAGTCCTCTTTATTAGATATTATGGGAAATCTAACTTATCCAATTAATATATGACATAATCATTATACTTATGATCCCTCAGTCATAACTCATTCATAAACCCATAATATTTGATGTCCATTCCTATATATAGAAACTCCCCTCCTTCCTTGGGATGTATTCCCGCTTCCATGGTGATCCCAGTCCTCCTACTTACACAATCTCAGTCATCTAGTTTCACCTATAAATCCAAGAATCCTCCATTATACCTATTATCCCTCAATATCTTCTTATCCATCAAACTCTCCAACATTTATCCTCCTTCCTAAAACTGGAATAATTAATCTATTTTTCCTCCAAGGTAATTATAAACCCTATCAGGTAATATTTATTTACTTATTCCTCACAGTTTAGCCAAATTTATTATTCATAATCCCTTAATATATTTCTTATACCTATTTTTACTTCTTTTTATATACATATTTATTTTTATTAACATCATCATGTGTGTCCTTGGACCAAAAACAATTTCACTATAATTTAATTTATTCAGTTAGAAAATAAATTAATTTTTAAATTTTTTTTATTGATGAATATAAATCATTAATGAATTACAATGTATACTGATACACATATAATTTTACTATATTAAATTATATAATATGTCTATTTATGTTTATGAATTTTTATTTTATTCCTTAGATGTAATGGTTTTTATTAAATTGAATAAAAATTGACTTTTACACTATTTAGGTTACATTAATGTGTTTGTAATAATTAAATTTTTTAGTTATGTTTTTATCACATTATTATTGTAATTTTAATTATTTTGATTCAATTTTTGGAAAGTATGATTATTTCCTTGATTCTTTTGACCTATTTGATATTTTTATGATCTTAATTATCCTCGACTAGTCACACAATCTTATTATTATTATTATTCTCATAATTTCTATTTATGTTAATAATTTTTATATATTCATAAAATAAATGTTATTTATGTTGTTAGAGGTGATTTCCATGAATTCACAGTCACATTATGTTTAAGAAATATTTTTAAAAACTACTCAATGTCGAAGATTTTTTTTTCGACTCCCTAAAGTAATGAATTTTGTAGATAAAAAGCATGAGGAAATATCATTTAAAATATATATATAAAATAAATTAAAGTATTCAACATAAATTATTAAAAAATATATCATTTAATTATAGATAGAGGAAATAATCCATGGAATAAGGATCCCATTATTTATATTAAAAAGTGCAGAAAAATTATATAATATATTAAAAATTAAATTAAGTTTGTTTTGTTTGAACATAGTTACACAGTAATAGTGGTAATTAATATTCATTATCATTTCATAATTGGTTCTTCATCTAGAGGAGTGAGTATCACCGTATTTATTTCTTAGTCTCATTTCTAAAAATGTAATTTACTATATATATATATATATTATTACATAGATAACATAAAATGGAATGACTCATAAAAATAAGTTTTCCATTATCTTCTGGGACATTTATGGGGTATTAAAGATTAATTAGTTAATCTATGGATATTTAAAAGTAAAATGGGCATTAAATGGGGTATTAATGGGTATGGTAAATAAATATAGGGTACAGATAATATACTTTGTTTTAAAGTATATTAAATTATGTGATTAAATATATGGAGTATTTGGATACTTTAAATTTATTTTTTTTATTTTATAATTATATTTTAACATGTTCTTACATGTAAAAAACTCATCACTATTAGTATGAGGATAAAAAAATTCATGATAGATGATGTATCAATTTTTTACTTGTTTATATGTTATTCTTAAAATATTGAATGGATTTAATCATTGAGTTATCAAGATCATATTTTTGTTGTTTTTAATTTTTAAATTAATAGTTTTTCAAATTTTAAAATTTATTTATCTTGTATTTTGAATTAGATTATGTATAATATGATTAAAATTTAGGTTGAAGTCCTGTGACGGGAACCCTGGATCTCAGTGTTAGAGCTCATCATTCGAAAAACTCATTGTTTCAATTTTTGATCAATCATTAAATTGTATATTATGATACCAATGGAATGAATGGTATATTTATTTAAACTCTATTATGAAATGATTGATATTTCATTTTTATGCAATTTGGATATTTTTCTTAAAAAACAATTTGGATGTTGTTTTTTATGAACGATTGCTCTAAATTTTGACTAATGGGTCTTTTTGAGAAAGAATCATACACCCCTTTATCCATTTTTTATTTGTTTATTATTTTACATTAAATCAGTGAATGAAGAAGTATGATTTTTATCGGTTAGATGTTATATAATTGTATCGAATATTCCATAGTAGTATAAATTATTATTTCTATGTTCCTTTATTTTTCTAGTTGGGTTTGTGTGTTATTTCCGAACTCCATATTTTGTTAATATCTAAAATTATTTGAATTTATTTTGCACTATGGTTCTATTCTATCAGTTTTCAAAAAAGATAGGACAAATCTAATAGACTATCCTATAGAATGATTTTTATGACACCTATTAGAATATTATTTATAGGAACCAAAAATCCATCCAATGTTCTATTTTCCACCTCCATGGTAACTTTTCCAATGTATTTATGCTAATGAGTGGAAACACCAACATTACATTGGTATTTTCATGATGATAACGCCTCCTATTTTTTCATCCCTGAAGCTTCCAGGGATTGATCCTCTTGACTGGAAACACCCCTTTTGTTGTTCTTCCATACTATACTGACTATCGTTCACCAAGGGAATCTCTGGGTTGTGTGTATATATTTTTATTCTTCTAGGACCAACCATATTACCCCCATGTGCTGGTATTCTTTTGTATACTGATGATCCTTCAAGTTAAGTTTGGTTGGTGGTGCTTCTAGGGATACCTTTCCTATGGAACCTTCATCATTCATAGATTCTATAATCCTTTTTTCAATCTCTTCTTTGGATATATCGTTAATCTGAGATGTGATCTCTCACTACACCCAATATTGTTACTTTTTAATATAGCAAGAGCTCACATGTGGTGGTATATTTGAGATATTCTGAGCCAATAAATTTCAGTCCTTGGATTCTTATAATACTAAGGTGTCTCAAGTTTACATGAAAGTTTATAGAAACATATTATCCCCTAAAAGGATTCTCCTTAGATCAAATTCGATATTTAATATCTTGTGGATTCCATATCTATAAATGTGATGATGAGAATGAGTGAAATTTCTCATCCATCTTATTGGATTTTGAGAACTATATCTAGGTTTATATATATTCCCCATAATCCTTCAACTTCATCTGAGGCCCAATGGGTTACTGGTTCCAAGGAACTCTCCCTTTCATCTCAATGATATCCTAAATCATCTAGAATTTCATGGGCATTTCCTAAATGTAATTTTACCCCTATGAGTTACATACCAATAATATTCCATTGGATTCTATTCTTGAACTAAAACTTGAGTAATGTTTTTACATAATTCTTTATATAAGATTTGTGTGCGATACATCAAGCATGGAAGTCGTAGAAAGAATAATATTTATATATTAAGGAAGTAACATGAGAATTTGGAATTTATAGTCCTCATTTCTCCATATATCAATAGACACTTTTCATCACTACTACAAATTTCTTATTATTAACCACTGCCCACTATTATTATCAAAACAAATGGATAAAAGTAACATTTTTATATTAGAAACACCTATATAAGACCTTTTTACCCCCATTTATCAATTTTATGCACACTACTCAACCAACATCACATGGAAGGATTTTATGTTTTTACCTCCTTGTCCAAATTGACTATCCTTACACCTTCACCAGCTCTTTTTTTCTATAATTCATGACATATATAAATAAACATTTTCACACATATTGTTTATACTATTATATATTCTTCTAATTAAATATATTTATATATTTAATTTCAAATACATTCATAAAACACATTTATATATTTATATTTATTTGCTTATAATTGTGTATCAACATATAAATTTATATAATGTACTTATGAAATTCATATTAATTGTAAATATATTTATATAAAATATTTCAATAGTATGTTTAAACACATTAATCTCATAAATTTTTATGTTTATATATATTTTATCTTTAATTATATATTTAAATAAAAACAAGTATAGGTTTTATATAAAAAATATGGGCACACAGATACAGACATATTTATATACTTATCAATACGTAATATTTTAAATCATTATAAAATAAAAGAGGAGATAATAAATGATAATAAATATATATATAATATATTAATAAAAAAATATATTCATTATTATATAAAAAAATTATGTATATATATAAAAAATTTATAATAATTTTTTTCCATTTGGTTAAAATATTCAAAAATATATTTTACCACCTAAATGAATAAATATTTATTTATACAATTTAATTTTTATATGTAATTATTTTTAAATGTGTAAATATATTTTTATTTTAATTTATAAATAATACTTCAATGTAATAAAAAATAAAATTTAAAATGTAAAACATTTATATGATGGGAATCCCATAAAATAAATTTAGTCTCCACTGAAAATTTTTAAGAAGACCACATTAAACATGGTTTAAATTCAAAAAAAAATTCAAAACTCGAGTTATCCTCACAAAAAAATCCTATTTTGGATTAATGATGGGACCTTTTTTACATAAAAAACAATGATCTGGGCTCCCAAATCTAAAAAAACCTATATATTTTTAGAAGATTTTATTTGAAATTTGGTTTGGCCCAAACACACACATGGATGAAATATTATAACCTCTTGAATTTTTAATCTTCTTTTAAACTTATATTAGACAATTCCTTAATTTATTAATTTTTTTATAATAAAATTTCTATTAAATGAATATTACTCAATAATAATTATAGAATTATTAGTTAATATTATTTCCAAAATATTTCATAAACCAATTTTCACTAAATATATTATATATTATGTGAAAATAAAATGTTTTATTATGTAAATTATATTTAATAAAATATTATATATATATCAATATAAATATATTAATATTTTAAAATATTTTTTAATGATATATATATATATATTTAAAAATATATAACGTTTATTAGTGCAAAAAACTATCATTTTTTCACTCAAAATTAATATATATTTATTAATGATAATAACAAGCATAGAGAAAGGGGCCAATTTTATCAATGATTTTTAGCATAGATAAAGGGACCCTTTATGAGTCATTTTTTGTGAGAAATGACAATGTTACTCTTTTTTGGGAATATGTTTATCCAATTATTTCATTAATTTATCATTTAATTTTATTCACAGAAACTCCCTTATTTCTGATTGATAATGTTTCATTGAGTGGATTTGGTGATAATATTTTTAATAATATTTATTTTTCCTTCAATTATGGATGTTCTTTATGATTTAATTCGATTGATGTATTATTTTTTTAAAAATTTTAGGAAATTTTAAATATATATATATAATCATTGTTAATAAACCCATATTTAAGTTAATTATTAGGTTTGGGAACCTATCATTTATTTTGAAATTGTACATTTGGATCCTTACATTTGGACATAAAATTATGATTGAAAATCTATCATTTCTATAGAACCCTATGTTTTAGAATTTACTATAGGGTTTATAAACCCAATGATTGGAATAATATATACATTGTAATCTGTGTATATGAAGTTATTCATACACAGTTCAATCCTATTTTTAATTAGCTTTATGTGAGATTTGAGTTTTGTGTATAATTCCCATTAATTATTAAAAGATTTCACTAAATTAATTTGGTTATTAAATACATTGAAATAAAAATTCATATACCCATGAAAATTTATTGATCAATTTATATTCGTAAGTGATGTATTTGATTTTGGAATGTGGATAAATTTAAATTTCAAATATACTGAGTGTTTAACAGATCTCATTTTATAAAGAGATATTTCTGGGAACTGTTTTCCATGAATAAAATCACTATTCATACATAATATTGGGATATGTATATACTAAAAAGATGGTAGAAATATCTCTTATTATATTCAAGGAAACAATTTGAATATAGATATTTTTTGATCAATTTATATTCTTTATCATACTACTTATACTATATCTATCTTTTCATATTTTTTTCATTTCATCAAAAATATTTTTAAGACCATACATTGGAGAAATACATATTTTTAATATGAAGAGTGTTTATTATACTAATCTTAAAATGTTTTTATAATGTCATATTTATGTTTTAGTATATTTTATTTATATAATGTTCAAATATTCTTTTATAAGAATTTTATTTTAAGGGATTTTATCTGTTCCTAAAAAGATATCATCTTTTTTTAGATACTAAATTAACTGTGTGCCAATGATTTTAGAAAAACTATATCTTTATTATTTATTTGGAAGTTTCAACTAATTTTACTTAGTAATGTTAGATTGTATGATTCTCAAACTAATGTTTTTCTATCAAGGTTCCCTGTGAAAAGAAGATGATGATAGATAATTTATCAATAGTCCACACTCAATTGTTATGTTCTCCGAATCAGTACACTTTTTTTACTAAAAAAGATAAAGATCATTGATATTTTTTCCCCTAACCCACTATAATTTTTTTCTATTATCTTCATTATCCTTCCATTGCATAATCTTTTTGAATAAAATAACCCCACACAAAATAAAAAACCCAAAATATGGAATATGTTTGATACTTTCATGATTTTAAAGAGGAAAAATTACACCCTCCTTTTATGTCATAATATAATTCCAACCTAGAAATTGGTATCATAGGAGTGATTTTGAATAAATATTTTAAGATCAGAAAATATAGATTCAATGTTATATACAAAGAAAAATTTCAATGGATTAACTCAAAAAAGAATATCAACAATTAGAGAACTATATTTGAATGATGAAAATTTCAGATGATGGAAATCAAATTTGATCATCTATTTCATAAATCATGGTATCAATGTTTACATAAATATTTTCAAATATTATGAAATTATAAGAGAACTATGATTGTGGTATGAAACCAAATAACTTTTCTATGATTTAAATTCAAGATAAAGGAATAGAATAATTTTTTGGCATGCTTCAAAAGAATTCAATTGAGTCTCTTATTATGTTAATTTTTATCAGATGTAAAATTAATCACTAATTCCTATGAAAGAATATGTAATATTAGATAGTTGAGGAAAATACCTAAAAATTTAAATAAAATACTTTTTGGATTTCTAAAAATGAAAGCATCACTCAAATTATTAGAATATGGATTAAAATAGTTAGTGTTGTTACTACCTTGAGAACTCCAATTACTCAACTGGAAAAGGATTTAAATTATTTAATATTTTTACACTCTATATGGAATGTAATATCAAGTTCTATCAAACAAAAGAAACTAGTTTAAGATATAAAATTATCCTAATTTATCGGTACCTTGAAAATGTGTGTAGCTGAAATTATTATTAATGTTAAATATTTTGAAATGATCAAAAAGGAACATAATACATTTTATATTTATATAAAATAAGATGAAAAGAATATAATAGAGTATTTGAATCCTCAAATAAATTACATTTTTTAGATTATTTATAGGAATATACTCAGATATAAGGAAGATTTAATATATTCGATAAAAATATTACTCGCTTTCAAAATACATTTAAATACTCCATGACATATGATCATGAACTGAAATAAGTATAATGCTATGAATGTAAACAAGTGTGGAATATGTGACTTAATTTTCCATACCTAAAAGAGGAGAACCCAATAATAAAAAATAAAGGAAAGAACTATCCAATTATATTTGAAAATTATTAAAATGAAAAGAATGCTATGATGTCTTCATGGATTGTTTTTAAATATTCTAGTATCATTTCCTTTATAAAATAGGATTAATCAAATCCTTAATTATACATATTCATTATGGCTAAGGAAAAAGATGCACTGTATAATTATTCTTTAATATTTGAGTCTGAAAAATTCATAAAAAATTATATTAGTTTCAGATTTTTTATTTCATGATTATAATTATGAATCCTTGATAAAAAAGAATAAATACTTAAAGAATTTTTTATAGTGTTTTTTTAAGTGAAAAATATTTTATGTTAACACAGTCCCTATAATTAAATGAAAATTATTAAAATCTAATTCAAGATTCACTATTATATAAAATAAAATTTAAGAAATTTATATTTTAGTATAGTCCTTAAAAAGTTATTCTAGTATATTTAATAATACATAAAAATGGATAAAAAAATTTCTAGAATTTTTGGAGAAAATAAAAATATGGAATTGGAAGAAATTGAGAAAAAATTAATCAATAATGTGATTATTGTGTTCCCAGTTATAATAATTACACATTTATTGAAATAATGGTTTTTGGTTAGGTATTGGAGGCCATTATTCTAAAAACTGTTTATTAAAAAATCCAAAGATTTTTTGTGTAACAAAAACAATTATTTCTAAAAAAAATCAAAAAATATATCTACATATTATTTTAAAATTATATATATCTAGTTAATAATGTCTTTTGTTTTTTTCCCATCTATACCCAAGAGAATTTGAAAACCAAAACAATATTTTATTTTATATTTTACATGAAATTACATAAGGTAAGAAGTGAAATATGGTATATGGATAGTAGTAGTTTAATGAACTTGACTGTATATTTCTAAAATATCCATGTAATATCAAATTTATATATAGTATTTCTGAACTTTATTTATAATTATTAAATAAAAAAATTAGAGTTAGATAATTTTGAGGTCCCAAGTCAATAATGATGAAAAAAATTTCTATATGTTCAAGGGTTGAATCAAAATATGATAATAATTTATCAACTGTAGGATGTTGGATTGTATTTATTTTTCAAACAGTTTTTGCTTTGTATATAATGAGAAACTAGTTAAGTTTAGAAAAACTAGAACTGAGAATGTTTATAAATTAGATATTAATACCTTTTGTGAATAGAGATTGTATTTTGTTTATCTTCTAAGATAAATTGAATCATAAATTTGGTATAGGATACTTGGACATTGTAATTTGTATTCTCTCTACAAATTTCCTAAGTAGCATTTGGTATATGATTTACCAAGTGTTAAATTTGATGAGAACGGAATTTTTGATGCATTCCAAATAGGAATGAATAATATGTCATATTTTAAAACTATTAACAAGGTTTCTATTCTTAAAATGTTATAACTCGTCCACATGGGATTCTTTGGTCATTCTAGAGTATCAATCATGGAAGGATTATTCTATGTTATTTTTTGATCTGCTAATTTTTCCAGTTTAAACTATGTTTATTTCGTAAAACATTAAATTTACTCTTTTTCAAATTTTATGAGTTTTTTTATTTTTTTATTTTTTAAAATAAAATTAGTTTTATTAATAATTGGTCATGGATGATATTTTGAGAATGATGAATTTAATTCTTTTTTCCCATGATAAGTATTTAATTATACTTATTTAACTCCATGAACACCTCAATACAATATGATTATATAAGTAATAAAGAAAACTATTCAAGAAATGGTAATAATTATTTTGAATAAAAATATTATACATAAATTTTATTTGGTAGAATATTTTTATACTTGTAAAACCATTATATATTTTGAAAGCACATACATCATGAAACACCAATCCAAAATGAACAACAAAATATTATTATTTAAATTTGACTCTTATAACTAGCTGTTAAATTTGTGGGTAATAATAGGACAAATCAATTTATGAAATATATATAATTCATTTTCAAAATAAATATACTCAACAAATTATCAATAAATAAACAAACAATTTTTTTTAAATCCATTTTGTTCTCCAAAAAAAATTCCTTCAAAAATATTTTTTATTACTTTTTCTGAGGAAATTATTTTTATTAAATTATTAAAATTTTATAATGGTAATTTTTTATAAATATTAATATTTTTTTAATCACCATATCAAAATTATATTTGGCTTAAATTTTACTATTTTTTTGAAAATATTGATTTTTTAAGGAATAGTGAAAAATAACGTTTTTTGTAAAACCTTCATTTTCTTTTAATTAAAAATTAACATTAAAACTTAAATTTGATTTCAAAGTAACATAAATATTATTTAATTATATATAGTCTAATTATATTCATATAAATCCCCATTATACCTGATTTTGGTATATGTATATTTTTGGGCTTCGAAACACAATTTTCAAAAAACCCTTCCTCATTATGTTTTATACTTTTAAATTAATAGTAATTTATTCCACATTTATCAATACAAAACTGAAATATTACATTCATATTTGAAATCAGAATGTCAAAATTTAGAGAATTTTCCCTTTTATTTTTTTACAATATGAATAGTAACATTAGAAATTTTATTTCCACATTAAAAGGGTTAAATCATGTAATTTAGGTTAAAAATATAACGATAAGTACTAAATAATTACCCCAACACTTCCCTTAATTATATTGAATGAGAATATCTCATAAAAAACCATCCAAAAGTCGAATAAATGTTATTTTTATAATTTTCCCTTAACAATAAAAATGTATATTATTTTATATAAAGACGAGTGGAAAAGTTCAATCTTCCAATTTTACTATCATAAAATATTTGATATAGGAAAACAATAGTCGATGTGTTCTGTTCTCAGTATTCATTTTAATTTTAAATAATTTTTTCCATATTTATAACTTATTTTTAATTTCTAGTGATGAAATAATTTCCTTAAAAATCTTATACAACACTTATATAATGCATGTGAAAGAAGAAAAAAATCAATAAAATGGTACTTAAAACACTAAAAATAATACTATCTAATAGTGTTTTCTATTAAAATATTGTTATATAAAAAATGAAAAATTAGCGAGGTTTGGATGTAATGTATTAAAATTTCATTGTTTTCACTCTATTTTAAAAATAAAAATTAAATTAATAGTCCAAAAATTTAAAATAATAATATTTCAAATTAAATAAAATTTTATTAAATGAAGCGATGTGATCCATTTTTCATTTATTTTTTAGATTGAGGGTATAAATGATAGATTTAATGAATACATATGATATATATGTTATATTTATTAATCTATAAAAATTAATTTTTATTCACCTTTCTTTCCTTCCAGCCATCAAAAAGTGAAAACAACACTAATGTATACGTATGAACTACCAACTCCTTGAAAAGTGTAATTATTTTTTATCTCTATATATTTTATAAATGAATATATATATATATATACACACACATATATATTGAATATATAAGATATTTACACCTGGAATAAAATAATGGAGACTATGTAACCCATATAAATTTTCAATAAATGGAATGACCAAATTAAAGCATACATGAATAAATGATGTAGTTAACACTTGAGAAAATGATAATAAAAAAAGATTATTAAAAATTTGGTGATAAAATGTTATAAATGGTTCATATATGATATTATATAATTTAATATGGTTCTAGTATTTAATTATAATAAATTTTTATTTATTATATAGGAGGAGATGCCACCTATGAGGAAAGTTGAACTTGAGGTAAGGTATTTCATTTTAATTTCCACTCCATTGAGACATATATAGAAATACACACCTATTTTTTTAATATGGTGTATATAAAGCCCCATTTTAGAATTTATCATTAATATATATTTATTATTTATTATTAACTTTCAAATTAACTTTATTTGATTAATTATTTTCCATACATTCTTCCTGTGTTTCAGCCATTTTGAACATAAATTAAATAATGAAATATTTTAAATAAAAAAGATCTCATTTCTACTTTGATCTGATAATTTTAACTTTCATTCCCATATTTCTTACAAAAATTTATTAATTTTTTTTACTATTTTAATATTATTTATATAAGACAAATTTCTTACACATTACCGATGTTTTACAAAATTGTTAAGAGGGAATATTCTATTCATTTCCCAAATAAGGAATATTTTGACCTTTTGAAAAAAGTTTGAAAGTAATGTTATTTTAACTTATACAACATAAATGAAATTTCCAACTGTCAAGATCAATCAATGTCTTGAACCTCCCTTAACCTGTTTGTTAGGTTACTTTTAATAAAAAAATTGACTTTAATATTTTTTAAAATATTTTTTAAAATTAAATTTCAATGGGAAATGGATATTCTCATTAAAAAAAATATAATGATATTTTTATTGTATAGTTATTCATAAATTATAATATCCTATTATTTTAATTATTCATCTCTAATAATATATTATTATGATACCATCATTCAAAACATTTAGTTTCATTCAATCATTAAATATTATATTTCATTTAAATATCTATAATAATTATATCGTGGATATGATTATTTCGTAAATAGTAACCCTTTTCTACATATAGGGTTATACAATGAAATTATTTGAATGACTAAAATATTATTTATAAATCCATATTATTTACATAATACTGATATTTTTATTATAATTTTTATTGTTTATGAATCAAATCAATCATTTGATATATAAGGAATTCATTGGGTATTCAGGGATGGGTGGGGCTCATAATTATATACCCACTCAATGAGTCAACAGGTCTCATGAGACAAATAAATTAGAAAAATTAAATGATTATTTACCCATAAATTTAAACTATATCTATGTAAGGTATTGATAATTGATAAATCATGATGCATGAAATCATGATGTCCATTGGTATGTATTTTTTCCAGTGAAAATTGAGTTATTATTATCCAGGTGATTACTTCATTGACATATCCATGGATGATTTTTGTACTCATGATACTAATAGAAATTAATTTTCTTTATTTATTTAACATTATATATTTAATATTACTTATTTACTCATGATATATTCCATTGTACCTAGCATATATTGAGCAATTGAACTCACCCTTATTTTGATTTATTTACTTGGTTATAAAGAAGAATTATTTGGGTGAGTATCATGGATGAATAACATTTACATTTTCTATGTTTTATATTTAATTTTCAATGTAAAATGGAAAGAATAAATGTATCTAGTTCTTTAAGATTTCTACACTATTCCATACTTTGGGATGTGATATCTTGTTTCATATTAAAATATAATAAATTAAACATAGACTCCAGGCTACTAGAGTTATGGTTTATTCAATATAACTTTTCATATAATGAATAAATTCTTATTTGACCATTTTGTGAAATATTAACTTTATAATCTATATAAGAATAGTAATGAAAAATTTGGATAATTTAAAGTTTTCTAACATGATGATTCTATCATGAATACAAAGGAAAACCTTAGTATGTATGATCCATAAGATTATGAAGGAATATTTCTAGGATATTATGCTACTTATGAATCCGATAGGGTATTTAATAAAATGTTAAATATAGTTAATGAATTTATAAATGTGATGTTTAATGAAAGTGATATATTTTTTCACTAAAAATTTAAAGAGATCAATTTATTGATTCCTTGAATAATATGTGACTGCTTCTTTCTACGATTTCTTAAAAGTGAATTAAATTATGATAAAAATTAATCTAGTTTTAGAGGAAATAAAAATAAGAAACCTAAAAGTTCCTTACCTAAAATTCCTTAAAATATAAAGGATCCTCATTTATAGATAGTTATAAGGGATGTAAATAATCAAATTAAGACTATGAGAAATGTATGAATCATAGATGATTTAATTTCATTTCTATCCCATTATGAAACCTAATTTATTTTGAATAATCCTAAATTATGTGATTTGGATGATGTCTATGTTTTAAAAATTAAAACATTTCAAATGAATTGATGTTTTTGAATTTGTTTATAGGCCCTCAAACCATAATGTTTTAGGAACCAAATGGGTGTTTAAAAATAAGAAACATGACCATGTTATAATTACTAGGAATAAGGTTGGGCTTTTTCCTAAGGGTTATAAAAAATGAAAAAATAATTAAGTATAGGGAAACAATTCATTTGGTTATCAGGTTTTAATCCATTAGGATCCTTTGGACCTTTTTATCACATATAAATTAGAAATTATACTATATGGATGTCAAGTTTATAATTAAAAATAGTTATTTAGTAGTAGAAGTGTTTTCTAAAAACCTGTAGGCCCTGAAAACCAACATAAAAAAATTTATTTTTAAACATACTTAATAATTTTAATGTCATTAAACAAGATCCAAGGGCTTTTTATAAATGATTGTGTTCTTTTATTTTGTAAAATAGTTTTTAAGTAGGGTTATATTTTTTTACTTATTTATGAATTTTTATCCTCTATTATATTTGTATAAACACATCTTTTGGATTGGTAAAAAGAAAAACCATTATATCAGGTTCTTATATGAGTTTCAAAAGTTTCAGTCTTTGAAAGCTCAGTTTCAGGAGAGACTTCCAAGGGTGCAAGATTTGAATACACTTAGTAATAACAATTCATCTCAATAGTGAAACCAAATTTTTTAAGGAACAATTTTTTCTAAACCATAAAATGTGGACTAGATATCCATGAATTTTGGTGAAATTTTTTTAGAGGATTTAAAGGGTTAGAGAATGATTTTCTTAATTGTGAATAACAACTATGCGAGGTAGAGTGTGCATTGGGGAAGTAGCTCAACATGGTTAGCGCACAACTTTGTAAACCATGTAACAAATCAATGTGGCATGAGGTTTTTTTATAGTGGAATCACATGGTTGGTGCATGGTTTTCCTAACTATATTTTCAAACCATGTAACCTCTTAAAAGGGGAAAGACTAAAAATCTCCCCCCCGATTAAATGGGTTTCTTCCCAATTTCCACCTCTATTCTCTAGCAGTCTCCTCCATGAAAGGCCTCCTTCCTCCCCTTTTCCCTTGGGTGATTCCCCCACTTTCTTATTCTTAATCAAAAAAAATCATCACATTAGAAGCATAGTAGTATTCCAATTACTCCTCTTACCACTTATCTCCATTTTATTATTCCATATAATTGTTAACACTATTTGAGATAATAAACCATATTTTTAGGGTGTTTATTAGATTCTCCTTTTTCATTTGAACCAGCTCTAATCAATGGCTGATATTTGTTGAGCTAGGATTTCATATATTGAGGTATTTGGTCTATATGTTTCCGTTAAATTATATTCATTATAATATGTGACATCATGCCACACCCCATACATTACATGCATCAATTTTTAAAACATAAAATTAATTGGTTGATTGATGATTATTTTAATTACTCCATCCTTTTTCATTAATAACGTCCTTGAATATTGATTAAATCTTTTGAAACCAACCCTTGGTGTGTTTGTGGCTTGAATTAAATGACCCCAATACATTATCTTGAAAATTAATCCACCCATGAATTTTGTGGTCTATATTTTTAAAATTGGATAATTAAATGGAATCATTTTTTATGAATTATGAAATGGGATAAATAATTCTATTATATATTTATCATTTTAAATGAAATTGGTTAACATAGATAATTGAATTGAATTTTATCATACCAACTATCTGTTAAATGACACTTATAATTCATATAATTTAAGTGATTATTAAATTTTAATATGAGTTGGATACTATACATGACACATTTCTTAATTGATATGGTTAAAGGGTTAAGAGAAAGGTGTATTGTAACATCATGTCACTTGACACATTGATTATGTTTGATGTAATGTTGGTAAATATTTTTATAATGAAATGATTAAAAAAAATTAAATTTACTTTGGATTGATGTGGTTGAATCGCTTAGATTTTGATCATTTATTATAAAATTCTTAAGTTATCCATTATTAATGAAATGTCAATTTTGGATAAGATAATTGTAAAATGGTATGGATAAACTTCTTTCCCATGAAATTTCATTTTATTATGTAATGGGAAATACATGGGTTTATACATGGAATTTCATGGACATAATTAGTAGAAACATAAAAATTAATAAATTATAGATGAAAATTATATTTCTCCATAAATTATACTAGGGATCCCAATTTGGAATACATTGTATGAGCTTATAATTTAAATGAAATTACATTAAAACTTAAGCAATACATTTTATCCTTATATGGAAAGAGTTAAATTGAAACATATGTTAAATAGATTTTAGTTATTCTTTGAGAGACACTTGTGTTCCTTAAGTAGAATTCCTTCAATGGGGTTATAGGGATGATCCCATATGATATGAAATAAGAGATAATTGGGTTTTATTATAGAATTCCTTGGACCATAATATAGGAAAAAGTTATTTACCTTGATTTTCATGATTTTATTTGGAATTACTAGGATTGAACCATTGGTTTTTTTAGTTTCTCCTTAAGAATACCTGAACATGAATCTGTGAAGTCATATATATAATCATTTGGATTACAAGGATATGATATATGGGTCATGTGAGCATATAATCATTATTATTATTATTATCATTTTTATATTTTATCTTATTATTTGTGTATCATCCCTTTTTATTAGATTTATTTAGCTTACGAAGAAGCAGGTATGGTGGGATTAGTTTTCCATGATGATAGTGAAATTGAAATAGTTTATGTATAAATCATTTACCTTATAACCCTTATTCATTATAGTTGCAAAATACATTATTTTAAACACAAACATTTCATATAACTAGATGTATTTGATGTTAACATACAATGTTTTACTAAAATCCAATTTGGGTAACTATTTGGTACATAGAAAGAACTCATTGTTTCAGGTTAGGAAATGGGTTATCCCTCTGGTTGTCATACAATCTAGGCATGGGGTTATCATGGGAATAGTGGCTCATAAAGTACATGGGATATAATCCAGAGTCAGATTCATTTATTTTTTCCTTGTCTTATCAGTCAATCCCTATTTTTTTATCATTTGACGTATTTTATATTCCTTTTATTTAGGGTAAAATCTGGTTAATGAATTGTTATTTATTTCAAATTTATCAGGTTAAAAGTTATTATTACTTTCCAGTTATTATTATATCCTATTGATTATTATATTATTATTTATTCCAATAAATTTTATATTGATCTAGATGGAATATTATTCCCATTAAACCAACTTCACTCCCTTGTTACTGGTTGGATGTCTAATGATTGGGGAAGTATTTTCGAGGTTATTTAGTCCCTTAGGTTGGGTTGTTTATGTGTGGACTAGTCATAGAATGCTAACAATTGTATCATGGATTCCCATCATTTTTTTCCTGTATTGGGTTCATAGACATGATAATAAATATGTTTCAAACATGGTAAATAGCTTTTTTCTGGGAATGGCCATCCCACACATGGGGGAAGATCTGGTATATAGGAATGGGATTATTATTCATGTTGATTGTAATTATAGATGATTATTATATCACTTTAAGGGATTTATTTATTTCACGTGGTTAGTGATTTATGAATTTTAACACATGAACCAACAAAGAAAGATAAGAGGTGTGTTCATGAATCATTCAGGAACATAGAATTGTCATTTCATTAGCATGTTTGCATGTTTACCATGCTGCTGTGATTTCCTTCTTGGTATGACAATATTCTATCCTTATGTTACTACATTCCTTGTTAGGGATATGTTATGAGGACTTGATAAATAAAGTGTCAACACTAACATAAATGGTGTTTTCATATAAATCCTTATGAAATAATTCTGTCAAACCAACTCTAATTAATTAAAATAAATGAAATGAATTAGAATTGATTAATGAATTAACCAAGATGGTATTTTAAAATTTTTATAAATTGGGTTTTTTTAAAATTCTAGTGATTTTGAATCGATATTATCTAAACTTTGTTTCAATTCAAACATATAATGTATTTTACCTCTATAATTTTGAAATGGTGAACCATATAAATTAATCATTATATACCCAAATTGATCCAAACAGGTAAGATTTGGTTGTTTCTGTCTTTGAGATAACCCTTTTACTATGTGTTGAATCCTTAATGAAATAATTATAAATAGGTAGCAATTAAATTGGATGCCCATTTTAATTTATATAGTCATACCTCCATAAATTGGGTACAATTTCCCATATAACTAGACCAAAGTTTAAATGACAATACCATTAATGGTTAATTATATTCTTATTATGACTTGGTACATAACCCCATGGGGTTATGTTTATGTTCAAATGGGGTAGGTATTTAATGTTTCATTAGACAATAATAGTTTAATTTTATAAATTTATCATGGAATATAACTTAACGAATCCTGTGTGAAATGATTAATGACCTATTTTATGATTTTGAGAAAAATTGATACAACACATTAGTTAGGTCAAATTACAGTAACAACTGTAAGATTGTTTACCTCTATATATATAGGTTATTTTTTAAAAAAAATTATCAAATATGAATAAAAAATGGTTAAAATGAAAATTTTATTTATATTACATTAAATTCTATATGGAATTAGTTAAATCATGTGTTAGGTACAGTTTTTAAAATAATTCTCCTTATAACTACTACTTGAAAATTATGCGTTTGAGTCCATTTAATGTTTAAAAAAAATATAAATATTATAATGGATTAAATAAAACATATTCATGGTGTCGATAATGAATATTCTATATATAGGGTTAAGTATTAATTTCCATGACATATATCTTATATGGGAACATGGACTTTTACCATCAGTCTTTTCTTCTGTTTTTTTATCATAGATGTTAGGAGGAAGAGCATAGTTACTATTTAGGAATAAATCCTATTATATAAATTGATTCCTTTTTCTATAGTGTGGGCTTATATTATTGTAATGTCACCCTTAGAAGTATGAAATTGATACACTTTGGAGACAAGTTTTAGGACATGGTAAGTGTTGTATATTTACCTAATTGAGTGGTGTGGGACTCTTAGTTTATAAATCAGCACCCATGGGTTGGTGGGTTCATATCTAGTATTTTGAACCTCTAGGGGCTATTATTATATGTGGATATATGGTGAGGGTTATCTCCTTGTCTTTCTATGTTAATAGTGTGACCCTATATGGACCACTCCCCTATGAGGATACTCTGAGATGATCATGGCCTAATAGTTTTATGCTTGGTAGGTGATTTCATTATAATACTTATTAATTATTAATTGGTTTATTTAAACATATAATTTAATCCTTGATGAAAGGTTATGATGTATATGAGTCGATAAACTCTTTTCATATCTTCAGTTATATATATTTTGGGAGAGTTTATAGGTTCAAGGTTTGTTGTGTAATCAACTCCTTTTTTGTGATATATTTGTTTCACAGGACATCATTTCGATTTGTGGATAGATATATTAGCCCATTTTTTATACTTGGTCATTATAGTTTATTGTAAGACATAGGGAACTTAGTTTTTTACTAGGACCCTAGAGATTCAATGATGATTGTTTTAATTGATAGATACCTACAATAGTGGTTGTCATGGGTTTACAGACACCTTTATATGTGGTTACCTTGGTTATAAGCACATTTAATGGTTGATGCACTAAATGTGATTATGTTTTTTGGTTAGTAATAAAAATTCATTTATTTTTTTATAAAGCACCTAGAGTGATTGGGTATAGAGACTTGATTCAATAGGTATGAATTTTCGAGTTCTAAGAATTTTTTACTTATGGTTTCATAGTTTAAACATTAATATTGGAACAATTATTGATTGACAGTTGATCATTCATGATTCTTAGCATATTTAGGGGCCGGATTTTTTAATAAGAATTCTAATGGAGATCTTGACATGTTAATAGTGACATGCCACAAAGCACTGTTGACTTATACTCATTGGTGGAAAAATTCTAGGGGTGTGAGTTTGGTTTTGAGCTTGGTGGTATGGGAGTTTAGACTAATTGTGTTGGGATAGATAGGAATTTTATTTTTCTATTCTACATGGTACTATTTAGATTGTTAGTGGGTAATCACCCATTTATGATTAAAGGATAGAATGCCTAAAATAGATATGTTGTATGCATGGTTTATTGGGAGTTGTGTAAAATGAAAAATGTCTCCCCACGGTATAGGATACATCAACAATAGATTCATAACTATGATATGGTTGACCCATTGGGGGACCTTGATATGAAATTTAGGGAGGTCTGGTGTCAAGGGTTGATAAGAAGAAAGTGTACACCTTATGATGAGATCATTTATTGGGGAGAAAAATACATTCTGATTGATGGAATCTTATTTTATGCCATGTTTAGTGATGATTATGCCTATTATCTTAATATAATACTAAGTACCCAGATAGACCGCGAAATATATGATGAGTTATCTAAACATATTTCTCTAGTTTGATGAAAGGAATAGATGGGAGTTTTCCTCCAGGGGTAGTATAATAAATCCATAAGGTGGGGGTTACACCATAGATCACTGAGGGTGGTGACCGCATTATGGTTTGAGATTTGGTGAACACCGTGGGAACCATTATATGTATGCAGTAAAAGATAATGGGAAATGTTGATGATAACCCATGGAGATTGGGGAGGTCTTATAAAGGTTATTTATTATATCTTGGACTAGATAGGGATTGATATGTGGTAATCAAAAACAATATTTATTGGTGTATTGAAAGGAATAATCCTATGGTGGAAAGTGGGACACCAGTCAGTTTTGGAAAAACCTCACGTGAAAAGAGATGTGGGACATTTATACTAGTTGTGTGAAGGTTTGTTTCACACTCTTGTGCCTAGGGATAAACGAATCAATATACCAATTGTTCTCTAAATACATTTTAGGTACATATTCAGATATGCACTGTGGAATGTTTGAGTGAGGTAATTAGACCCAGAATAGATTTTTGGTGATCTAAGGATACAAGATTGGTAATCCATCAATGTTTTTTTTGAGGTATGGAGAAATTGAATGTGGATGGATAATCATGGATACATCATCAGAAGTTAGTATGGCCAGTGGGGGGCTTATTCTGATTGATTTGGGTATAAATTGGGGTAATATATTTGGCATCTGGTTTCAGTGATGTGTCAGCAGTACGAGCCATGTGTTATTGAAAATAATCATTTGAAGGTGTTTTAATATGGGTCCTTTTGAGTAGTGGTATGTGGTTATTGAGGAAATTCATCATTCATATAGTGGGTTGAGTTTTTTGCAATTTAATTGTCTATCAATGGTTTTCAAATTAAATTTGACCAAACTAAGATACAATTGGTTTATAGAATTCAAAAAATTAGAATAAAATTGTGAAATAAAAGTAGTGTTCTCATGTGTTATCAACTTAGTAGATTAAGAAATATTCCAAGGGTTTAATTAGGATGTTATGTGTGTTTTTTAATAGGTAATATTTATTGTGGGATTCCTTTAGATTTGAATTTTCCATTAATATCGTAGTAGTATAGTGGTGTGTACCATTAGCTAGTTGACATAATATAAGATAATGGGATCATGTATCGATTTATAAGTGATTGAGTAAGGTCCATATCAATGTTTTTAATTATTAAAATGAATTGGATTATATTTTTTGGGTTAGATATCATATTGTTAATGTGGCACTTAGAAGAATTTTGGGCGTTCCAAAATTCAATGCCTCCATCTGAGTATGAATTTTTGAACTTGGTAGGTCGGTTGGTTCATTCTAATATCCACCAGGCCTCTTGGGGATGATAATATCTATGGTGAGGTGATTTAATGATACCATGTATCAGATTGTTTTAAATCTATATATATTTCCAATGTTCCTGGATGATTATTGAGATTTTTACGCATCAAAATCCCAGTTCCGTGAAAGACAGCATGGGGTACACAGTTGGCACATGATAAGTACTAACTATGTAGATCAATGGTGTAACAAATTTTCTAATCCACATGGTTTTATAGACTGTTATAAGAGGCCCAGTTAACCATGAATTTTTTATAGAGGTGAAAATGGATCTACATAACAAGTACAAGGATTATCTAACCATGCATTACAACCGTACAGGGTGGAATGTTCATTGGGGATGAAGATCCTCATGGTTAGAACACAACTTGGTATATCATGTTTGGAAACCATAATGCATGAGGTTATGGGATAGTGACACTATATGGTTGGTTCACTATTTTTCTAACAATGAGGCTAAACTATACGACCCATTAAAAAGAAATTACTCTTTCCCCTCTAATATAAAATTGTATTTACCCCATTTCGAAATCCATTCTTCAGTAGCCTCATCTATATACTCTTCTCTTGGGTTATTACCCATAATTCATTTTCTAAATCAAGAATGATTCATCTTTTTGGAATCATAGAAGAATGTATACAACCCTTATTACCTAATTTCTTCATTTTTTTACTTCACTGAAATGTTGTCATTATGTATTAAACTATTCTCTATTTTTGGAAACATTTTAGGTTCTTCATTTTCTCATGAATTTAATCAAATCAATAGTCGGTATTGTATGATTGAATAATCATACTCAGGTGGTAGGTGGTCTATATGATTCCCTTAATATTTCATCATTATAAAATGCACTATTGTGTTTTACACCAAACATTTCATGTCTCACCATTTAAAAAAAATTAAAAAGTAATTGTATTTCAATTAATTGTTTCGTCATTATGAATCAAATTCCATCCAAGGAGGTTGTTTACCCTGACTCGAACCACCCATTTGGGTGTTTGGACTGTATTGAATAAACCTTATACCTTGGATTGAAAATTAAACTAACCATTAGGGAGGTTGTTTTTATATTTCTAATTGGATTATTAAATGGAATAAGTAGAGTTGAAATATGAATGGGAGATAAATAATTCTTTTAGATTTTTATCATTTATAAATTAATATGGTAAATATAATTAATTGAATTGAATTATTGTATTGAATTTGTATTTCACTTGTCCAATATAATACAGATAGTTGAAGTGATTATGAAATTGTGAATTGAGATTGATACTACACTTGACTTGTTTCTTAATTGATATGGTTAAAGGGATAAATAAATGGGTATTGTTAAGACCATTTCACTTGGACCATTATTATTTTTTAATTTATGATGTGATTCCTTTTTAGAATGAAATAATTTAATGTATTAAATGAAATATGAGGGATGTGTTTGGCTCAATCACCTTTTGATCATTTTTTTATTCTAGAGATATCCCATATAAAAAAGGACAATTTTGGAAAAGTGAGTTGTTTATGTGTGTGAATAATTTACTAGACAATGACCATTTAGTATTTTATTTCAAGTAAAATACAAGGGATATGATGTATAATTCTATAGATAGGCTCAACAGACACATCAAAATGAATAAATTATAGATTTAAATTTTGTTGTTCCAAGGTCGATACCTTAGTTCCAGATATTGAATTCCTTGGGAAATAATATAGGTTAAATGGTATTGCATTATAACTTGTGTTATATATTTGTTCCATATATATAATTTCATAGAAGATTTCATTAGTTAAATTAATTTATATTATATCCTAAGAAATACTAGATTTCCATACTTAAGATTTATTTGATAGAACCACAATAAAAATCTCATTAGGATGATCCTTGAGTGATACATGGGTTCTATTATGGAATTCCTTGAAAGGGATCACTAGAAACGTGGACTTGTATATTTTATAGTATTTTCACTACTATAATTTTGAGATATAGCCATGGTTTATAAAAACCATGGCTATATCGACCCAAAAGACATGATGGTCATGGATGTATCCCTACCCCCTCATGCTTACTCTCTTTCCCCCTCCGTCAATCGTGATTCTTCCTTCCCAATATCCCTACTCTACTTCCCTATGTCGTGATTCTTCCCGTCAATCTCCTGCTCCTCCTCTCTAGAACCTCCACCTTCCGGCCTCCCCCGAGCCTCCCCTTCCTGCATCTACATCCATACCTCCTACTCAACTCATCGGGTTACCACATCCACCACCACCTTTTGGACTCCCTGCCTCCTCACCCCACTGCTTTCCCCTACCTACATCTGCATCCACACCCGCACATCCCCACCCCTATTTCCCACATCTCCATCCCCACCACTCCACCTTCTCACCTCCTCGCGTCCTCGCCTCCCATCATCCCCGCATCAATCGGTTCTACCTTCCCTTCTCAGCTGAAATTTTGGCTCTACCTCATAGATCAACCCTGTAGAGCTCCCGCATAGATACACTCTCTTAGGGATTGCACATTTCCCCCCTCATGGATCCCATAAATTGTATCCAACTTCATCTTGCATGCTATGGTCCCATAAAATTTATGGAAGGAATATATTTCATTATCCCCCCATTTAGTATATATTTAAAACTTATATATTTATTTAATTTTCAATCCATTCCCATTAAATTAATAGATGTATTTATATTTTGGCCTCCAACATTGTTAGGCAGGTTGAAAAGGGATGGTTTTTGGCCCAGAAACATTTAAACCCAAAATAACAACCATAGACTAGGTGGGTTTCACCCAGAAAATATGTTAAAGTACTCTTCAGGTGAAAGGCTTGCTAGAGGTCTCATATGGTAAATTGTATCTTGATTTAGTTGATGGATCCTTCAATGTGGTGTCCTATAAAAAGGATTCTAAAAATAATAAATCTATGGAATCCCCCTTTGTTTTGGTAATATATTCTAATAAATTTAGTCTCATTTGTTGAAAAAGATTGGAAAATAAAATTGATGAATCCAAAAAATTATAAAATAAGGAAAACCAAATTGGGTGCACCGACTCGAAAGAAAGGGGTCATGGAAAATATAAAGAATCCAATAGTGAAGGTGGACAAGAAAATAATTCTCAAAAACTGGGGAATATCATTCTCAGAATGAGTATCTTTTTCAGAAAATTTCAAGGCCTCAAAAATACAATGACTTTACTATCCCGTAAGAACATCATTTCAAAGCATCAGCCTTGGCTGATTGGTATCATAGAACCCATGGTGAAGTTTTATTGTTTAAAAAATGGTTGACCAGAATTAAACAAAATGTGTTCACATGATAAATAATATTAAGATAGAAAATTTGGAAACCCTTGGGGTGATAAAAGTAAGGATGTTCAATATAATATTTTCTAAATTTTGTCATAGCATATTATAATCAGTCTTGGGTAGGTAACTCCTCTTGTATGATCTCTTTTATATATTATTTTATCTTCTATATTAAAAATAAGAGTCCTAAAGGAGGAAATATATTTAATATCAACTCTAACCAATGTGAACAGAGTGTTCATAATGTAATTTAACTATGTTCTAAATACAAATAAAAATTTTACAGGAAACCTTATTAGAGTAGCCCATATATATTTCCAATGATTCACTGAGTAGTGTTTTTTGATTTATATAAGACTATAAGAAGATTATTTTACACTTTTTTATAACATTATCAATAAGAGGATATCTATTAAAACTGATAGGTCAATTCCTGATCTTGATATCAACTCTTTTTCTTTCTTAATGGTTCCCTAAAAGGCTACATCAATTACCCTAGGGAGTCAAGGAAAGGGGATACCCTCTATTCCCTCCTCTTTTATATAATTAAAGATTAAATTAGTAGATGTCTACAATATGTTATTTATCATGGGAAAATTATACATATTTATTTTTCCCACAACCTCATAGTTCCAACACACATCCTTTATGCCAATGATATTCTTCACTTTTGTGAGGCTACAAATGGATGCACCAACTTCATTAGAAAAATATCGTTCTATTATGAATAGGTATATAGTTAATATATTTCAAAGAAATTGATGGTTATTTTTGGTAAGGGAATTTAAACTAGTAAAAAGGATCCATCATCAATATCTTCAAAGTTAAGCAAGGGGATCTACACTTCTACTATCTTGGAGTACAACTCTTTTATGGAATAGATGGATTAAGATATCATGAAAAAATTTCCAATAAAATCTAATCGCAACTCACTTTTTGGGAATTTAAGACCTTATATCAACATTGAAGGATATTCCTAATAAATTCTCTCATCACAAATATGTTGGTATATTCCTTTCATATCTATAAATGGAAAAGGTAGGTACTTAAATAGTGGTCAATCAAATCAATAATTTTGTGTGGTCGAGTGATATCCGTGAAAGAAAAATTGTATCTATGGATTTGAGGAAATATTTTAAGCTTATGGATATGGGAGGTAGTGGTATAAAAAGTGTCAAATTGTTTAACATATCCCTTTTTTAAATCTATATCCCAAATTTTTTAAATTCAAGCCATGGTTCAAATAAATTCATTATGAAAATACTAATATATTATTTTCATAGGGGTAAACAATTTTACATGGGATTTTTAGTTTAGCCACCCATAAGAGATGATTATACAAAGATAATGATGTACACACTTTGGAAGTATATGTTCTTTAAATTTTTGGAACTCCAATAGGAATAGTTATCCTGTTTTTAATGAATTTTATATACCCTCTATCCTGAATATAATATCCATTTAATAGGAACCCAGACATCTTGAGTAGATGAATTATCTCCTCCCTACTGGTATCAAATAGGAAATTTCTTCCTTCATTTTTAAAAGTTGGATAAGTCCTTATTAATCCCATCGATACTAGGAACCCTGAACCTAAAGTTACACTATTATTATCGATGTGGTGTTGATGACGGCCCACCCAGGTGGATATAGTTCTTTAGGAAATACTTTGTCCCTACCACTAAGAAATTATTTATTTGGAATATGTAGATCAATATGATTCTAACAGATGATAGGATTAAAATGGTTGGATTATATGTGGGATTCTACTTCTTTTACTATCTTAATAATTGTGAGAATTTTCACCATATTTTTTTGGAATTTTTGTCTAATAAAAAGATATGGAATCAATTTGATCCTCTATTTCATTATAAGTTAAAAAATGATAAAATTTTGGATTCATTAATGATCTACCTGATATATGAGTGTTAAACTAATGAAATTTATCTTTTATTTTATTGTCGTTGGTTTTAACTATATATAACAATATATAAATAGTATCATATTTAAAGCGAATATGTTTCCCATTAAAAACATTATTTCAGGTATTATGATTGACATAAAAATGAAATCTAAACAGTAAGTGGGTTATATAAATAACACTATAGAGACATCATCATTACCAAACTTCTAGGGTTCATTGTTATGATTAGAAATCCTTCTTAACAAAAATTCATGAAATGGATTCCTTTAAACACATCATGAATGAATGTCGATATTGATAATAATTCATTAAGAAAACCTAGACCCTCGAGTTGGGGTAGAATTTTAAAAACCAGTAGAGGCTTCATCAAGGGATGATTCTGAAAATTGGTAGCCCCCTTTATTACTCTTGAAGTTGAACTTTTGGTGGCAATCCATTTAATTAAATATTTATGCCTTATGGATGGAATAATTTAGGGATTGAAATTGACTTCTTGTTGGTGGTCAACATATTCTGGTGTAAATCTACATTTTTCCCACTACAAATCAATAAGGAATGGATGGACTATTATTGTAATTGAGAGAAGATACACTTCATTTAATCTCACATATGTAGGGAGGCTAATATAGTGTTCAATTCACTATATAATAATTTTTTAGAGAATGGGACTTCAATTTGGTTTTTTATCTCAATGATGAATTTCTTCACCTTTATCACTCTAATTTAAAGGGTGATGTCCTCACATATCTCTAAATTATATTTATTTTATCTTCACTTTATTTTTTATAAATTTGATGTGAATGGGTATTCTAACCCATTCAATAGACCATCTTGGGATATTCTATCATGTTACATGTTATCAAGTATTATTACTTCTTGTTATTCCAAGATTATAGGATACATACAATATTTATGATAGTTATTTCATGATTATACATATATATTAGTGGTATTTATTTATATTATATATGTGGGTATTAGAGGATATGGTAGATGAGGTTATGAATTGAAACATGTATACCAGCTAAATGCATCGGGGGATCGTGTAGGGGGCTATGTGCAAGGGAAAGTGTAGGGGGCTGGTGCAGGTGGGTGTGGGGTGCTGGTGTAGGAGGGTCTCAAACATGCCCAGTTTCTGTGGGGGTGTAGTGGGGGTAGTAGGATCGTAGTGGGAGGGTGCGGGAGGGGGTGTAGGTGTGGGGGGGGGGGGGGGCAGGTGGGGGTGTAGGTGGGGGAAAGGGGAGGGTGCAAGATGGGGGGTGTGCAGGGGATGGTGAAGGTGGGGGCAATGGGGATGGTGAAGGTGGGGGAATGGTGGAGGGGGAGGATGAGGGAAAGGGGGAGGGTTCTGGTGGGGTACAAGGTGTAGGGTTTAGGGTGCAAGGGGTGTAGGGGTGGGGTGGGTATCAAGGTGTAGGGGTAGGGTACATATGGGTTGTAGGGGGGTTGGGTGAAATGGGCAGGGGGAGGGTGCAGGTGGGCAGCAAGGAGGAGGGTGCCGGTGGGGTGTGGGGGTAGGGGGAGGGTGTAGGTGGGGGGAGGGTGATGGTGTAGGTGGGGTGAAAGGTGAAGGGTGTGCAGTTGGGGTGCAAGGGGTAGGGGGATGGTGCAGGTGGTGTGCAATGTGCATGTGGGGTGTAAGGGGCAAGGGGGAGGGTTTAGGTGGGGTGCAAGGTGCAGGGGGAGGGTGTAGGTTGGGTGAAAGGTGCAGTGGGAGGGTGCAGGTGGGGTGCAAGGTGCATGGAATCAATGAGGTTATGAAAAGATTGTTACTGGTTTTGAGATAACTGTTAAAGGCATACGTTATAACAGTTTGGTATTAGATTCATGTATCATTTATCATGTATAGTTGACACACTGAACACATATATTTAATAAGTATTTATATCTTTATTTTTTCGCATTGTTTCCTTTAAGGTGGTTTTTAATGATGAGGCCAAATCTATCCATTTCCAACGAATGCAGGGATTTTGACATTAGATTTGGGTAAGGTTTCTTCCATTTTTATTCTTTGGCCCAATTTTAATTAGGTTTTTTGTGAATTTTGGGTTACCTATATTTTTGTAGGGTGTTTTGGATATCATTGAGGTGGATTTGAGCATCTTCTTGAAGTTGACTCACTGTGTATGAATAGGAAATAAGATATATAATACTTTCTCCCATTAAATGTATGTCATCCCATGATAGTATGATTACATATTAGAGGTTTGATATGATTATGTATATATATATAAAATGAATATATGTGTCGGTGATAATGGGATTATGCCTGTAAGCATATATATATATAAGGATTCTATTATACATGTTCAATTCTATGCAGACACGTATATAGTGGTTATAGCTCCTTTAAGGTAGGGTCCCTCTCTCAGTCTATTTAATTCTAGAATATTTTAAATTTCATTTAGTTTTATTTTTAATTATTCTTATTTATACTAAATTGAAATTATTGAATAAGTGTTATTTAAGATAATAGTTTCTATTGATAAACAAGTCATGGTTTTCTTAAATAAAGAGGTTTATTAAGTGCTGATGAAAGTTTACTTTATTCCCATATTTTGGTGATTTTTTATTTTTGAATAGGCAGATGAAGGCAAGCGAAAAAAAGAAGATTCGAGTTGCCCTTGACAAATGAAACACATCATGAGGTTGAGGTAGGTTACCTCTGCCTAAAACATTAATTTGAATTATATAATTTCCTGGGTGTTTCAAAAACTCATTTCCATAATTTCGTTATTGTTTTTTAAAAAAAATTCTAATAACCACTAGATCTGTCAAGGAATAATGTGAATATAGACCTTTAAATTATTTATAGACCTTGTTCAAAGAGGCTATCAAATGATAGTAGTTTCTAGATACTAGAATAATAGATCTAAAAACATAAATTGATCACCCTTAGAGACATTCATGATCTCATTCAACTTCCCATTAAATTCACCATAAAAGACACCTACTTAATTTAAGGATCTATTAGTTCCAATACAAAGAATCGTTACATATTCTCTAGTATCATGGAACTCACCCATAATATTCCTCTTGAGATATTTCATAAGGAATGGTGTGAACATATCACACAATAGGGACTGAATCTGTAAGGATACATAATTCAATTTTGAGCCACTCCTTCAAAACTAACTTGATTCAAGGAATTTGGGTTGGTATCTTAGAAGTACCCAAAGGTCTTAAAAATAATTAGAGATTGATTATTACTCTTATGGAATCTGACATTAGAATTTAGTGAAGACATCTACTATTTCATCACTCAATATGACACATATACCACCTTTGAAGTCCTATGGTACTAACCTATACTAAAACCACTAGTTCTTGAATATTTTTTGGTTCCACCTCTCACTAGGTTCTTATTTTCCCATCACAGAACCACATTGTACTAGAATTGTGTTCCTCATCCACCACCTAATGCTAGTTGCAGTTGATAAGGATCCTGAGATATTACCATGAGAATCTTCTTCTTCTCTACACTCCCTGTATTTTTCTTGAGAAAATAATTTTTTCGATTTTTTTAATAGATTTCAAATACATAAATTACGAAATCAAATACTTAATTGTAAAACTTGAAATTAAAACATTTTTGGAAACTATTTTTTGACCTAATGTTCTATCAACAATGGTGTTCTCATTGAGAGGTAAATTTTGTCAAATAAATGTTGGATATGACCAATTAAATTAGTGGATGTTGAAGAATATGGATGTCAATAGTTCCAATAGAGACACATCATCTACCCCAACCTACTCTCATCTTCATATAATTGACTTCTTCCTCAACTAGCTTCTAAACAATCAACCAATTCTTCAATAATCCACTATTTGGATTTCATTTCAAATTTCCCCAAGACATCTGAACTAGTCCCACAACCAAAAATGATCCTCTAGTAGTGTTTTTATGGGAAAAACTAAAGCAAATAGCTAATTCAAATAGATTTTGTATTTAACATGGATAAAAGGATTAAAACATTAGCATGTATTATTTCTATAATTTCTAGAGAAACCATAACATCCATGTTTAAATTGTACATTTTCCTCATCAAGAATTGAATATTCATTCCAAAATTTGTCAACTTATAGGCCTTTGATGTGATCTTTCCATAATATTTCTCTTATTTTATTCTCAGTGATTTATCTCTTAAACTATTAGATATTTCCAATATGTATGCACCATGTAATTTTTCTAAATAGAATTTCAAATAGGCATATTTGATTTGGAATTTCCTTTATTTCATTCTGGATGTACAGTTTTTAATAGTGGTATCTCAAAGCTAAAAAACTAGACTTGCATGTTATGCATCACTTATGTTCAAAACCTTATGTTTAGAAATGATATTCACTTTCTTCTAATTATTGTAAAAATCACCACTACAATCAAATATATTTATATCTGGATCCTCAGAGTAGTTATTACCACACCACAAAACCTCCAATGTAGTCATATTAGGTAATGAAATATGCAATTGGGCTCTAAATTCTCCTAGAACCAATAGATAAAACATTTATTCATATTTACATAGACATTTAAATGATTTTGGAACCTAATAAAAAAAATACAGTATAATGAAAATACCCTTATTCAATATAAAATAATTTATATATATGATAAAACTCTTTTCAGTGCATTGGTCTTGATCCTCTATACATTCCATTTGATCCCAATCCTTTTTGTTCTCAAAACACAACAATTTAATGAACCTTGCTGTATCCTTTTTAGATTCGCGTCCCTCCCTACATCCTTCCACAACATTGAGATATTTATATACATATGTATTTTACATAGGTTTTCTCTTCAAACAAATAGGTTTCATAAATTTAAATGTTGTTCATTGGAATAGAAACTTTATAGGAGACTATTGAAATTTCATATTTTAAATGAAAGCATTTTACACCCCAAAACACATAGAAATAATCCAATATGTGAGTGATTACAAGAAAAAATAGTAGTAACTTGCATTTATGTTACTATATTAATATACTAATGCTCCCAATTTTTCATCTTGGACTATAGTGTCGAAGAAAAAGATAGATCATTGTGACTAGTCAGTTAAACAGGATCATGTGCTAGTTCAAACCCCTCTTTCTACTTCTTTCACTATATTATTATAGGCTCTAAATTCCAAATACCACCCAGAGTTTATGTTTCCTTGGTAGATTAATTTTATTCTTTTGTTTGAGTAGTCATAGCCTCTAATTATTCCACCACTATACCTCTGATTCTATTAATCGACACTACTTTGAAGTGAATCCAGGTAGGCCCTTTCTTTTTTTGATCAAAAAAGAAAAAACAATCACAAGGAATTCCATGCATAATTAGTTATTACATCAATAAAATCATCATTTCTTGTGTTTTTTGTTTTGATAAATGTTCTTATGTTCTTCCAATAAAGTATAACCACATACCAGACACCAATTTTAAATGGATTGTTTTTGGGTTGATTTCATCTATTGTGCGAGTAGATAACTACTCCAACTATTTTGGCCATTATTCCACTATTAATTCTCCTCCAAAACTATATGGATGAGATCATGAATCTACATGGGGTTTTTGACTGGGGGGTCTATCCATGTGGGGTGAGTAGTGGGGGTGTCCACTAGTGTTGGTGTAAGGGGGTCCAACAGGGGTGGTGCAGGGGGTGTGTGCAAGGGGACATGGGTGTGCAGTGGGGCTGTCTAGTAGGGGTGGTGCATGGGGGGTCCAGTAGGGGTGGTGCAAGGGGGAAGTGGGGTGTGCAAGGGGACAAGGGGTGCCAGAGGCTATGCAGGGGGTACAACAGGGTTAGTTCAAGTGGGGTCCAATAGGGGTGGTGCAAGGGGACAGGGGTGCAAGGGGGGGCTGTGTAGGGGGTACAGTAGGGTTAATGTAAGGAGTGGTGCAGGGGCGAGGGGTCTAGAAGGGGCTGTCCCACATGGGTGGTGCAAGGGGTGTCCAGTAGGGGTGTAATGGGGTTTGTGTGAAAGGGGAAAGAGGGGTGAAAGGGGGCTATGTTGGGGTGGTGTCCAGCAGGGGTGGTGAAAGGGGTGTCTAGTAGGGGTGGTGCAAGGGGGGTCTAGTCGGGGGGTGGGATGTCCCATAGGAGTGGTGCAAGGGGTGTCCAGTAGTGGTGTGTCGGGGGGTTTGTGCAAGGGGACAAGGGGTGAAAGGCGGTTGTGCGGTGGTGGGGGTGTCTTTCTAGGTGGGGGGTGTTCAAGGGGGAATGTTTTCCAGGTGGGGGTGTTGTCTGGGGGGGTGGTCTTTCTAGGGGGTGTCTGTCCAGGGGGTGATGGTTCTGTCTAGGGGGGATGTATAATAAGGGTGGTGAAAGGGGGTCTAGTTAGGGGAAGGGGTGTGCAGTGGGGTTGTATAGGTGTGGAAGGGGACTGAGGGTGCAGGGGGGAGTAAGGGATGTGTAAGGGGGCTGTGCAGGGGGGGGGGGCTGTTGTCCAGGGGGTGTATGTCCTGGGGCGTGCAACTGTCCAGGGGATCGGGGGTGCAGGGGGAGCAAGGATTGTGTAAGGGGGATATTGTAGGGGGGTGTTGTCTAGGGGGTGTCTGTCCAGGGGGTGCTGCTGTCTAGGGAGGGTTTCTGTACAGGGGTGGGGGTCTCTGTCTAGGGGGGTGCAGTCCATGGGGGTGTCTGTCCAGTGTGGGGAATATTAATGGGGGTGTCTATCCAAGGGGGTGGGGGTTCAATCCAGGGTGTCGGGGTCTATCCAGGGGGGGTGTCTGTCCAGTGGGTGTCCAGTTGGGGTGGTTCAAGGGGGTCCAGGAGGGGGGAGGGGTGTGCAGTGGTGGTGTGAAGGTGTGGAAGGGGGTGTATGGGGGGTGAAAGGGATTTGTAAGGAGAGTTGTGCAGGGGGGGGGGTGTTTAGGGTGGGTGTTGACCCAGGGGGTGGGGTGGGGGCGGTGTCTAGGGGGGTGTCTGTCTAGGGGGTGCTAGGGGGTCTTGCATGGGGTGTCCAGTAGGGGGGTTACAATGGGGGTACAGTAGTGGGAATGGGTTTGCATTATGGGTGTGCAAGGGGGTGTGTGCAAGGGGACTGAGGGTGCAGGGGGGGCTGTGCAAGGGGGGGTTACTATCCAGGGGGTGTTTGTATAGAGGGGGAGGGGTCTGTTCAGGGGGTGCAGTGGGGGTGTCCACCAGGGGTGTTCAAGGGGACATGAGGTACAAGGGGTGTGTAAGTGGGGGGCATGGGGGGTTGTTCCAGGGGGTGGTTCAATGGGGCCAACACCAGCTGAATGGTGCTGGATTTTTTAGAAAATGTGAAGACCAATAGCCATTGTTCAAGCCCATGGCTATTGTTCTATGGACACGGTTTTGAACCATGGCTATAGATGATTGTAGATTTTAGCCTTTTTCATTGTTCTTAAAATGTGGCTATAAGGTTTTAGCCATAGTATGAATGGTGGCTATAGGGTTTACCCTATAGTCACACCAATACCAGCCACAATTGAGTAAAATGTGTCTATAAACTATAGCCAGGGTTTCTGGACCTATAACCATGATTTAAAATCATCTCTATAGCCTTATTTTTTAGTATTGTTAGAATCCCTCAAACGTATCCATTGGTTTTGTGTATTTTTATTGGGTAATGACAAGATTCCCATCCTTGGATTCATCAAGGTGCTTATTTGGATGCATAGGCTATGAACAACTTGTCATGTGACTATATTATCATTATTATTGTTACTATTATTGATCCTTTTAGTATTTTGATTGTATTTTTACCTCCTTTATCATAGGCCTATAGATTAGGAAGAAGCATGTATGGTTGTCCATGTGTCCCATAATGAATCATTCCTCATCATGGTTTTTATATACATCATCAACCTTACCTCCCATATTAATTATACATGTTTAGTTCATCATTTTATACTCATTAATAGTATTTTATTAGACTCCATTGGTGGTGACCTACTGATTTTGGCTCACACCCTATTTGTTTAGGTATTTTTTTACCCCTAATTGATATCATGACTACTAATTTGGACTTTTTTCATGGCTCTTCCTCTTGAAACTTCATGGATTTGAATTGGAATGGGAGTAGTGGATGAGAATGTACTGTTGACGCCTTTCTATGTTGGATTATTTTATTCATTCTCTATTTTATCAGTTATCCCTATTTTATGTATCATCTGATTTATGTTGAATTCCATTTTTTGTGGGATTTTAATGTTTATGTATGGTTATTTATTTAGAACTGGTCAGGTTGTCTGTCATTATTACATATTATTTATTATTATCTTCCACTACACTCTATTATTTTCTCTCCTACAAAATTTCATATTTATCTGGAGGTTATATTATCACAACTCTACCAACTTATTACCCATGATGCCAGTCTGAAACCTATGGTCTATGGTGAGGTACGCCTGAGGCTAGGTGGCTACTTGGTTTGGGTTACTTGTGAGTGGACCAACCCCAAGGTTTCCCAATATTATTAGTTAAAATATATGTACATAATTTTATTTTTAGTCATGTAGTAAAATTATTTAAAATGATTAATCATAACTTATGAAAAAGGAATTTAAAATTAGTATGGTGGGAGAGTTTAATTTAATTTATTAATTTTAAAATTTATCAAAAATAAATTAAAAATAAATTAAATAAATGTAAGTAAATTATTTATTTCTGTAAAATATTTTGTCTTGAAAATACTAATACTATTGAAACTCCAATGTGTACTAATATAAAACTAAATTTGGATGAAGCTGGTAAAATGGTTGATGATAAGTTATATAGAGGTATGATTGGTAGTTTTAATTATCTTACTACTAGTAGACAAGGAATTATGTTTTCTTTTTTCATCTATTAAAGGTTTCAATCAATCTCAAAATAATATCATCTAACTACAGTATAAATTATTTTTAGATATTTAATATATACATTATTTATATATCTAAATTATCTAAAAATAATTGTTCGAATTGAAATCAATATACCAATACTGATTTCAGAAGGTGTAAATAAGAGAGTAAAAGAACATCATGTAAATTTCAAATTTTTTGAATGTCTCTAGATTTGTGGACTAGTAAAAAGAATCATTTATTTTTTATTTTCAACTACTAAGGTAGAGTATATTACTACAGGCAGTTGGTATTCACAACTGTTGTTGATGAACAACAGACTTCTAGAATTTGGACTAAATTTAAACAATATTCTTACCTTATGTGATAGTAATAGTGATATTCATATTTTTTAAAAATCATACGAGTCCCTAAAATACTACAAATATTGATATAAGGAATCATTTTCGAGGATATAATTTCCATAGAGGGGATGTGTCTTTAAAATATTTTAATAATAAATACCACCATGTTGAACTTTTTACTAAACAACTTCACATAGTTAGTTTTTTGGTTATAATAGAGAAGTTAATTATATTTAATTTGAATTATTATTTTTAATATTTCTTGATTAATAAATGATTAATATTATTAATTTTTTATTAATTTATTTTAATGGTTTAATTTTTTTGATTATCTTTTTTAAAAAATTAATTTATTCAAAATATTAATTTCATATTTTTTTAAATATACTTTTAAATTTTAAAACCTCAAAATGAAAACATTGTAATATTTTATTAGGAATCCAAAATAAGGCTTTAAACAATCATATTTAATATCTTGCTCTCTCCCACCATTGATCTTATGTAGTTTATTCATCAAAATCTCTCAATCTCTCTTGAACCCTAATTTCAAAACATTAGAACTTCTAAATCTTGAAATGTATAAGATTAAGAGAATTGGTAAATCTATACCATGTGGAATGAAGTAGTAGAGAATATATATTTCAAAAATAAAATTTCATTAAGGAATATTCAAGGGTTTTGAGTGGCTCCTCTGGATGAATCTACTGTTGAATCAATCATTATGCATCCAAGTCCTGGATTTCATTTTTTATGTTTGGAATACAAAGTAACTCTTTGAGAAGGAATTATAGGATTTTTATGACCAAGAAATTTTCATTTTTGGTTATTTATAATATATTTATTCGTAAAATAAATGAAAATAATGAATTTTAAATCCCAGCCATAGATATTTCCATGATTTTTCACTACCCCCATGTATGTGTTTTTAAAAAAAAATTAATATTGATAGGGGTGAAATTTTTATGTCTAATTTTTTAATTTCATTATTTTTTGGAACCTCCAGAATTAGAATAGTTTTAATAAATGATTTAGAGCCTCACCAAACACTTATGGTCAACTTCAAATAAATGGTAATTGTTCAAATGATAGATTAGTGGGATCAAATTATTTACCATGACACGTACTGTATTTTTTATGCTATGAAATAACATATTGTATATATCTAGGTTTATGTTGAGGATTATGCATCACTATTTTTAGAATTAATCAAGTATATAATATTACAAATATAAAAGTCTAGTGGATCCTTTTCATTTTATGTAATTAATGGTTCCTGACATATATATAAACATGAGAGGTCAACAAATAAATATTTTATATTTTGAATGGTTATAATTTTTGGAGTTTTCTGGAGAACAACCAAGGGTATGTTAATTCCCATTATTGTTGAAGATGATGACTAACATATATCTCATACTCATGGTGTGATAAGAAGTTAAATGTTATTTAGTTCACTATAAATTCCTATAGAATATGTTTTAGAATACATTGTTGAAGGAGTAGTAGGTGTAGCTTAAGAACATACAGGTTACGTTGGAGTGTATGTTAAAGAAAAGAAAATTTTAGCTACTACAGGGAGAAAGAAGGTTGTAGATGAGAATATCCATGCTTGGTTAGGGGTGTTCTATAGTTTCTAAGATCTTTTTAAGGTCCTTATAAATATAATATTATCATAGTTCGCATTCTCAAACCAAGAAGAAGTTAAGAGAATGTAGATATACTTGAAGCTTTTTTGGTTAAAGAAGTAAATCAACATGTTTTTATTAGAATATGTTTGAGAGGGATGTTGTTATAGTTTCTTTTTAAAGAATATTTATATAAGATACTATAGGGAAAGATGGGTACATGGGTAATGATAAGGAATATGTTGTGGATAAATAAAATCCCATGAAGAAATTGAAACCACCAACCACAGAAAAAAATGATTTTATTGATAATTAAGTAGTTTATTTAGTTTATAATCCTTGTATAGGACAGATGGGGGGGGGGGGTATGGTCAGAAGACTGATGTTCTTGGAGAATTATCATCTTTATCTGGAGTAGAGATAGAAGTTCCATTAGTTCAGTTGGTTGTGGCTAGCGAGCCTTTAAGAATACATGAAATTAAATCATCATATTATATTGATAAATTTTATGAGTCAAGGAACCACTCTCTTACCATGGGTGTGATTCTATGTTAAATGTGTTGAAATATGATTTTACGAGATTAAAGGGAGAACATGAGAGGTATCGACAACTAGTTTTTGATTTGATAATTTCATATGTTCCTTGAAAAACATTTGAATCTCCCATAGATCATTTTTAATGTATAGAAGAAAGATTAATCTCAAGAATATATATTGATACTTATAGTAGGGAAATGGATTATGAAAAAAATTAGAGTTGAATTAGTTTCTATGTCTAATTTTAGAGATATTAAATTGTTTCTGGAAAACCAATTTGAATTTGTAAGCAATATAGAGAACCATGGATGGGGTTCCACTTCTAGTGAAGTAGTATCTCCAAATTTGTTTAGAATATTTGATTATTTCACCATTGTTTTATATAATTAATTATTAAATTCATATTTTATTGTGAGATAATACTCCACTAAAAAATCCCTTAAACAATAAGTATGAAATTATTTTAATGTTAAACTCTGTAGAGCCTAGTGTTTGAGGTTGGTCAACAAGTTGGGTGAAATGATGGACATGTTCAATATTCTAATAAAGTGCATTATATTCAAATTTTCATCTATTTAAAGTTCTCATGATGTTAAAATAATCAAGGATATTTCTTAAATATTTGTATGCCCTTAAAAATCAACATTTTTATCTTTTTATAAATGATATAATGTTTTTTCATCTGATTGTCAATGGTTTCATGGCATCAGAATCATTTTTAGATGGATCTAAGCCTGAACCCTATTCTATTCCTCTTAACCCAATACAAAGCATGTTCCAAAATTATTTTCTAATCCATTAATATTAATGAAAAGAAATTGTTTTATTATATTATGTTATCTATTATATTCTCTTTTTATTTACTACTTTTTAGTGTTTTATGATCCAAGGTCTTGTTCGATTTTAAGGATATATGTATCATTGTATTAAAATAACATTTAATTTTAGTTTTCCACAACATATAATGTGTTTTATTCCATTTTTATACATTATTTTTTATATTAAAAAATGGGGATAAAAAATTTTAGACACAACATTCTACAAATAAACAAATTATATATCACATTACATGCTTTGGAGAATCCTAAATGTTTAGTGTCTTTAGATACTAGATATATAAAATGGGTTTCATCGACATATCTGATAATCCATTTCTCATTTAGTACCCTTCAAGACTCCTCAAATTTAATCCAATTATTTTATATCACTAGGAAAAAAACAGAAAAAGTGAGAACTCAAATACATAGTAAGGATCAACATGATAGATAAAAATGGTCAAGAACAAACCCAAGTCGACCCTGAACCGGTCATCCAAGATGATCCCAGGAAAGGAATGAGAGGTTCTCCAAATCCTCTGGGGCCGGGGAGAAGAACAAAAGCATCAATAAAGTACCACAAGGGAACGATTTTTTCCAATAAAAAAAACATAAACAAAACAGTTGCAAGAAAGTGCATAACACTCAAAAATATAATTAAGACTGAACTAAATATCCTTTTAACGGGAAACTAATACTACATATAAAATACACAACTATACTAACAAAATAGGAAAATAACTATTTCCATTTGACCCCATGGTTTACTCCCCAACAAAATGATCAAATGTCTCCCATGGTGAATGCACCCATGCTAAAACATACACAATGAATAAAAACCAAAAAGAACTATAGGTGTGATTTTAAAACATAGTAGGATAGAATGATATTCTATTCCCCAATGAGCTACCTTTAAAACAATATAAATATACATTTCATTTTTGAAATATAATTTATAAAATTAGGTATTTTATATATTTTACTCAAAAGAAAAGTACAACTAATTTCCCCTTTCTATTTCCAAAACCAATGTCCTAACATTAGAGAGATATTAGAATTTTCAAGGGGAGAGGGGTGTTTATATTTCAATATACACAAAATACAATAAAACACTTTTCTTGAAAATAAAACAATTTTCCAAAAACCATATTAAAATAAACACACCACTTTCCTACACAAACACTGAAAAATCATTACTATATAAGCTATAGAAATAACCATGCCAGTATCTCAACATCAATGAAAATGACGAAAGAAACATACATAGGTGAACCCGGTAGATCAAGAATAATCTAGAAGACAATAATAAATGAGAATCCATACCTAGTATAATTCCACACATAATAAAATCAAAAATCTCATTATTCTCGGCCACCCTAACTCAGGACAGACCAAGGGTAAACCCCATAGCAACAAACCCAAACATATATCTGCTTACTATGGGCCACTTGTCAGAACACCGAATACCAATGCAACAATATATCTTAGAATATTCTCTTAATATGATAGTTTCCTATGTCTCAGGTGTAAAAAATGGGTGAGCCAATTGATTCTAGCCGAGAATCAAATCGCATATATATAATAATAATTCCCATAAAGTCTCACCATGAGTCACCCTAAGACCATTCTCATGCCTTAAAATATAACAATTATAAAGGGATCCAATCAAAGAACCATGATAATGGATCCCGAGAATATTTCTACAAGGACCTACCACCCATTTCATGAAATCATGGCATGAGAAATACCCAACAAGAGTTTTCATAACAAACACTTTTCACTAATTTCATTCAATGGTCAAATGAGCCCTTAAAAATTCACAAACAAACCATTATATAAAAATGAAAACACATTTCAAAAATGGTGTGAAGTACACCATTTCAACTCAATAACATTTATAAAAATTCTTTAAAACATTTACAACACACATTTAAACAAAGCGAGTTTAAACAAAAATTTTAACTAGGATATATTTCAATATTCCACACTAAAATGATTTAAAAATCCACAATTACTTTTTATTATAATTTAAATCCATTTAAAACTCTATAGAAATCCCACAAAATCCATGTTTGACTTGATATATAATCATTACCAAATCCAAACCTCATTTTACATCCCAATATCTACTTATTAAATCCAGTCGAGAATTTAACGGAATAATATGCATGTTCAAATTAGCTAAACTAGATCAATTAAGTCGGAACATGGTCCAAAGTACCATTTTCACAAAAAAAATAATCTAAATATTGAAATACGGTATTTATCACATTAATATGATTCAAAAATCTTGAAATTAGTGTTTCTTAAATTGATGTGGAAAGTACAAGAGAATTTCTACTTCAAATATAGGGTGCGATAATAAATCAAACAGTAATTTGATCCTTGTGGGTTCTAATACCCTAAACCTACCACTATAAATTCTTAGTGAACAAGAACACCAAACATAAATGAAGATAAATAAAAAAATGTTAACATGACCCTATGTGAAGAGAATACGGGGTAAGGGGATAATAGAGGGAGGGGAAGTCACACTGGCAGGGGCCGCATTGGAAGGTGTGTGCCGATAAGGGTAGTCCTCGACAGAGAGGGTTCTTGAAAAGTGCATTAGTAGGGTGGGTCGCTAGAGGTTCATAATGAAAAATGGGAATGGTATGTTATTGGGGGAGAGTTACACTAGACTAAGGGGTTCACACTAGGGGTTCTATCTGGAAATCATGAGAAGGGGAAGTGGGCCACGACTAGGGTTGGATGTGTCGATGGAGACTAGGCCAAAAGAGGAGGTGGTCTTTGGAAAATGGAAATAGTCCACCTAAGATGGGGTGGGGTGATGGTAGTAGGCCGATAGGACAAAAAATGAGAGATGTGGTGGCTTAACATATTAGTAAGGGAGAGGAGTGGAAAGGATGATTGAAACCCCCAAAAATTATAAACAACATAAAAAATCCATAATACCAATTATAAATTTATAAAATTTTTAACTCTATAACAACAACAAAAACAATAATAATATAGAAATAATAATAAAAATAATATACCAATAATAATAATATTGCAATTATAATAATTTTCACAATAAAAATAAAAAATCATAATAATATTTTCCATTTTTAATAACAATAATAATAATATAAATACAATAAGTCTCTACAATAATTATATAAAACACTCACTTAACTTAATTTATTTATTTTTTAATAACTTAATTTTATTTATTTAATGCGTGAGAAAACCATGTGGTTATCCCACACGGCTCATAAATTCTTTTTAAAATAAATAGATAATGAGAGTTTTTTGAAAAATAATGATGATAGTTAATTCATTTTTAATAACAACAATATGAATAACTATTTTAATAATTATTATAATAATAATAATTTTAATAATAATCATCATTTCATTTTAATAAAAATCATATAAACAATAATTTTTTTAATGATATTATTATTAACATTTAGTAACGATAATAATAATAATTATTTTATTTTATTTTTTGAAGAGAGGCAGGTCGTGTAGCTTCCTGGGCGAAGCCACATTATTTTTAAATAGTGATCTACCCATGTGTCAGATGAATTCAAACCCAAAATTCACATTTTTCAATAAAAAATCAAAAATGTAAACTAGGTCCCTACCGAAACCCCGATAAAATTATTCAATGTAATGAAAATAATAAAATAAAATAATTTCATAGGTCAGGTTGTGACAATTCTCCCTTCCATAATGTTTTCTGCCCCCTGAAACCCACAACACATTTCATCGGATTAATCAACACTTTAGAATTCCACATCGACCTGGTCTAACCCCTTAATTTGAGAACATTTCACTGACCACCAATAGAACATATCCACAATGCCCAAATTGAGACCAGAACCCACATCCACTTCCTAAGAAAAATAGAAAAGTTCAAACCACCACATCCACAATAAATCCAAAACAATATTGTTGCATCTTCTCTTAAGAGTCAAAATATTTACCAAAACCAAGGGGGAAATTGGAAAATCAACAGCTTTAGAGGAAGCCACATTAAAAAGATCAAATCAAGTCACAACCAAAAATATATCACCAATAAATGGGAGGCCCAAATGGACTCCCCACCATTAGAGAAAATCTAGAACCTGATAATTATTAGGAGAAAACTCAATGAGACATGTAGTGGTCTCTCCACCATATTAACCAACTAAACAACCAAATGATAATTTAATATGATTCCAAAATTAGGCCCTTTCCACCTAGGCCTATCAACCCTAGCCGAAAAGGAAGGAAAAAGAATATTTAAACTACCCGCTTCTGAAGGGAGGGTACACGATTTTAGACAAAATTTCTCACATATACCAAAAACCCTCACCACATGGGGTGGGGAGGGAAGGGACCTAATTATTGGACCATTGAACCACCTTCTACAAAAACCTGCCACTTTTCACCTAAGTAAGAGTAAGATTCAATATCAAACCCATTCACATGGGAAATCCACACAAGGACCCTGACCCGAAACTCACATCCAAGAAAGAATATATACAAAAATTGTATACAGGTAAATTCCACCATGACCTTTGCAACCATAGGAAATTTACAATGTAGGAGAATCCACAATAGAAATGTTATAACTTTCTCACTGTACTGATATAGGGGAAACCTTAACCAAACATCTTAATCCCATGGGGTTATAGAATTAATTCTAGCTTCACTCTGTGGCCTTATGGACGGAGATCTGATGGATGAAGCATCTTCTACCTCATATTTAGGTTTTGATAATCCAAATAAGAAACATACCTCATTTAATTTTAAAAATTAAAGGATATAATTTTGAAATGAAAACCACACAGGCATTGAAAACAAGTTATCGTCAAAAAGCCCACGACATTCCCATAAATTTCAAAACCCAAAACACCATCAGTATAAATACTATGATAGGACATCCCTTACACTAGAAGAAAACTTAAATTTGAAATTTTAATGAAAAATCCAACAACACATCACTTATGAGAATTTCTTCCAAGACTCTTTCTAGAGACACCCAGAAAGAATCACCGCAAGTGACCTAAGAATCCACAAGCATGGTAAGGATTCAGATATTTTTTACGTGATAGCCTTTTGTGACCCGGCTTGCCACACTAATAAGACATGTGGATCCATCACTCTAAAGAGGTTGATGAAAGATATCAAGGTATTTTTATTCCATGACTTTATCCATCAACCATCAATCGCTTCCTAATATTTTTTCCAAAATATGCACCACTAATAATTTAAATTGAAAGAGGGAAGACTACTTCGAGAACTGCTACCATCATTACTTGACATGAAAAGCTTATCTCACCACATTAGTAAACAAAGTTAGGTTGGACTCTGACACCTTTGAATAAATATCGAGATGAAGACCTGCCTTGAAACATTATGCCTTCATGGAGTCATATGTGGCATAAACTGAATCATAAGGGACTAGATGCACAATTCGCTAGAAATAATCCAATATTGATCCATAACCCTGCTGCTAAAAACACATCTTCATCCCCTTTATTACCCATTATTTCTCATTAAAATACTTATGAATGAACAAAGACTTGAAAAAAAATCAAGTAAGATCTTCATGGGGCTTGATTCGAGACACTAACATTAACTACATCCACGGTGAACCTTCAAGAATGAAGGTTTCAAACATGACCTTCAAAAACTCAAAAAACTCAATGTGGTAAATGTACCATTTGATCTTTCACATCCACTCCCCCTCTATGGAAGGGTCTTATTGAACATAAAAGAGATGTGGATATAGCTTCCAGAAATCAATCATAAAATCATTAGGTTTATCAACCGCACTACGATCAACAATTCAATATTTATTGTAACAATTACTTAACAAGAGAAAGTCAATAACCAAATCAAAGTCAACTAAAAAAGAAAAACCCTTAATATCAAACACTTCATAAGTTAACATATTTAAAAATAAGATAACAAGACATTAATAACAAAAAACATCTATTTTTGAAATTCACCAAACACTTTTAGATAAAATAAAAATTCTTAAAATCAAATTTTTTTTATTCAAACAATTTTCAAAATTCAACGGAGAACCAAAACAACACAAAAATGGAACTACTGTTAATGGGTGACTTGACCATATGGTTGGTGGCCATATTCCAAACACACCACCGACATGGAGAGCCTTCTAGGATCATGCCCCTATCTTTATATGTCTTTCTAAGACATACGAGCTCAAGGAGACCATTGGCCCAACCACCTTGTCATACCCCAATCACCAAATAATCCCAAAAGACCAATGAAACATAAAAAACCATATATCCATCAGAAAACTCATGATTAGAATAGGAATGAGTGATCAAAAGTCTTCCCAAAACAACCTCTCGAGCCCTGATAATCCTTCTCCATCTACCTTTAAATCCCCAAATATAAATAGGCACTCTGAAAAGTATGGTTTGCTAAGACCCAACCCGGGATTTGATACCATTTCATCACGAACCTACCTAGGTCAAACCTAAATCAGTCACTCAAGCCGATATGGGGGAAGGCCCAATTGGAATTCCCAATCCTCTTGCTATTGCGATAATCACCAAGGAATCAATAGAGTACAACAATGGAATTATTTCACCCAATAAACAAAACAAAACCTAAATAGTAAAGAGAAATTTCAGGTAGTTGTAATATATTAAAAATATTTAATTGAATATCCTTTAATTGGGAAAATGAAAATATATATAAAATAAACAACCATTATAACTGAATTGGACAACCAGTATCTCTGTGTGACATCTCGAGTCACTCTCCAACTCAACAATCAAGAATCGCCCCCAAGGCGAACACACCCAAGGTAAACACACCCAAGTTGGATCCTACAGAAGGAATAAAAATAGAAAAGAACTATATGCATTAGTATTAGAACTCTCTTGGCTAGATAGATATTATATTCCCCAATGCACTGCCTTTAAAAAAAAGAAACATAAATTTCAAGATTCAAATAAAATTTATAAAAGTATGTATTTCTATATATTTTACTCAAAAGAAAAGTAAAACCCATTGTGCTTTTTTATTTCCAAATCTAAAGTCTTACCATAAGTGAGATATTATAATTTTCAGGGGGAGAGGGGTTTCCATATTTCAATATGCACAAAATATTACAAAACACTTTTTGTAAAAAAACAATTTTCCAAAAAACCACTTTAAAATCAAAGAACCACATTTCTACAAAAACACTGCTCACAAATTACTTCAAGGGAAATGGAAATAACCATACCAGTATCTAAACAACACTACAAATGACATGAGAAACTAACATAGGTGAACATGAGAGATTGAGAATAATCCATAAGAAACTAATACATGAGACTCCATCCATATTAGAATGCCACACATGATGAAATAAAAATACTCAATATGATCTGCCACCCTAACTCAAGATAGACCGAGGGAAAACCCCATAGTAATAAACAGAAACATATATCTACCTACTATGGGTCGTGGGACAATACATAGACTGCTAGTGTAGTAATCATTTGTAGAATATTATTTCAATATTCCAGGTTCCTATGTCTTGTTTATTAAAAAGGGATGATCCAACTAATTCAATATGAGCATCAAATCGCATATATATAATAATAATTCACAACAAGTCCCACCCTGAGTCTTCCCTACGACCATTATCATTCCTTAAAATAAAACAATTATGAAGGGTGCCAATAGAAGAACCATAATAATGGATCCAGAGAATCCCCTAACATGGACCTCCCACCCAATGTAAGAAATAGAGGTATGAGAAACACCCAATGATGGATTTCGTGATAAAAACTCAACACTAATTTCACAAAATGGCCAAATAGGGCCTTAAACATTCACAAATAAACCCTCATATCAAAATGAAAAAAACCTTTCAAAAGTGTTGGAAAGCACACCATTTCTATAAAAACAATTATAAACATTCTTTAAAACGTTTAAATATCACATTCGAAACAAAAAAAAATTACATGAAAATTCCTACAGGGACATCATTAAATATTCAACGTTAGACTGGCTTAAAAATCCACAATTACTTTTCATTTAATTTGAAACCATTTAAAACAATATTTAAAAAACCCAAAATCTTCATTTCACTTGATACATAATCATTGGAAAAGACAAAGCTCATTTTACATACCATTATCCACTAATAAAATCCAACTGGTTGTTTAATGGAACAATAGGCAAGTGCAGATTAGATAAACAAGCTCGATTAAGTCAAAAACAGGTCAGAGTACCATTTCAAAACAAATAATTTAATAAAAATATCAAAATACAATATTTATCATGTAAATACGGTTTAAAAAGTTTGAAATTATAGTTTCTTGAATTTATGAGGCCAGTGCAAGGTAATTCCTACCTCAAATACATGTTATAAAAATAACTCTAACCGGAATTTTCTACTCAAAGATTCGAATACACTAAACCCTCCAATATAAAATATTATTCAATAAAAAACCCCAAACATAAATGAAGATAAGAAAAAACAATATGTGAACATGACCTTAGGAGAAGAGAATAAGGGGTCATGGGATACTAGAGGGAGCGGAAGTCACACTATCAGGGAGTCGTGCTGGAAGGTGTGCACCAGTAAGGGAAGTCATTGGAAGGGAGGGCACTAGAAAATCATAGTTGAAGGGTGGGTCTCTAAATGGTCATGTGGTTCATTGGGAATGTTTCACTTCAAGTGGGTTTGCGGGAATAAGGTATAAGGCCCCGGCCTTAAACCTTACTTAATATTGAAATAAATGAATAATTCACATTCAGGATCTTTTCAGGTTTAGAGTTTTAGAGAATTAGAACATAACTATTACATCTCAAAACATTACAATGTAGACACTTCTACTATGATTCCATAAAATAATAACTCTTAAAAAGAAACATGTATACTTCCATGTTTTAGATAGCCTGAATTTCCCTTGATCCCATCCTTGACCCTAATCCACATTAAGTCTTGTGAAAAACATTTCAAAAATACATGGGGTGAGCATAAAAAGATCAGTAAGGGATACACAAAGAATGAAAACTGTTAGTTTTTCAAACATCAAGTAAACCATGTATAAATTTATCAAAGTAATACCTTCACCTTCATGAAGTTGTAAAAACTCTTCACTGAATAAAATATCATTACTTACCTTTTTGTAACCAAAGGATTACCAGAAAACCCATATAAAGAACACATAACATATAAAGGTAACTTGGGACATAAACATACTTAAGTGGAATAACCATACGGTCGACTTCCACACATATCACTTAATGGAATAGCCATACGGCCAACTTCCATACATACTTAAAGGAATAGCCATACGGTCGACTTCCATACCCAATGCATTGGAGGTTATATCATAACCACCCATCCTGGTATTCACGACACCACCCGTCATATGGTTTATCACGTAACCACCCGTCAAATGTCCATGTACCAATATCAAATCATAAAACATAAAACCTATATAAAGTAATGATAACATTTCCACATTTCAATCACAATATATCATTTAAATATATTGACATAATAGAATCCTTTATCAAAACCATTTTCAATACCAAAATACATAAAAGAGTATATGGTATTAATTTTATTTTAAAAACATTATGGCTTGTTGAGGAAGCCAAAGACCAAATAATACTCGCGGTGGTGGAAAAGGTCGTTGTCACCGCGTATGTTAAAAAAACATTGCTTTTTGTCGTTTAGTAAAACGCTTCGTAGAAAAAGATTCCTTTTGTTTAAAAGTAAAAGTAAAAGGGGTTTATACCTCGTATTAAAGAAAGTTGTGTATAAAACGAAATACGCCTCAATGAAAGGAGATTGAGATGAAGTCCCTTACCTCGGGTCCGACTTGACTTGATCGTTCTTTAACGTCCTAAATAATAAACATGAGTTAATTAATATTAGCTTAAGAAAATTTTTCAAGTTCATTATTCCTTTTATATCACTTATTTCCATGTTATAAACATTATGTAACCATTTAAGTTAACAATGTTTGTTTTGTCGATATTTGATTCTTAAGTCGAAAGTGGACTTCTTACAATTACATGTTGTTCGTGTGGTCAAAGGTTCTTTATATCCAGAATGACATTCCTAATTTGGATATCATATATATCATATATATCCAGAATATACATGTATTTATAATATTACATAATCATTTAGAGGTAATAAATGAAATGCACCGTTCATGGAGACGGTAAGCCGTACGTACGCATGAACGCTACTTTCATTTCTTTGTCATATTAATGGAATAAAAACTAAATGAGAGGTATGTATATTTTAATTCCAGAATTATATTCATTATTTATATGTATCATTCATCATATATATCCATTATATACATGTACGTATAATAGTACATTACATTTGGGGATAAGAAATGAAATGAACCGTTCATGGAGACGGTAAGCCGTACGTACGTATGAACGCTACTTTCATTTATATTTCATATTTTTATGGAATGGAATAATAATGATATAGAGGTATTTTATAATTCCAGTATAACATAATATATAATAACTTTAAATCCAACCTTTACACGTCCCACATATGGCATTAACGAATCACATCACTTTGAGGGGGCGGTAGTCCGCACTTCCTTAAATGAAGATATCGCGTTTACCCATAATGGAAACCATAAAGGTATGCCCAAAATGAAAAATACAGAAGATTAAGGAAAACATAAACATATTATATATCATATATAAATATAGTTTCATATTAATGGCCACCTTTGAAGGTGTTAAAAGAATGTTGAACAATCATCGTTTTAGGAGGCCGAAATTCACCATCCATGGAAACAATATGTTCTTTAACCATTAGCTGTAGGTGTGTGTAAGTGTAGATTTAATCCTTCTTATAAAAACATCCTCGTATATTGATGATACTGGAGTTGTTACAAATGAAATGAATAAAAAGATTTTAGGGGGTTGGAGAAGCAAAAGAAAACAAAATGACTCAAGTGAAGACATTACCTTAAAATCGGGTAACTCCCTTTGGTTTGAGCTCAAAGGCCTCCTTGGGAAGACTTCTACGCAAAGTCAGGCTTCAGGAGTAAGAGAGGGAAGTGGAGAGACAAAATGGGCAGGGGTTGGCCGAGCCAAAGGCTTTGGGAGTGTGGGTAAGGAGGTAGAGGTGGGGGACTTTTATAAGAGGTGAGGAGGGGCACTCTTGGAAGTTAAATAAAAGTCACTTTATTTTAAAAAGAGTCTCGGATTCAAAAGGTCCCATGTTGATATAATTCGAGGGTAAGGTAATAAGGGTTCTAAATCCACCCATCCAATAGGTTTTGGACATGTGTAGGTCATATATTATATATTATCTTTCCATTTTATTTAAGTCCTTTATTAATGAGGTAATCGCTACATCATCATGATGTCGTAAATAATTTAGTTTATTTAAATTCTAAAAATTATACAAAAAATACTATGATGTAGGAAATCGTTTTAGATTTCTAATGAATATTTATAGTCAAAATTCGGACTTGTATAACCCCATGTAAAAATTGTTTTAGTAAAATATCTCATGTTTGTGTCATTTTTTCTTTAACATTTAATAAAAAGGTATTTATGTCATTTTCCAACCAAAGTTGTTCCATGGGGTCCCCAAGTTGACCCATAGATTTTATTTGTCGTCCATGACACATCCAATAAGGGTGGTACATGTGTCAAGCTCATCTCATATTATTAAAACATTATTTTTACCTTAAACTACACATATTATCTCTAATCGTGATTAAAACATAATAAGTTACTATTCACCAAAAAATTATTTTAATCCCATTGAACCACATTTTACTTCTTAATGACAACCATGTATGTCGGATTTTTGAAATTCAAAACACAGAAGTGGTAAAATTTCATTTAAACGAAAAATTAGTTTTTATAAGTACCACTTAGTGGTTTTACTATTCATCAAAAATTGAAGTTTTTCTGAAAAATAACAAAAATTCACCCTAAGATATATTTGATATTCTGAATTCAAAAATGAAATCTATTTTACAAAATTCAAAACATATAAGTCACATTAATTAATTTAATAATTAATTCCCGCTGTCATGACAAATAGCGTGTTTTTATGAAACAATAAGTATCAAAAGATTGACACTAGTTTAAGTCTGATTTCAAAGTGAAATTAATTCCAACGACCACTATTGGATTAAATGGTAAAAATATATTATAATTTCACTATAAAACCAATTTAAAAGATAATCTAATCATATAAATAAATTAGATTAAAAAGAGGTTTTGAATTAAAATACAACATTTTACACTATTCATAAAAAATGAACTTTATTGGAAAAATACCAAAAATTTACACAAAGTAAATTTTGATGTCCCGATTCTAAATAAGAGTTATATTTGGTCCAATATAATGTATAAGAGTGATCAAAACTACATTTAATGATGGTTCGCCATCAAAAGGTGATATCTGAACCTTTAGTGAAAATTAGTGTATAAATGCCTAAAATTGAATTCTTTCCGTATTTTAAGACATTATCTTTTATTGGATAAATGTAAAAACAGTTAAAAACATATATAATCATATTTTAGTTATTTCTATCCATTCCCGCCAATACAACGACTATGTGTTAACTACCATTTAAAATAATATTATTTTATTACTAGTGTGCAACGTAAGATTTCAAAGAAACTCTTTGTTGCGTATCGGGTACGCTATCGAACATAGCAACCCCTTTAAAGTAAAATTAATATTTAATTCGTAAATATTAATAAATATGAAAATGTTTTATTCATTATTTACCTGGGATGTTACATCCTTCCCCCTTTTGGGAATTGCATCCTGGCAATTTTATTCACTTATCAAAATAAGTGGGGGTATTTATCCCTCATAGCATTTTCAGATTCCCACGTTGCCTCTTCAACCATATGGTTTTTTCACAAAACTGTTACCTGGTGAATTACCTAATTTCTCAACACTTTCTCTCTTCGGTCAAGAATCTGGACTGGTTGTTCTTCATAAGATAGGTTCTATTCCAGCTGCACTACCTCTGGACTCAAAACATGAGATGGATCTGGCATATACTTCCTCAACATCAAAACATGAAAAACCTTGTGTACCTGAGATAAAATCAGAGGAAATGCCACTCTCTATGCAACTAATCCAACTCTCTCCAGAATTTCATATGGTCCAATAAACCTTGGACTCAGCTTTCCTTTCTTACCAAATCACATCTCACTTTTCCATGGAGAAACCTTGAGAAAAACATGATCACCTACCTCGAAAGATAGATCCTTTCTCCGGTTATCCACATAACTCTTCTGCCTAGTTTGAGATGTTCTCATGTATTTCTGAAACAACTAAACTTTTTCTGCCATCTCTTCTACCAATTCTGGTCCCATCAGCTTCCTTTCACCCACTTCATCCCAAAATGCTGGAGTTCGACACTGCTTCCCATATAATGCCTCAAATAGTGCCATCTGTATACTGGAATGAAAACTGTTATTATAAGAAAACTCAACCAAAGAAAGATGTTGGTCCCAAGATCCCTGATAATCCATCGAACAAGCTCGTATCATATCCTCCAAGGTATGAATTTTTCGTTCTGACTGCCCATCTGATTGAGGAAGAAAAGTTGTACAAAAATTTAATTCAGTACCCAATGACTTCTGAAGGCCTTTACAAAAGTTAGAAGTAAACCTGGGATCACAATCGGAAACAATGGAGAGAGGAACTCCATGTAACATGACTAGCTCTTTATGATACAAACTGGAAAGTTGATCTAGGGAAAAATTATCTCTTATAGCAAGGAAATGAGAAGATTTAGTCAAGCGATCAACAATAACCCAGATTTCATTATTACCTCTAGATGTCTTTGGTAATCCCATGACAAAATTCATGGATATATTTTCCCATTTTCACTCAGGAACTGGTAAAGGATGAAGCATCCCTTTCGGTAACTGGCCCTCTACTTCAACCTGCTAACAAGTCAAAAACTTCACAGTAAAATCAACAATATCCATTTTCATTCCATCCCACCAGTAATACTCCCGCTGATCTCTGTACATCTTAGTACTTCCAGGATGAACTGAAAACGGGGAACTATGAGCCTCACATAACAACTCATTCTTCAACTATGAATCACAAGGAACACATAATCTCTTCCCAAACCTCAAAACACAATCATTATCAATGTTGAATTCAAGCATCTTACCCTTCTGAACCAGCTCTACCTTTTTCTGCAACTCATTGTCTTCTCTCTATGCTTGCTTAATTCTGTCTGATAGGGATGATCTCACTGATACCTGAAAAAAAACAGAATAACATCCTCCACCAACAACTTCTATGCAAAATTTCATCAAATCAAAAACTAAAGGATCTCATTCCAAACGTAGCATGGTTAATGAAGCATTACATTTTCGACTCAAAGCATCAGACACTTTATTTGCTTTTACCGGATGGTAATGAATTGTACATTCATAATCCTTGATTAATTCTAGCCATCTCCTCTGTCTCATATTCAATTCTTTCTGAGTGAATATATACTTTTACCTTTTGTGATCATTATATATTTCACACTTTACTCCATACAAATGATGCCTCCAAATTTTTAAAGCAAAGAAAACATCAGCTAATTCCAAATCATGTGTAGGGTAATTTACCTCATGAGTTTTCAACTGGCGTGTAGCATATTCAATTACCTGATCATTCTGCATAAGGACACAACCAAGTCCTTTCAATGAAGCATCACTGTATATAACAAAATCAACATTCCTGAAAGGAAATTCCAAAACTAGAGCCTTCACCAATCTTCTTTTCAACTCCTTCGGTAGTAACCTGAGTCAACTGATCCATCACTGCAACAAACTATTTAGTTCTGATTCTGACCATCTCAGGATACTGATTTTAAAGGTCATTTCCCTCTATATGCCTTCCCAAGAAATTCTATTCTGTTTCCTCTATGAAAAACCATTCTTAACACTTAATATCTTAGGAGAAGCAACATGGTAATCTGTAAATGCTATATAATTTCAATTTGAACTTAAATTAATTTATGGACATTAATTTAACAATACCCTAACTCCAAAAGTTATATAAACCAACCTCTGATACCAACTATAAGGCCCCACCCTTAAACCATACTTAATGTTGAATTAAATGAATAATTCACATTGAGGATATTTTCAGGTTTAGATTTTTATAGAATTAGATCATAACTATTACATCTCAAAAGATTACAAAGTAGAAACTTCTACTATGTTTCCATAAAATAAAAACTCTTAAAAAGAAACATGTCTAGTTCCATGTTTTAGATAGCCTGACTTTCCCTTGATCCCATCCTTGACCTTAATCCACATTAAGTCATGTGAAAAACATTTCAAAAATACATGGGGTGATCATAAAAAGCTCAGTAAGGGATACACAAAGAATGAAAACTGTCAGTTTTTCCAACATCAAGTAAACCATGTATAAATTTACCAAAGTAATACCTTCACCTTTATGAAGTAGTAAAAAATCTTCACTGAATAAAATATCATTATTTACCTTTTTGTAACCAAAGGATTAGCATAAAACCCTTATAAATAACACATAACATATAAAGGTAACTTGGGACATAGACATACTTATGTGGAATAACCATACGGTCGACTTCCACACATATCACTTAATGGAATAGCCATAGGGCCAACTTCCATACATACTTAATGGAATAGCCATATGGACGACTTCCATACCCAATGCATTGGAGGTTATAATGTAACCACCCGTCCTAGTATTCATGGCACCACACGTCATATGGTTTATCACGTAACCACCCGGCAAATGTCCAAGTACCAATATAAAATCATAAAACATAAAACCAATATAAAGGAATGATAACATTTCCACATTTCAATCACAATATGTCATTTAAATATATTGACATAATATAATCTTTTATCAAAACAATTTTCAATACCAAAATACATAAATTAGTATATGGTATTAATTTTATTTTAAAAACATTACGGCTTATTGAGAAATCTAAAGACAAAATAATACTTGCGACGGTGGAAAAGGTCGTTGTCACCGCGTACGTTAAAAAAACATTGCTTTTTTCGTTTAGTGAAACGCTTCGTAGAAAACGATTCCTTTTGTATAAAAGTAAAATTCAAAGGGTTTTATAAACCATATAAAATAAAGTTGTGTATAAAACGAAATATGCCTCAATGAAAGGAGATTGAGACGAAGTCCCTTACCTCGGGTCCGACTTGACTCGATCATTCTTTAACGTCCTGAATAATAAACTTGAGTCAATTATTATTTGCTTAAGAACCTTTTTCAAGTTCATTATTCCTTTTATATCACTTATTTCCATGTTATAAACATTATGTAACCATTTAAGTTAATAATGTTTGTTTTTTCGATATTTGGTTCTTAAGTCGAAAGTGGACTTCTTACAATTACATGTTGTTCGTGTGGTCAAAGGTTCTTTATATCCAGAATAAAATTCCTGATTTGGATATCATATATATCATATATATCCAGTATATACATGTATTTATAATATTACATAATCATTTATATGTAAGAAATGAAATGCACCGTTCATGGAGACGGAAAGCCGTACGTATGCATGAACGCTACTTTCATTTATTTGTCATATTAATAGAATTAAAAATAAATGAGAGTTATGTATTTTTTAATTCAATAATTATATTCATCATTTATATGTATCATTCATCATATATATCCATTATATACATGTACTTATAATAGTACATTACATTTGGGGATAAGAACTGAAATGCACCGTTCATGGAGACGGTAACCCGTACGTACGCATGAACGCTACTTTCATTTCTATTTCATATTTTTATGGAATGGAATAATAATTATTTAGAGGTATTTTATAACTCCAGTATAACATCATATATAATAACTTTAAATCCATCCTTTACACATCCCACATATGGTATTAACGAATTTCATCACTTCGAGGGGGCGGTAGTCTGCACTTCCTTAAATAAAGATATCACGTTTACCCATAATGGAAACCATAAAGGTATGCCCAAAATGAAAAATAAATAAGCTTAAAGAAAACATAAACATATTATATATCATATATAAATATAGTGTCATCATAATGGCCACCTTTGAAGGTGTTAAAAGAATGTTGAACAATCATCGTTTTGGGAGGCCGAAATTTTCCATCCACGGAAATAGTATGTTCTTTAACCATTAGATGTAGGTGTGTGTAAGTGTAGATCGAAAAATTCTTAGAAAAACATCCTAGTATATTTATGTTACTGTAGTTGTTACAAAAGAAATGAATGAAAAGAGTTTATGGGGTTGGAGAAGCAAAATAAAACAAAAGGACTCAAGTGAAGACATTACCTTAAAATCGGGTAACTCCCTTTGGTTTGAGCTCAAAGGATTGATTGGAAAGACTTATGCCCAAATTGAGGCTTCAAGGAGTAATAGAGGGAAGTGGAGAGACAAAATGGGCAGGTGATGGCCGAGCCAAAGGCTTTGAGAGTGTGGGTAAGGAGGTAGAGGTGGGGGCCTTTTATAAGAGGAGAGGAGGGGCACTCTTGGAAGGTAAAGAAAAGTCACTTTATTTTAAAAAGAGTTTAGGTTTCAAAAGGTCCCACATTGATATAATTCGAGGGTAAGGTGATAAGGGTTCGAAATCCACCCATTCTATAGGTTTTGGACATGTGTAGGTTATATAGTTTACATTATCTTTCCATTTTATTTAAGTCCTTTATTAATGAGGTAATCGCTGCATCATCATGATGTCATAAATAATTTAATTTATTTAAAGTCTAAAAAATATAAAAAAAATACTATGATGTAGGAAGTATTTTTAGATTTCTAATTAATATTTATAGTCAAAATTCTGACTTGTATAACCCCATGTAAAAATTGTTTTAGTAAAACATCTCATGTTTGTGTCATTTTTACTTTAATATTTAATAAAAAGGTATTTATGTCATTTTCTAACCAAAGTGGCTCCATGGGGTCCCCAAGTTGACCCATGGATTTTCTTGGTCGGCCATGACACATCCAATAATGGTAGTACATGTGTCAAGCTCATCTCATATTATTAAAACATTATTTTTACCTTAAACTACACTAATTACTTCTAATCGCCATTAAAACTTAATAAGTTACTATTCACCAAAAAATTATTTTAATCCCATTGAACCGAATTTTACTTCTTAATCACAACCATGTATGTCGGATTTTTGAAATTCAAAATACATAAGTGGTAAAATTTCATTTAAACGAAAAATCAGTTTTTATAAGTACCACTTAGTGGTTTCACTATTCATCAAAAATTGAAGTTTTTCAGAAAAATACCAAAAATTCACCCTAAGATATATTTGATATTCCGAATTCAAAAATGAATTATATTTTAAAAAATTCAAAACATATAAGTCAAATTAATTAATTTAATAATTAATTCCCGTTTTCATGATAAATACCGTGTTTTTATGAAACAATAAGTATCAAAAGATTGACACTAGTTTAAGTCCGATTTCAAAGTGAAATTAATTCCAAAGACCACTATTGGATTAAATGGTTAAAATATATTCTAATTTCACTTTAAAACTAATTCAAAAGATAATATAATAATATAAATAAATTAGATTAAAAAGAGGTTTTGAATTAAAATACAACATTTTACACTATTCATTAAAAAATGATCTTTATCGGAAAAATACCAAAACATTACACAAAGTAAATTTTGATGTCCCGATTCTAAAGAAGAGTTATATTTGGTCCAATAGAATGTATAAGAGTGATCAAAACTATATTTAATGACGGTTCTCCATCAAAAGGTGATAAGTGAACCTTTAGTGAAAATTAGGGTATAAATGCCTAAAATTGAATTCTTTCCGTATTTTAAGCCTTTATCTTTTACTTGATAAATGTAAAAACATTTAAAAAACATATATAATCATATTTTAGTTATTTATATCCATTCCAGCCAATACAACGACTATGTGTTAACTACCATTTAATATAATATTATTTTATTACTAGTGTGCAACGTAAGATTTCAAAGAAACTCTTTGTCGCGTATCAGGTACGCTATCGAACATAGCAACCCCTTTAAAGTAAAATTAATATTTAATTCGTAAATATTAATAAATATGAAATTTTTTATTCATTATTTACCAGGGAAGTTACATAAGGGGTGTGAAAACGGGGTGTTGTTCAAAAATCGCAAGTAGGGGAAGTGGTTGCTTACTGGGGTTATGTGCATTGATAGAGAGTAGGCTAGAAGAGGAGGTGGTCACCCGAAAAGGGAAACAATCTACCTAATATGGGGTGGTGTGAAGTTAGTCGTGTGCTAGGTCAAAAAAAGGGGGGGAGTGGATGTATGTTGAAGGAAGGGAGAGGAGGGGAGAGGGTGATTAAAACCCAAAAAATTTAAAAACAACCTAAAAATCCATAATACCAATACATATTTAATAAAGAAACTACACTATAATAATAATAATAATAATAATAATTTATAAATAATAATAAAAATAATATACCAATAATAATAGTATAATAATTATAATATTTTTGAGAATAACAATAAAAATAAAAATAATATTTTCTGTTTTTAATAACAATAATAATAATAATGTGAAAAGTCTCAAAAATAATAATTTAAAACACTCGCTTTGATTAGTTTTTAACATTAAATTCTATCTATTTAATTAATGTGTCGGGGAAACTGTGTGGTTATCCTATACAAATCATAAAAATTAATAATAAAGAGATAATGACACTTTTTTTAAAAATAATCATGCAATATAATTCATTCGTAATAATAATTATTTGAATAACTATTTTAACAATTCTAATGATAATAATAATTTTAATTACAATAATAATACTCATTTTATTTTAATAAAAATTATATAAACATCATTTTCTAAATAATATTATTCATAACATTTAATAACGATAATAATAATAATATTTTCATTATATTTTTCGAAGATAAGCAGGCCGCACAGTTTCCTAGGTGAAGCTTCATAGTTTCTAAATTTTTCTTTGCTCGTTCGTTAGATGAAGTCAACTCCAAAATGTGAACTTTTTCAATAAAAGCTCAAAAAATTAAACTGGGTTCCTACCTGAACCCTAATAAAATTATTCAAAGCCATGAAAATAATAAAATAAAATAATTTCACGGGTCAGGGTCTGACAAAAATTAATTAATATAGGTGAGAATGGTATATTGTTAAGGGTATGAGAGCATAATAATCATTCATCAGATGATAAACATACAAAATATCCATGAACTACAAAACAAAATTCATGATATAAAGATTCACATTACTTAATAATGATTAAAAATTTAATTAAAAAAATCCATAAAAACATACCAAGGGATAAAAGTGTGGCATGACTATAAGTATGAAAAATAATTTAATTATTCAATACACACTAACAAGACTGTTATCACATATTGGACATATACTGTTTCTTGGATATGGTTTATTCATTATTCTAGCACATATAACTAGACTAGGTTCATGCCTCATTCTATCACATTTTATCTCATGATACATCAATATTTACCAAATACAATGGAGAATTATAATAGAACCACCCATCAGATAATGAAAACCAAACATATATGATCCAAAAAATCCTAAACATTCTTCATTTCAACAAATAATATACTGGGAAAAGAAATAAGTTTCATAAATTTTCCATCACGACATATTCACAATCCATCCAGATAAAATTTTACAGTGGTACCACTACAAAATATCCACAGGGAAGCATAATAATTAATAAAATATTCTCAAATAGCTAAAAACAACTTTTAAATCCCATTGTATCATTTATTATAATTCTTAATTTTTTCATCATGTGTCTCTTGGGTTCGAAAAACTTTTCACTCACATTTAATTATCCAAAAAATCAAATATGTTCATAATTTTTTATTCATGACTATAAATATTATGTGAATTTGAATTTATACCCATAAACCTACAATATTAATTTATTCACATAAATAATAAATTTATTTATGTGTACCTTATTTTTTGAGTTTAGGTTTTTTAAAGAATATAATTTCTTGATACATTGATGAGAAAAATTGATTGTGTCCTCAATTCAGGTAATTTTTATACAATATCAATAATTCCTAATTTTTAGTGTGTTTTTGATAATTAAATTCATTGTTCAATTTTAATTAAAAAAATTCACTCTTTTAAAAGCAGAATAATTACCCAGATTCCTTTTACATATCTTCTGTTTTTTTATCTCTCACTATTCCAAGACCAACCAAACACTGGTATATTTATTATTGTTATAATATTAATTTATTTTTAATAATTATTTATACATTCAATAGAAAAAGATTATTTATGTTGTTATAAGAACATTTTGGGAAATCATAATTATATTATGTCTATTAAATATTTGGAAAAAAATATTCAACTGTAAAGATGTTTTTTGAGTTTTAAAAATAAATGATTCAGAAGTGGATATGGAAGAGGGGAATAATATTGCAATTATTTTTTTAGGTTATATTCATATATTTATAAATAAAATAACAAGGAAATATATACATTAATTGGATACAATATAAAGAGTTCATAAAATAATGTTCTTGTGATTTACATAAAAAGACACAAAAATTAATGAAAATATTGAACATAAAATGTAGAGGGTTCTATATGAACTCGCATACCCTATTAGAGTTTTCATTAACATATATTATATATTCTTGGTTTATTCATGAAAACTAATAATAAGTCTTAACATATTTATTTTTCTTAAAATTTCTTAATATTTTATTATTTATATATATTTTTTTTTTAATTAAATTTTTTATTTTCCAAGAAACATAAAATTTTAGTTTTATTTTAATAGTTGTTATTTATATTTTTTATTATAAAAAATTATTTTTTCTAACCTGGATATATTTTCATTATAATAGCTAATGAATTACATTACTTTGTTTATCATATAAATATGTGGCTTAAAGATCATAGGGTATGTGACTATAGTTTTTTGAAATAAAATAATGGAGGAGTAGGAGTAAGTATTTCTCATTAATATTTAATATTATTTCATTACTATAAAAACATAATATCAAAAAATAAACTACAAATCCCAACATTACTCAAACCCAATTAAATGGGACTAACCTTAAAAGGTGGTGAACTGTGATAATGTCCCATGATGGTGGCACCCAATTCCACATCTCATAGTGATTTATGTCCCTTACAAACCAAACCCTAGAAACAGAAATAACACCAACCCCCTATCCCAAAGACCCAAACCCCCATCATTATTTTCCCTCTATCGTGAACAAGATAATTCTATACCCTATCTTTTTATGAGTCATACATCAATAAAAATGTATCCATGACCTCTACACCATTGATTTCCCTCTTCACATCAAGACCACCACGTTATCATTATTCTACAACATCTAACCCCCTTTATTGAGTAGTAATATTTTTTTAATTTATATATTTTTCGAGTATCATGTTTAATTTAGTATTTCATCAAACAAAATTCCCTATTAGAACTTTGTTTTATTGAATCAATGTTCTACTATGGTAAATGATGAATCTGGGTGACCCCACCCCAAGAACATTTCAAACAAGACAAAATTATGGAATGTATTATCCCTTGTTAATGTTAAAAAAATATATTAGAAATAGTTATAAGTTCAATATAATTAATTTTAATTTGACTAAATCTTTAGAAAATATTTTTTACAATGATTAATTAATATTAATTATATAATATTTGAATTTAATTATTAATTTAGTATGTTTTATATCCCTTACAATTATATTTACAATTTAATTAATTAATACACTATTTATAATAATAATTACATTCTAATTTAGAAAATTATTGTATTTATAATATATGATATATTTCATGATAATTTATGAGGTTTTTTATTTATTATTATTTCATTAAATTATTTAAAATGATTCTCAATATTCATAACATTTTACAGTATTTTATAAAACCTTTTAATTTATTTTACAACTTTTATTTTAAACATTGTTTTCTTATCTGTATTTTTTTTTTGAATAATTTTTTTTACTAAATGATGATTAGTATTGATTATACTTACATGAATAACCATATATATATATATATCTATTTTTTAATGTTTAGAGATAATTTTAGAAATAAAATACCTATAGATAAAAGATTATTTAATTAAACTTGAAAAAAACCTCAATATGCTAATTTTTTAGAATATTTTTTAGATTTTTCAGATAAAAACTAATCATTGTATGGTAGAATGAAATATATATGTCTTGATTATTAATTGAATTGATGGTTTAATAGAAACTATGTATATAATATCTTTATATTGATTCATATTCCTTATTGATACATAGGCATGATTTAGCATAGAAGATCCAATGTTGTGAAAAGTCAAAATAATAACTATCCTATCAATGAAACACAGAGTTATCCTCCAGATGATAATTCAATTGAAAACATGATAAATGAAACATTTTTATTTACACTTCACAACTTCCAAAAAAATTAGTAGTTCAATTATACCATCAGTTGATCCTAGGTAAGTTAATATTTCTCTGCACATCAGTGACCAAAAATGATTTTTAAAAATTAGTTGAAGATGGAAAATAATAATTATATGAAGTGTGTGCCATGTAATCAATGTTTTCATTCCTACCTATATTATCTCATATCAAGTGTTTTGGTGGAATTACTAACAAATCCCTTATTAAGATTTTATATTTCCATCATGAATCATTTTTTATATTACGAACCCTATATCATTTTATGAGATAAAGAAAATCATTATAAAAATAGAATTTATTAAAAAAATAATTTCATTCCCTAATGATTTTTTAAACTATTGAAATGATTATTATGATAATGAAAAATTTGTAAGATTTCATACAAGTATATGGCATTAAATGTAAAATAATGATATTACATATCAATAAGTCACCAGGATAAATAAGAAGTAAACTCCCATAATGTTACTGTGATAATTTACTCTGAAACAAATATTTAAAAGGCTATTAATTTCATCCAAGGATACATATGCCATAAAGTGGCATGATTATTATATTGAAAGTTATAAATTGAAAAGATATCCATCAAATTCATAATTATGGATTATGTTAGATTCATTATATCTATATTTTACAATAGATTCTAGGAATACATGCCTAAGATTATATTCGACGGTTTTAACCCTTTGGTAAAATAGGTACCAATTCTAGAATATTTCTAGTTCTTTCATCCCCTATAATATAACTCAATATATGTGTATCAATAATACATGATTCATGACTATGAAATTTTTTTCCTAGAATGAGAATTCATGGAAATGTCATTTAGGTATACCAATAACCTCTAATTAATGAATTGGGAGAATCTTCACACTAGAAAATTGTAAAAGAATAACTTTGTATCTGATATCATATGTAATATAAAAGACCATGATTATGAACCCCATGAAAGATATTTCTTTGGATTTAATCACTTCAATATCTTGTGGGAAAATCAACCCCAAGTCTACATAAACCATAATATAGTATACTGTTATATGATAGACATAAAATTGTTTTGTATAAATATTACTATCCTAAATAAGAATATTATATTGTTTAAAACTATAAAATAAAATTAATTACTTATATAAATATTATTAATAAAATAAAAATCATTCAAAATAAAAAGAAATGTTTTCTGAAAAAACATTATTTTTTCTAAAAGTTGGCATAGCTGCGCTTTGTGAAAATAATTTAAAATTAATTTTTACCTATTTTAAGAAATTAATATGATACAAGTAAAATATATTTTTAATCATAATATCAAAATTATCTTAAATTGAATTTTTGAGATTTTTTGGAAGTGTTTCTTTTTTCGATGAATAGTGTAAAATACAAATTTTTATTTAAAGATATATTTTCATTTAAATATATTAAAATATTAGTTTTCATTTTAAATTATTTTTAATTTAAATTTATTTCAATTATATTAAAATTTGACTATTTTATGTCATTATACTTCATTTAATATTGAATTCTGATTTTATAAATGCCTATACTTGTGAGAATTTTCTCTTTGAAACCCCTCTTTTTTATTGTGTATGTGGGTATAATATTAAATTAATTCTACCAATTATATGAGTTGAATTTGGAAATATTTATTCATTATTTGGAATAAATATAAATTATACATTTTAATAAGTTCAAAATAATGTTTTACCATAAAAAATATTTAAAATAATGAAAATTTAATTACATTGTTTACGGTAGAAATTGGTTTATGTTAGTGTTAGACTAAAAATTTAATGATAAAAATGACATAAAAACTTTTATAAGATCTATTTTTTGGAAATTTTATTCCATATAATGAATAATTATATATAATAATCTTTTTTGAACCCATTTTCAAGTGAACAACATGGGTTCTCCTTTTTCACTTTGAAAATAACAATTGTGTCACTCACCTAACTTATAAAAGGCCACCCCTCTCCTCTCTTATTGAATCCATAAAATCATTTTTGTTCAGCCAGTAACCACAAAAATAAATTCCCAACAAATTTAACCTAATCCTAGAACCCTTGTCTTGTTCTTAGCAACATTATAATAATACATTAGGTATAATCCTAAAGAGGTGGTCCTAAAACAGGAAAAATTTCTAACAATTCATTTCAATTTAATTTATTCTTCCACCTCAATAAAATCATCTCCAATTATGATTATATAATAACAAAATTATCTAAAATATAATAATATGTCATTATTTTACGTCCATGACATGTATCCATCTTATATTCCCTCAAATGGGAAATGAGAAATTCACTCGTGTGTATATTGGACTGCTGCCTCACGAACTAATGTGACATGTTTTTCATCAAAACCTATTGAGATTGGGTATGATGATCGATATAACACATATATATATATATTATATTATATTTATAATATATTTATACATCTTGAATCATTATTTCATATATAAACTTTTTAATTTCTTTTCCAAAGGGGATACGATAATGTCAGTAGTGTGAACAGCTGACTGCCGCCTCACAAGGTGATGTGATTCATTTTTCACTAACACTTAAAAAGTAAGTTAATACATTAAAATTTAATAAATATATATTATATAAATTAAATAATAATTATATTCATTCCTTATGTATCATTTTCAAAAGTGAATATATCATTTTCTTTATTACCTTTTCACTCACAGAAAAGTGATAATATCGATAATGTGCATGTGGAATACTACCACCAGTAATATATGTGAATCTATTTACATCACCACACCACATGGATAATATATATTATTATATTTAAAGAAATAATATGGTATATATGATATTATGAAAATTATTTTAAGATAAAATATTTCTTACCTCATTTTCATAATGGTCATTGAAAAATAGAAATGTTACTCATATGTACGTACGACGTTCTATCTCAATGATAAAAATTTATATCATTTATAAAAAATAATTTATCATTCATATAAAAATTATATTTTATGATTGAATTTTATAATTATTTACTTTTTAGTACTCTATATATTTTTAAATATTGACCTCCTAGACCAACTTTCAACCTACCGAAGTCATTTTTGATGCATAAGTACAATATTGTTGAAACAATTGACATTAACTTAATTGGTTATGTGATTATAAATTACATGGTAATAAAATAAAATAAAATTAATAATAAAATTTAAAAAGGTTACTAAGTAAGTAAATAATTAACATAATTTTATTATTCTAATAGATAAAGAATGAGCATGTTGAATCAAACTCGAGGTAAGGGATTTCTAGTTTCATTTATTTTTGAGAGACGTATTCTATTTAACCACCTTTTTCATTTTTTAGTGTAATTGCATCCCCATTTCCATTTTATATCATCAATCCTTAATAATTTATTGTACATTATTTTTGAATTTGATTTTGTTCATCCAAGGGTATTTGACCTAAATGTTACAACGTAGTAATGAATATCATAAATCATTTACCATTCATTGAGTTGTTTTAATTCATCATTGCCGTTGATATTATACAATTTTTTGTGAAATTAATTTTGATTATTTTATATTTTATATATACATTTTATGTGTATTTACATTTGATACACAAAACCGATAGGTTGGTTAATTATCACTTCAATATTATCATCTTACTAAGATTTTATCTCAAAATATCAATTCAATAAAAATTATTTATAATATAATTTAAATTGATAAAAATAATTCCATCCATAGATAATTAAACCATTAAATTTTCACCTACTATTTTTATTCATATTTTTTAAGTAATAGTACAGTTTTACCACTAATTGGTACTTAAAATAATAGATTATTTAGGAAAATCCAACATCATTTACCTCTTTGGATATAAGTCTGTTTTATTCCAAAAACATGATTTATTAAAAAGTATTCAAAAACATTTATCCTTTTCCAAATGATTTATTAAATTCACTTTTACCCATCTTTAAATTTTACAAAAAAAATCAATGAATTCTTTACATCGTCTTCAAATCAAGGAAGGATTGGATTTTACTAAAAAAATTGAAAAGATTATTTGTTTTAACGATTACTGATTTACTTTAATTTATAGTTATCATTACAACTCAATGCTTTAAATATTATATTATTCTTTTCATTATTTTTATTCAAATAAAAGTTATATTAATTTTTTTTGAAAATTGGGTTTTAAAAATATATATTTTCAATGTGATAAGTACATTTTTCCCAAAAATGTTTTTAAATATATTTTTTGGGTATTTATATTAATCAATGATTATAAACATTTATTTTTATGTCAATTTTTATACATTGTATTGATAATATTCATATTAATTCTATGAATTGCTTATTATTATTTGGATCATGAAAAGATTTGACATCTACTCTCTTGTTTCATTTTTTAGTCCATAACATTCTCTTGAAATATTATCATTCATTTGATCATTGAACATTAAATTTCACATAAATATCCATAATATATATCATGGATATTATTTTTTAATCATATATAATTTAAATATATAGTTTTCTTTATTGAAATTTGTTTTACTATCCAGAAAATATTTATACATATGTATTCTTTACAAAATATTCATATTTGATGTGAAAACACATTGTTCAATAATTAAATCAAATACTCAATATATTAAGAATTATTTGGACATACATACAAGTATAGGTCGGATTATATATATCCACTAAAATCATTATTAGTATCATGAGATGAGTTATTAAGATAACCTTAAACCATATTATACCCATAGTATTAAATAATCTTGTGAAATGTCTTGATGTTAGAGGTATCATGTTCCTTAGAACATGATGTCTTATAATTTAAAATTTCTTTCATTGAGAATTCAATTCTGTACAACTAGGTGATTTTTTCAATGATACTATATTTAGATTTTTTTAATTCTTGTTTTATTGATTTAATGAAATCTGTTTTATGTTATTTTACAAGGAATATTGATTATAACTTATATGGTTAAGATAGTCATGTTATTGATTAAATGGAATGTGTTTTTAATTATTTAACATTCCATATTGATTATGAAAGTCAAATTATTTAAATTAATTTTTTTATTTATATATCTTTCAATGTTTATTATAAGTATTTATTAATGATATCTTTGGTTGTACATAACCCTTACATAGAATTTAAGCTCTCCCTTATTGGGTTCCCTTTACCTAAGAATCCTGGAAGTGTACTAAGAAAAACATGATATGATATTCTTGAGGAAATAATGATATTCTCAAAACCATTACGTTCCTATTTTTTCATTTGAAAAATGGTAATCATGTTTGTATATATTTTCAAAAGACTACTAAATAATTTGGTCTATTCGGTTGTGAGTCTTTATATCATATGATAATGTATTAAATATGACACTGGATTTAAGCTTTGTGGGTTGGGGTTGTTACATGAATTAAGGGATGATATCATGGAAAAATATGATTAATCAATGATAAAACTATTGAAAATTTATATTATATTAACGTAAAAAATGAGTTACTTTCCTAGACTATGAAATTTATCCTATTGTAACACTTATACTAGTATAGCATTCATTGTTTATAATTTTAATTTTAATGATCAGCGATTAAGTCATAGTAGAAAAAGCAGTTTTATGTTTCTTCATAGATTTCATGATGCTTATCATAAATTTAGGTTTAACAAGTCACAATTAAATAGATATATTAAATTTATAATGTCACTAGTGATTTTATTTGGTTTATAAATCCTCGAATATTCAATGAATGTCATTATAGATTTTACAAACTGTGATCAGTTTAATGAATGCTTAAAATGTTTATAAGGTATAATATCTAAATTAGTAGATATATATTATTATAATAAAATTAGTATATTTTTCAAATAGCCTTATTGACAGATTAATTAAATATGTCATAATATTGACATAATTGTTATTGAGAATAAATTTTTCGAAAATATAATTTATAAATTTCATAATAATGAGCATCCATCGAAGTATCCCTTTAATTCTAATAAGGATTTATAATCAATGAGTATAAATCATCGTAATTTTTAAAATGATAATGGAAATTATTATTCAGATATTTTTACACTGAAAAAATTTGACAAATACATTTTCCATTGACCTTTAAAGAATTTAAATGTTCCAGATGGATATTTAACTAATATTTCAAAGTGTATTAATATAAAACAAATAAATTTTCATGGATTGAAATCTACTAACACACATATTTTGATGGAAAAGTTGTAATCATTAGAATTTCAAAATACATTTCTTGAAAACGTAATTGTAGATATGGTTGAGTTGTATGACTTCTTCAGATCAATTTTTTAAAAAATATTAATCCAAATGAGTTTGATAATATTTAAGAAATAATTTTTTGACACTTTTTCATTTTAAGTCACTATTTTCCCCCTTCATTTTCCACAACAATTATTCATTTGAATATTAATTTGATTGAAGTATCTAAACCTATATCACCGATAAACTACGGATGTATGTATCCAATTTGAGTTATGTTAATATTTTTTATATTCATTCAAGAATTTTATTTCATCAAATATACCTATATTTTTTTAAACATTATTCTTTTTTTCATTAGGTATATGGGTCATTTGAAATCAAATATGAGGAAAAAATCTCAAAATTAAGTCTCTATTGTTTAAGTGTAAATTTACAAAGAGTAATAGACATTCTATTATAGGTCTTTAGATGTATTAATACTAGATTAAATCATGTTGGAATATTTAATAAAATATCCAATAAATCTCACTATAATAAAATTCATTAGTATTTTCCACTATTGGAAAATTAGTTATAAAGGTATTTAATTTTACACTAACTAAATTATGGTTATTATAGGAACATAGATATGTGCTACAGAATAGACTTATTGTACATCAATTTATATAGGATTTAAGACTTCAAATATTGAAATAACTAAGGGTTCAATCTCTAAATGAATTGGAAGTAAAAACCATTGTTAATAAGTAAATCTTACAATGGTTCAAATGTCATGTATGTTTATAGAAGTATTCATATCATTTATGTGATGTTATTTTTTGAATGTTAAATATAATAACATAAATAATGATGTTTAGATAAATAAGGTTGATAATCAAGATGAAATATCAAATGATATGATTTTTATCTTTCATGTTCTATTGAGGCAGACTAAGAGATTCGATGTCTACTATATTCATGGCCTTAGGTTTCATGTAATTTATCATTAACAAGGCTTGAAAACTACAAATAATGGTTTATTTTCACTTTTATAGGTGTGATACTATGGAAAAATGATTTATATAATTGAATTAAACTATCATGGATATATTTTTTTTCTCTTATTCAAATGAATGCGTGTCAAAATTAATAGGGTTTTAATAAAATATTAATTACATTTTTGTTATGCCAAATTATCTCGCATATTCCCGACTGTTGAGCTTATAAAGAATGATCCATTTTTCCTAGATCCACAAAAAAATATGGATTATTATATGTATGATGACTTCTTAATGGTAAGAGTGTTATTATACACATAAAAAAGAGTTACTTTTATGATATTGGTGAAAAATTTAAATTGGTAAATTTTGACTATAAACCTCATGAACATAAAAGGAATAAATCATTGTTTCCAAAAAATGTTTAAATAATCAAACATTAAATTTTGGGTTAAAATGAATTACTCATTTGGAACATATGTAGATAAAAATGAAGAAAATTATGTAGAAGATAACTAAATGAATAAATTGGTGATGAATATATATTAAAATATTTCATTTATAAGTTTTTATTATATATATAAATTATTTTATTTATATTTTTGTAAAAAAATTATTATACTTCTTAATATATTTTATAAATTTTAATCCATCTAAATTAGAGGAATTCTAGGAAAAATATTGAGATCCTAGGTAATCATAATCTCAGCACACAAACCATTGCCATCATATTCAGTGGATCCAAGTGATTATGCTATATAAGATACTTATTTTTATCCAAAAATTTTCAGAGCTATTGTTGGTAGCCCATTGTCTGATGCACCTTCGACAATGGGAAAATTGGTCACATCTCTATCTAAGTAATATTATCGATTTACCATTACTGGTATGTGTGTCACTATAAAAAGACACCGTATTATATTAATTATTTAATTCATTTTTCAAATATATCATGATGATAATATAAGTTATTTAAACAAGAACCTAACAAATGTATGGTACCTAAAAGAAATAAAAATTATAATTCCATTTTATGAGTATATGGTTCCTACCAGTAATACTGCCAAAATATATGGATAGATTCATGGAAAACAATCTTAAAATATGGGGAGACTCCCATTCAATATAAATATTAGATTCATATTCACATGTCTTATAAAAATGAGTTATTTAACAACCTTGTAAAAGCAATATTAATTTAATCTTCATTGATTACTAATTTAAATGGTGTGATTATAATTATTAATATACTTATAAAGTATTATTTTTTATTTTTCGATGTTTTTTTATTTTTATTTAGATGAATCTATTTCACAACCATCTAACACAAATTTATTTTGAATGAAATAGAGATATTTTAAATATAGATTATATATATATTTTAATGAATCCTCTCTAACTCCCAAAAAAAATTTCTAGAATGTGTCTGATAGCATAACTCCTGGGAAATGAATTTTGTTTGTTTATATTAGTAAAGATGTATCTCATGAGGTAATTTAATATTTCAAAGTATATTAATAACATAAACACAATAAAATTATTATTTTTGTTAATGTTGTAATATTTTTAGAAATTATATAAAATAATATAGTGAATCTGAAAAAACAATCCACTCATCGTATTGGTGGGTCATATAATTTTTCTAGAAGAAGAAAAATCTTGGTAGTATTTTATCAATTATTATTTAAATTGTTTTAATATAAATAATGTTTTTTCTAACATGATTCTATTTTAATTATAAAATATAATGAATTAGGTTACTGGTTTTATCAAATAAATATGTGACCTAAAGTTCATAAGGTACCTGCATATAGTTTTGTGAAAGAACATACCAGATTAGTTGGATTTGATATTTTTAATAAATATTTTATATTATTTCATTAATATAAAACCCTAATATCCTAAAATAAATTAAAAATCCCAACATTCTTCAATACTAATTAAATCGAGTTAACTATATGGATCAAAAAATTTCTAATAGATTTTATTTCAACCATTTGATTCATTTAGCCAGTCATAATTCATTATAATTAATACTTTTTGTAGTTATAATTTTTTATCATTATTATGTTCTTATAGTCATGAAAAAACATTATATAATAATTAAAAAAATTATATAGATAATATTATGATCTATGGATGATTTAAAAATTCATTTTTAATAATTTTATACTAATTGAATAAAATTGAAGAAGCTTGTGATGTTAAAATTTTACAATCATCATCAGTTTCCTAGAATAATGAACTTGCAATCAATTTAGGTATGAAACAACTCAAGTGTGTTTGATGGATGGTTTCAGGGACTATTCTATTATAATATCCTAATATTCTCATAAAAAATATTACATCATATAAGATTAAAATAAAACATATAAAATTTTGAACCTTGATATAAATAAAATGTTTTAGTTTACATGGAGACTTGATACACAATATTCTGATTCGAGGAATGATCTTCCAAATCTCTGATAAACATCATTCCCTTTAGTATTATTTAATAAAAACCATAACTAAAATTATTATTCATAGACTGGGAAAGGAAATATAATAAAAGGAATGTATTGAAGCTCAGTATATGTAAACATTGGAGATAATATATGAAAACATATGGTAATCCTAATGGTATGATATCATGACTATAACATACAATTTTTTTCCCCAATCTATCCCATATCATATACATGATTCTTGGAATAAATAATTATCATTTAAAAGAAAATTGATAATAATATTAAGAAATCATTATAAATCAATCATGAACCATAAGTTCATGTCATAACAGTGTGGCACCAACATTTATATAGAACCATTTCATATGATGATGTTAACTACCATGACCATCGTATCTAGAATCAACATTTATTTCACATAGTAGATCAAGAACATTTAGTTGTTTTCTTTAGTAGATCAAATACATAAACTTGTTTCCCATTTTATATCAAAAACATCGAGTTTCTTCCGAAACTAGATCAATCACATAGACTTTTATCCCATACTAGATCATGCACATTGACTTGCATCCCATAACTATCTCATGAGATATAAATCTTAACCAAATTCATTATAAGTGAATATAATTATGGTCAAACACATAACATAATTAAGACCATAAATATGTGTTTCAATGTATCATTAACCATACATTACATCATTATATCATAACTCATGAAAAGAAAATAGGTTTTATTTCATTAAATAATTACAGAATAACCCTTGAAAGTAAAATGGCTTTCACTGAAAATTTGTAATCATAAACATAAACCATACGGATAAAGAATAATGATTATTTCATTGGATCATATTCTAATTAAAATATAATTAAAAGACAAAAAACTCCCCTCTACATTTTAGAATAAATATTAAGAGTGGATAAATTTTTTAAAAAATTTTATTGTAATAATTTTGAACATTTTATCTCTTTTTTACAATAAATAAGTTTTAAATTTTTAAAATTAATAATCCAAGTAAAAAAATATCACAATAAATATATTAAATATACGTACCAATCAATAGTGAAAATAACATCCAATTTAATTTTCTTATGATAATACCATATAATTATAGTGTGATTTACATGTTTTATCACTATTAACAAATGTTATATTCTTATAAAAATTAAAAATTAAATTACTCACACACCAGCCCATGTTTTGAAGTGATTTAAAACTAGAAATTTTTTTAAAATCATTTATAATATATATTTGTAAATTCATAAATAAAACTAGAATTATCCAAAATAATGGACAAAACATTATTGAAATAATATAAATCCATTAATAGTTTTAAAAACAATATTTTGAAACTGTTGCTGAAATATGTTATAAAAATTTGAATATTTAAAACATTATTGAAAATCATAGAATGAAAAAAGTAGACTAAAAGTTTATTAAATATATAAAAAAATGTCATTTATTATTCATATTTCTAGAATCAAAGATGAAGACCATCATAGGGTTGTTTGTAAATGGCTTGTCCATGAAATAAATGCAAGGAATCTCCCGATTATCCTATGACTTAGAAAATTAAAATCCATATAATGGTCAACTTGTAACCGAAAATGAATTTAACATGGTAAAGTAAATGATTATATTAGAAAACATATGATACATTATAGCCTTCTGAAATTGTGTGTCCAAAATTTAACTGAAATGATATAATAAGAAATGTTTGTGAGACAATATTGTGAGAAAACACGAGAAATAAGAAGGGGATCAAAGAAATGAAAATATTTATTCAAAAAAATATTCACAATGAATCTGGAAAAATTTTGGTTAAAAAAAGTTGAAGTATACACTATCATGGTTATGGTACTAAAAGATTACAATTTCGTTCTACATTAATATTTTTTGTTAGCAACTATTGTTGTTAAAGTGAATACTTCGATGTAATTATCATCGATTAAATCATGTATTGATGTTATTAAAATAATAAAACCAAGAAACCCATAGGGATCAGATTATATCAATGAATAACATAATTTTCACCATCAACATAGTATAAAATGAATCTAGAATTGTGAAACTAGTGGCACATTCTTAAAATTGTTTTTTAAATAGAGATTATTTTTGATATGATTTTCAAAACATGATGTTTTCCATAGAGAATTAAAATAATTCATTATGATTAATAGTACATGTTTTTTCACATTTAATGGAGAAGGGTACACATGACATATAGTCTACAGTATATTCTTCCTACAAGAATTCATAAAGAACATATTTTCACGAAAGGTTCCTAAAAAGACTGAGACAATGGGTTAATTAGATATGATATTTAATGAAATAATTTACCATATAAAAGAATATGATTAAATTGATTTCATATAATTATAATAATTTTTTTAATAAATAATTGGATGTGGGAAACACTATAACTTAGAAAAATTTTGTAAAAAAATTATAGTGTATAGATAATAGAATATCATAATCCTAAAAATTTTAAATAGTTTATTTTTTGTGGATAAAATATATTGAAATGTCTTTACATAAAAAATAATCATCATGTTTTTATTGTTGAGGATACTCTACTAGTATATATAAATCATAGATATAGTAATTATGAACCAATAATGAAATTCATATTTTTTTATGGATGTGAACCACAAATATTTCTATTCTAGGAATGAAAATTAAATTTCACTTTTCATTCCAATACATCAATAAAATCTTAGATAATTTTTTAGTTAATGAATCTAAAAGAAAATTTTGATAAAATATGAAATTCTCTTTTCGTAAAATGGATGATATTTTATTTAACACTAGCTGCAGGAAATAAAAAAAGTTGATCCTTAATGAAGAACTTTTTTAACACTAAATTGGTGTCCATCATAGTGAACCATATCTTTTGAAAATTGAAATGAGGTGTCTATAGTTTTCTAATTCCATGGAAACTATATGAAATAAAAAAAATATCTGACAATTTTACCATAATTTCTTACTAAAATGAAAACAAAAATTTGAAATGTTTAAACACATAAAAATATGTCAAAATTTGTCATCTGAAAATAAAATAATTAAGATGAGAAACAAAATTAAAACTATAATGGTGAGAAATGTATAATTATGTGTTTGTTACTTGGTATTTATTCATAGAAGTACATACATGACTTTTTTCAATATATTTCCCCTATAGGAATGTTATATATTTATTTAAATAAATAAATTTATTTAACAGGTAAAAAGGTGCCTCTAATTAAATTAGTTGTGTTTATTGTTAGTTAAATCAATTACTATAACATATATGGCTCACCCAATACTCTTAAATAGGTTTCATTATTTTATATAACCTCCACCTTAACTGATCTATGGTCTTTATTTTTCTATTAATGTTTATTTTTTACTCATATAAATAAATTCATTCAATTATAACATTGTAAATAAATTTTAAAATTCTTTTTTTGGTCATTGTATTCCATTTTACATTCATAATTATAAATATTACTATATTTTAAAATTAAAAATCCATATTTAAACATCATATATATTGAATAAAAAAAAATTTAGCTCTCTCTAGTCCTTGATTTTAATTATTATATTCTTGGAACTAAGAGTGTTATCTAGATTTTAAAAATTTATAATGTGAATTATACATTCTATTTGAATAGAAGAGTTCTACATGATTAATTTACATCAGATTTCCTAGAATGGAAATTAAACATAAAATAAATTATAAGGGAATACAAAACCATAAATGAAAAAAAAAATTAATTTTAAAATTACATTAATTTTGAAATAAATAAACACCATACTAGATAATAGTATGAAAAAAGTAAATTGGGTTCATTGAAGTCCAAAAAATTCCTAAAAGTTATAATTGGTATAGAATTTAGAATAATCTCATTTTTTAGTATTCTTATATCTTAAATTTAAAATAGGGTAAATTATAGTTGTTTATTGTCTGATTTAAATGCTCATAAGTATATAAGTAATGGATTTATAGATATAATTAATTTGAAACATTCACATTTTTCTCTCACGAGTTCCAAAATGGGTAAAACCCAAATGGAAAAACTATATTTAGAGGATTGTATTTAGTGATCATGATTTATTAATAATAATTAATTATTATGATGACATAATGTGATTATTTATTGATTAATTAACAAAATATATTTACAATAAATCAAATAACTTGAAACTCTTATATTATCTTTGTAATAGTAGATTCCCTTTAAGAGGAATCATATTTATACTTATTTTGGAAGGTTATATAGTTTTCCCATATCATCATCCTTCACAATTGATCAAATATTGGGTTGATGTGGTTAACAAACACATAAATAATGATTTTCAATATCATTCAACATATAAAAACTAATATGATAACAAATTAATTCAACTTTTAATGTACTATTGAAAAATAATAAAACACAAGTAAGGAATGGAAGTGTAAGGATATTCATTCATAACTAACATAGAATGTTAAATAAATGTTGATTCATCATTCAATAAAAATCAAGAATCATTCCCTTGTACATATAGAAAAAATGACACTATATAACGCAATGATTGGTAATATATTTTCAATTGAAGGTACAATGACTGAATATTTCCCCACTCCTTGTTATTAAACTAAATTGATCATAATATCATTATGTAGGAGTTTTTTTCAAATACATGCCTCTCAAGTGATTAAAAACATTTTCATTATATCAAAACAATTACAAACAATGGGAGTTAAATAAAAAAATTCAAAATTCAAAATTTAAAAATACTGGGAATAAAATAAACATATTGAATATAAATATCTCTAATTATCCCCTAAATTTTAGTACATTGATTTTCATCATGCTTATCTTGGTATATAAAAACTGAAAAAGTGCACCAAAATCACCGTTTTTAAGGATGTATTCAAGTTGATCTGCAGTATGGACATGAAAATGGGTGATAATCTTATTCTCATAATTATCCGAAATGTAATGAAATTCATCATCAATGTGTTTATTCTATTCATAGAAAACTTTATTGGTACTAATTCTGACTATGGCTTGATTTCCACCCAAGATGTATACATTCAACCATATAGGATAACTGGCATCTTGTATAATTTTTAGTCACCAAATAATTTCTACAGTCACATGAGATAAAAAATGATATGCTGACTTTTCATTGGATTGAGAGATAACAATTTAATTTTTTTTATTCAATAGAATAATATATTACCTCCAATAAAAATAAAAAATCTAAACTCTATTGTCATGAATTGACCTTCCCTAGCCATGAACCTAGTCATCTGACCCAATGGGTCTCAAATAATTTATTAATTTAATTCCCAACAAATAATAAGTTATTTACCATATGATTCACTTATATAAATATTGATTGTACCCACATGATATCACATGTTCTTTAATTTTTATTTTATAAATGGAACACACTCAGATATACTTCCTTGGAGGTCAAATATATTGAAATTTCTCTAGGTCAAAACTTATTAACTATGGAGTTCAAATAAGGTAGTATCCCAAACATAATGGTGCACTTATTGTATATGGGTAATAACCAATGGGTAATACCATGATTAGTATAAAATTGTGAAATCATCATACCAAAATGAGAGAATCATCCTAAAGTCATGATCCATACACATTAGATAAGAATCAAAGGATTAAGTTCTTTGTTGCATCATTGTATAGCGGAAGATGAAATATGCTGCAGTGATTTTATGCTATGAAAAATAATTCATTTAGAATGAAACAGAGTGAGAGAATCTTGTTACCAAAAAAATTGGATTTTGGAAATATAATTGATGTGAATAATTTTATTGATGGGATCTGGTGGAGTCATCCTATTCAAATAACGGAGTTAGCCTCTTATGAATTAGGACGGAAAATGTTTTCAATGGAAGTCTTGATCTAATACCAGTATCAATATGACATTATTAAAACCAAATCCCAATAATTCTTCTATTAATTTAATACACATTGATATTTCTAGAATTTCTTCACACTAAGTACTCTTTTTCTTGCACTATCATATTTTTCATGATAATGTTAAAACATAAAAAATTGATTTTATTTTTTTATGAATATTATCTTGTTTATGTTATTTCATTTTTTAGGTTTTATATTTGGTATAATTTGTTTGAAAAAATTCTGTAATATTTTTTTACCCTTACATGAGGGTTTTATTATCCTTATATTCATTTTCTCTTGTATTTAAATCTCTTATGTGGTATGGTTATTAGATTTATGTAGGAATCATGTTACCCTTACATAGCTACCACATTGTACATAATATGTTTACTTGGTTTGGATGTTTCAATTACATGGGGATATCTTACCCATTCATAGTGGTTATGCAACATTTATATAGATATGGGATAAACTTTAAGTGTTGTTTTTAATGATCATGTTACCCTTAATTGATATCTATGGTATCGTTACACGATGGATGATTTTAAATTAAATGCCTATGGATTTTGATGATAATACCATATATTTTTGGTTTGTTTTTTTTTCTACCCCTATAAAATGTAAAAGGACCCTTGCATTGAGGTAAATAATACCATTACATAGAAGGTAATGATACATTTTTGTGGTGGTTAAGATAATATTATGTAGTGGTTTAGTAGAACTTAGATAACATCAGTTGTTTTAGTTTTTATTGCAAGAGATTCTTCAATATGAATCACATGAAAACACCTATCTCAAGGTACATATTGTTAATTAGAAGTTTTTCAAAGGGTTTATTTATTTTTATTTATGTTCCTAAGGTCCCAAATTTAAAAAATTAGATATTAATTGAAAGCTAAAATAGGAGAAGTTAAAATCTATATAGCTAAGTGAAGGATATGGTATGGTGAGTAGGGCTCATTTGAGGTCATTTTGGTGTTGATGCTCAAAATTGACTCAATATGTTTTTTTATAGATAATATAAAATAGTATTTGGAGTTCTAAGGAGATGTAAAGTTTCTAAAATTTATTAGAGGCCAAAAAACTGAGGTTGATCCCTAATAAGGGGTTATGATTTAGTTTTTTATCGATTTTTTTTACCCTAGTTTATTGGTCCTTCTTATTTATTAATTTAGATGTTTTATTACATATTTCATCTAGGTTTTCCACCATTTTCATTAAAAAATTATTTTGGGTGGTTTTCCTCCAATGGAGTAGGAACAAAGTGGCCTAAACCTTGTTCATTATCTTTCTTGTATTTGTATCATTTTGAATGCGGCTTTTTAGGATAATGTTTCCATTGTGTTTTCTTCTATTATGTTTTATTATCTTTCATAATATATTTTTTATTTGTAGTGTTAATCCTATATGGGTATTTTTTAGGTTGGTTTGGGAGATACTACCAACTACCTTGGGTTTTTGTTAGTCTTTAGGGTTTTACTCCCATGATACAATGAAATCACAACGTCTTTTAGAGACTAGAGAAATCCTTAACTAAATTATAAAAAGTGAAGTTTTATGTAGAGAAAATTTTAAATTTATATCGAGTTAGAATCCATGCTCTTCTAGTCCATAATGTAAATTATGACACTTTGTTCAGATATAAGAAGAATAAAACCATTGTATCAATTATAGGACCGACCTTATCCTCTTATGAGGATATTGAATATCATTAAAAACAAAATTTATTATTATATTTGAACTTAGGTGACAATTTTTTTGGGAAGTGGTTTATGAAAATTATTCTAGCTCAATATTGTTGATGATTAAGAATCTTTACATGACTAGGTCCTTATTAAAAACATTACAAAAGAAAATTAATTCTTAAAATATATAAATGATCTGTGTCACCTTTATGTGGACTATTTTATATAGATTTAATAACACAGTGTTATACATAGCCAGTGTTGTTACTGAAATTAATGATAAGGACCATTCTTGATTATTGATGAATTTGGTGGTTACATTATTCAATCAGTTTTTAGATTATAGGATGCATGGTATAGATTACATAACATTATAGGAATTGAATACATTTTTTCTAGTGATCTTCTCATTCATGTTTTGAAGATAGAGGTAAGTGGGGTGAGGCCTATACTTGAGTTTATCAATGTTAAAGTTTAAAATAAAAATAAAATAAATGAATAAGGGTTGTAGTTGGGTTATGATGTTTATGTTCTATGAAATTGAAAAAACTAGAAACATTAAAAGATACTAACCCTAGGATTCATAGAGGGGTAATATGTCTTATAAAAATGTGTTATAACCTAGTTATGATATTACTAGGCTCTCATAAGGATTTCTAGTTTCCGTTAGTATAGTTTATATGTAGATTTAGATTTTTTTTCTTTAATGATCCTAGTATTTTCTCTGTATGTGATTTACAAGGGCTCCATATGATAATAGAGGTTGATGGTAGGGATAGGATTATAAGCTATTTTATATCAAGTGGTTTGTTTTCTCATATCATAATTCTATATTTTCTTACTAACTTTTTTAACCATATATAATACTTTCATTATTAATGATTCAATTTTGATATTTTTTATACTTTTTAATTCTTTTATCTGATTTATTTTGTGGAATTTCATATACCACAAATGAAATTAGTTGCCATACAAGAATTAGAGAGCTAGAAAATACCTCTTATGGAATGTGTGAATATTTTTATAGGTATGTTTTAATGGAAGATTGAGTAATTTGAATATATTGGTTTTGTATAATGAAATTTCTTTTATTGTTCTATATTTCTGATCATGTTTTAGTAGCTGATAATATATGTTGTTTTCTTATGTGAATACATATTCAAAAATGGTACATGCTAAGTGATGGAAATATTGGGATGATAATATTTAATTATATGTTTTTTCTTATTAGTGAGGATTTTCCATCCTAGCTAATAGTTTATAGTAGAGTAGGCCTACAAGAACATCAGTGATGTGTTTTGACATTTTATTACATAAAGTGGTGATTGGTTAAATTTTTCAAGTTAAGGTTATACTCGAATATTTTGTTTCTATTTGATTTATTTCATGAGTAATCTCAGGTTTAATGATATTTTATTTTTTTATGTTTTATTATTCATAAAATTGTTTTTCTAGTATTTAGGATTATTTTTTTATCCATGCATGAGGGGTATCTTACCCTGGTGTTCAGTTGGATTTTTAGGACATACCCTTATGTGTGTTGGTTGTTACATTTTCATATAAATTAGGTTACACATATATAATTAGGGTAATGATTGTGAAACCTTTATTAGTGTTGGTTGTTAACCTTGTGTAGGGTTTTTATATCCCTTACATAAATGGTTTTATACTATTAGACTTTTATGGAATAAACCTTATTTGATTTTTTAGTAATTGAGTTACCTTATGTGGGATATATTTTACCTTTACACAATTCCATATTGACCCTTACATGATTGAGGATTTCAATGATCTACCATTACGTAATGGGTTCATGGTTCATGATACCATTACGTGACACAGAAGGACCCTTATGAATTACTATATGCTTCCCTTATTCACTAATTGAGAGGCCCTAAATAAATATTAGAGTAACAATTTAGTAGAATCATCTATTTTTTTTGGTAATATCAGCATAAATATTATTTGAGCACATTTATTGAGATGTTGAGACCTTTTTCATAGTAGTTCAAAGGGATATTTTTTTAGAATTTATGATCTTCGGGTCCTTAATTATAAAATGAGGGATATATTGAAAGCTCAAAGAGGGGAATAAATGATAGATTGTGATAATGTAATAAATTATCTAGAGTGATGAGGTATTAATCAAGACAGTATTAGTAATGAAACTTGCTGATGAATTTGGGGATTTTTTTCTGATGGAGATCTTGTGGTTATGAGAGTTATCAGGACAAGGAAATATGTTGCAATAGTTTGAAGGGGCTTTGATGGGTAAGTTTGATCCTCAGTAAGGGGGCTTTAGCCTGGTGTTTTCGTTCATTTCAATGGTTATTCCTTGGTTTTTTATTCCATTTTCATTATTATTATACTATATTTATTACATTGTTCCTCAGGTTGGGCATATTTTCATTTTGTGTTTTAAATTTCTTGTGTTCCTGTTTTTATTAATCCAGATTTTCTTTTCTTAATTAAATGGTTTTGGGTGGTTTTTAATCAATAAAGTAGGCCCAAAGTGTTATGAACCCCATTAATTTATGTGTTATTTTATTTTCCTGTATTTTTATCATCTCTGTGATGAATATTTTCAGTTATTTTCCCATTATTTAACTTCTATTAAATTATATACTATTTCATTTACGTTTTTCATCTTATGATTGATCTTGTTTTTTACTCTATTGATGGTGGGTTACATGATAATACCTCTAACCCGAGTTTTTTATCTCACTAATAATATCCTCCACAAAATAAAGGAATTAGAGGGTTGTTATCAATCCTAGAGATTTCTTTTACTGAGATATATAGTTATAATTTTGATAGATAAAATGATTTAAACATATAGATAGTTAAAATGTGTGATTTTCCCTTCCACAATATACTTGAATAACCTTTGTAAAGTTCTAAGATGAAGATCACGAATTTCTATTATATAAGAGAGGACTTATCCTCTTATGTGTGTGTTAAGCTTATGATTTTGTAAAAAAATAATATTCACTATTAATTGTTACCCAATGTGACAAATTTTTTAAAGAAGTTTTCTATGAAATTTTGATAGTGAATTTTGGTTAAATATTAAGAATCATTACATGAATAGACACCCGTTAGTATGATTGAGTAATAAAATACATACTTATAAGTTAAAAACAGTCCTTGGAACCCTAATACAAACTCATCTAGATATTTTTAATAAATTTGTGTTGGAAATAGAAAGTTTATATACTGAAATTAAATATGTGGACCAGGATTTTTTGTTGTTGAATTCCATGGATAGGTTATTAAATATGGTTATACATTCTATGATGCATATTATAGATTCAATCACTAAAAACGAAGTGAAGTCATTTTTTTCTATTGATATTTTAATTCATGGTTTGAAGATGGAGGAATGTGGGGTGAGGAATGAGAATGGGTATCTTAGTTTGAAGGTTAAACTTATAAAATTAAAGTAAATAAATGAAGAATATTAGTCAGTATAAGATGTTTATGTGCTATCGGAGTGGGAAAAACCACATTAAAAGATACTTCCATGAGGATACATATATGGATATTATAACTCAAAATTATTTTTCTATAGTATTGAGATTATTTATGTCTTTCTTGTATCCATTATTTTATAGGATTTTTTTCTCTAGGTTTTATATATCATATGAACATAGTAATATCTTTGTATGTGTTTTTAAGGGCCCTTAATTGGAATATAGGGTGTGGGTAGGGATAGTTTTTTGATAGATTTTCACATAGGTGGAAACATGCCTCATGTCTTCTTACAAGTATTTTCTTGTATTTTTACTACATACATTATAATTATCCCTCTTTCGTGCCTATTTATACTATCTATATTTATTTTTTCATGTGTATTCTTGTTTCTAGAATTGTGTAAATCTATTGTTTCACTAGGTTTCAAGAAGGCATGGGAGAGATGACTAATACCTCTTATGTAATGTGTATTGCAGGTTGTAAGTATGTAATGATGGATACTTATGTAAGTGAATATACGTGTAATGTATAATATATTTGATTAGATTTTTTTGAATTTTTACGTAATTTTTATAAGATTATACTAGTTGATGTGTTAGTATAGGAAAACATATAGCACTATAGTATATGTTAAATAATGGTCATACTGGTATGATCAAGTTATGATCCTAGGGTTTTTTTATCAGTGAATACTGCTTAAACTAGTTAATAGGTTAGGCTAGCATAGTCATATAAAAAAATCAAACAGTTGTTTTTAAATTTTATTTTCTAATTTAGATATTTATATAAATTTTCATTTTAATGTTACCAATTAATGTGTATTTTGTTTATTTGCTTGATGTATTGAATAATCTCTCTTTGCATGTCATTTCATGTTTTTTATGTTTTATTTTTCATAGAAATAGTTTTTCAACAATATGAATTGTTTTTCATTACCCATACATGAAATGTATGTTAACATTACGTGTGATTTTTTTGTTGGGATTTACCTTATATAAGTTTTTCATTATCATTGTGTATTTTTTGGGTTTCCCTTATATTGCTATGGTAATCTGCACACTACCTTTACATGGGTTCCATATTGCCCTTAGGTGGGGATCAGTATACCCTCATGTAGTGGTTGTGATACCTTCGCATAGCTGTGGTTAGAACCTTATGTGATGTTTGTAGAGTCTTTTTTACGCTTATATAGGCTCTATGGTATTATTATGAAAATTAATATGGACCCCTAGATAAGGCTTTCAGAGAGCTACCCTTATGTAGAGGTTTCACCATTCATGCTACCCTTACACAGCTTAGAAGGACAATTATGTACCTGTTTAGGGTACCATTATGAAATGGTTCATGATACCCTTATAAAACAGTCTATTGAACCTTATATAGTGCTTGAGATACCCTTACATAGCACTAACCATACAGATTTTTGTTACAATGAAATTTTTTCTTTGTTTTTTTCAAACACATATTTGGAGATATTAAGTGTTGGTTTAAGGTTTTTTTGAAGGGATGTTCTCTTATAATTTATTTTACCAAGTTCCTTATGTATAAAATAATATATATATTAAAATATGATATAGTTGAATCCAATATATGTTGATAGAAGGGAAGAAGTTGATGTTGAGTGAGGATGGATTATTCTTTCCCTATTATAAATGATGTTTGCGATTGACTTTTGGGTTTTTTGGTGGATATATTGTGGTTTTGTATGTTATGTGAAGGATGAGAGTAAATGAAATGATTTGGAGTGGATTTTATAGGTGAATGTTTTCCATAGAAATAGGGCTATATCATTGGGTTTTCTATCAAGTTTATTATTTTACCTTGGTTTTTTTCTTACTTTTGTAATCCTGCTCAAGTGAAATTTAATTGTTCATTTGATTTGGTTGTATTTACTTCTTTGTTTTCTCATCCTCCTATCCCTATTTATAATTTGTCTTGTTTTTTATTCTTAATAAAATTGCATCATATGGAATTATTTCCATGGATTAGCACAAAATATTCCCTAACCATGTTAATTAACTTGTTCATTATATTCATTATTTTCATATCAATCTCTTTATGGCTACTTCATTCTATTGTGCCATAATTTTTACTTTTTTAATGTATTCCATTTATTTATGATTAATCATGTTTGTATTAATCTTCATTTCATATATGCTTCGGTGATTTGATCGATACTACCTCCTACCTTGGGTTCGTTGTGTTTCACTAAAGATATATTTATATAACTAATAATTATCATAGGATTGTTTTTTTACAATATATTTAGTTCACAAAAATAGATATTGAGATGCATTATAGAGAGAATTATTTAAGATTTTTTATAGTAAAATTATGTTAAATTGTTTCCACAATTGACTTGATGACTCATTAGAAGGATCTAAGAGTAACATCACCAGATTCATTACTACATGAGAGACCTTGACCTCTTTAGAGGATATTGACACTGCTATTTGGAAAAAAACCCACTTCCTACTATTTTTCACCCAACATGAGATGATTTTTTGAGATGTTTTCATTGAAACATTTTCAATGTAATACGAATAATGTTTTGTATTCTTTACATCAGTGGGTCACTTTTTGGATGATGATGAAAGAAAAAATATAAATATTATTTCAAAATGTTCCTCAACACATTTTTGAGGATTCAATTAAATATTCTAAATAATATGGTGTTATTATTTGCTAAGGTGGATGATTAAATTAAGGATAAGTAATTGTATTTTTTTCTCAATTACATGGATGAATCATTCAATCCTATTGGGTATTATATTTTTTTAGAAGAAATTACATTAAATTAGAGGATATGATGTTAGTTATTTTATCTAAGAATTTCCAAATTCTTCAATTGAAGACAGTAGGATTTAGGGTGAGTAATTGGAGAAATTTTCATTATATGAAGGGTATCCAAAAAATTAATGGTAATGAAAATAATGATGTTAGTTTGTTTAAGAATTTAAAGTTCTATTGGTGTGGAAGAACTAGCCACATAAAGAGATACTACCATGAGGATACATCCAGGGATAATATTGCCCAAATTATGTTTTAAACCATAATTTTGATGGTTCTAAGATTCTATGAGTCTATCTAGAATCCATTAGTATAGAGTAAGTGTAGATCTTGAATTTAATTCTTCCAGGTTCTATTAACTGGATCTATATGTGATTTATCTTGGACACTTATTGGAAGAGATGGTGTGGGTATGGATAGATTTTTTATCTTTGTGGGATTAGGTGGATACTTTTCCCCAATCATCTTGTTGAATTTTCTTAGTATGTGTACTCTAATACATATAATTATTTAACAAGTTCTTCTTCCCTTTTAGGACTATTTATACTATGAATCTTGATTTTTTCATGTTTCTTTTTTCCTAATGAATTTGGTACTACACTGTTTATTTTCATCTCCTACGAGAATGTGAGGGCTGGACCTAAATAATGATTGAATGTGTATAGTAGGTTTTAGGCATTTAATGATGTATTCCTGGGTTGGTGATGGTATGAGTTAAGTTTAATGAATTTTCTTATATTTTTATATATTTTTAGAATGTTTTAGAAGTTTATAGTGGATGATGTGTTGGTACGGGTATACATGTCTTACATGATAAATGTTTTTCATACTGTGATGATAATTTTTAGTTATTAGGGGTTTCCTATTAGTGGAGATGATCTGAAATAGCTGATAGTTTGTTTACTGTAGACCTATAAGAACACCTTTCCCGTGTTTTTATATTTTATTTTGAAAGATATATATTTCTTAAATTTTTAAATACAATATTACAAATTAAAATGATATTGTTTTTAATTTTATTTATATTCTAACTAACATCTTATTTCATGATATTTTATTTATTTTTTCGTTTAATTTTTCTTATAATAGAATTTTCAACATTTAGGTTTTTTTACTTTTATGTGAGGGGAACATTACCATTATGTGTACATTCTTTTGCATTGCATACCCTAATATTGGTTGGTTTTAACATTTATATAGGGTTCATGTTAGCCTTATGTAGATATGGTAGAGTGTCTTCTATATTTTATGTTTGTTTATTACCTTTTCATAGGGATCAACATACCCATATGTTGCGGTGTTTCTACCTTTACATAGATTCATACTAACCCTTAAGTGATGTCTGTATCAGATGTGTTATCCTTTTAGAGAATATGTGGTAACTTTATTCAATAGCATATTGACACTTACATGGATAAGGTTTTTGGTGAGATACCGTTAAGTAGTGGGTTCATGGTTCACGCAACCCTTACACAGTGTAGAAGTACCCTTACAGAGAGATTCATAATACCTTTTTGTAGTGATTCATGATAGCCTTTCACAATGGTCTAGGGAACCTTATTCAGTTTTTTAGTGAACCTTACATATCATTTCCTATTTCGGTTTTTATTTCAATGCCTTATTTATCATGATTCTTATCCATACACCCATCTCAAATTGTAGAGATTTTGGTTGAGGTTGTTATAATGGTTGATTTAATGGAATTTATTATTCTGAGGTCCCTACTTGTATATTGATGTATAGATTGAATTATTTGGGTGGTGAATCCTTCAGATATTTAGATAAGGGAAAGATATCTCATGTTGTGTGGTCTTCTTCAAGGCCCTATTGTAAATTAAGCTCATGATTGAATTTTTGGAGTATATTCTAGTGGAGGGATTACCATTGTGGGAGTTCTAAAGATGGGTAATGTACCTAAAATAGTTTAGAGGGGATTTCATAGGTGAGGTTGATATATGAAAAGGGGGTTTTCCAATGGGGTTTCCTTCTAATCAATTGTATTACCGTGGTTTGTTATTCTGAATTATTTATTCCTATACAAGTGTCATTTAATTTTTCCTCCAGTTTTGTAAGACTTCTTTTCTTTGTTTTCCCCATCTCATATAACTATTTGTAAGATATAGAGTTTTTGTTTCTTAATAAAATGGTTTAAATTGTAATTCTTTCCATAGAGTATGACTAAAGTTTTTGTAACCACATTCATTACTATTTTATTTATATTTCATCTATCCATATCATTCTTCTTGGTGGGATTTCATGGTTTTATGCCCATAATTTCTTACTTTGTTGTGTCTTATGCCCTTTCTTATTTGTTGTTCCTTATTAGATCAATCTTGTTAGAATATAATTTATCGGTGGGTTGGGAGATGCTGATTCATACCTAGGTTTTTCTTCTTCATTTATATCGATCCTCCATTAACTATAACATCTTATAACCATCAATCCTAGATTTGGTTCTGAAATAAAAAATTGTGATATTTCAATACTTTATGGTGGTAATTGTGAACTATTTTTTCATTGAAACCTTACATCCTCAAAATGAAAATTTTGATCAGTTACATTCTTGTGGAATTTTTATGTGTGGAGTTTTAGAGAATTATGATAAACACTCTTTTGTAAACAATGTTATTTTTTTCAAATGAGAATTTCTCCCACTTAACACAGCATTACTTAATTCACATTACGTCATCATCATCATCCATTTTAAATCACTTCTAGAAATAATTCATTCAACGACATTATTTATAACCTCAGGAAAAGGAAACAAAATAAAGTTAAGATCAAATGGTTATTATGGGTAAATATAGGAATTAGAAATTGTATTTCATAAATGAGAATAAGGAGTGTATAAGTGTATGGTTTAAAAAATAGAGTGCATCAAAAATAATAAAAGAAACCATATGCATCAATACATGGATCAGAAAATATGAAAACATGGAAAATGAAAGAGTCTTAAGAATCAATAATGATGAACCGTGAGAGATAAATAATGGTTATAAAAAATATTATAAACCCATAGGAAGCTTAAAAAAATAATTTTGTTATCATGGAACATTTTTCCTCATAACTCATGTTAAATTCATGTCACAAATAACTGGATCCCAATTAAATAGAATAGATAAACCCTTAGGTAAATCGCTCCTAGTATTCCCTAAAGATAAGGTACCTTATCCAATTAAATGAATCCCTATTTAGGAACACTCGTTATTTAAACTATAATGGGGTCACCAGGAACTATATGAGAAACCAAATCACATAAAATATAATGGGATCACCTAGAACTATTTGGGGTTTCCCATTCTATAAGATGTAATGGGATCACCTAGATCTATCTAGACTTCCCCATCATAAAAGTTGTAATGGGATCACCTAGCACTAACTAGGTCACCCATCAGAAAAGTTGTTATGGGATCACTTAGTGCTATATGGGTTCCCCTATCATATAAGATGTCCAAGAACCAAAAATAAATTACATAGAGCTAACATTTAATCATAAAACACATTGAAATAATCATTATTACGTTTGTAACATTATTCACTCAAGGAAAATAAATGTGTTTCTTTTTAATCTCTTTTAATCATGATAGAATTTTGGAAAAGAAATGGGTTTTATTCTAATCTCTTTGAGACAATCAAAATTCATCCATAGAAAGAGTGAGGAATGTTTCACTAAACAATATCCTAATTAGACAATAGTTAACAACAATGGATTTTGACATTGATGATTATAAATACCACTAATATATCATTAATAAAATTCTTAAGAAAAATATTATTTTTATTTCAAAATTATCTTTTTAAAATAAAAAACATTTTTATTTTTATTTTCTTTAAAATCACCTTTTAAAAAATATTTATTTACATAATATTAGGAAAACAAATTTCATTAAAATAACCTTCTAAAAAATTATGTATTCTTCAATGAAATTATGTTCATAACATTTATTAAATCTTTACATGTCATATATGTTAAATGAACATTCCTTTTTTACTCTAAATTTATTTGAAAAGTGACTCAATCATAAATAGACAAGAATATTCCATTTAAAACAACTTTTGGAAAGGAAAAAAGGGTAGAATTTACTTTAATAAATCATTTTTAAAAGGTTAAAAACAATTTCAAAAATATATCTTGGAAACATGTTTTTGGAAAACAACGGTTTTAAAACCATGGGGGAAAATGAAGTAATATTCTCTTAAAAACATTTACACAAAAAAATTAAACAATAAAGACTAAAATTATTACTATTACATTAAAATATCTTGAATAAACAAAGGATATGTATTTTTTTTACAACTCTTGAAAGGTAAATAAAAATAATTTACCATTAGTAACTTAAAAATAAACAATCTTGATAATCGATGAGTTTATACTATCAAACACTTACAATATTGGTAACATTGTATCGTATGAACCATGAAAATATAACATTTAATTAAAAATAAAATATAATCATAGTAAATTAATTCAAGATATTATATATAAAAGGGTCTGTATATATACCTCATATAAGAAGATAGGTGTTTATCCTAACATACATCCAAGTGGAGTCGAATTGAGACAAAAATCCCCTACCACTTTGGTATCTTTGAGATTTTATCCCCCATAAAAGAGATATCCTAAAAATGTATATATAAATCCCAATAGATTTAATAATAATAATCATAAGATAAATTTTCGGGTAGTATACACACCACAAAAAAAGCGGTGAATGTGGAATAAATCTCATAGAAATAAAATTGAGATGTTAAAACCCTTACCGTGTGTCTGAGTTATCACATGTTTCTTCAACTTCCTAAATAATAATATTATAATAATTATTTACTTTATTTTCAACCACGTTCAATTTTATTATTAATTTTATTTCACTATCATAATTTTATATATAATTACTAAATTGATTATGTTTTCATCGAATGTTTTGATAGTATTCTAGTTATATGTCAAAAATGACATTGGTAGGTTGACTATGGTCAAATAAGACATTATTTAATAAAATTAATAACCATAATCATTAAATAATAATAATATTTATACCTAATTATACTATTAAAATTATCCACTAATTATGGTTATGAAAAATTTACTAAAGTTAAAATAATGTAGACGGTAGGTCATACAGACGCTTGAGTAATGTTTACATTTTTTAATGATCATTCTAAAAAGAAAGAAAGTAAATTATATATTTCCATAATGATAACATTATCCTAGATAAATAAATATTTTATTATATTTACTTATATATTTCATCCCTGTGACGGGGTGGTGAAAAAAGGAATCACAAAGCATTGATAAGGTGATAGTTCACACGTCTACGAACGATGTTATCGTTTGTTTTTCCGTGAGTTGATTTGTAAAAATAAAATGGAATATTTTACATCCATAGTGAAACATATTTCAGGAATATTTCATTTATATCACATATATTGGTTTTATATACCCTTATTACCATCCACATAATGCATTAGTGAAAAAATTCACATTGTTTTGGGAGGCATTAGTTCATCATACAAATGACCAGCATTATCATATCCCTTAGAAATAGTATGGAAAAGGTTATATATATTTTAATGACTTAAGAGGTATTATTATGTTATAAATATCATATATAAAAATGATATCCATCCTCATACTCATCTATCATATGTGGTAATTGAAAAAAAAATGACAACATTTCACTAGGTGGTGGTATGTTGTGCATGCAAATGGTGATTTTATAACACATTTTATGGAAGAGTAAAAATATTTAGGTTGTTAAATTAATATAAAAAAAATATAATTTTATTGAATATATTGAGTTTATTATATAAAATTTTTATTTTTAACTTATTGAGGTGGATTGTGAAATAAAACAAAAATTATTGCTGATTAATGTTACCTCTTCTTCGGGTATCCACTATTGGTTTGCACCAAAAATATCCTAGGCTAGATTTATTTCCAAAATAATGCTTATAGGATAAATTTATCTAATTTTGGAAGTTATTTCATTAGGTTTTGTCAATTTATATGGATTGGGATTTTTGAATAGTAGGAGAGAGTGAGTTACCTTTTATAATTATGGAGGAGTGACATTCTTCAAAATACCAAAATGTATTCACTATTGGGGAATCTCCATCACCTCATTCTTCTAAAAAGTATATCAATAGTGGCGGTTATTGTTTATTTTCTATAGAAAAACATTAACCACACAAAAAATACATTTTTGAAATGTTATTCTGTAGTCTTTAAGTTTACTCAATTTTACTATTTTAGATTTTTCCATGTAAACTTTTAATATTTATATTTAACTATGTAATTTATCCATAAATAATACAATTAAAATGGGTATTATTAGATAATTAAGATCAATTAATTTTTAATATTAAATCAAATTAATTATGTTCAAACTCTATTAGTGTGTAAAATTAAATTTAATAAAAATGCATGTAATGCATAAATCCCAGTTTTAACCATAATCACTGTAACTAATTTTAACTTTCATTATTAATAATTACATTAAAAAAGTAATTTGACCTTATTCTGTAATAAAAATGTTTATTATTCTAAATTTTAATCCATATTCACAAATTACACTTACATTATTAGAATATTTTAATTTAAAATTAATCATACAGGCCCGACGATATAGGGGGTTTTTAAGAAGAGTATTGTTTTTTTCAATTAGATGATTCTTTTTTAACTCTATGAATAATAGTATTAATTTAATAAAATTAATTAAATACTCAAAAATATATAATCTATATATTTCATTAAAATCTTTCAACATTATGTATTACTTTAATTAATTAAAATAGAGAATCATTATCCATTTTCAAACAATTTTTAGAAAAAACATGTTATTAAAACCAGAAACAAACTTATAAAAAAAGTACATTAAAATTAATTATATGTAAGAAATAAAAAATATGATAAATAAAAATACTTTTCAAGACACTATGGTAATATTAAATTATTCATTTGTTTGAAAAGAAAGTCTTTTTATGAAAATATATATTTTTTACTATTCAATGAATAATCAATATTTTATAAAAAATCCAAAGAATTCACCCAAAGAAAATTATGATATTAAAATTCCAAAAATGGATCTAATTTTATTAAATAAATTTTCTAAATGATCTGAAAATTTATTACAATATTCTTTTAATGAAAATAAGTAAAAAATTCACTTTGAACGAAAACATATTTCTGAAAAATTAAACTACTATACTCAATATTTATTTTTTATTTTAAATGAATTTATCAATAATTTTATATATATTAGAAAAAAAATATATATATATATATATGTTTACAAATCATAAATGTTTTAATATTTTTCATACCCACAAAAATTACGAGTTTGTTTATAATAGTTTATATATTATTGTTCATTTAAGCTCGGTGTTATGGGTTGAATATGATAATAACCCTAAAAATCATGGGGTTTAATGTACCAAAAACTATTTAAGTGATTATATTTATTTAAAAATATATATATACATATATATCCTAATATATTGAGGAGTTATATTCTTGTATAAGTTTAGTTCAGCATCTCATTTACACTATCATATGAAATTTTCATCTTTTAAAATATTGGGATGATACATCCCCCCCCCTTAATAGATGGTTTATTTACTATTTTATATTTATCATAGTAGAAAATGGGCGGATATTTGAAAATAAGTTTTTTTATAAAACCATAACATAAAGAGGTTCAATAAATCATCCCCTTAATAAGATATAAAAGTGAAATACAATGGTCATATGAAATAACTCATAATTATGTATCCAAATAGTTTAACATGGGTGAGAATAAAGAAAAATAATTTATAATAATATAAATTGATTAATTTTATTGATAAAAGTAATGTTAATGATGAATGGAAATTTAAGGGCCATAAAATAATAAACTTTGGATTATTGAAAAGATAATTGATTCATCTAAAATAAAGTTACAAGTATCTCATTTTTGTTTCATGATCCTTTTAAAATTTTTGAGGAATTATATTACCATATAGACTATGAGATTATGAAAATATAATTACTTGATGAGTAAAACATAATTATTTAATCAATTACTTAAAAAATTTAATTTTTCTCTAAAGGATGTGTGTTCAGGATGAATTTTTTATGCCTAAAGAACTAAAATAGACATTTAAAGGACCAAATATTCCTCGCAAGTATAAAAATATATTTTCCATATCACTATAAATTAACAAAAAAAGATATTTATCACGTGGTAATATAATTCAAAAAATGAATAAAATGTCATTGGATACATTAATTTTTAAAATTCAACAGCAATACCGATATATGAAACTAAATCATTCCAAAAACCTTTATCCCGAATAACAACAATAACATTAAAATTAGAGAGTTTTTTAACATAAAATGTTATCTCATATATTTTAGATTTAATTCCAAAAAACATGGTGGTATTATTTTGAAGTGACACTTTTCACATAGTCACCAAATCACTTTTTATTCTTATAGTAATCTATATGATAAAACTTGTGTTCTCAATAACCAAGACCATATAATCTCTAAATGTTATAAACACCATAAAATATATTACTACAAAATGTAAAGGAATAATTAACAAAGAACATAATAATTATATATACTTTAACCTAATTAGTCATCTCCTAATGTTTCATTAGTCACAATAAGATCTCATCGCATAAAATCCCAAGGGGTGTCTAAGATATTCAAATTTTGATAAACCGTAATTTTATAGACCTAAGATGGTATCTATAATTCCTAATACAACCTCTCATGAAAACATCATTATATAAAAATTTATCTAAGCTTAACATTAATACCAACTATAACATCCCATTACCCACACACTTAGATCAGCTGCAAATAAAATAAACATTAAATTTTTTTCATTGTTACTTATAATTATGACCAATTATTTCCCATCCAAACCATAAAAAATTTAAATGAAAAATTAGATAATTTATATTTTAAATGGATTTTTAAATTTAGAGTTTTATATAATTAGGATAAAATCCTATATAAATAATACCCATATTTTTTAATGCGAATTTCTCTCACTTATCCCATTTTTCTTATTAACCATAAATTTATCATCATCATCCATTTGAAACCACTTTTAGAAATAATTTGTTCAACATCATTTTTTAAAATATATTAGAATAAAAAATAATAAGGGTGAGCTAAAATGATCAATAATTGTAAACATATGCATTAGAAATTATATGTCACCAATGACCATAAGAAGTGATTAAGGGTAATATTGGATAACTAGACTCCATGAGAAAATCATAAAATAACTCATATCCATCGATACCTAGATCATTACATATGAAAACATGGAAAAGTAAATTTTTATTTGCATCAATAATCATGAGCCATGTGATATAAATATTTATTATAAGAAACATTATAAACTTATATAAAGCATATCAAGAATGTTTTGGCATCTTGAAACATTTTTTTATCATAACTCATGTTAAACCCATGTCTTAAATAACTGGTACCTCAATAAATACACAAGAGAAACCCATAGGTTTCTCCATACTTTATTCCTCTCAAAGAAAGTTTCTTTACCCAGTGAATTGGACTACTATCAGACACAACCATAATTTATCCTATAATGGGATCACCCAACACTATCTGGGCAACCACATTGTATAATATGCAATACAATCAACCGGTCATATCCAGGCCATCCCATAATATAATTTGTAACTAGATCATCCATTATTATCTTTGGTACCAGATAATATATATTCTAATGGTCTTACCCAGCACTACCTAGACCTCCCAGTTGTAGTCTTAACGAGCTCACCCAATACTATCTACGACGCCCCCATCAAATAATCCTTCTAAGAACCACAAATAAAATATATAGAACTAAAATTTCATCATGAATATCATAGAAACAATCATTTTTCATTTTTATAACTTGATTAAACCATGGTAATGAAATGTGTTACATTTCAATCTCTTTTAAGCATGATTGAATCGTGGAAAATAAACATGCTCCATAATATCTCTTTAAAACAATATTGATCCATATAGAAAAATAACATGTATGTAATCATTACAAAATATCCCCATTGAGGAATTGTTAAAAAAAGGTTTTTCGATTTTTATGAAACTAAATACCATTATTATATAGATAAAAACATTCTATAGGAAAATACCCTTTTTATTTTAAAAATAAAATTTTAGAACATAATAATTTTAAAAATCTTTTTCTTTGAAGATAAATTTTAAAAAGTGTAAATTTCTAGAATATTAAGAATAATATTTTCCTTAAAAATAACATTGTAAACATTCAAATAAATCTTCTGAGAAATGATGTTCAATATGGTGATTAAATCGATACATATCATCCATGTTTAACAAATATTCCTTTTATACAGTAAAATGATTAGAAAAGATCACTGGTCTGAAAACAAAAAGATAATTCATTTGAAAAAATATTGTTAAAAATAAAAATAGATCAAAATTAATTTAATAAATTATTTTTTAAAAGTTAAAATCATTTTTAAAAACATTTTTAAGAATCATCGTTTTGGTGGAAAATGGGTTTCCGACCAAAGAGTGAATTGAAGTTGAATTTTATTGAAAACATTTCATCAATTAGTTTTATTAATTACAGTTAATGAAATGTTACTATTACATAAATATATAATTAATAACTAGTGGATAAGATAGTTTTTTATTATAATTTACAGTTATATTATCAGATTTCTTAATTATATTATTAATCATATACAATCTTGATAATCGATGAGATTGTAATATCCATCTCTTACCACTTTTGTAATTTTAAATCATAAGAGCCATGAAAGTATACCATTAAATTAAAAATAAAATATCATGAGAATAAATAACTTCATGAAATTACAATTCATATTCTATTTATATACACTTTATAGAAGATGATATGTGTATATCATAACTTACGCTCTGAAGAATGAAAATTGAGACAAAATCCCCTTACCGCTTTAGTAAAATCGAAACCGTATATCCCATGAACTATAGATATTAAAATTTATATTTAAATACACATTAATTTAATAATAATAATCATAAAATTAATTTATGGTCATTATGAACACTAACAAACATAAATACATGGTGAATGTGGCATACATCTCAAAGAAATAAAACTGAGATGAGAGAACCAATACCTTGAGTCTTACTTGTTGAGTGTGTCTTTAGCATCTTAAATAATATTTTTTTTGATAATTATTGGATTTCATGAGATATTTTTTCATTTTTATTATTATTTTTATTTCACTTATTATCATGTTATATACAATTACTTGATCTGTTAAATGTTCCTCAAATGTTTTGATCATATTTGGCTAATTTGTCTAAAACAACTTAGGTAGGTTGATAATGGTCCAAGAAGTCCTTATTTAAATATATAAATAATAATTTTCAAGATATATTATCATATCTATACATTAATCATTCTTTTAAATCCAATCATGATTTATGATTATAAATAATTATTAAATGCTACAATCATAGAGATGGTAGACAATGGGTGTGCATGAGTAACATTTCAAATTTTCAATAATATTTTTGGAAAAAAGGTAGGTAAATATTTTATTTTAAAAAATATTATAATATCATAAATAAAATATTATTTAATTATATTTACTTATATATAAATCATTCTAGTGATGTGGTTGTGAAAAAAGGAATCACATCACTTCAAGGAAGTGGTAGTCTAAACATCCTCAAATGAAGTAATCATTTTTTTCAATGAGTGAATATGTAAAATTAAATTGAGATATTATATTTATATAATGATAAATATTTCATTAATTTTTAATTTATATCACATATGTTTATTATCATTACCCTTGTTACCATCCATATAACACGTTAGTGAAAAACAAATCACATCGCTTAGTGGGGATGTAGTCCGTTATATAGACGAGCAACGTTATCGTATCCCTTACAAAATGGAAAAAAATTAATATAAGATATAATAACTACATAGATAAAATTATGTTATTAATATAATATATAAACATTATTTCCACCATTATACCCAAATGTGAGAGGTGGTAATTGAAAAAACGAATGACATTGTTTTGTGAGAAGGTAGTACATCGTACACACAAATGATAATTTCATAACCCATTTGGTGGAAGAGGGAAAATATATTGGTTATGAAATAAAAACAAAAATATCTTAGTATATTTAATATTTTATGGTTGTTATATAATCATTGTTTAAGTATCATTTATAGGGGTGGATAAAGAAATAAAACAAAACACTTATTGATGAATGTTACATCTTCTTGAGGTATCCTTTATAGGATTGCACCAAAAACATACTAGGATTCCTTTTTTATAAAAATAACGATTATGGGATGAGTTTGGGGAATTTGTAAAATTATTTTTTTAGGGATTTATTGAACAAAATATCTTTATTGGTGTGTAGAAGTTGGGAGAATGAGTGCCCTTTTATTATTGAGTAGTGGCATTCTTGAAAATACTCAAACGTATTCACTATTGGTAGGTCTCCCTAACATCACATGCCTCAAAAATAGAAAAATAAGGGATCAAAGGTTTTATGTGGTCAATACACACCTCCACCACACCAAATGAAATATATTTTTATAATTTTATTCCTTAGTCCTTAATTTTACTCAATTTTAGCCCTTTGGTTTTTACCGTGGTAACTTGTATATTTTTATTTACCTTGGTCATTTTTCCATTATTAATAACACTAAAATGAGTATAATTAGATAATTTATGGCTATATATTATAAATATTAAATCCAATGTATTAAACAAATAACCTTTGCATGTGTAAAATTAATTTTAATAAAAAAGCATGTCATTCACAAAACCCAATTTTAACCTTAATGATTGTAATTAATTTTAGTTGTTTTCACTAATAATTATGATAAAATATTAATTTAATAATATTAGATAATATAAATTATTATCCTTATAAATTTATAATCCATTTTTCTATTTAAACTCAGACTTGTGGCAGAATATAATTTATAATTAATCATTTTGACGCGATGAGATAACTGGTTTTTAAGAAGATGTTTTTTTTTCCAAAATATGATTCTATATTAACTCTATGACTAATAATAATTATTTTATAAAAATATATTAATATTTAATGATATATTATCTATATATTTCATTTAAAATATTCCACATTACGTATTATTTTAATCAATTAAAATAGGAAATCATTATCCATTTTGAAACATTTTTTTGATAAATATGTTTTTTAAACCAAAACCACATTTATACTAAAAAAACAAAATAAATTTAATTAAAATTAAATAATTAGATTAAATATATAATTTTTTACTTGAAAAAATATTCATAACACATTTTTAATTTTTAATTACTTAATTTATTTATAAGAAAATACTTTTTACAGAAAACATGTAGTTTTCATTATTCATTAAAAATCAATATTTTTCAAAAAAATACCAAATTCCCAAGAAAATTAAATTTTTATATTAAAATATCAAAATTGAAGTTAATTTTACAAATTATCTTTCCAAACATTCCAAAAAGTGATTAAAATATTATTTTCATAAAAAGTAACCTAAATAGTTTTTGAGGAAAAATGATTTCTTAAAAATGAAATCACAATAATAAAAATGGATTGATTTTTTTGCTAAAAATAGATCAATAATTATATATATGATGTATTAAATATATATATATATATCATAAAATAGTTAATATTATTTATACCAATAAATTGGAATTCTAGGTTATAAAAATTATATATGTGGTAGGTCATTTAAGCATGGCATTACTTGTTTAATATGTTATTGAACAGAAAATTATTGAAGTTGTGTGTACCTAAATATATCGAAGAGAATATATTTATTTAAAAAATAAATATATAATAATATCTTGCGAAGTTACATTCTCGTTGATGTTCATTTTTTCTTGTCTTTTACACCATCAAACACGATTTTCATCTTTTAGAGTGTCGGGATGTTACCATAACATATTGGTATTATTGGGTTTCTTCTAACCAATATATTTCTTCAACTAAGCTATTTATTGAGATGATTTATCGAGATAATGATTTCAATTTGTTGGGACATAAAATGAATTCCCTTCTTCTCTATAATGGACTAGATGATCCTTTTAAAGATTCATAGTTTAATATAATCAATGTCTTTTCTATATGAGAGGCCTAGACCTCTTATGAGGAAGTGGATCCTACTATTTTTTAAAAGGACTGTTACTTTTTTGACCATGTGTGACATGGTTTTTTGAGAATATATTTATGATACTTTTTTCAAGTGTGATCCAGTTCAATCATGAGTATTGTTACATGAGTGGGACACTTTTAGCAAGATTTCATTAGGAAATGCCTCTTTATAATTTCAAAAAATTCCTTATCACCACTATGTGGACTCATTTACATAATTTAAATAATATGGGGTTATACATAGGCAATGTGAATTCTAAAATTAAGGATGATTCCAATGGTGGTTTTTTATGTAGTTCATTTTAGGAATCAATCAATCTATATGGGGATTCTATAATTTATGGTAGGTTTTAATTCACATTTGGGGAAGTGAAGTTTCTTCCATTGTATAATAATATTTAAATTCAAAGTTTGAAGATGGAGGAAAGTGGTGAGGTATTATCCTAAGATTTTCAATGTTATGTTTTGACCTTAAAATAATAGAAATGGAAATAAGTATGGCAGTCATTTTAAGAATATTAAGTGATATTAGTGTGATAAAACTGACAACATTAAGAGATACTACACAAAAGATATATCAAGAGATAGTATGGTCTAGAATAATGTTTTATACCTTACTTATGATAGTAAAAAGGTTCTTTTAGTATATATAGAATCCATTTTTATAGATTAGATATAACACTTTGTGGTATTTATTCAAACATCTTAGTAATGACTATGAATTTCATTTCTAGGGTCCCCAGATTTTAAGAGTAAGTGTGGGTAGGGATGAATTTATGATTTTCATGTTCATAGAAGGATACAGGCCTCAATCCAGTTTGAATTATATTTATTTTTTAGTTTTCTACTATATTTGTTTCTTTGATTAATAATATTTTACTTTTGAGCTTCTTTATAATCTAGATTGGTATCATTCTATGTTTTGTTTTGTTTTTTTTTTGAGTAAATGGATATTTCTCCAGTTTTTAGGGTGGTCGTAAGGCATGGGAGATCAACCCAAGACCACTGATGACGTATGTGCAACGAGATTATGGTATTATAGTATGAAATCTCAAGTAATATATGTTATGGGTTCTATTTAATGAATTTTCATAGATTAAAATGTATTTATAAGAATATTATAGAAGATTATAGTAGTAGTTGTGTTGGTATGGGAAGACATATACCAATGTGATACATGCTATGTCATGGTCATAATATCAAGATCATGATTAGATCATATGCTTTTTCATTTAGTAGAGACAATCTAAAACAATTTAAAGGTTAGTCTAGTATATATTTACAAGAACATAAACAATATGTCTTTACATATGTTACCATTAAGGTAGATATTTGTTAAATTTTGCATATTAATGTTAAAAACATAAATGTTTTAATTTTTTTGATTGATTTTATGAATGACATATTATCTATAGTTATTTTTTGTTTTCTTATGTTTTATTTTTCATTGGATTGGTAGGCTAGTATTCTAGATTAGTTTTTTACCCTTATATGAGGCATAAGTTACCTTTATGTGTGCTCTATTTTACATTTCCTGTCATTATGTTGTTCAACTATTAAATTTATATAGGTATTAGTCTAACCTTAAGTTTCTTCGGTGATATGTTTACTTCCTTTACATTGTTTGGTTTTTACCAATGTGTTGGTATCAACATAACCTTACATAGCACTTTTTTTACCCTTACATACCTATTGGATAACCCTTACATGAAGTATTTTGGGTCTATGTTATGCTTATATGGGATATTTGGTAACTTTATGCAACGTAATGTTATCTATAATGTGGATAAATCTTTTGCATTATCAATATTTATATAGTGACCTAATCCTTTTAAACATATTACTTCATTATTTTTAACCAAAAAAATACATTATTTAAAACACATATTTCATGAGTCCTAAAAAATTTTAAAGACTAGGTTCATAATACATCAAACTAAGAATAAAATAAAACATAATTAATTTTCTCTCCATAGTGTTCTCCAAAATCATTTCAATCTCATAGGACTGTATTTGATGACCTATGGAATACATTGAAAAAAAGTAGTCAGGTAAAAATCCATGTAAGGGAATAAACATAAAATGAAAACATAACATTTGAGTAAAAGCAATAAAATGATACAATGACTGATAATGAACAAGAGTAATCACATGATAGAATAAAATAATGAACATGGTATCATATGATTTTGGGATTTTATAAAATGTGACAGAAACATAAAACATGACTTAAACATAAGTCGAGGATAACAACCTGGAAAATATATGAATGTGGAAATAGTCACATAAACTATTAGATTCACTATCTAATCCTATGCATGATGTTGCATAAAACTAAAACATTAGCCACTGCTTTAGAGGGAAAAATAACTCTTGGAACAACCATCACATTCATATCATTTGTAGGTATATATATTCACATAATTAAACCAATCATAAGGAATAAATTATATAATTACACATTGAAATAAAATGGTTTCCGTAATCTAACTTCATATCATAATCAAAAGAGATTTCTTAAATAAAAAATTTAAAAAATTATCATAAGTCAGGTATTACCCCTAAAAGGAATGGAGAGTGATCTTGGTATATATTTAAGCTATGTATGTATATAATGTTAAATGATTCAATACATAATATTTTTATTTTTTGTGCAATATAAATAATTTTAAAATATTAAAAACATTCTTGGGTAAAATAAACTTCTCACTTTGAAAGACAATATTAAAAAACTAAACATTTTCAAAATAATATAGAAAATAATTTATTTAAAAAGAACTGTATAAAAATATAATTTATGTTTTAATTGTTGATTTGTCATTATGTAGTTTAATAACATATATGTTTTAAAATGTAAGAGAAACATTCCTCTTGTGTTGTTATGAAGAGCTTAGAAAGTGGGTCAATCGAAAAATGTTAAGAAGATCTCATTTGAACAATTCCTTTTAAAAGTAAATCATGGGTAAAAGTTTCATTAATGAATCTTTTTGGGACATTTTAAAAATATTCTTGAAAATATTATTATAAATTATTGATCAGGAAGAAAAATTATTATTGATCAAAGTGAGAAATAAAGTTATATTTTTGAGAAAAAAACATTTTCTCAGCCATTTTATATACCAAAAAGAATAAATGATTATATAATAAGAAATTTTAATTAAATACTAGATTACGAAAAAATAAAATTATTTTATCATACAAGGATAACATAATTTCCATGAAAATAAATTCAAGCATGAATAATTAGAATTAAAATGAGATTGAAGGAAAACCCCTTACCAATTTGGTAACATTTTGAATCATACGTTCCCATGATTGAAGTAGATTAATTGTTTATTAAAATAACATGATTTATGAAGGATTCATGATATAATATTTAAAGGAGTTTTATATACACCATTTATTAGATAATAAGTTTATAAATGAATAAGTGTCGAAAAGGATGTTTCGAGATCAAATCCTTACCTAGAGTCTAGGAATTGTCATGTGTTTATTTTATCTCTTGTATAATAAAATAATCTCAATTATATTTTCTATTAAAAAAATTTTAAACATTTAATAACTTACACTATAAACATTTAATTCATTCATTTAAACTATATCTTTAGTTATTTAATCAGTTATTCCTATGTTAGGTGTTTCGAGGATGCTTAGTTCCTAGTTTCAAAAAAGAATAAATGTGTTGACAATAGTCCGAGGGATAATTATACCATAATTTACAAAATAATAATCTTAAATTAATTATAAATTTTATAAATCAAATAAACTTTTTAAAGCCTAACATTATATATGATCATTAAAAAAGAACTTCGTTATAATCATGGAGCTAGTAGGACTTACATATGAATAAGTAACATTTCCATTATTCAGTTATCATTATTTTGGGAAAGTATATGCTGTATAATATTAATAAAATGATTATAATATCATAAATATAATATTATTCATTTAAATATTCTTATATATACAATCCATGTAATGTAGTAATAGAAATCATATCACATCTCTTCATGAGGTTGTAGTTCATCCTATAAACGAATGACGTTATCATTTATTTAATGGATGGATAGGTAATAAGGTATATGATATGATAATATTCTATAATTATAAATAATATATGAATCAAATATATAATAATTAAATATATCATCCTAAATATACAAGTGAGGTGATTATGGAAAATTCTTTAGATTTGTTCACAAGGAGGTAGTCCAACATACACAGGATCGAAGGTGTTCATTCACATTTTATGGAAGAGTTGATAGAATAATATTATAATATTAACATAATAACATCTAAATATATAGGATATAACAAATTAATTATATTTTTATGGTTAATATATAAATAAATTTGAAAAAATATGAAGCAAAAAAGAAGAATCTTGGTGGAGAAAATTACATTCTATTAAAAAACCTCCTTTGGATTAACTTTTAAGGACCCTAAAGATATTATTTTTGGGAATACAAAAATCTATATAATATGGTAAATTATTATGAGGAGATATTTTTCATGGGTTTTGTTTAAAATTTCAAGATAGTTGTGATGAATTTATTGGATGTGGTTCTTTCTATAATTTACGAAGAGTGGTATTTTTTTAAAGACCATAAACGTTTCAATAACGGGAAATCACTATAAATTAATTTGCCTCCAAAATAGATAAATAATTTATTTTATAAGAGATAAAAAAATCTAACACTCTTAAATTAAAAATAAATATATGTTCAGCCTGCTATATTATTTTCTTTAAAGGTACTCACGTTTACCATTTTAAATTTTTTACCCTAATAAATATTATTTGTTTTTTTACTCATAATTATAAAAAAAATAGTATGACCTTATTATATAATATAAATATTTCTGAATAAAAATATGGAATCCATTTTATCAAATTTCATTCACATTAGTGATATAATTTAATTTAAAATTAAACATTAATGCTCAATGAAAATCCAATTTCAGAGAAATGCATTTTCAAGAAATAGATGATCGTATAATAGCTATATGAATGAAAATTATCATTATTAAAATTTTAAATCAAAATTACATATATATATATATATATAATATATATATTAAATTTAAATCCTTTCATATTATGGGTTATTTTATTTAATTAAAATGGGGGAACAGTATGAAAAAATAATAATTTTCAGAATACTTTTCTTTTAATCCTAATGATAAACTTATACAAAAATCCAGTAGAATGATGATTTAAATGTAATTAATATCATTATATATAATTAATTAATATTTATATTACTTTTGAATCAAATTAAATTAATATAAGTAATTATAAATTACATAATTTATTATAAGAGATAATTTTTTTAAAAAGAGTTGTATTTTAACTATTTACTGAGAAATCAATATTTTCTTAAAATCACAAAAATTCACCTTAAATTAATATCTATATTCTAATAAAAAAAATTAATTTTTTAAAAAATAATATTTCAATATGTTCCATAAATCTATTATAATATTTTTTCATCAAATCAATAAAAAAAATTTGATGAAAATATATTTTTTATAGAATAAAATATCTTCTTTAAAGAAGAGTTGGTATTTATTTAGGATATGTAAATAATTTTATATTTTGTAAAGACTTTTTATATATTTCATAAATTATTTATTACTGATCATAACCACAAATTTAATGACTTAGGCATATCGATCACATTTAAATAATAATATTTTAATATTATTTCATGGTTTGTTTAAACTTACTGTTGTGTGTAGAATATGATATTGAGAAAAGTGTTCTTTCAATATTTTTGGGTGTTAGATTCTACCCCACTTAAAAAAATCGTGACATCACAATTTTTTTGTGATTAGTAATCAATGGTTAGACATTTGAAAATTCTGTTTTGGGAAACCCACATCATAAAAAGGATTAATAATACTTCCTCTAAAATTGGTGATTGAGAAATAAAATGGTAAAATAGAATAAAAAAAGACTATGATTCCATATTGAATGAAATTTGTGGGATGTTAAAATATATACATATAATAAAATTTTAAATAATTATGGAGGATAATAGAGACTATTTATCACAATAATTTTAATGATCAATATAAAGCTAACCACAGCAAAACCATAAATCTATCTGAGGTTAAAATACCATTTATTCATCAGATATAAAGGTAATAGGATAAATTTTTTATTTCAAAATTATATTCATAGAGTGGATATATTCAAATTATGAATATAGATAACACTAGGAAATAAACATACATGATATGTTGTTATTTCATCATCACATTTTATTACTTTTGTTTCTCTTTGATCAATTTCCACAACACCTATTTCATTAAAGAATGAATAAAAAACATATTTTCTTGTTCTTAAAGCACTAAAATTATCTTTTAATAGAACATTAGATCCATAAATGAGTATCAAGTTATTCCTTTAATCTTTATTAAAGCCAAAATTGTTATCAAAAAGTAAAATAACACCCAAAATGAATATGAATATATTAATCTTCAACTTTAAACAATAAAACCAATGGTTTAATATATTTCATTCCATACATAAATACCTTTTATACCTAATAAATTAAATAACCTCAACCTAAAATTTTAATTAACCTCAATGGTTATCACAGAAAACCTAATATAAATCTATAAAAACATGATAAAATTATTTTTAAATAATATTTTATGTTAAACTATACAGGTTATATATATATATTGAACTAATAAAATATATACAAATATATAATTAATCACCAAAAATTATTAAAAATTAATAACATTGGATCATTTAATATGTTTCTGAACATCAATAAATTTTTTTTCCACTAAATGGTTTAAGTAAAAACAATGTAATATTAAACAATACATTATTTAAGAAAGTTGTAGGAACATCACCATTATATACCTTTGGATGTTGGTTTATGAACCATATACTTTCCGGTTATGATGAGTTTTGACCCGATATATGGGTTTCCCTCTTTCCAAAATGATATTAATATAATTCAAATAATATTCCCAAAAATATCATGAACACCATCAAAATAACATTAATCATCAAAAAAATTAACAAATAATGCCTTATATAGATCCTCTTTTTTGGAAAAAATAAAAAATACAATTATCTATAATTACATTACTATTCAGAACTTATCTATGATTTTCTTTTCAAAAATCATGTTTTTTTGAAAAAATATCACTTTACCATAAAATCAAATTACTTGGTCAATTGTATCATTCAACATATTCTTGAAAATACTTAAATAAAAACATTTATATTAAATTGCATAGATATTTAATGATTCTTATAAACAGAATACCATTAATAAAATTAAATCAATAACGCAATTTTAAAATTAAAATACCTAAAAACTTAAATCATTCCACTAAAATGATTTTTATAACATAGTCTGTTATGAATTAATCCTTAAATTATATCATTTACTAAAATAATGAACATGTTCCCTACATCTATAAAATTTAACTCTTAGTGGTGATTTAGGTAAAAGTTATTCCCTACATCTTTTTAACCATAATCATAATTGTTATTCAGCAATTAGCTTATTTTTTCCATCCTTTTATACTTATAAATAATTTTCCATTACCTTTAATGCATTTTCAGGGTTACTTTTCCAAAATATTTTACATCTATAAAACATCATATTCTTATGCTTATCATCTTTAATAATTGAATTTCCATGATGTTACTTCATTAACGTATTTGATATTTTAAGTAATTCAACTATATTTTAATTATTAATCGTAATTTGAGATATCAAATTTAGAAAGATAATATGATGTTTAACTTATTTCCCCATTAGGTAAGGTATCTCATTAAGAAAATAATTACATTTCCCCACACATTGGTTTTTTTCCTGATTTATCGTATTTATTTCTGTTAACTAAAAAAATTTTGTTGGTACAATAACATATAAAACGGGAAACTTATAAAAATTGAAGGATTATCTCATAAATGATATGTTTATTCTAACTTTTGAGTCTATAAGATTAAATCAAGTTTAAAAATGGTAATATTTCACATTATGTTTTCTAAAAAAACTATTTTATCAATTCAATCATAATTTCGGGTAAGTATTTTTGATAATTTCAAAGGTATATCTACTAGGATTGCTAATCCAAGTGTACAACAAGGAATATTGTCATGGCCCAGTTGATGATCGAGTCCATCTCAATAATCCATTTTAGAGTTATTTATAGTAATATTAGTTTTCAAAAAACCACATCTATATGTAGAATATATAAATGGATTTTATTTCATGGAATCAATTCACACTATCCTTCACCAAAATTCTAAAATATATTTTCTTATACATAAACATATCCTTAAACATTTTCCTAGTGTTAATACTAATGTTTCCACATCGTTTTTCAAATGGTTAACTAAGCCTTTTAAATGAAACTAACTATAGTGACCCTAAGCTTTTACATATACTAATACCAAAATTGTAACATAAAAAATAATTATTTTAACTAAATTATTATGGGGCCTAATCTATTGGATAAAATAAATTCATAGTATATGAAAATAATAATAAAATAAAAATTATTTAATTTATATTTAATAATGATCTCCTAACTCATTTAGGGATCCAAATACAATATGTGATAACCATGTGAATACATATACAAAATTCGGTGATCAAAAAAGACTTTTAAGGGAATAAGTATTCTAAAGAATCAGAACATGTGAGGAAAAGGTACCACATGATATAATAAAATAGAAATCATGGGGGAAAACACATTATAGAAAAACCTAAAGATCATGATATCATAATATCACGGGAACATAGAAAATGTGAAAGAAACATAAAAAATGACATTAACATAAGTCCTGACTAACAATCCAAACAACATCACATTGTGGAAGGAGACCCATAATTGATTATGTTCACACATTAATCCCATACATGACATCTAATGGGACAAAAACATTACTCAATTCTTTTGAAGGCAATATAATTCTGAGCCCACACATCCCATTCATATCTTGTACTTTCATGTGAATACCACAAAAGAAAATAAATCCTAATTCATAAACATAATAATTACCCATGGAAACAAAATGGGTTATACATTCTGAACACATATCATAATCAAAATAGATTCTTTAAAGGATGAATTTTTAAATAATCAAAAGAAATGTATTACCCTTTTAAAGGAATGAGGAGTGAGATAGGTATATATGTAAGATACATATATATATGATTTAGAATCATTCTATAACATTATAGGTTTTTAATTATGATGAATAGAAATACTTTTAAAATTATTAAAAAAATTAATAGTAAAATAAAATTGCAATAATGAAAATAAAATTTCAGAAACTAAAAATTTTCAAAATATTAAGGAAACCATTTAATTAAAAAAAGTTAATTAGAAATATATAATTAAATCTCCATGAGTTCACAGTTCCTGATGGATGGTAAAACCATGCAATATAAGTTAAAAGATACATTCAACTTGAAATGTTATTGAAAGTATAAAAAGTGCCTCATTGGGAAAATTTCAATATTACTTTCAAAAATAAATTCATAAAAATTTAAATCAAGGGTAAAAAATTCATTAATAAATATTTGGTAAAATTTTAAAATATTTAGGATAATATTTTTAGAAAAAATGACTTGGAATAAAATAGTTATTTGATCGAAGTGAGGAATGAATTTACCCTTTCATAAAAACATTTTCTCAATCAATTTATGTACCGAAATGAGGAAAATTGTAATATTACTTGAAAATTTCTTGAATTACCATAGGATAATAAAATTAAAGGATCTTGTTATAAAAATTTCAAATAATTTCCAACAATGTAAATTCAATCATAAAAAATCCAAATTAGAATACTATTTAAATGGAAACCATTATCCCTTTGGTAAATTTTGAATCACAACCTACCATGAATGAATTATATTAATCATGAATTGAAATACCATGAAGTATGAATGATTCATGATTCAACATTTGATGTGAAATTTTATACACCATTAAAAAGAAATTGGGTGAATAAATTATCTTTTTTCATAAAGAAGAATGTTTTACAATTTATCCCCTACCCCGAATCATGGGTTTATCATGTATGTCTTTAATCTCATGTATAATAAAATTATATCAATTTTTTGTTTTATTAAGAGGAATTTAAAGTAATAATTCATTTTATAAAAACCATATAATTGATTTATTTTAATGGAATATTTAATTACCGAATATGTTTTCTCTATGTCGAGTGTATTGGGGATGCTCAGTTCATAATTTAAATACATCTTCATTGTGTTGAATGTGGTTAAAGGGGTAATTATTCCATAATCTCCATAATACTCATCATTTCATACTTATCAATTTTAAAAATGAATTATAAATCTTAATAACATCCATGATGATATAGCTATATAAATCTAAATATGATAAAATCATGATGATGGATGGTCATACATATGCAATAGTAATGTTTCCATTTTTCATTGATAGTGATGTTAATAAGAAAATTATTATATTATCTTCTTATAATTAAAATAATATCATCAATATCATATTATTCCTTTAAATTATATAAAATAAGGATTATTCAATGTTACATTTCCAAAATGATTTATATTCCATGAATATCATATATAAACATTAAATATATCAACTTGAACAACCATGAAAATAAATTATGGAAAACAAATTGCATGAGCTCGTTAGGCGATAGTCCACTATACAGATAATTTATGATTTCATTTCCTATTTTATGTAATTAGATATGGATAAATATTATTCCCTCAAAATAATAAAATAATGTTATATAGGATAAAATGGTGTTATTAAATAGTGATTTTTAAGATATAATAGATGGTGGAAAAATAATAAGTGAAAAAAGGAGCACGGGGAAGATGATTACATTCTCTAAGAATAATATCATATGGTTATTTTATTAAAAACAACATGGTTGGTATTTTAGAAGAAAAAATATATATATTGTGTAAGAGGATGTTATAGAGAGATTATTTCATGTTTTTTTTCAAGATAAATGGCTTTCTAGGTTTGAATAAGTGAGGAGAGGGGTTCCCTTTCTCAATTGAGGAGTAGTGGAATTTTTGTTAATACCCATAACTATTCAATAATGGGAAGTCAATCTCTTGTTAAGTGAATAAAAAATGAAAAATATAGGATTTTAGGAAATATAAGTCCAATAATCACCTATAAAACTAAAAATAATCTTGCTATCCACCATACCTCTAACGTTAATCACTTTTACCATTTTAATTTTTTACCATGGTAACTATTTTTTAACATTTTTTACTATTCATTATGAATAAAAAGTATTTTTACCTTAAAATATAATTTAAACTATTATTATTAGATATATTTAATCCATTTTATTGAATTCAATCCATATATGTGGAGTAATTTAATTTAGAATAAATCGTGTACACATGATGAAAATGATTTTATGAATAATTAAATTTTCAAGTAAAATGTGACATTAAATTATCTGTATGAATAAAATTCATCATTATATGAAATAAAATTAAAAATTATATATATATATATAATTTGTAAATTTTTTCTAAAAATCCACATAATGAGTTATTTTTTTAACTAAAATGAAGAACATGATGCACTTTAAATCTATTTTAGTAAAAATTTCATTTTAAGACTGAAAATAAACATATACTATAATCCAGTATAAGGTTGAGATAAATATAATTAAATTTTATATATATATATATAAATAGTATTTCTATTAATTTTTTTATCAAATTTAAAAAATAGTGGTATATTTAAATTTAGTAATTAATTAAAATAAATGATATCTTTAAAATAATCTGTATCTTTATTATTCCCATAGAAATAAATATTTTCTGAAAAATATGAAATTTTGAACCTACATTTATATCAATATGATTATTTAAAAATGATCTTAATTTTATAAATAACATTTCAATATATTCAAAAAATTAATTATAATATTTTTTCACAAAACTAATAATATAATATTTAAAGGAAGCATATTTTTTGTAGAATAAAATATCATTATAAATGTTTATTTATTCATTTTTAGGAATTAGAAAATAAATATATATTGAATATGAAATATTTATATATTTTATAAATAATTTACTATTATTCATACCCATAAATTTAATATCTTGGTTATATTTGTCATTTTTTTATAATAATATTTTAATATTATATTTTGATTTTTTTAAGTAGTGTTGCGTGTTAAATACATTGTCGAGTATATTGTTATATTAAATTCTCATGATGTTACAGATTTTTTAGCGAGTTCATGGTTCACCCTACTCTTACACATTGTAGATGTACCCTTACATATCATTTCATAATAACTTTATGATACAGTTTGTGGTATCCTTATGCAATAGTCAATGAACCTTTACCTTGAGGTTGTGTGACCATAAAATAGACTCAACAATTAAATTATATTTTCAATGTATTATTTAGTATTCTTCATGTTTTATCACCTATGTTGGTCTATTAAGATTTCATTCTAGGTTTTTTGAAAGGTTTATTTCCTAAAATTTAAGTGTCTCATGTCCATGGTAGTATTATGAGAGATACATTCAGGGCTCAAAGAGGTGTCTGAGTCAGACCAAGGGAAGGGAAGGATGTGATCCAAAGTGAGGAAGTCTCATTCAAGGCCTAGTTGGTGGGGATACTCACAAATGACTCTGGTGATTTTTCTCTAGTGGAGAACAGACAAATTTTCAAAATTTGAGGAGGTAAAAAGTGTATGCAAATTTTTATAGGGTCTTTAACAGGAAAGGTCAATCCAAAGTAAGGGGATTTTGGCATGGTTTTTTCATTCTTGTCAATTTTTTTAACCTATGTTTTCCCGAATTATTTATTCCAATATAAGTGTTATTTCATTTTTCATATGGTTTGGTCTATTTTATTTTGGTTTTTTCACATTCATATATACTTTTTTATAAGATTACATGTTTTCTTTTCTTAATAAAATATTCTCAAGTGGTGATCTTTATGTGGAGTATATCTGTTTTTTTCTAAATAACATTAATTCTGCTGTTGTTTATCTTTTTTCTATTTGTATAATTTTCTTAATAATTCTCCATGAAATTTTACCCATAATTTTTTCTATGATTATGTTTTATTACACTCTCATGTTAGATGTTCAATATAGACTAAATAGTTTTTATATATCTTTTATGGGTAGTTTGTGAGATACTTCCTCATACATGGAGGAACTTTTTGGTATCTAGGGAATTCCACCCATAACATTGGAATTGTATGCTTGTTATTGATCTTAGAGGTTTCTTTTACTAACCTACAGATTCTAATGTTTGGTGGAGAAAGTGATATCAAATTGTGGATATTTAAAAAGTGTTCTCTTCTTTTCAACAATTGACTTGATAAAGTTTAGAATGATCTTATAGAGATATCACCATTTTCTCTACTATAGGTAAGTCCTCGACCTTTTATGATGATGTTAATCCTACTTTTTTGAAAAAATAACATTCCATATTATTGCTGAACTTATATGGAAAGGTATTCTGAGAGTGGTCCTTAAAACATCTACCCGTGTAATCTAATTAATGTTTGATATTATTTACATGAATGGACCCCTTTTAGGAATATTGAAAAAAATCAATATTTTTAATTTCAAAATGTTCTCTCATTCCTCTTGGGGACTCATTTATATTTGTTTAATAAGATACTACTATGCATAGACAATGAAGATTCTGAAATTATGGATGAGGACTAGGATTTCATGTTTTTAAATTCAATGGATGAATCATTAAATAGGGTTATAGAATCAATGATGTATGATTGGGATTCGACCATATTATAGGAAGTGAAGTCTGATGTATTGTCTAGGGATCTTCAAATTCCGGGTTTCTTGATAGAGTAATGTAGGGTGAGGTCTGAAAATGAGTTTCTCTATGTAAATGGTCAAAATAAATATAAAAGAAAATAATATAATAGTTTTAGTAGTTTTAATATGTTTGTGTACCATCAATTTAGAATAAATATCCACATTAAGGGATATTACCCTAAGGATACCTCTCGAGATAATATATCCCAAAAAAATGTTGTATACCATAATTATACTAGTATTGAGAATATATAATTATTTCTACAATCCATTAGTAATTAGTAGGTATAGATATGTCATGTCCTTATGCTTTTATCCTTAGACTATATCCACATGTGATTTTTAAGGGGGCCTAGATAGAAAAGATGGTGTGGGTATGGCTATTTTTCAGAGCTGTTTGGGCTCAATTTGAGACTTTTCTTCTCTAAAATTTGTTTATTTTCTAAAATTATGTTTTCTACTATGTTTACTGTTTACATAATATTTGTTTCACTTTTGAGATTTTTTATACATATTATTTTTATTTTTCCATGTTTTGTTTTATTTAATTAATTTGTTGCTTTTTGGGTTTAATTGATAGTACTATAGGTTCATATAGAATTCCATGACCCCTGATAGCATGTTTATAGTTGGTTATAGGTATATCATGATGGATTCTTCAGTATGTGAAGGTTGGAGTTTTGTTTATTGTAGTTTCTTATAATATTTTGTATTTATGAGAATGTTTATCACTTTATAGTATTATATCTACTGTTATATTAAAACAACATCCACATTGGTACATGTTATGTGATGGTCATATTGGGATGATAATTTTTAGTTCATAGGGTTTTTTATTTGGGAAGAATATCCAAACCTGCTAATGGGTTAGGCTACTATAATCTTGTAAGAACATCATGTGTGTATTTTTTTTGTCATTTTGTAAGATGGGGGTTTGTTAATTTTGGATTATTATTGTTTTAAATTAAAATCTATCTATTTTTTATTATATTTTTTTCATGAATAATCTCATTTTGTTTTTTATTTCATTTTTCTATGTTTTACTTTTCTTAGAATTGGTTCATAAGAATTTGGGATTATTTTTTACCCCTACACGTTCATTATTTTGTATGGATTACCCTTACGTGGTTTGGTTATTACCTTAACATAGGTATTGGGATACCAATATGTAGATATGGTAATGTGTGTGCTATTATTTCTTGGTTTTGTTTTTACCCATGAGTGTGGGTCATCTTAAACTTGTATAGTAGTAGTGATACATTTATGTAGATACTAACTAAACCTTATATAATGTTTTTAGTCTTCATGTTACGGTTTCATGGGATCTATGGTACCTTTACACATCAATACATTGATCAATATGTGCATAAGGATTTAATTGAGCCACCCTTAAATAGTGGGTCCTTAGTTCTTTCTACCTGTATATGTTGTAAAAGTACCCTTGCATAACTGTTTTTGTTACATGTACATGGTGGTTCTGGGTAACCTTAAGTAATGGTCAGGATACCTTTATGAATTTTGAAATGTCCCTTTTGTATTTTCGATTGTCTGGGTTTTTGTTTTCATGATTTCTCTAGTATTCTTCTCATTTGAACACATGTCTCATTCTATTGAGAGTTTGTTCAATGTGTTTTAAGGGAAAAATTCTTAGAATTTATGTTTACGAGGTCCATAAAAATGAAATTGTCGATATATTTAATGATCAAGGAGGTGAGGCATAGATATATCAATATATTTTAAGGAGATGACTCGAGTGAGGAGAGATCATGAAATCCCCTATTGGCGATGATACTCATGATTAAGTCTATAGATTTTTTTCCAGTGGAGATCTTAAAGCTGTAAAAATTATGATGAGGAATGAATATTCAATGATTTTACGGGATTCAATAGGTGAGTAATATCCTTGTTTGTATGCTACCATGTTTCCTTTTCATAATAAAATTTTGTTTGGTAGTATTTTTTCCATGGTGTAAGCCTGTAGTAGTATGAACAACCATAATTCCTATATTTTTTATCTTTCATTTATTAATATAGTTCTTATTTTTGTATTTTACAAGATACATTTCACATATTTTAAATTCATTCATGTCATAAGGTCTTTTTATTTTATTGTTTATCTTATGATTGATCCTATTTGAATCTCTATTGTAGGTGGCTTTTGTGATACTGCCTCCTAGATGGTGTATTTTATTTATCTTAGGTTATCCTCCCATCCAAAATGGTATTAGAGGGTTTTTATAAATCCAATAGATGTATTTAACTAATTAAAAATTTTAAATGCTTGATTGAGATAACCATTTAAATTTTTAGAGACTTAAAATTCATTCTCCTCATGTCCAAAATAGACTTGATGATTCTTTGTTAGGATCAGAGTGGAAGATCACCACAAAATTTACTATAGGATTGATATTGACTACTTATGAATATTTTGAACATAATGTTCTAAAATAGGCCCTTGACCTATTTTAAATTACAATATGCAATAGATTTTTTGATAATATGGTCATGAATCTTATAATAGTACAATATGGTTATAAATTGATCATGTTTACATGAGTAGATCCCTTTTATAAATATTTCAAATGAAAATTCATCATTAAAATTTAAAAAATGTCCTTTTAACCTCTTTTTTAACACATTTAAATAGTTTTAATAGGATGTGTTTAGACTTATCCAGTATTGATTCCGAAATTAAAGATAAGGACCATGATTTATTTCTGCTAAATTCATTAGATGAATCATTCAATCTGGTTGGAGATTCCATTGTATATTATAGGGATTCTATCACCTTATGGGAAGTGGTGTGTGCTATTTTTTCTAGGGATATATGAATTCATGGTTTAGAGATTGACGGAAGTGGGGCCAGGTCAATGATTGGGTTTCACATTAAAAATGGTCAACTTAAAAACGAATGCATGAAAAGGAATATTGTAGTCAGTTCAAGACGTTTAAGTGGTAATAGTGTGGTAGGACTAGACTTATAGAGAGGGACTACCTTGAGGTCACATATAAGGATAGTTTGTCCCATAACACTGTTGTATACCATGTTTATGATTTTACCAAGCCCCAAAGATTCTATCTATATGCCCTTAATTTAGAGTAGGATCTTGTGTTGGTTATCATTATTCAGTGAATCTAGGAATTAATATTCATGTGGTTTGTAGGTTCCCTTGTTGGGAATAGAGGGTGTGGTTTGGGATTTTTTTCTAAGCTATATGGGATCAGATGGTTTCTTTTATCCTATCACATTCTTGTAATTTATTTTTGTGTGTTTTCTACTACATTACTACTAGCATTAGAACTTTTTCACATTTGATATTGTTTATACTCTATATCTAGGTTTTTATATTTCTATTTTTTGTTTTAGGAATTGGTTAATTCTATTATTTATTTTTTCATATATTGAATGGTGGTGCTGATAAAGACATCTATTAATGTTTATGTAGTTGGATGTAAGCATGTGCTCTTGGGATCTCAGCTAAGTTAATGTATCATTTTTGTTTAGTGCAGATTCTTATTTTTTTTTATGAGTATGTTTTACAAGCTGATAGTCATAGATGTGGTGGTGCAGGTAGACATGTACCACTATATTATATATTATTTGATGGACATACTAGTATTATCATGTTTATATTTTATTGTATTCCTGTCAGTTAAGACTCTCTAAACCAACTGATAGGTTCACCTATTATACGCTTATAAGAACATCATCACTATGTTTTTATATATTATTTTCTAATGTGGGGATTTGTTAAATTTTTAATGTTAATGTTACAAATTAAAATATATTTTTTATTTTATTTATATCATTAATAATCTCTTGATGAAGGTTATTTCATGTATTTTAAATTTTAAATTTTCATTGAATTGGTTTGGAAGAATTGCGGATTTATTTATTTTTCCCTAATATAAGGGTTATGTTACCCTTATGTATTATTTGTTTGATAGGTTTTAACCATATGTGGGTTGTTTATTACCCTTATGTAGGTATCATGTTACTCTAACTTATCTAGGATATTGTGTGTTTTAATTTTATATGGTTTAGTTATTACCCTAGAATGGGGATCATCTTACCGTTATGAAGTAGTTGTTTTGCCTTTTGAATCTATGTTCTGACCCATGCATGAAGTGTGTAGTTGAGAAATTACAATTATGTGGGATCTATGGAACATTTACACAACATAATAATTTCCCTCATATGGATAAGTCTATTGATGAGCTACCCTTACATAGTAGGCTTATGGTTCACACTAGCCTTATGTGGAATAGAAGTAACCATACACAAAAGTTTGTGGTATCTTTATATAGTTGTTCATGGTACCCTTACATAATGATTGAGAGACCCCAGCACAGTGTTTGAGTAATATTTACATATCTCTGCATGATAATGTTATATTTTCAAAAACTTTTTCAGCAAGCTTCTCATTTGAAAAACTCTCTCAAGCTGTTGAGAGATTTTTTCAAGGTTATTTGTAGGGTCGGTTTTTTTTGGATTTAAGGGCATGAAACCCCTTATATTAAAATTATAGAGATGTATAATGATTTAAGTGGGGAGGATGAGAGATATCGATTTAAGGGATGCAGATAATCTAGAGTGAGGGGAGATCATTTGAGCCTCCATTATAAAAGATTCTCATGGTTGACTCTAGGGATTATTTTTTGGTGGAGAGATCGCATTTGTTAAAGTTATATAGAGAAGGAGGAAAGAATCTAAAATAGCTTTAGGGGATTTTTTAAGTGATATTGATCCTAGATAGTGGGGTTTAGGCCTTTTTATTTCTTTATTGTTGATTTGTTTACCCTTGTTTGTTGTGCCTGGTTATTTATGCCCGAAAAGGTGTTATTTCATTGTTCTTATTCTTTAGTATGTTTTTTTATGTTTTTACCTTTCTTGAATACCTGTTTTTAAGCTACCATGTTTTCTTTTCTTAATAAAATACTTTTGGGGGGACTTATTTCCATGGAGTAGGACCAAATAGGTGGAAACCATGTTAATTCTTGTGTTCTTTATCTATCATGTATTCATATTAATCTTACTATAGATTTTTCATGATATTTTGACCATTTTTTATTCTATTTGGTTTTATACTCTTTCTTATGGGTTTTTCATCATAAATTTGATCCCATTTTTCATCTCTATTGTGGGTGGGTAGTGTGATACTACCTTCTAAATAGGTTTTTTTATATGTCATGATCAGTATCCTCCCATTACATCATGGCATGAGAGGGGGGTTATTGAGCCAATATATTTCTATATATAATCTATAGATTAATAATTTTTATGGAAATAATTACATCAATTTGTTTGAAGTTAAAATGTGTGTCTCTTTACCAAAATGAACATGAAGAAGTTTTAAAATTATCTAAGAGTAATATTACCAACGACCCTACTATAGGAGACACCTAGGCCACTTATGAGGATGTTTTTCCTGCGATTTTTAAAAAGGATAATTCCATGTTGTCGTTAACTATAATTGAAATTAATTTTCAATAATTGTTTCCTGATACTTTTTCTTGAGAAATATTGTTGAATCATGACCTTAATCGCATGACAGATACAATTTTAAGAATATTTCAAAAGAAAATTCATCTTATATTCTTAAAATTGTTCCATGCGACCTCTATGTCAACTCATTTAGTTATTTTTAAATAAACATGTACTAGAATTATCATATATAGTGGTAAAATTAAGTAGCGGATCTGGCTTGTTTATTTATGAATTACTTGGATGAATCATTCAATCGAACAATAAATTACATGATGTATGGTATGGATTCTATCACATTAGAGGAAGTGAAGTTATTTTTTTCCTAAGTATCTTCAAATTCATGGGTAAAATATAATGGGATTTAGAGTGAGTCCTAGGCCATAGTTTCTCTTTGTGAATAGTGTGCCTAAAATTAATGAATAGAAAATAGAGATAGTTTTCGGTTTTATAAGAATATGTGGTGATGGTTTGGAAAGAAAAGTATATTAAGAGACGCTTCCCTAAGTATATTTCTAGTGATATCATGGTCCAAAACTATCTTGTATACCTTTTTTATCATAGTATTGGGGTTATCTATGTCATTATAGATTTCAAAATTAGAGAATAGGTGTAGATCAAGTTTTTATTTCATCTGTGATCCATATACTAGATTTTTATGTGACATGAAAGGGGCACCAGTTAGAAGATAGTGTTTGTGTGGGGATAGTTTTATGAGATATTTGGGCTCATTTCAAAACTTTTTTCTTGTTAGCTTGTTATATTTTCTTATAATGTTTTTCAACTACATTTAGTACATTCATTAGAACTATTTCAATTTTGAGATTTTTTTATACTCTCTATTGATATTATTAAATGTTTCTTTTTTTATTAATTGGGTACTGCTCTGGCTTCTTTGTCTTTATTATAGGCATCATAAACCTAATAAAGTTATTTTATGGGACATTTGTAGCTATATTTTGGAATTTGATAAAGGATTCTTGGGTAAGTGAGTGTTTGTGTTCTATTTAAGTAACTTTCATTGATTTTTAAAATTATGAACATCTTTTTGTAGTTGATAATCGTAGATTTTTTTATATGAAAATTCATATGACATTTATGTCAATGATATGGGATGGTCATACTGGGATGGTTTTGTTTGGGTCATTCGGTCTTCCAAATAGTGAAGACTATCTTGACCAGCTGGTAGGTTTGGACAGTGTGGGATAGTAATAGCATTAATGTGGTTTTTTTCATTATCTTATATAATGTGTTGATTTGTTATGTTTTTTATTATTAATATTACAAGTTAATGTGAAGTTTTTTTATTTTATTTTTTTCATGAGTAATATATCATTGCATTATATTTTATATTGTTGAATGTTTTATTTTTTTAGAAGTTGGTTTGGGATAATTCCTTCTTGTTATTTACCCTAAGGGGAGGTGTATGTTACCGTTATGTGCCCTTTGTTATGTAGGGATTACCATAATGTGGGATGGATATTACCTTTATATAGGTTTCATGTTACACTTACCAATCTATGGTAATATTCATGTTACCTTTGTGTGGGTTAGATGTTACCCTTCCATGGGGGTCAGGTGATAATTATTTAGAAGTTATTCTACCTTTATAAAGTAATAATATGGCCCTTATGTGAAATGTGTGGTCACCACATTACACATATGTGGGTTTTGTGGTTCCATTACCTAGTGGATGATTGACCCTTATGCAGCTAAGTCTTTCAATTATCCTCACATACATAGTGTTTTTGTGGTTCTCACTACACATACAAAACATAAAAGGACCCTTATGCAGTGTTTGATGGTACATTTACACAGTGGTTGATCAACCCTTTTGTAGTATCAACATTTTGGGTTTTTTTTTTGAAATGTTTTCTTCTACACTCTTTTTATTAAAAACAATTATCTTGAGTTGTTGAGTGACTTTCATGTTTTTTAAAGGGTTGGATTTATATAATTTTTTAAGCTGAGTTCCCTTGTTATAAAATGAGAGATATTTTGAATGATCATAAAGGTGAATTTTGGGGATATTTTGAGATGGTAAGGAAACGAACCAAAGAGATGAAGTATTTTTGGTGTCCTAATAGTGAAGACACTTTTGGCTGACTCTATGCATTTTTTTCAAGTGGAGAACTAGAAGTTATGTGAGTTATGAGGAGGAAATTGGCTATAACATTTTTCAATGGAATTGATAGGTGAGTTCAATCCATAATAAGGGGGTTTTGACCCTGATTTTTCATTCCTATCTTTTATTTAGAGTTTTTTTGTTCATACCTATATTTTTTGAAAAATTTATTTTTATACTGTTCCTCTTGTTTGATTTTTTTTATTTTATTGTTCTCTATTTATTGTATCCATGTTTGTAAGCCATCATGTTTTGTTTTATTATTAAAATGTGATTAGGTGGTGTTCTTACACTAGAGTAAGAAAAAAGTGGTCACAACCATGTTAAATTATGTGTTATTTATCTTTCAAATATTTTTATCATTTTAATTGTATATTTTAATTCTACTATTACCATTTTTATACATTAGTTATGTTCCATTCATTTTCTTGTCAGTTATTCACCTTAAGCCTACTGTTGTTTACATATTAGTTTTGTGTGAGTTGCATGATAATTATTCTTAAAATTGATGTTTAGTGTGTTTCTAGGGATATCCTGTAATAAGGGGTTAGTATCATTGGTTTTTATCAAGATAATATATGATTCCAAAAGGATATAGATTTATAATTTTTATGGAGAGAAATATTTCAAGTTGAGAAGAGTTAAAACATTTGTCACTCTTTTAAAAAATTAAAATTATGAATCTTTGGAAGGGTCTAAGAGGAAAATTCCCACTATATATACTATAGTAAGACCTCAACCTCTTATAAGCATGTTGAACAACTATTTTGGAAAAGGCTCATTCCATGTTTTTATTAACCCGAGGTGATAAGGATTCTCTAGAAGTTATCCATGAAAATTTTACAAGTTCATTCATGTTTAATCTTGAGAATATTTAAAATACTTGATCCCTTTTAGGGAGATTAAAAACTAAAATGAAACTTTCTAATTTCAAAATGATCATCGAGACCTATGTGATGAATCATTTTGGTAGTTTTAATAATATGGTTTTGGACATAGCCAATATAGATGCTAATATTAAATATAAAGACTTTTAATGTTTGTTGTTCAATTACTTGGATGAATAATTTTACTTTTTAATTGATTCCATTATGCATGGTAGAGAATACATCACTATAGAGGAATATAAATCAATTGTTTTTTCAAGGTATCTTCAAGTTCATGGATTTAACGTGTAGGGAAGTGGGTTGAGGTTTGGGCATTTTCAGTAAGTATGAAGGTTCCACCAAAAAATAGATGAAAATAAAAGATGAGTGAAGTTTAGTTATTGATGTTTAACAATTATTAGTGTGTAAAATCTTGAAAAATTAAGAGATACTTCCATAAGGATAAAACTATGGATAATATGGCTTATAACAATGTGTCATACCCTAGTTTTGATAGTACTATGGTTCTTTGAGCCTATCTAGAATCCCTTAGTATAGAGTAGGTGTATATCTAGGTTTTCATTATTTTGTGATCCTTGGACTGGATCTGCATGAGATTTTCAGGGGCCCACTCTTGGAAGAGGGGTTTTTGTTTGGACTACTTTTCAATGGTGTTTTCTCTTAGGTGGGTACTTTTGACATTTTAGATTGTTTTATTTTCTTAATTTATTTTTTATACTTCATTTCTTACATGCATTAAAAATATCTCACATAAAAGATTTTATATACATTTCACTATTGTTTTCCATGTTTTTTTTCTATTGAGAAATTGGGTACCACTCTAGTTTCTTTGGGTGTCAGGAAGGAATGGGAGAGACGACCCCAAACATAGATGGATTTTTTGAAGATTATGGTATGTAAGTTATAATGTAACCATAGGTAAGCGAACCTATGATGTCCTTACCCATCCATCGAGGTTCGTGCCACAACTACCGCATGTATTCCTCCCAAGGTCTAGGGGCTAGAGGCTTGTGCCAAAAGAAATAACCTGCAAGTGGGAGGAATTTTATGAGTACATGTATACATGCACAATCACAACCCCAACCCACAAAGCCGAATGGGAAAACATGTATTCCGCTAAGACAACCACTAAGAGTATAAAGTAAAAGATGAATGTAGAGGGGCAAAAATATGATCCCAATAAAGAAAAGATGAAAATAGAAAAGTATAGAGGCCTGTGAAAATTCCATCTTCCGAAAACCCTACATGAAGGGTAGGTGAAGAGTAGCTGGTGGAAGCCATATAAGTGTGACTCGACTGTCTAACCTCACTGGTCACCACTTAGTTCTAGGTAACCAAGATCTTTATCAATATCTCACTCATCTGGACAAGACACAACACGTGCAAGAGGAGCTCGTGCAGGGGTGAGAAACACAATAGTAAGTAGGGACCCAAAACTACAAAGAAATACCACAAAGGAAATGATACACATGAAGAAAATGACAGGTCACATTGGTATAACCTATATCATATAAATAAATTTTATCAATCATAAATATGAACCTTTTCTACTACTGATGGACTCATCCCCAATGATTCACTAAGGTTTGTCAGACCACAGAGGTTCGCTCGTCTATCGAGACATTGTGGTCTTCCCAACTGCTCATCTTCCAGGCCACTGAGGTCTGCATGACTACTTAGTTGTCGGGCCACTAAGGTGGTCATGGATACTCATCTGTCAGGAAACTGATGTCCCCATAGCTCCCCATCTTCTAGCCATCCAAGGTCTGTATGTATATTAATCTATTAGGCCACTGAGGTCTCAAGGACTATTCGTCTATCGAGAAACTCAGATCTGCACAGCTACTCATCTGATTTTGGGAGGATCATCTTATCAATCCATCAGTCATAAATCAACTTAAAAATAAACTAACATTTATTATATTAAAAAGGATTATTCTTCACGAGGGTCCCAACATCAAAAACATCTCATCAATTAGACGTGTGGTTTGGATGTTATGGTTGTTTTAGTAAGATGGGGCCAGTGGGGACCGGGCCCAGTCAGATCTGGCCAGACTAACCCAAACCGAGGCCCACTGAACCAACCTAGGTTTGACCCAACCCATATCCGACCTGACTATGATCTGACCTGGTCTACTAGGCATGGCCCGGACTGGCTGGGACATGGTTCTAGCCCACTTCAACGGCCCGACCCGCCTTCTTCTTCCCGACCAACTATGAGTGAGCCTGTCTACTCCAGCCGACACGTGGTGGCAGGCCACATCTCTTGAATAACTCATGGGTTTCCATGGGGTCCTCTATCACTATGGTCTAACATTACAATGGCCCTACAGCCGCGTGACATGGTGTGGTTTCCGTGTCTGTATGCGCCAACACCACTGACTGTTGACAGCGGCCCGCTCCACTTCCTAATGAATACACTACATGCCCCCTTATTATCACTGTAGAGCACCGCCATCACACCCCCTTCTTGACACTATGGTCATCCTATTCTAGAAACACCGACCAAATAGTTATGTGGTCCCACACCAACACGGCCCACTGGCCATGGCTTCCTCTACTACGGTGCATCGCCCACGTGCACCACCTTCTATATAGGGCCCCACCTGCATGCCACCCCCACCTTCACCACCAACCTTTGAGCTGGATTACCCATGTAATTATGGAATTATTTCATGGTATCCATCCTCTTCTACCATGATCCACCTCATTGTTTTGGTCATTATGTTTTTTTGTTGACGTAGATCCAAGAAACAAAGAATGGGTGGAGAGGCTTTCATAAACACCCTAGGTGAACGGATCAGGCCTTGTTCATTTCTTACTTGATCCATCCCTGTAAGAATTTAATGGAGGATAAACAATGATTTAAATTAAATCATTGTTCCAACATGGATCCATTTTCCTGATGTTCTATCCTAGAATCAAACCCATCCCATAAGAAAAAAAACCACATATCAACTTTTTAGTGGGCTGATCCACATTTCTTGTTGAGGGAGAAGGGATGGGGAAATCCAATTCACCAAGAGAAAACCCCTTCCCAAATTTGGATCATTCATTAGAGATGATCATTTTTATTGCGTTCATCATTCCACGATCCATCATTGGCTTCCGTTCATCGATCATCATTCTCCAACCCCATAGCTCCAACAATTTAGAGTGATTCTCCAATTTTCCAATGATCGGTGCTTGGTCAATCCATTAATGATAGAAAATGGATTTTTGTTATGTTGTGTTGCAGTGTCATTATGTTGTTTCATTTATGAAACATCATTTTAGTTATACCTGGGTGGCAATGCCATTATGTTGAAACAATTTCTAAATTTAAATAATATAAGATTTAATGTTTACTTTATTTTCCATAAGAAAAATATTTTATTTTATTTTCCATAAAAAGTCCAAAATTTATCTTTTTCCCTTGACCCACTTCGGTCGAGGTTAAGTCCATTCATAGGTAAATTCTTCATTCCAGACACAATAGTGCCATAATATTTTTAATCATTACACCTATTTAGAAGTTTCCAAAACTACTCACATGCGCTATTTTATGTAAACATAAAAACATTCATACACTTAGTTCAGGATCATTATGGATCATAATCAAGTTTCATCTGAGTTTCTGGTCTCTAAATAATTCCATATAATTTTTAAAAAATTACATATAATTCTAGGATATTAAATTACCACCACCATAAGAGCTTTACGTCCTCATAATATGAATCAAAGGATAAAGAAACAAATGGGGGTACTGAGAACATATATGAGCCTCCAAATCCCATGTTCTCTCTTGCAGATTTCAATGCTTCCACCAGACACGCACCATAGGAATCAATCATCCATGAAGTACCCTCTCATGTTGTTCCTCAATCCCTACAAGTAACTTTTCAAATATCACCCCATCTTCGATGTCCAACTCACCCCCGTTAGTGACGTGAGATGGATCATGCATGTACTTAATTAGCTATGATACGTTGAAGACATTGTACACCTGGTACATCTATAGGGGGAGTTAGGTGGTTTTCCACCTCAATAAATCTACTCAAAATCCGAATGGGTTCAATGAATCTTTGATACAACTTGTCGCCTCATCCAAATATTTGAAATCCTCATCACGCTGAGACTCTGGAAGAACACATAGTCTCCCTCCTTAATCTTCAAGGGCCTCCATCTCTGATAAGAATAATATTTATTCCATCTCTATGTAGAACTCATCCACTCCTATTTGACCTGCACCTTCTCGGTGGTGGTTCGTAGCAACTCTAACCCATGAGTGACTATTCCCTTGGGTCTGTCCAACATAACAGTGATATGCATGGTCTCTTATAAATCACCTCGAATGGTTCCATACAAATTGAGGAGTGGTAGTTGTTGTTGTACGTGAACTCCCCCAATGGTAAGTGATTCTCCCTACTATGAATGAATTCCAAGATTTATGCAATAATCATGGACTCTAAAACCTTTATGTTCCTCTCTGTGTGAACATATATCTGGGGGTGTAAATTCATACTCAAACGAAGTTGTGTCCTAAATTCCTCTTGCAATACCTTCCACAAATAAGATATAAAGTGGGTTTCTCACTTTCAGACTATCATTGATGGGACTAGATGGAGTCAAACTATCTCATGAAAGAAGAATAATCCTAGTACGTCTACTGAACCATGCTTCCAGATGTGTAGGAAATAGGCTAACTTGGTGAGCTGATCAAGGATCACACAGTTGTTATCATGCCCCCTTGATGTACGGGGTAAACCCATCATAAATTCCATCAAGATATCATCCCAGTTCCACTCTGCCACCTCATGTGGATTATTTAATCCAACTAGAACTTGTTTCTTATCATTCACTTGCTAATAAGTGAGGCAATTAGAAATGAACTCTTCCATTTCATTTCTCATTACTAGCCACTGGTACTGTCATTCATGATCCTAGTATAACTTTTTAACTACACAATGTACCACCAAATGGTAGGTGTGGAAATCCCTCATAACCTCGTCACATGACGCCACCGGTACAATAGTGCACCCTCTGAAAATGTTATCATGCTCCCTATGTATTAAAAATCCATCAAGATATTGTCCTGAGGACGATTGGGCACATTAGGCCTTGTAGTCAACATCCACAAGATTTCCCTCCATAAATCAACATAAGAGTCGGGGAGTGACATTAATTGACTGAAGATAAGATAATCTATCATTATCCATGAAGGGTATCTGCATCGTGGCTAACTGATATGATGCCTCAGTTAGCAACTACAAACCGGATCTTCTACTGAACACATCTGCTACCATGTTCCCCTTCCCAGGATTATCATCTATCTCAAAGTCATAGTCCAAGATTAACTCTAGCCATCATTCCTGCCTCATGATCAGGTCATTATGAGAGAAGATATACCTAAGAAATTTTTTTATTGTATATGGTAAATCGCTCACCCATCAAGAAGTGTTGCCACATCTTCATGGTAATGAACACAGCTCCTAGATTCATGTCAGGGGTTGTGTAGTTCTTTTCATGCTTCTTCAACTATAGTGAACCACAAGTGATCACTACTTGCTCCTGAATCATGAAATATCCTTGTCTGGACCTTGATGAATTTTAGAAAACTACATACCAAATTCCCTCCTCTGGTAGTCTCAAGATGGGGGAACTTGTCATTCTCTACCTCATCTCCTGAAAACTTTTCTGGAACTTCTCTATCCACACGAAGGGTTTCCCCTTCCATTTCAAACATGATAAGTGTTTGGTAACCATAGAAAATTCAGGAAAAACCTTCAGTTGTATCCAGACAAACCAAAGAATCTATTTACCTCATTCATGATAATAGGTGTCTCCCAAGAAAGCATCACGTCTATCTTTTCTAGATCTACTACATGGACAGCCACATATATAACATGTCATAGAAAGTGTACTTCTAAAATACAAAATTGAATTAGAGAGATTCCTATAATGTTGTTTCTCTCGTAGTGTATCCAGTGCTATCTGTACTTATGTTGCGTTGTAACAAATCAAACCCGAACAACACCCCGAATAGTGCTAAACGGGTCTGCTGTTACTTCCTTAGGTGCACCCCCTGAACCCCAAAGGATGTCGACTAGCTTTGAGGGTTTTTTTTTAAATATAGTGGGGAGGATATACCCTCTCTAAGGATAATAATGGTATCGGTCTGAGTATAATAATAAATATACAATGGAATAAACAACTCAGCAAACTCGAACTAGACCCACAGAGTGGAAGCACATTAAATATTGAGAAATAGTGGAAGTAATAATTATAAACAACAACAGCTGAAAGTAAACACAACAGCTTTCGGATCACTTATAACTACCAATGAACAACCAACATGTCTCCAAATTAGGTCATACATATCCATGTAAAGGCAATAATGGATAACAAACTATAGCTATAAAAAAATTAAGCATGATGATATAAGAAAGTAAGAAAAACTAGGTAACTCCAGCTAGGCAACACCTCAAGGTCCATACCATCTCCATGCAATAGGTAATTCATACCAACTGCTGAAGTTGGCCTCTTTCCTACACATAAATCCAGAAAGTCTGCACGCATCCTGAAGGGCCTATGCAGGGTGTGAGACGAATCTCAGTAGGATACCACCCATCGGGGAATACCTAATATAAGTGTTTGAGTAGGCATGAATTTATAAAGAAAACATTAAGTAGTATGATGCACAAATAAACCCAAACTCCATTAGTTCACAGTAGAAACCATGGAGTGTCACCTGCTTCGGCCAACGCCTGAATCTCTGTCATGTAACCTAACACCATGTGCCCCCCCGGACAACGCGTCTCTCATGTACCGACGCCCCGAAGGCATGCTCGATAAATAATAACCCATAGAAACAACAATGTATATCCTAAATACGTAACCAGAGGGACATCGATGTCTTCCATCAAAATAAGTAACCAGAGGGACAACCATGTCTGCCCTCAAAATAATGTAACCATAGGGACAACGATGTCTACCCTCAAATAACGGTGAGCCTATACCCCCAACCTAATATCCTCACTGCTATCCCTTGAAGGATCCTCACCTTCCACGTTACTTCCTATGGAAAGCACCCCCACCAAAAGTACCTAAACCACAACTAACGGGGGCCTCTACCCACACGAGTGGTAAAAACATCCTCATCACATAGTCTCTATGTGTGCAGATGACTCATACTTCTGGGAGAGTGGTAATCAACAAAATAGTACCCAAGCCACAACATCTCTGACACCTCGTGCCCCTACGACCTTGTCACTCAAGTCTGATGGCTCTGCTATCCACGTAACTTGGGTCATTCCCAACCTCACAGTCACATTTCCTCAAGCCAACATCCATGAGACCCAATCCCATGGTTCATACCACCCAACGTAACATGAGCCATGCCCAACCTGTGATCTGCATCACTCCAGATTATTTAGGCCATGACCAACACAACCCAAAGGTTTCAGAAAATGAAATTTATTACTTAGATATATGAAGCATTTAAGAAAACACATAAATAGGAAAAACGGTAACACCCTAAGCTTCTATGATATGCTTCTCATTCAATAATGCAATAGCTTGCATTGTACGCAACTTCAACTTCTAACACACCGCATCTAATCAAAGTAGCCGTTATGAATAGTAATACCTACTTTGTGAAATTATATAAATTTAATATTTCAAAATGGACTTCATTTTTTTATTCGTAATATCGAAATTATACTAAGTTGAGTTTTTTGTAATTTTCTGAGAACTTTCAATTTTTTATGAATAGTGAAAAATACTTAAAACAACTTTTTTAATCAAAATAATTTATAGTGATAAATTATACTATTTAGTGTTTTTAAAGTATAATTATAATATATTTTTACCATTTTATCCAATGGTGGTCATTAGAATTAATTTAACATTGAAATTGGACACAAACAATTGTCAATCTTATAATACAAATTGTTTCTTAAAAACACGCTATTTGTTGTTACAGCGGGAATTAATTATAAAATTAATTAATGAAACTTATATGTTTGGAATTTTTTAAAATAGACATCATTTTTGAAATCAGAATATCAAATATAGCTTAGGGTGAATTTTTGGCATTGTTCTGAAAAACTTCAATTTTTGATTAATAGTGAAACCACTAAGTGGAAGTTAAATAACTGATTTTTCATTTAAATGAAATATTACCACTTCTATGATTTTAATTTCAAAAATCCTACATACATGGTTGTCATTAATAAGTAAAATTTGGTTCAATGATATTGAAATAATTTTTGGTGAATAGTAACTTTTAAGTTCTTAATCGCGATTAGAGGTAATTAGTGTAGTTTAAGGTAAAAATAATGTTTTAATAATATCAGATGAGCTTGAAACATGTCCTACCCTCATTGGATGTGCCATGTCCGACCAAGAAAATCCATGGGTCAACTTGGGGACCCCATGGAGCCACTTTAGTTGGAAAATGACATAAATACCTTTTATTTAATGTTAAAGTAAAAAATGACACAAACATGAAATGTTTTACTAAAACAATTTTTACATGGGGTTATACAAGTCATATGTTTGACTATAAATAGTCATTGGAAAGATAAAAAGATTTCATACATCATAGTAGTTTTTTTATAATTTTTAGACATTAAATAAATTAAATTATTTATGACATCATGATGATGCATCGATGACCTCATTATTTAATGATTTAAATAAAATGGAAAGATAATGTAATATCTAAGACATACACATGTCCAAAACCTATTGGATTAGTAGATATAAAACCCTTATCACCTTATCCTCTAAGTACATAAGTGTGGGACCTCTAAAATGCGAAACTCATTTTATAATAAAGTAACTTTTCTTTACTTTCCAAGAGTGCCCCTCGTCTCCACTTATAAAAGGCCTCCACCACTCCCACCTTATTCACACTTTCTAGCCATTTGGCTCGGCTATCCTCTACCCAAATACTCTCCCAACTTACCCCTATTGCTCCTAGAAGCCTCACTTTGGGAAGAACGCTTCCCAAGGACGCCTTTGGCTCAAATCAAAAAGAGTTACCCGATTTTTAGGTAGTGTCTTCTCTAATGTTGTTTTGTTTTATTTTGCTTCTCCAACCCCATAAACTCTTTTTATTCATTTCTTTTGTAACAACACCAGTATCCTAAATATACTAGGATGTTTTTATAAGAATTAATCGAGCTACACATACACACACCTACATCTAATGGTTAAAGAACATACGGTTTCTATGGATGGAGAATTTCTGCCTCACGAAACGATGATTGTTCAACACTCATAAAACACCTTCAAAGGTGGCCATTAAGATGTCACTATATTTATATATGATATAAAATATGTTTATATTTTCCTTATGCTTCTGTATTTCTCATTTCAGTCATACTTTATGATTTCCATTATGGGTAAACGCAATAATTTCATTTTAGGAAGTGCGGACTACTGCCCCCTCAAAGTGATGTGAATCGTTAATGCCATATGTGGGATGTATAAAGGATGGAGTAAATGATATTATATATGATATTTTACTAGAACTATATTACACCTTTATATAATTATGATTTCATTCCATTAAATACGAAATAGAAATGAAAGAAGCGTTCATGCGTACGTACGGCTTACCGTCTCCATGAACGGTGCATTTCATTTCTTACCTCTAAATGTTACATAATATTATGAATGAATGTATATACTGGATATATATGATATATATTACATCTAAATAATGAATATAATTCTATAGATAATGGATATTCTACCACATAAACAACATGTAATTATAAGAAGTTTATTGTTGACTCAAGTACCAAAAATCGACAAAACGACCGTTATTAACTTAAAAAATTACATAATGTTCATAACATTGTAATAAGTGATATAAAAAGTATAATGAAATTGAAAATGGTAGATATTAACTCTAGTTTATTATTCAGGAGGTTAAAGAATGGTCGAATCAAGTCGGACACAAGGTAAGAGAACTTCTTAACCCAATTTCCATTCTTTGGGTTAATCTCCTATTTTAAAATTTTGTCATGATATTATTATGTCCTATATTGTATTTCTACTTTCTTTATGTGTACTTATAGTGAATACACATAATAGATCTATTTTATTTTAAAAATGATCTTTTTAAGGACTTCGTCTCAATCCCCTTTCATTGAGGCATATTTGGTTTTATACACAACTTTCTTTTATACGGTGTATAAACCCCTTTGACTTTTATGTTTATTGAAAAGGAATCTTTTTTATACGAAGCGTTTTACTAAACGACAAAAAGGGAATGTTTTTCTTTCCGTACTTATGCGGCGACAACGACTTCTCTGCCGCAGTGACCATTATTTGAGTTTTGGCTTCCTCTACAAGCCATCATTTTTTTAATGAAAAATAAATACAAAGTTTTAACTTTCTTTTATTTTGGTATTGAAAATGGTTTCGAAAACGTTTTTATTATATCAATGTTTTGTATTGATATCTTGTGATTGAAATGTGGAAATGTTATGTTTCCTTTATGCATGTTTTATGTGATACGATTATGTTATGGTTTATGATATGTTTAAACCTATTCATATGAGGAATGCATTGGACTTAATAAGTGACGGGTGGAGCCCGCTATAGCTCCTCGATGCATCGGCAGGTCTCATTAGACAAACTAGTGTCTTGGAACGAGGCCTTGACAAAATCTTATTTGTGGTCTTGGCATGAGGCCTTGGAAACGTGGTTATGATAGTCTGGCATTATGCATTCCATCATTATGAAAGTGATTATTGATATTGCATGTGATTATTCGACCAGTAGAATATCCATGTGAAGAAGTAAATGGCATTATCTCATTTTACTTTTTCCATATTATGTTGATGTTCAAGTTTAAAAGGCTTCTGTTTTAGTTATACATTGTCTTAAATGTTTATGTTTATTTATGAAAGCTTCCGCAATATTGTTATCCTTACTGAGCATCTGAGCTCACCCCTTTCAATGTTTTAATATTTTCCAGGGTGTGAAGAAGTATTTTATGAATAACCTGCAGGGATAGTCAGAAGAGGATATGAGTGTGGACTATGAAGACTTTGTTATTAGTTTTTCACTTTATGGTATAATGTAACATTTACGAATGTATCTAGTGTTTACAAAGCTACTAAACTAATCGGTCTTTCGAGACATGATCTTTTGTGATCATGCCAATGTTACGAAGTAATTCCCCAACTCCGGGTAACTGGGGTCGGGGCGTTACAGTTGGTATCAGAGGCAGTTTAGTACTAACCTTGGAAGCTAAATTTAGATAAACTCTGATTAGAGAACATAGCCTAAAGATAGACTTTGAGGATTAGTATAGAAGAACTTCCTAGAATTTTGTTATTGTAGAGATTTTGTGAGTTTTCCGAGCAATACATCCCTATCAGGATACGAGCAGGTAGAGGCGGCTCTGGCACAGATGTACCTAGGGGTAAAACTCAAAAACACCGCTTTGAGCTAGACTCGAACGGGAACTAGTGCACGATAATGGGCCTTGCTGCACTCTTGGTTACAACACTCCTAAGGGATATGCTTTGGATAATTCTCATTTTCTTTATAAACCACTATGAAGGGTTATGAGTGTATACTTCCCCAATGAAAACATTTTTATGGATTATATCCATAAATAGTTCAATTTATGTTAAGTATCTTACATGTATGGAATTATGTATTTTGATTCATAAACTAATATAGTTTATGCTATTGTTTAGAAATGGCGCCTAGTGGAAGGAATGGAAACTGTATCAATGCACGCACTCCGTGTTGGGATTGCCCTCTTGCTCAAGATAATTATTGTATATCTGGAGATAAAACTGGTGCTGATCAACTTATTACCATACTGGGACAACTCACTCAGGTTAGGAATAATAACCTTACTCGTATGGATCACCCTGATCCGCAACGTGGAGGATCAATGTTAGACCGCTTCATGAGGCAACAACCACCAACATTTAATGGGGGTACAAATCCATTAGTAGCTGAGCAATGGATAAACTCCTTAGAGAAAATATTCCACGCCTTGGGGAGTAGTGAAAGGGAAAAGGTTATCATGGCAGTTTACCACCTCACTGGAGATGCTGATCAATGGTTTTCATTGATTCAAAACACAAAGGAAGATGATGACATATCGAATATGGAATGGATGGAGTTCAAAGATCTTTTCTTAGAAAAATACTTTCCTCATTACCATAGAGCAGATATGGAAAGGCAATTTCTGAGTCTGAAACAAAAGGAGGATGAGAATGTCGCAAAGTATGATGCCAACTTTACAAGGTTAGCGAGGTATGCTGCAGATTATATACGTAACCCAAGAGGTACGATTGATCGTTTCATTGATGGGTTAAAATCATTTCTCCGTCGAGCTTTAGTATCACAATCGTTCTCAACATACGAAGATATTGTCTCATGTGCTATCAAGACAGAAAAGGAATTCCTTAAATCTTATGACAATAAAGTAAAGCAAGAGAAGAAGAGAATGGTGGAACAAGAGACAGATAAAGGGAAAAGGGAAAGAAGGATTTTCAATTATGTGATAATTGTGGGAAGAATCACCCTGGTACTTGCCTAAAAGGAATGGGAGTTTGTTATAAATGTGGAGAAAAGGGTCACCAGGCTCGTGATTGCAAGGGAAAGAAAGAGGATATCAAAGTTGAATGCTACAATTGTAGAGAAATGGGTAATTATACAAATGAATGTCCTAAGATTCAGGGAAACTTACCTCAGAAAAGGCCAAGGGATCAAGGCCAATCTTATGCTGTTACTACAGTTGAAGCAAAATAATTAATGTATTGGTGCTTTTGGACTCATGGATTGTATTCTGGTTATTAGAATAATGTGATATATATATATATAAGGATTTTACTACTGTACTTGTTCATTTCAGTAAGGTTTTAATATGATGAAGGTAATCATATTTTTAGTATGTGACAAAAAGAGAAACTTTAATTTGTTGGGGGAATCTGATAAATTGATTTTGGAATTAAGAGACCTTTTAGAGAAAGTCTGGATAGAGGTATTTTGGATAACTATAAAGGTTGGAGTGGATTAAGTTGATCTTTGGATAGTATTGTTTAAGGTTAAAAAATTTATGAAGATTATTTTTGGAATATTATAATACTCTAGTTTTAGGAAAAGGACAACCTGCAGGGTGGGGCATAACCCGTCGCGTCGGACAAAGCTGCAGGAATCGAACCCACAATCATAGTGCGACAGGCCTTTATTTCCTACCACTAGCCTACAGGAAGTCCCTGGTTATTACAAAATAATTTTACTAATCTAAATGGTATGTGTTAACATTTGGAACCTTATACAATTAGGATAAGTATAATATTTTTGAGTTCTATTATCTTTTTGAGTGAAAGATGAGTTAAAGGTTGAAACTCTAATTGTCAAGCATAAATATATATATACCTATCTCTTATTCAATGAATAAATTAATTCTTAAACTTTAGTAATGGAATATTAAAACAAAAAAATGTGTTATCCTAATACCTTATATCTTGTTGAACTGATGATATTTTAAATCAACAAAGATTGAAGGCTTTGAGGCCCTCAATTTGACAGTTGATTGTAATTGATGACCTCAATCACTCCCTACAAATATTTACATTTTTCCTCTAATTATATGTCTCTAATTGCCCCCAATGTTCTCCTAATCGAGATCATAATTGGGTGGTGACTTTTTCATTTCCCTTTCCCTCTTATTAAGGCTAAATTTTATTAACCTTATTTTCGATGTGGGTTTTCCACAAAGGTATTTTATATTTTCAACCTTTTATTTTACAAGAAAATATCAAATTGCGAGGACGCAATTTATTGAAGGAGGGGAGAATGTAACACCCCGAGCTTCTATGATATGCTTCTCATTCAATAATGCAATAGCTTGCATTTTACGCAACTTCAAGTTCTAACACACCGCAACTAATCAAAGTAGCCGTTATGAATAGTAATACCCACTTTTTGAAATTATATAAATTTTATATTTCAAAATGGACTTCATTTTTTTATTCGGAATATCGAAATTATCCTAAGTTGAATTTTTTGTAATTTTCTGAGAACATTCAATTTTTTATGAATAGCGAAAAATACTTAAAACAACTTTTTTAATAAAAATAATTTGTAGTGATAAATTATACTATTTATTGGTTTTAAAGTATAATTATAATATATTTTTACCATTTTATCCAATGGTGGTCATTAGAATTAATTTAACATTGAAATTGGACATAAACAATTGTAAATCTTTTGATATAAATTATTTTTAAAAACACGCTATTTGTTGTGACAGCGGGAATTAATTATAAAATTAATTAATGCAACTTATATTTTTGTAATTTTGTAAAATAGACATCATTTTTGAAATCGGAATATCAAATATATCTTAAGGTGAATTTTTGGCATTGTTCTGAAAAACTTCAATTTTTGATTAATAGTGAAACCACTAAGTGGTAGTTAAATAACTTATTTTTCGTTTAAATGAAACATTACCACTTCTGTGATTTTATTTTCAAAAATCCAACATACATGGTTGTCATTAATAAGTAAAATTTGGTTCAATGAGATTAAAATAATTTTTGGCGAATAGTAACTTTTATGTTCTTAATCGCGATTAAAGGTAATTAGTGTAGTTTAAGGTAAAAATAATGTTTTAATAATATGAGATGAGCTTGACACATGTCCTACCCTCATTGTATGTGCCATGGCCGACCAAGAAAATCCATGTGTCAACTTGGGGACCCCATGGAGCCACTTTAGTTGGAAAATGACATAAATACCTTTTATTTAATGTTAAAGTAAAAAATGACACAAACATGAAATGTTTTACTAAAACAATTTTTACATGGGGTTATAAAAGTCATATTTTTGACTATAAATAGTCATTAGAAATATTAAAAGATTTCCTACATCATAGTATTTTTTTATATTTTTTAGACATTAAATAAATTAAATTATTTATGACATCATGATGACGCATCGATGACCACATTATTTAACGATTTAAATAAAATGGAAAGATAATGTAATATCTAAGACCTACACATGTCAAAAACCTATTGGATGGGTATATTTTGAAACCTTATCACCTTATCCTCGAATTATATAAGTGTGGGACCTCTAAAATCCGAGATTCATTTTATAATAAAGTGACTTTTTCTTTACTTTACAAGAATGCCCCTCCTCTCCACTTATAAAAGGCCCCCACCACTCCCACCTTATTCACACTTTAAAGACATTTGGCTCGGCCAACCTCTGCCCAAATACTCTCCCAACTTCCCCCTATTAATCCTAGAAGCCTCACTTTGGGCATAACGCATCCCAATGAATCATTTGGCTCAAATCAGAAAGAGTTACCCGATTTTTAGGTAATGTCTTCTATAATGTTGTTTTGTTTTATTTTGCTTCTCCAACCCCATAAACTCTATTTATTCATTTCTTTTGTAACAACACCTGTATACTCAATATACTAGGATGTTGTTGTAAGAAGGATCCGAGCTACACTTACACACACCTACATCTAATGGTTAAAGAACATACGGTTTCTGTGGATGGCAAATTTCTGCCTCACGAAACGATGATTGTTCAACACCCATAAAACACCTTCAAAGGTGGCCATTAAGATGTCACAATATTTATATATGATATATAATATGTTTATGTTTTCCTTATGCTTCTGTATTTCTCATTTATGGCATAGTTTATGATTTCCATTATGGGTAAACACGATAATTTCATTTTAGGAAGTGAGAACTACTGCCCCCTAAAAGTGATGTGAATCGTTAATGCCATATGTGGGATGTATAAAGGATGGAGTAAATGATATCATATATGATATTATACTGTAACTATATTATACCTTTATATAATTATGATTTCATTCCATTAAATACGAAATAGAAATGAAAGTAGCGTTCATGCGTACGTACGGCTTACCGTCTCCATGAACGGTGCATTTCATTTCTTACCTCTAAATGTTACATAATATTATGAATGAATTTATATACTGGATATATATGATATATATGAAATCTAAATCATGAATATAATTTTGGAGATAATGGATATTCTACCACATAAACAACATGTAATTATAAGAAGTTTATTGTTGACTCAAGTACCAAAAATCGACAAAACGACCGTTATTAACTTAACAAATTACATAATGTTCATAACGCTGTAATAAGTGATATAAAAAGGATAATGAAATTGAAAATGGTAGATATTAACTCTAGTTTATTATTCAGGAGGTTAAAGAACGGTCGAATCAAGTCGGACACAAGGTAAGGGAACTTCTTAACCCAATTTCCATTCTTTGGGATAATCTCTTATTTTAAGATTATGTCATGATATTATTATGTCCTATCTAGTATTTGTACTTTATTTATGTGTACTTATAGTGAATACACATAATAGATCTATTTTATTTTAAAAATGATCTTTTTACGGACTTTGTCTCAATCCCCTTTCATTGAGGCATATTTGGTTTTATACACAACTTTCTTTTATACGGTGTATAAACCCCTTTGACTTTTACGTTTATTCAAAAGGAATATTTTTTATACGAATCGTTTTACTAAATGACAAAAAGGGAATGTTTTTCTTTCCGTACTTATGCGGTGACAACGACTTCTCCACCGCCGTGACCATTATTTGAGTTTCTGCTTCCTCTACAAGCCATCATTTTTTTAATGAAAAATAAATGCAAATTTTTAACTTTCTTTTATTTTGGTATTGAAAATGGTTTTGAAAGCGTTTTTATTATATCAATGTGTTATATTGATATCTTTTGATTGAAATGTGGAAATGTTATGTTTCCTTTATGCATGTTTTATGTGATACGATTATGTTATGGTTTATGATATGTTTAAACCTATTCATATGAGGAATGCATTGGACTTAATAAGTGATGGGTGGATCCCGCTATAGCTCCTCGATGCATCGGCAGGTCTCATGAGACAAACTAGTGTCTTGGCACGAGGCCTTGACAAAATCTTATTTGTGGTCTTGGCACGAGGCCTTGGCTATGTGGTTATGATAGTCTGGCATTATGCATTCCATCATTATGAAAGTGGTTATTGATATTGCATGTGATTATTCGACCAGTAGAATATCCATGTGAAGAAGTAAATGGAATTATCTCATTTTACTTTTTCCATATTATGTTGATGTTCAAGTTTAAAAGTCTTTTGTTTTAGTAATACATTGGATTAAATGTTTATGTTTATTTATGAAAGCTTCTGCAATATTGTTATCCTTACTAAGCATCTGAGATCACCCCTTTCAATGTTTTAATATTTTCCAGGGTGTGAAGAAGTATTTTATGAATGACCTCCAGGGATTGTCATAAGAGGATATGAGTGTGGACTATGGAGACTTTGTTATTAGATTTTCACTTTATGATATAATGTAACATTTACGAATGTATCTAGTGTTTCTAAGACTACTAAACTAATCGGTCTTTCGAGACTTGATCTTTTGTGATCATGCCAATGTTACGAAGTAATGCACCAACTCCGGGTAACTGGGGTCGGGGCGTTACCAAAACAATCTATACAGTTGACTTTCACTAGCCCAATGGTTATTAAACAATGGTATTAAGGTCGTGAATGCCTCTAAAAATTCATATCATGGTTTAATAAGGTAAACTCAATAGTTTAATCAAACCAAAAAAAATTATAAATATTTTGGCATTCCCCGGCCAAAATTACCCAATGAGAAATGACCACTAACCCGACCTCTCTCAAGAAAAATAGGTAATTGCGCATACCCAAAGGAATCCCATAGTTTAGATAACAATTAAACAGGAAATAACTGGTAATACAGGGTTTCGCTCAAAATACCTGGAAACGCACCAAATATCGCACCACCCAAAATTCTGTAAAAACAAAAAAGAAGGTATGTACCACATACCTAAGACTCATAGACATTGGCACGTCCAATATCGAGGTGCAATTCAAAGACGATCTTCATATATCTATGTTATCGTCAAATCCCAAAAATTCCCCTCATATGGAAACTGTGATTCGTGAGGTAAGGAAACTGGAATAAAATAGGGTGCGCAGTTTTAGCCTCGCTGTTTCGATCCCACAACCACCGACAGATTGAAGTATGGATGTCGGATGATGATTCTAGGGAAGCAAATGTTCTTCGGAACATCAGAATCGACTTGTTCCGAAGTTGGGGAAGAAGAAGCTATTTTTTGAAATAAGATGCAACACCCTTTAATTTATGTGAATAAATAAAGTACACGGTGTGTATTTAATGACTACACATAGTGTAGTGGACCTTTCCATACACTGACTTAAGCAGAGATAGCCACATAGCTTGGGCTCTCCACACGGTTTGGAACACGGCTTAAACCCAGCCAGTATGTAGAAGGGAGGATACACGGAGTGTCGAATAACACTACACATCGTGTAGTAAGAAATTCCTACGTTTTCATTACATAGAATGTACTCGGTGAGAATATGGATGGTACTTGACTAACCCATACAGGACTTTTACTTTAGAGTACACGGCGTTTAGTCTAGAAATTTCAAGAACTACCGATATTTTCCCAGTTTTTTCTGGAACAAGTAAAACATTCATAGAAGGTTGGGATTTTGACCTGTTCTAAAAACCTGGGTTCTTAAAATATCCTCACCGTAACATAGCTCGTCCCTGAGCTATAAAATGAAACCTGGAGATGACACTGAACATACCACCCTGGTTTAAGTAACCCAAACTCCCCAAGTCTCAAATGTTCTTGAAAAATTCTTCAAGGGGATCCCTACATTAGTAATTTCCTAACTCGGTCTCAACCTGAAAAAACTCAAAACAAAAAAAGGTATACTAAACTATTTTTTAGATGCATGGTCCTCTCGTGATGCATCGTCACCCCTGCACATCATTGGTGCTCCAACGTCATTTCCAACACCCATGTGTTTCATACACCGCATCGGTGTCCATACCCACGATGTCCTACATCCCATGGACTCTCAAGAAAAAACATAATGCCATGCACCTCAAGTAACCAGCATCCTCTATGCACCAATGCCCAAGGCACCTCAAGTAACCCGCATCCCCAATTCCCCAATGCCCACGACACCTCAAGTAACATGCATCCTCGATTCCCCTGATTCTACGCATCTCTTATATATATATACAAATATATCACGCACCCTATATGGTGTCAATCCCACTAACAAGCATCTAGTTAGTCCATGTAGGTCATGTGTATCACGTACACTCAAAAAGAAGAAACCTCTATAGTTCATGCCAAATTGAAAACATGGAAATCACATCCACACATGTGGTGTACCACTAACAATCATTGACTCACCAGCATGCTTAGCCTCTAGCTACTCCATGGTGAGTAATTGGCCTGATGTATGGTTTCCTAATACATATCCTCCATGCGGTGCTTCTCTAGCCATCGGCCACTAACCACTCATCTGGATCTCGCAGTCTCTATCACGTCCTCCACGTGCAGTTGAACTTTGGAAACCCTCTCCTGGTACCAAACCTGAACCAACTCCAGATGGAACAACCTGTCATTATCCCTACTTTTCTGCTGTATGAGGAGGCTACCTATAGAACCTCTCAATATAACTGACATGTCCACATGCCTGAAACTCCTTTGGAGGCCTATCTCACAGATCCCAAATATGTCCTGGCTATCCACACTGAAATAAAACCACTGAAGTACTATTACTAGGTGGTCTAGCTGAGTCCCTGGCCTGACTGTCCTGCTGGAACTCATCATATCCTCGATTCCTACTATCTAAATCGTCAGTAGAAACTGTTCCCTGGCCAACCTAGGGCATATTCCTCTAGTTTCTCTCCGCTATAAGTGCCTGATTCACTGCCTCTGAAAAAAACCCAACCTGAACATATTCACCTGAATCCAAATGGCTTTTCGTAATCCATCCTCAAAGCGCCTTACCCTATCCTTGTCATCTCTTACCATACCAGGTGAAAAGAGAGACAACTTAATGAAAGTAGTTGTATAGTCCATGAAGAACATGTCTCCCTGCTGAAGGCCCAAGAACTCCTAAGCTCTCTCTTCCCTTAGTGTCTCTGTGTAAAAGTGCATGAAAACCCTATCCTCAATGTCTTTCCATGCTAGTCCCTCGTGCCTACGAGCCTGAACTTGCACATACCACCAACGCTTAGCTGGTCCTCTCACCATGTACATCGCTAGCTAGACCCTCTGCCCTGGAGGCATCTAGAGCTACTCCAAGATCATCTGCAGGCTCTCTATACAATTCTGATTGGCCTGCAGACCACCCTCACCCTGAAAAAGCGGCAGGTGCTACGACTGGAACTCCCACGTCATATATGCCATATATTGATTTCTACTCTGTGCACCTTTGTCAATCCCCTGCAAGACATGTACTAGGATAGTTTGAAGATGCTCATCAATAAGTGGTCCAAACACTGCCAAACCTGATTGTTATCCTGCCCGCACTAGATCCTAACCCTTATCCAGTCCTTGTGCCTGTACCTACAGCTCATGCTCTGCCTGCACTGGATCCTAGACCTCATCCTAATCCTACGGCACTGTACCATCTCTCTCCTGACACTCCATCTGAGTCGACTAAAAGGAAACTGCTAAATACCATAACTGGTCAGACAACCCATATATATAACAATATATATTCAATGCAGATAAGGAAATAAGTACAGAGCTAGCATAAAACAACTACCCTTACTATCCCCTATCACAACCTATGCACATTGAATCCCGACTTCATAGCCTCCTTACCCACCCTCAACAGATCCAAGTATCAAAAGTACCTTGGGCCATGCCCGTCCCGACAACCAACATTGCCTCAAACCGACGACTGAGTCACCCAATCCTGATGATCCAAATCACCTCAACCATTGTACCTGTCTTCTCCTACGATATTCAGACCCAAATATAAAGCCACATGCAATTCTACCATTATAAAAATCATGGCATAACACATTGAAATAAACAAGAAATTATTTCATGAATTTCACCTTTTCACATTTCAAAGCATATAAATCATGGAAATTGTAATTATTCACATGGCATTATCACTTCACAAAGAATACGTGCAGTTATGAAATTAAAATACCCTAAAATTGTTCCTATCAAAAGCCAAGAAAACAATACTTTCCATATCGGGCCAAGGTCCAATTCTATCTTACCGCACCAGGGTAAGGTTTGCGTATCACAATCATTAGCATCACACACCAAGTGATCCACCAAGGTGGAAATCATATAAACTGTAATCTGATCAATATGAAAACAACAATTCCCACCCCTGGAATGTTGGCCCATCCCTCGTACCTAGGGATGCAGGCACCCAAGAACAAGCTAGAAACCTAGTTCTAATGACAACATATCTTCAGTCTACCATATCCCAAATAGTAAACCAGTTGAAATAAGAAGAGAAGTATCAATCTCATTATTAGCTAGAAAAAAAACCTCTACTAAATCCCAATCAAGAACTACTTTGATACCACTTTGTAATGACCCAGGCGTGAATAGCCACCCAAACAGGGCTAAATGGGCCGGGTGTTACTACTTTAGGAGCGCCTCCCCGAATGCCAAAGGCGGACGACTAGCAGCGAGGGAATTATTAGGTATAGTGGGGAGGCTATACCCTCACAGAGAATAATAATGTTACAGTTCCGAGTAATATAATAAATATGCAATGGAATAAATGACTTAATAGACTCAAACCAGACCTGTAGAGTAGAAGAACATTCAATATTGATAAAAAGTGAAAGAAATGTATATAAACAATAAGAGAGGAAAGTAAATAAAACATTGTAACTACCACTTAACAACCAGCATGCATCTATCGCAATTCATACATATCCATGTAAAGGCTCCAATGGATAACCAACAATAGCTACAAAACAATTAAGCATGATGATACAAGAAACTTATAAAAACAAGGTAACTTCAGTTAGGCAAGACCTCAAGGTCCATACCATCTCCATGCAACAACTAATGCAGACCAGCTCTTGAAGTTGGCCTCTATCCTGAATGTAAATCCATAAAATCTGGACGCATCCCAAAGGGCCCGTGTATGGTCTGAGATGAATCTCAATAGGTTTCCACCGAATGGTGCATACCTAATATAATTGTTTAAGTAGGCATGCATTTATAAGGAAAATAGTATGCAGTACAATGAAAAAAATAAACCCAAACTCCACTGGTCCATAGCAGCCACCATGGAGTGTCGCCTGCTTCAGCCAACGCCAAAATCACTTTCATGTAACCTGAAACCATGTGCCCCTCTGAAATTGCGTGTCTCAAGTACCGACACCCTGAAGGCATGCCTGATAAATAATAACCTAGAGGAATAACAATGCCTATCCTCAATAAGTAACCGGAGGGACAGTGATGTCTTCCCTCAAAATAAGTAACCGGAGGGACAGTGATGTCTGCCATCAAAATAATGTAACCGGAGGGACAATGATGTATGCCCTCAAATAACGGTGAGCCTATTCCCCTAACCTGATTTCCACATTGCTATCCCCTGAAGGCTCCTCACCTTCCACGTGGCTTCCTACGACAAGCACCCCCAACCAATAGTACCTAAACCGGGACTAATGGGGTCCTCCACCCACATGAGTGGTCAAAACCACCTCATCTTGGAGTATCTCTATGTGCACACTAATCATAGTTTTGTGTGAGTGGTAATCACCAAAACAGTACCCAAGTCACAACATCTCTAACACCTTGTGCCCCCATGACCATGTCGCTCAAGTCTGGTGGCCCTTCCATCCATGTAACCCAGGTCATGCCCCACCTGATAGTCACACTGCCTCATGCTGATGTCCATGATTCCCAGTCCTGTGTTCAGAACCACCCAACGTAACTTGGGCCAAGGCCAACCTATGATCATTATCACTCAAGAATATCTGGGCCATTCCCAACACAACCCAAAGGTTCCTGTATATATAATTCAGCAATTACATATATGACACATTTAAACTAAACACATTAATAGGAAAAAAATCTAAACAGTTAAATGACACTAGCTCAATAGTTATCAAAAAATAGTGCTGAGGTCATTAATTCCTCTAACAATTCATATCAAGGTTTAATAAGCTAAACTCAACAGTTTAATCCTACAAAAACAATTATAACCATTTTGGAATTCCCTGGCCAAAATTCCATGATGGGAAATGACCACTCCCTCATCCTCACTCAAGAAAAACAGGTAACTAGTCATACCCAAAGGCATACCATAGGTCAGATAACAAATAAACAGTCAATAACAGGTAATACAAGGTTGCACTCAAAATACACAAAAAACACCGAAGGTCACGCCACCCAAAAGTCTGTGAAAACACTAAAGAAGATATGAACCACCTAATAGAGACTCATAGACGTAGAAACTCCTAATATTGAGATCCAATTCAAATATGATCTTCGTATATCTACATTTCCGTCAAATCCCAACAATTCCCCTCGGATGGAAACTATGATGCGTCAGGCAAGGAAACTGGAATGAAACAGGGTGCATGGGTTTACTGTCACTGTTGCGATCCCACAACCATTGATAGATTGAAGAACGGATGTCAGATGACAATTTCAAGATTGGAAACATTATTGGGAACTTCAGAACTAACATGTTCCTAAGTTTGGGGAAGAATAAGGTATTTTTTGAAATAATACATGATTCCCTTTCATTTATGTGAATAAAAAAAGTAAACGATGTGTATTTAAGGAATACACGCTGTGTAGTGGCCCTTTTCATACTCTGACTTAAGTAAATATAGCCACATGGCTTGGGCGCTCCACACGGGTTGGCACACAGCTTGAACCTAGCCGGTAAACATAAGGGATCATACAGGACATGTTGAATAACACTACACACTGTGTAGAAGAAAATTCCTACACGGTCATCACAGGGCAAGTACTTGGTAAGCATACCGATGGTAAATGCCTAACCCATACATGGCGTGTACTTTAGAGTACACAGCATGTATTCTAGAAATTTCCATAACATCCCAAATTTTCCCAGTTTTCTTAAGAACAAGTAAAAATTCAAACCGGGTCGGGATTTTCACCCGTTCTAAAAACCTGGGTTCTTACATGCGTGCTCCTCCCCAGAAGTCGAGTACACTGGGATTTAATCAATGTAGACCATGATGAAATGGCCGAGGTAAAGCTAGATGATCCTTTAATGAGTCCCATGAACACTAATAGTGAATTAGTCATGCTTTAAAGGCATCACCAAGAACTCTCAGTGGCCATACCAGTATCTAATGGTTGTCATAGATACATCCTCATCTCATAAACGAAGTTGAGGATAACCATATATTAGATGTATTTTCGAGAACCATCTCTCTCCCTTTAGCTAATAAAAGACATCATCAATCCTCGGTAGCATATGCTTGTTATTCCCGGTCACGTAGTTTAGGTGATGAAAGTCCACACAAAGCCTAAAACTCCCATATTCTTTTATAGTAAACAATACTGGGGTTTCCTATGAGGAGCACCAGCCCAAACAAAGCCCTTATCCTAAAATGTCTTTATCTTCACCCTCAACTCAGGAAGCTCTATAGGAGCCATTCGATATGATGGTGTGGATATCAGTGTTGTTCGGGGGTATACATCAATGCAGTAGTCTACCTCTCTATGAGGAGGTAACCCCAGAACAACTTTTGGAAATACGTCTTCATAATCATCCACAACTAAAAGAAGGTGAGGAATCTTATCATCCACAACACCAAGTGTGAGGAAATCCAACTAGTGACTAATCAAATTCACCCTCCTCTAAGAAAGTATATCCTATTCTACATGCACTCCCTTCTCACCAGTGAAGGAAAAACTAGTCCTATATTCATGGACCCACCACACTCTATGTCTAAAGTAGTTCATCTGAGTATGAACTGTGGATAACCACTCTATACATAAGATGAAGTCGTAATGCCTCAATGCTACTACTAGGAGATATTATCTGAATACATCACCTCCAAGAGTAAGATCACTCTATCGGCACTCGTGTGTAATAACTGAATACCCTCCTGTAGGAGTCTCTAATAGTAAGGGTGCAACCAAAGGCTCCATCAGAATCTCTATGCTCTGAATAAGGTATTTTAACGGGAAATATTGACTTGAAATTGAGTCTATAAATATTGCAGTTGTGGTGTAGAAGACACAGATCATCCCTCTAATCATCTCTAGAAAACTATAGGCATAAGCCTCTATTTATTGTAGTTGGCCTTCCCCATACCCACTGTCTCACAGAGCCCGTAGAGGACCACATAGGGGTGGTTGTGGTAGCATCTCGAACCACCTCCCTCAACCTTCCCCTCTATCTGCTCCCCTACGATGTATGACACCCTACAGATGACCACACTCGAATCTCTACCTCTCCCTTAGTGGTCCCTTAACTGTCAGCCTGTAGTCTATGCAGTGAGTCAAGAAATTGCAAGCCATGTGCCCCTCCTCACCATAGAAGTAGCACATCCTGCTACTCTGATGACTCCATCCAACCTGGGGGTCCTCTATAAATGATCCTTCTTCTTGGGTTCTCCCCCCCAAAAGGTTGGACTACTTGGGCCCTCTTGCCTACTTCCTATAGACCACAGCTGACTCCACCACTTGGGGTCTACTGGTAGCTCTTTCTACTGGATCCTACTCTTCCAGGAAGCTCTCCATGAGTAGGGATATCTCCATCACCCCTTCCTGAGTAGGGATGATAAGTGATACTATGGATTCTCTCATCTCCTGGCGTAGTCCCTGATCAAAATATTGATCCCTAAAGAACATGTTTCTTACCATGTCCATGGAGTAGCAAGAAGGCTCAGTGAATCTCGCTAAGTAATCCCCCACTATCATGCAACCCTGTTGTAGGTGCAACAGCTCTTGTATGCTCACTGGGCGCAATGTCACTGGGAAGAACTCCTTTCTGAAGAGGTGCTAAAAGTCTATCCAGGTGAGGGTATCCTTGTCATGAATCTGGATCATCAAACACAATCATATCCCAAATGATACATGAAAAAGGCTAATGTCTATGGTCTCCATCTGGTAGAGAGGCATATACACTAGTCAGAATACTCATGTAACTACCATTAGAAAATCCTATTCCACATGAGGGTTAGTCTCACCCCTAAACCAGGGTGGTCACTAAATCTTTAACATGTGTAAGGAACTTAGCCTACGTGAGTCCTCTTCTAGTAGTACTGGTAGAAACTACTGACCAATGGGTGGTGGAAATGTGGGTTAACCTCCCATTGGGGCATCTCTAGTACTGGCCCCTATACTGATGCCTCGTCATTGGGTATACCATCCTTGTGGTCGTGCAATGGAATCCTCAATGGCTGTCTATGTGGATGCATCCTGAAATAGATAATGATGAACCATGGTCAATAGGTTATACATTGTGAGATGACTCAAGGACATGAGGAAACACTCAAAATCCTATATGATTAATGAAACCATTGGTTTCAAGTAGTGAGTCAAAAAGTAGAATTTTGGTTATTTATGTATGTATATGTTGGCATCTGCAACAACACTGGACTCACTATGCCTGAAAGTGGAACTCGAAACCTTCAATATTTTCCCCCCAAAACAAAACCATTAAATATTAGTCTTTAAGGTATAACCGACCCCTATGATACCAATTTTTCAAGACCCGTCCCCCGAGGCATGTTCTGTGACTACCCCAAGCCCGCCTTCCAAAGGCCAGGGGCTAGCGACTAGTGCCAAAGACAATAACCTACAACTGGAAGGCATTTTCTAAGTACTTGTAAACACGCACAATCAGAACCCCAAACCACAATTTCAAAATGGAAAACCTGTATTCCACTAAGACAACCACTGTGACTATAAAGTACAAGATGAATGTCAAGGGGCTGGAATACATGCCCATTAAAGAAAAGATACAAATAGGAATGTACAAAGGCCTCTGAAAAGTATGCCAACTTAAATACCTACCTAAAGGGTAGTTGAGGAGTATCTTCCGGATTTCGTAGAAGTATGCCTCACCTGTCTAACCTCACTAAGAATTGCCTGGTCCTGGGCCACAATGTTCTTCATCAAGATGTTTCTCCTCTACACAAGAAAAAACATGTATAGGAAAAAGCCCGTGCAGGGGTGAGTAACACAATACTCAGTAAGTACCCCAAACCAGAAAAAAAGGCCACAAGGAATATATAATCATGAAGCAAAATAAATCTCACACAGGTAAAACCTAAAGTATAAAAATCAAATTCCGTAGTTATAATGCTGAACATTTTTTTTCTACCGAGGGACTCATCCCTGATGAGTCACTGAGGTCTTTCAGGCCACTAAGGTCTTCTATTCTGCCAGGCCACTAAGGTTTGCTTGGTTGATCCTCATCCAGGACATTGTGGGTCATATGAAAACTATTCCTCCTAGCCACTGAGGTATGAATGGATACTTATATGGCGCGACACTGAGATTTGCATGCCTATGCATCTGTTAGGCCATTGTGGTCCACACAACTATTCACATGTCGAGCCACTGAGCTCTGCATGTCTACTCATCTAATTCTGTGAGAATCTAATCCTCAATTCATTAGTCATAACTCAACGTCCACATAAACCCACTTGGATTATATTAAAAGTACATCACCTTCATGGGGTTCCAAACAATGAAAATGAATCCTCAATTTGGAAAATGGTTTGGAAGGTATGCACATTTTAGTAAAAAGTTGTTGGTGGGGTTCTGGTCTGGACCAACCAGACCTGACATGGGTCTGACCAGACCCGAATCCAAACCGTTCTATGTGGTCTAACTCGGACTGGCTGGGTCCGACATGCTGGGTTGCGGGTCTGGCCAGCCTTCTCTCACCTGGCCTGCTGTGAGTGGTCCAACATGATCTATTCGGGACATTGCGGCAAGACGCATCTCCGGAACACCCCATAGGTCATTATGGGGGTCCACCATAGGTGTGGTCCAATTGGATTTTTTCCCTCCATCCATGTGACACGGTGGGGTCTCCACATCCATGTGTACCACCGCTGATAGCCATTGTCAGTGGCCCGGTGGTCGCGACCCTCCTCTGCCAAACACAATGCCCCGTCAGCGCTATGGTCCTACACCGCCGCAACCCAGAAGTCGCACCATCCTCCACTGGGTCATGCCACCAGTATGCACTGCCTTCTCTATGCATCCACTTCTGCATTCTTCCACCGGCCTTCATGTTGGTGGACCCATGTCATTGAGGCCTTCTGCCACTGTATCTGTATCCTCTCACCGCGATCAACCACAATTTTTCAATAATTGAGTTGTTGTGGTGATGAAGATCTAAGAAACAAAGAACAAGGGGGATGTCTTTCATAAAACCGCAAGATGGATGGATCAGCCCATGTTCGTGTCATATTTGATCCATCCACATAATAATTTATTGGTGGGAAAATAAATCTTTAAATCAAGTCACAGGTTCAACATGGATCCATTTTGTTGGTGTTTTATCCTAGACTCAAACCCATACCACAAGAACAAATGACCCATGGATCAACCAATTAGTCGGTTGATCCGTATTCATTGTTTAGGTAGAAAGAACAGGGAAATCCAATTTACAAAGAGAAAACCCCTACCTGAAGTTGGATCATTCATTGGCAATGATCGGGGTTTCTGCGTTTTTCATTCCACGATCCATTGTTGGAGGCTGTTTGTTGATTGTCATTCACCAATGTTAAAGCTACAATTATAGAGAGTGATTATCCAACATGGAAATGATCAACACTTGGTCTATCCATTAAAAATATATAATGAATTTCTGTTACATTGTGTTTCATAAATTTTTCATGGATTAATTTTGAAGATTTTTTTTGGTTATGCCCAGGTGGCAATGTCGTTACATTGCAATGATTTCAAAATTAAAATAAAATAAACTTAAAGGTTTATTTTATTTTTGTTCAGAAAAATATTTTGTTTCTCTTTTATTAATATGTCTAGAAACAAATTGTTACCCTCAACCTATGTTGATCGAGGTAAAGTCCATTCTTAGATAAATTTGTCATTTACGATGCAACGGTGCCCTAGGATTTTTAATCCGAGCACCTATATAGAAGTTAACAAAACCGACCATGTGTGATATTATAAATAAAACTGGAAAAGGTCAAACACTAATTCCAAGTTCACTGAGGCTCAAAATCATGTTCCTTTTGAGCTCTAGGTTTCGATAAAATCTCATATAATTTAAAAAGAATTCAAGGAATTCTGGGAAATTACATATGATATTTATTTAACATAGTTTCTTCTATATATTGAATTCTAATTATGTTTTATCATTTGATAATAGTAGATGGGGTATTATAGGAAAACATATGCCACTATGGTAAATTCTATGTGATTCCCATATTTGGATGCTCATGATTATTTCTTTGGGATTTCTTATCAGTGATGATTATTTCAAAAATCTGATTGGTTAGGCTAGTGTAGGATTCTATGAAAATTTACCCTATGTTTTTAAAATCTTATTTTATATGGTGGTGATTTATTAAATTTGGCATGTTAAAGTTTCAAATTAAAAATTATTTATTTTTGATTTGATTTATTTCTTGAATAATAATTTTTTTCATGTTATTTATTATCTTTTTAGTTTTATTGTTGATGAAATTGGTTTGAAATCATTTTATATTTTTTTATTTTACCCTTTAAAGATGGGTATGTTACCCTTATATTCTCTTTATTTGTAGGGATTAACCTAACATGTGTAATCCATTATCATTTTATAGGGATCATGTTACCGTTAGATATCTATGGTAATGCGAATGCTTCATTTACATTGGTTGGCTGTTACCCTTGCATAGGGATCCAATTACCCATACATGGAGATTGTATCACCTTTATATAATAACTAGATGAAACTGGTGTGAAGTGTGTTGTGGCTACAATACCCTTACCTGGGATTTATGGTACCTTTATGGAGTGGAATATTAACCCTAACACTACTAAGGATTTCAATGAGATACCCTTACATATTAGGTTCCCAATTTTTTCTACCCACACGCAGTGTAGAAAAATAATTAAATAATTGTTCATATTACACATATATACTAGTTAAAGGTTACTTTACAGAATAGTTGACTGAATCTTATAAGGAATTCAAGTGACATTTACATAGCAGCGACCATTCAAGTTTTTTTTACAATGACTTATTCAGTAAACTTTACATTTGAACACCTATCTCAAGATACGATAGTTTTTTTTAGTTTGTTGAAATGGTTGGGTATATAGAAATTAATTGACCAATATCATTGATTATAAAATGGGATACATATTGAAATCATAAAGAGTTGAAGCAGATATACATCAAGATATCTGTTTCAAATGATCAATAGTGGGGATGGATCATTCGTGGCCCTATTGAGGATGACACATGCAGTTGGATATGGGGATTATGTTCATATTCTGAGCCTATGATCATGCATGTTTAGAGGAGTATTGGATTATATATAATGGTTTAGAAGGTTTTCAATAAGTGAGGTTGATCCTTTGTAAGGGTGTTTCATCAGGGTTTTTCCATCATGCCAATTTTTTACCTCGGTTTTTTTATTAATTCATCATTATTATTATGAAAGTGTTGTTACAAAGTTCCTCTAGTTTAGTATTTTTCATTTTATGTTTTCCCTTTATTATTACTCTCATTGTAATCATCCATTTTTCTTTAATTAATAAAATAGTTTTGGGTGATGTTTTTTTCATGGTGTAGGACTAAAGTGGTCTAAAAAATATTATTTTTATTGTTCTTTTTCTTCCCAATATTCATATCATTCACACTGTGACTTTTTCATGCTGTTAGGAAAATATTTTTTGACTTAAATTATGTTATATTGTCTTTATTATTGGTTTTTAATCTTAGGGTAAATCATTTTTTCATCTTTGTTTTGTGTTGGATGCAAGATACAGCCTCCTACAAGATGATTTTTTGTGTATCCAAATACATAATCCATTAAATTATTTGAATTATAGGTTTATAAAAAATCTTAAAGATGATATTGACTAGAATATAGATTTTGTAGTTTGACTTATAGAGCAATTTTTATTTTCAGAGATTAAATGTTCATTTTATTTACACCGACAATGGAATTAATGATTCTTTTTAATGATTAAATTAGATGATCACCACCATATTTATTATATTATAATGTTGTTAAACCTTCTATTTTAAAAAATGCACATTCTATTTTTTGTTAAACCAAGGTGGTATTTTTTTAAGGAGTGGTTCATGAAACTTATTTTAGTGTATTCTAATTGAATCTTGAGTATCTTTATCTGACTGGGACCTTTTTTGGATGTTTACAAGAAAAAACACATCTTTATAATTTCAAAATTATACATGTAACCTCTATGCATACATTTTAAATAGTTTCAATAATATTATATTATATATAACGCCATTTATATGATGAAATTAAGTATGTGGACCGAGGTTGTTTGTTACTAAATTCCTTAAATGAATTATTCAATACTATTTGAGATTCCATGATCTATGTTAGCAATTACATCACATCAAATGAAAGAAATTCAGCTATTTTTTCTAGGGATACTATAAGTAATGGTTTATATATAGAGGAAAGTAGTTGAGGTATGAGACTCAATATCTCTAGGTGAATGTTTAACATAAAAATAAAATCAAAGTAAAGAATGATGGTAGTCTACTTATTAATTTTATGTTATATTAGTGCCAAAAATACAGTACATATTATGATAAAATACCCTAATGATATTTTTATAGATTTTATAGCCAAAGATAATGTTATATACCCCATTTATGATATTACTAAGTTTCTTTGAGTGTTTATATTATCCCTTAATGTAGAGTAGGTGATGTTATATGTTTTCCTTCTTCTTCAATCCTATTACTAATTCATCATGTCATTTAAAGGGTGTCCCCATTTAAAGAGATTAATTGTAAAGGGATATTTTTTATTTATTTATCCTTCAATAGAGAATTTTCTCTTGTCATGATTTTGTATTTTATTTCTCTGTGTTTTTTATGCATTTACGTTTTTCATTTTAACTATTTTAACATTGATTTTTTAAACTTTTCATTTCATTTTTCCATGTTTCATATTTTTATGGAATTTGGTACTACAATGGTTTCTTTAGCTATCCTATAGGCATGGGAGAGATGACCAATATCACTGATGGAATGTGTGTATCTGGATATATGTATATGTGTTGATGGGGTTCAAGTATGTGAAGGTACAAATTTTTTTTAGTGCAGCTTTTATATTTCATACCATGTTTTAGTAGTTGATAGTATTATATGTGTAATTAAGGAAAGTTATATTCCATTGTGGAAACATTTATGTATTTTTTGATACTTATATGATCATGATTAGTTCTGTGGTTATTCATATTACTGAAAACTGTGATAACCAGATGAAATATTAGGCTAGTGTAGGCCTATAAGAACATATGCCCAGTCTATTTGAATTTTATTTTTAAATTTAGATATTTGTTAATATTTTCATTTTAATGACACTAATTAAAAATTATTTTTATTCTATTGATTTCATGAATAATATTTTTTTATTTCATGTTTTTTATGTTTTATATTTCATTAAATTTGTTTGGAAGTATTATAGATTCTATTGTTTCAACCTTATGTGAGAGGTATGTTAACTTTAAAATGAACTTTATTTTGATTGTATTAACCTTACATGGGTTAGTTTTCACCTTTTTGTTGGGATCATGATACCGATACGTAGTTATGGTAATGTGTCCTCTACCATTATGTGGTTTGTTTTTTAACTGTACAAGGGGATTGGTTTACCCTTTTATAGAGGTAGTGATACATTTATATACCTAGGGTATAACCCTTATGTGAATTGTGTATTGGAAAAATTACCCTAGCAAGGGATATTTCGTACTTTTTTGAAATGACATATTGAACCTTATGTGGAGAAGGAATTTGATGATTCATCCTCACATTGAATGATCATGGTTCATGCTACCCTTATATAATGTATATGGACCAATACACAAAAATTCATGGTACATTTTCGTAGTAGTTTATGATAAAATTATGCAATGTTCTATGAACACTTATGCAGTGGTTTAACCACCCTTATATAGTACTATTAATTTTTATTTTTTCAATGAATTATTACACAATATTGTTGTCCAATCGTCTCTATTAATATATTGGGTGTTTGTTTGAGGTTACTCAAAGGGATAGTTTCTTGTAATTTATGTTCTAGAGGACCCTACATGTAAAAAGATATCTTAATTGAAATCTAAAATAGTGAAACATGAGAGAGATATAGAGAAGGGATGAAGATGGTCCAGAGTGTGGAGGGATCATTTGAGGCCTTATTAGAAATGACACACATGGATTAATATAGATATATTGTTTTGGTAGAGGGTTTGTAGTTTTATAAGTTCAGAGGATTGATAATGTGGTTACAATGGTTTATAGGGGCCTTTATAGGTATGTTTCATCCCAGGTAAGAGGATTTTGGTATGGTTTTATCTTTCTTGTCGATTATTTTAATGCAGTTTATTATTCCTTCTTCATATGAAGATTTTATTTTATATTTCCTATGGTTTGGTCTATTTTAATTTTTTTATTCAATTTTTTTATCCCTATTTATATGATTTCATGTTTTGTTTTATTATTAAAAAGTTTTCATGTTGCTTTATTTCCATAGAGTATGACCAAAGTTGTTTAAATCACATTAATTCCTTTGTTCATTATCTTTCATGTATTAATATCATTCTCACTTTGTAATCTTCATGCTAATATTACCCAAAAAAATTATATTATATGTTTTATGATCTATCTTTTATATTTTTAGTCTTATTCTCGATCTTGTTTTCATCTCAGATGTGTGTGGGTTTCATGATGCTACCTCTTACCACGTTTTTTTTGTTTGTGTCTTCAGGACTATCCTCCTAGGATAAATTGGAATCATAAGGATATTATCAAGCCTGTAGATATTTTCAACTAAGATATAGATTGATAATTTTGATGGACATAATGATTTTAGTATTTGGAGAGTTAAAATGCATGATCAACTTTTCCACATTGGACTTGATAAATCTTCGTTAGGATCTAAGAGGATGATCAACAATGCCCCTCTTATATGAGGGACCACAATATGTTATAATATTTATTTACCCAAGTTCTCAAGGTATTTAAATAAGTGTTCCATGATGATTTTACCATTCCAATCTAGTTTAATATTGAAGTTCTTTACATAACTAGGTCCCATTTAGAAATACTACAAATGAAAATGAATCTTTTAGAATTTTAAAATGTTCCCAAGAAATTATATGAGGATTCATTTTCCATGATTATATTAGTTGGTATTAGAACTATCATATAATGATGAAAAAAACAATGATGAGAAATAGAATTTCTTTGTTTTATAAATTACTTAGATGATTCATTCAACCCAGTGGTATATTTCATGACACATTTTAAGGATTCAGTCACTTTTTTGGATGTTAATTCAGCTACTTTGACCAGGGATCTTAAAATACTTGGTTTTGAGATAGAGGGATGTGTGATTTGAGAAGGGTCAACCAAAAATTATTTTTAATGAAAATATATATGGTATTAGTTTTATGATATTTAACTACATTTATTTTGTAAAACCCATCTACATATATATTTACAACCCTAAGGATACATCTAGGGATGGTTTGGGGAAAAATGTGGTATACCCTAATTATGATAGTAATGGGGTAAAATAAGTATATCTATAATCCCCAAGTATTTATTAGGTGTAGATCAATAATTTATTTCATATGTGATCCTAGGACTAGCTCTGTATGTGATTTTTAGTGGACCAGTTGGAAGAGATGGTGTGTATAAGGCTAGTTTTCTAAGAATTTTCTACTTAGGTGGAATCATTTCTCAACTCATGATACTTTATTTTCTTGTTTTGTGTTTTCTACTTCATTTAATTCATGAATTAGAACTATTTCACTTTTTATCTTGTTTATAATCTTCATTTTGTTTTCATGAATCTATTTTTTCAAGAATTGGGTACTACTCTATTTTTTGGGGGGTTATACAATCATGAGAGAGATAACCAAGACCTATGACTACATGGGTTAAAATGGTTTTTGGAATGTGATGGTGTAATGTTGTTAAATTGAAGGTATGAGTTCTATTTAATTAATTTTCATTGTTTTTTTATTTATCAGTATGTTTTTTCATTTTATAGTAGTAAATGAGAATGTATGGGAAAACTAGTGCTGTTATGGTGTGTGATATGTGATTGTCATTCTATGATGACCATTTTTTGTTCTAAGTGTCTTCCCCTTAGTGATAAATTTCTAAACAAGCTAATGGGTTAGGCTACTATAAACCTTCAAAAACATCAGTCTTGTGTATTAAATTTAGTTTTTTAAGCTGAGATTTTTAAATTTTGGCTTTTAATTATCACAAATTAAAAGGTAATTTTTTAATATATGATTGATTTCATGAATAATATACCTAGTTCCCGTTTTTTGATGTTTATTTACATTTATATTCATTTTAATTTTGTTGAAGCATTATGGATTTTTTTACCCTTATGTGATGGGCATGATACCCTTGTGTAAATAGTATTTGTAGGGATTAACCTTATTTTTCTCATTTGTTACCTTTGCATGGAGACCATATTACCCTTACATAGTTATGCTAATATGTTTTTTGCCCTTATGTGGTTTTTTGTTACCCTTTTATGGGGATCAGCTTACCCTTAGATAGTGGTTTTGATATCTTTAACAAGATATGGTCTAAAACATACAAGAATTGTGTAGAGGTCATGTTACCCAGACGTTGGTACTATGGTATTTTTAAATAACTTTATATTGACCCTTATGTGGCTAAGGATTTCAGTGATCTTCCATTACATAGTAGGTTCATAGTTATAATTTCCATTATACGGTTTAAAAGTACTCTTATGTAGTTACTAATAGTACATTTATACATAGGTTCATGGTATCCTTATACAATGGTCGAGTGAACCTTATGTATTGATCGGGTGAACCTTACATAGTGATGGACATTAAATATTTCTTGCAATGAAATCTTCAACATTTATATTATTTGATGACCTATCATGACCTATTGAAAATTTTTTGAGGTTTTTTTAAGGGGAGGTTTCTTGGAAATTAATTTTTTATGGTCTCTACTTATAGAATAAGAGGTATATTGAAATTTAAAAGAGGTGAATCCAAGAGATATCGAGATAAGGGAATGATATGATTCGTAGTGATGAGGGATAATTTGAGGCCACGATGGTGAAGATACTTGTGGTTGACTATGGGGATTTTTTCCTAGTGGAAAAAATGAACATGTGTGACTTTTTAAGAGAAGGAAGGAGATTCTAAGGGTATGAGATAGGTTTTACTAGTGAGTTTGATCCTAGTAAGTGTATTTCGGCCAGGTTTTTCCATTGTTGTCTATTTTCATTCCATGGTTCATTATTACTACACATCTATTCTTATACAAGTGTTATTTTTTTGTTCAGATGTTTGGAAAATTTTATTTATCTATTTTACCTTTGATATATTCTTATTTATAAGCTACCATGTTTTCATTTCTTAATTAGAAGGGTTTGGATGGTGTACTTTCCACAGAGTAGGACCGACGTGGTCTGACCCTTGTTAATTTTTGTGTTCGTTTTCTTTTATAAATTTAAATCATACTTTATGTGGATTTTTTATAAAGATATATCTTTCATTATTTATCATATTATGTTTTATTCTCTTTTTTATTAGTTCTTTATCTTTGGCTAGATCCTATTTTGGATTTTGTTTTGGGTGGGTTTCACAATCCTACCTCCTACCTAGTGTTTTTTGTGTGTCTATAGGGTTGTCCACCGTTAAAAGATTGGTATGAGATAATTTTTATAAATACTATATATGTCTTTTACAATTCATGGGATTGATAATATTAATTTATAGAATGACTTCAATTAGCAGAGAGTTGTAATTCATTCTTTTATTCTCCACAATGGACATGATGATGCTTTGGAATAATTTAATTAGAATATCACCACTTTATCTACTACAATAGATTAATCAACCTCTTATAATAATATAGACCATATAGGACCCAAAAACACTCTAAGAGGGGAGGGGTGAATTACATTGTCTGATTTTTCTTTTAATCTGATGGATCTTGTTCCCACATTGATAGGAACCTATTAAACTTTTATGATGATAATGAGCAAAAAACAAACTATCAAATTAAACGAGAAGGCACAAAAATTTTACTTGGTTCACCACTATGGGATATGTCCATGGACCATATTCTAAAATGTTTTTGGTAAAACCAAACCCCACTAATATTCACTATTTTCAAATTAAAAGAGTTCAGACATAATAACTTTGTTCCAGGTGCACTACTTTTACAATAAATTCAGAGATAACACATTCCATTCTTGGAAACACTTCCATTGACCCCCTTCCTCACTAATGTGGGGGAAGTCTTACTCAAATTACTGACAAGAAGGAGTATTTGATAGATTGAAATTGAAGTCTTTGTCTCTATCTATCATGATAATCTTCTTGTATTGATGTTCATAAAGGATGCACATGGGGGCACTGATCGAACAATCTAGATATCCAATTCCCATTAGATTCTCAACACAACTCCTTGGAACAAAACCTAATTTTTAACACAATATTTGAAAATTTTCATTCAAGATTCCTTTTAAGAAACCCCTATATTTTACACAACCAAAACACAAGGTTCATTGGATCTTTTTAGACTAAATGAAGTCCTTACACATAATATTTACTGCACACATATCTTTTTCATGGAAATATTTCATGTGGCAGTGATACAAGATCTTCCTTTGAAAATTATTAAGTTTATAGTGGGGGTAGAAACCTACTTATAGGCCTAAAAAATCCTATATTCATGTTTCTAATGTGGCTTCCTTGGTGCACATAAGATTCTCTTTGAGTGTGTAAATCCCCCTTAACATCGCATTGGGCACATAATATTATTCTATGAAACTTTGTCTTTTGTGCACATTCTTAAATATTTCATGTTTTTTTCCTTTCCATATTTTTATAAAATGATCCCAAAACAATCCTTGTATGAAAGATACCAAACCTCTTTCAATCTTTCACGCAACTCCCTTTACCAAAAACACTTTTCTCAATTCTTGAATTTTTGGACCAAAAAGGTTGGTAAACAATGGGAAATGATGCCGCCACAAAAATTATTCTCTTCTTGAACTATAAGACCCATTTCCTTGAAAAATATAGGATCTCCCATGTATGGAGTGACATAAAACACAAACCAAACTCCAATTTCAGAAATGAACAACCTTCGTTCCAATATTCTCCCCCTTTGGGTTTGTTTGAAATCTGCATATAAATTCAGTAAAGAACTAGCCACTATAAGAAAACTGATAGCAGGAAACAACTCATCCAACAATCTAATTATACGTCCAAAATTCTTAGCTAAGAAAAAAAGAGAGAAGACATGAATCGGGTTCTCGTGTTATACAATGAATGCTTTGAATATTTCCTCATACCTGTGAATTGTTTTCTCCATTCTCAATCTACCACTTTCCATTCTCACCAGAGAATTTATCCATTCTCCCCCATTTTTTCTTAATTATATAATAACTCTTAATATTTCTTGAAACCCTCATTTCTCCTAAAACCTCATCTTAATGAATTTATTCATTCTAACCCTTTGGAAATAATCCTAAAGTAATGAATTTTGATCCATATATCTCAAAACATACTCTTCGTAGATCATCTCTCACCCATAAACCTGTAAAAATTCCACAAATAGGTTAAAATACTAAATTCAACTGGGGAGAGGGTAGTCTCATAACCTCCTTACACACTAAGAGGTAGTTTAATATTGAGGTTAAATAGATTTTTCTCAAACATTTCCATATCCAGTGGCTTGGTCAGTACATCATCCACTTTCTCAGGAGTTCCTACATGATCCATTTTAATCATGCATTGTTCAACCTTTTCTTTTCTGAAGTGATATCTGATTTTAATTTGATTCACATGAGAATAATGATCAAGATTATTCATAAGATTTATTTCACTTATATTATCACTGTGAATAACCATTGGCTGTTTTACTTCATCACCAATAGTCAACCATTGTTTCTTTATCCACAATAGTTGAGTGAATACTTTTGTTGTGGATATATACTCATCTTCAACAGTACTGAGATAAGTGATTTCCTATTTCTTACTCAAACATCCTAGGAATTTCTTTCCAATAATTAATTCCCCACCACTCATTGGATTTATATACACAAAATCTCCATCCCAATAAATATCATAAAATGATGATAGTTCATTATAATTTCTTGCAGCAATGTATTACCCACAATTGTGAGTACCTTTAATCCACCTCAATATTACTTTAGTTGTTTACATTTGTTCTTATTTCATATCAGTATCAAATTAGGCTTCTATGTGTGTGAAAATAAAATATATGGTCGTGTTTTTCTCAAGTATAGTAATATTTCAATGATTCTCTTATATATTGTGGGATATACAGATGTCCCATCCACAGGAATTCCTAATTTTTTCCCAAACACAATCAGAGTCATATATAGTTTCGAGCCATTTATATTTAATTTCATCAGAAAATCACATGCATACTTTTCCTGAGAGATAATAGTGTAGTCATTCTCCTTTGTTACATGCATCCCCACGAAGTTTGTGAGTTCACCAATCATATAAATTTCAAATTCCATTTTCATGTGATTGGAAGACTTGTCCTCAAATCCCTACCAACTTCCACGGAAAATAATATCATCTACACACACCAGAACCATGAACTGGTAATTCTATGAATAATTCACATAGAGATTCTAATTCACTCCTCTTTTAAAATACATCCTTCTTATATATGAATCCATCCGTGAGTATTATGCCCTTGGCTCCTACTTCAGGCCATAAAGCACCTTTTTTAATCTACAAAACTTCATTTCATCATTAATTGGTAGAAAACCCATTGGTTATTATATGTAAACTTATTATTCAAGAACACCATTTATGAAATCTATTTTAACATCTATATGATATGATTTTCATTCTGTCTAATTTTCCATTGTAAGAAAATGTCTGATTGAATCCATTCTAGCCGCCAGAGCAAATGTTTCTTCAACATCCACACCTTAAATATTTGAATATGATTTACACACCAATAGTTTCTTATTTTTTATCACATTACCATGCTAATCGAATTTATTCATGAAAACCCACATTTTACCAATTACATTGTGATTTTGGGTCTTTTAACTAGATCCCATGTTTAATTCCTATCAATATGATCCATCTCTTCATTCATGGATTTAACCCATGATTCATCTTTTGATGCTTATTGAAATGAGGATGGAACCACAATTGATAGTAAGGTATATTTTACATTATTTCTCATTCTCCTCATCGGTGTGGATTTTGTCTAATCCCCAATGATTTTAGACTGATCAATTTATTCTCTTTGATTTCTTCTGTGACGTTCTGTATAGTTTTCCTCATCCACACATTTTTATTCTAATTATTATCCTAAATCAACATCTTATTGTGACCATTAAATGTTTCTATCACCTTCCTCTACATATGCATTTCAATCTATTCCATTTATATAGTCTTTTACATCTTCAATCAAAATAGCATAAGATCCTTTCATGGCATTTATGGTCTTGTCGTCAATTATCTTAAAATCACTACACTCCCAAATTCTTTTGAGACTCTTATTGAAACATATTTAGGCTTTTCTATCTATTAAATGTATGAGGAATATTCTTTCATCTACATCATCACCGTAAATTCCTTAATTTCCTTCTATGTTTCTAAGATAGCATTAACTTCTTAAAACACAGAAATAATTAAATGAGGGCTTACTTCTAATCCATAATTCATAGGTTTTTTTTTCACTCATATAAATCCATATTAAATTTTGAATATATGACATATTTGAAACAACCCCTTTCTAATAATTTCGAGGGACATGATTCTCAATCATCATAGTTCTACCCATATTGTTTACATGTCGATTCCTCTGCTCAACAACTCCATTTTTCTATGGGGTTATCATAGCGACCAACGCATTTTATATTCTATGCTTCTCCATGTAATTTTTAAACTCAATGGATGTGTATTCACATCCATTGTCAGACCATAGAACTTTGATTGTCCTTCCAGTATCATTCTCAATGAATCGGAAAAAAGTTTTTGTGTAATCAAGAACCTATCATTTTCTATATTTAAGAAACACACAATCCATTCTACAATAATATTAAATTAAAATGATAATGTATATTTATCTATTTTTCCCATTAACATTTATTAGACCGCACACATCTGTATGGATGAGATCAAGAATATTTGATTCCCTTCTCTTCTTTGGTTGATAAGAATTGCAGACCAACTTTCTTTTTACGTAGGCATCACAAGTCTTTTCTTATTCACACACTAGATTGGGTATATCAATGACTATCTTCAGTATAGATATATTTTTCATGTCTTGTTTATTGTTGTTCCCCGATCTTTGATTACACATGTAGTTTTTTTCATCAATGTTCATGTAGAAAATGTTCTATTTACTATTAACATGACATAAGTTTCTATCTATTCAACATTATTTTATAAGTGAATTCCATGAATTTCCTCTTATTGTACACCCATATTGATTCAATGTCCCTATAAATCATCATTCACAGAGTTGAATTACCCTGAGAAGATTATGATGAAAACATTTTACACAAAAAACGTCAGTTTTCTTCATCTCTCCATTATCCAGTTCAGTAATTCCACTGTCATTGATCATTAGAGCCCCATCATTATTGAACCATACGATTCCATATACCTTTTTCTTAACATTTTTAAATTGTTCATCATTACACATCATATGGGATCAGAATCCACTGTCAAGAATCCAAGTGTTTCTTCTCTTTGTTTCGTTAAGGGAAACTTCTACAAGGTTGGATTTTTAGATTTTCTTACTTTCCTTTAATAAAGTAATAGATTGATTGAAGGATAAAAATTACCTTTGAAATTTATCTTCCATGTGAGTAGGATCTTCATAAATATACTATTATTATAGAGGAAAACCTTATTTATAATAGAAACACCATTTGGATGATGATTATTGACCTATCTCTATGTTTTTTATGAATTACCCATGCCCTTTCTCTACCTACAATAAACATCTCTATGGATAAATTTAGAACAATTTAAATAATATAAATATAAATTATTACTTATATAAGAAGTAGTATATGAATTATTTCTCTTTTGTTGACCTCATATATCATACCCATTCAAATAGCTCCTTACCTTATCGCAATATGAAATGGTATGGCCCAGATAGCCATAGAATTGACATTTTATACAAGGAAATGTCTTCTCATTTTTATTCCTCCTCATGTATCCTTCCATAGGAAAATAGTTTGGTTTCCTATCGTTTATGGATGTCTAAGGATAATTGTTAGTTATTCATTAAGTTTTAATTGAGGATTTTATTTCTATACATTAGCTGACTTTTCAACATGCACAACTTTCAAATTATATTTATTTTTTACCATTTTATATACATCATTTGATGTTTTAGCATCACAACTAATTCCAATATTTTCCATGCATGCGGGTTTTGATCATTTAAGACCTTCTCAGCTCCATTGTAACTACACGTAGCTCCCTCCAGTAACCCATCATCTGAAAATTATCTAAACTATATTTTACTTTTTTTTCTTTTTAATTTGATTCACTTTAATGTTTACTCCTTAGAGTAACAACTTCCTCTTCAAGTCCCACAATAGTATTGGACTTATCCTCTAGTCTAGAGGTTAAGTCATTAATTAACTTTTCATCTTATTTAATTCTAATATTTAGTTCCACTACATCATCTATGATTGTAAGGGATGTTGGCTGAACATTCACACCTTCTTTCAATAATTCAATTTCAGCATCATAATGATCAACATATTTTGATTATTCTTCCACAAATTCTCTACAATTTTTTCATCTGTTACATTGATTCTCAAGCTTACTATGAAAATACCTATTTTGTATCTGTAGATCAGCATCCAAACTCAATTTATGATCTATTGATTTATGTTTTTATGGTTCTAAGTTCTCCGTGGTTAAATCATAGATGCTTGGTTTCTAGATTTAAACATTGGTTCTTCTTCGTCAATGAATTCATTATCATCATCATCATATTCATAAAAAAATCTTTTTATGTATTTTCTGTATAGATTTGATGTTTCCCTATTCAGAAAACCTTGTATGAGGATTTTGTGAGTTTCTAGCTTCACCTTCATCATCATTAAACATCCTTGAGAACTGAGAAGTAATGTTTCCAACTCTACCATAATTAAAAAATTCCATGGGTAGATTTCATTTAAATAACCATTTTCCTTACTTGAATTTATTTCAAAATAGTGAAATAAGGTTTCCTTCCCCATCAGATTCATTAACACAGAATCCTGAAACATCCAGTTTTTCCAGGGATTTGAATTCCATCTTCTTATAACATGACGTGTTACATCCATTGGAATCACTCTCATTTCTTATGCAAAGAAAATACTTCACAGATCATCTAAAAAAAGATTAGGAAGATCCATTTCCTATAGGGATGACACTTTCTGATTTTATAGAGGTGGAAGCCTTCTCAAATTTTTCTTTAAAATGTCAATGACATTTATTTCTTATCTAAGCCCTAGAATTGCTCCTACTACTTCATTAATTCTATGGAAGAAGAAATCTATATTTTCTTTAGGATTAATCTTCATATCATCAAACCTATTATGTCGAACTTATTGTTTTTCCTCCATCACTTTATTTTTTCCTTTATATATATTCTACAATTTTTTTCATATTGACTTTTATGAAGTACATATCATCACCGTTAGATATATCTGATTACTAAGAGCTGTATTTAGGGAATTATACGCTTTAGAATCTACTTCAATATTTTCTATATATATCATTCATAGACAACAATTTTGGGTTAGTGACTTGTAGTACTTGTGTAGTAGCAAAAAAGAATTTTTATACAAGTGACCTTTGATGATATCTCATATTGTTCTTCCATATCTAAAATTTTCTTCCACTAAATAGGGGAACTCTCTTGACATTAACATAGTTCTCCCTGAGAACAAAAAACAAAATATTTCACACCAGCAACCTATCACTCTGATACCACTTGTAGGACCCCGAGGACTCTTAGAGGGGAGGGGTGAATCAGGGTGTAAAATTTTACTTTTAATCTGATGGATCATGTTCATACATTAACATGAACCTGTTAAATTTTTCTAATGAGAATGAGTAGAAAACAAACAATCACATGAAAAGAAAATAAACTAAAATTTATCTTGGTTCACCACTAAGGTATATGTTCAAGGAGACTAAGATGATAGGTTTTAAGTCATACAAAGTCCACTAATGTTTACTAGTTTTGAAGTACAAGAGTTTAGATGCATTTACTCTATGCATGGCACACTTCCTTTAAAATGATTTATGGGATAAAATAATGTGTCCCTCAGAACACATCTATTGACTCCTCTTGCACACTATTATTGGTGATGTCTTACTCAGTTTATCAAGTTAATTTTCCCTTTAATAGATTAGAATTTAAGTATTTGACTCTATCTAGTAGATTACTCTTCTTGAATAAATTTCTTAAAATGGTGCACTTTGAGGCACTAATCGAACAATCAAGATACATAAATACCATTACAATCTCAACACAACACTTGTAGGAAACACATGTTCATGCACACAAAATTTGAAAATTTTCATTCAATATTCCTTTCATGAAACCCCTATATTTAATGAAACTACACCATAAGGTTCAATTGGACTTTTTAGACTAATGGAATACATTTCCTGCAAGATTTACTTCCTAAAAATCTTTCGTGTGCAAATATTTCATGAATCAGAGCTTACAGATGTTCCTTGAAAAATTATAAAGTCTAGAGTGGGAGTAGAAACCTATTTATCGGCCTCAAAAACCATATTTTTATGTTTTAGAAACATCTTATTCTGTGAATGTGAGATTCTATCCATGCTCGTAAAACCACTTTGATGTCACATTTGGCATGAATGATTCTTCCACACAACCTTGTATTTCATGCACAATATTAAATCATTCATGGGATTTTTTTTATTTTCTATATTTTGATTTAATGTTCCCAAAATAATCCTTTCACACAAGATTCAAAACCTCAATCAATATTTCACATGGCTCTCTTTGAAAAAATGGTTTTCTCCATCCTCCAATTTTTGTACCCAAAATTTTGGCAAACACTGGGAAATGATGCCACCATCAAAACTGTTTCCTGTTTGAACTGTAAGATCCCATTACATGAAAACTACCTAATATACCATGAATGAAATGAAAAAAGCACAAACCAAACACAATTTATATCAAAGAAAAAACTTGGTTCCAACATACCCAACCATTATGAAATTTTCATTTTCATTATTGTTGTTGATCATATGAGATAAGATTTTTTGATATATGGTCCATGAAAAATATTCCAATGCAATATGGTAAATTATTGAGCATATTTATATGATTGTGTCCCTTTTATGATGATTAATAATGAAAACACATCATTATAATATCATAATGGTCCTTGTAACCTCTAAGAAAACTTATTTATATGTTTTTTATAAGACGGTGTTATATATAGCCAATGTTGATGAAAAAGATAAGGTTAAATTCCATGATTGTTTAATATTGAATTCCATGGATGAAACATTACACCTATTTGTACGTTACATGATGAATTATAGGGATTTAGTCGCAATAGATGAAATGATGTCAAATATTTTATCTAGTGAACTTAAAATTCATGAATTAAAGATGGAGGGGAGTGGGGTGAGGACTAGGAATAAGTTTGTTTTTTAATGGTTCAAACTAAAAATAAAATCCAATAAAAGAATGATGGTAGTCATTTTTAGATTTTTAAGTGTCGTTAGTGTGGAAAAATAAGCCACATTTTGAGATGCATCACTAAGGATATGCCTAGGGATAACATATCCCATAAAAGAATAATATTCCATAGTTATTATAGTACCTAGGTTCCTTGAGTATTTATATCATCCCATAATATAGAGTACATATATCTCTAAGTTGTATTTCTGGTATGATCCAAGGACTGACTTTGAAAGTGATTTGTAGGGGCCCTTATTTGGAAGAGTGTGTGTGAGTAGGGTTAGTTTTCAGAGTAGTTTTTGGTTAGGTGGAGACTCAACTCCAATTAGATTACCTTATTTATATGTTATCTGTTTTCTACTACATTTAAATCATTCCTTATAACTATTTCAATGTTATGATTATTTAAAATATCTGTTGTTCTTATTCCATGTTTCTTTTTTGATGGGTAATTAGGTACTACTCTGGTTTCTTTCATTTTCGTACAGGCATAATAGAACTGACCAAGGACTTTGATATAATGTGAAAAGATGCTTGTTGGTATTTGATATTGGTAGATCACCTAAGTGAAGGTATGAGTTCTGTTTAATGTAGCGGGTTATATTTTTTAATATTTATGATCATTATTTAATAGTTGATAGTAGTACATGTTTTTATCTAGGAATACATTTTCCACTATGGTACCTACTAGGTGATGGTCCTACTTAGATGGTCATATTTATATCTTAGGATTTCCTTAATAGTGAAGACTATCTAAACTAGCTGATATGTAGGGCTATTGTGGGATAATAAGATCATCATACATGTGTTTTTCCTTTAATTTTTCAAGGTGGTGAATTGGTAAATTTTTATTGTTAAAGTTACAAATTAAATAGTTTTTTTATTTAAATGATTAATGTCAGGGATAATCTCATGTTGTAGGTTATTAAATTTTTCATGTTTTAATAGGCTTAAAATTGGTTTAGAAATATTCTGGCTTGTTTTGTTTTACCCTTATGTAAGGGTTATGTTACCCTTGTATACACATAATTGTATAGGGATTACTCTTATGTGGGTTGGTAGTTACCTTTAAATATGGATCAGGTTATCCTATAAAATTATAGTAATGTGTGTGCTACCTTTATATGGGTTGGTTATTACCCTTGTGTGTGGATCATCTTACCCTTATGTAGTAGTTATGCTGCATTTATGTTTATATGGGATTATAATTATGTAAGGTGTGTAGAAGTTGTGTTATCATTACATGGGATCGATTGTGCCTTTACCCAATGAAATATTTATCCTTATATGGTTAATGAGTTCAGCGAGCTACCATTACAATAGAGGTTTTATAGTTTAAACTACTCTTATACAAAATATAAGGACCCTTATGTAGTGGTTCAGAGTACCTTTATGTAGTGTTTTTGTACACCTATGTAGTGGTCACATGAACCATATATCATAGTCGAGAAACTCTTATGTAGCATATCACCATTCATGTTTTTTTTAATTTATACTATATGAGGCTTCTCATCCAAACTCTTGCCTCAATCTATTGAGAGATTGTTCGTAGTTGATTGAAGTGATGGTTCCTTGGAATTTATGTTCCTGAGGTACCTTCTTATAAAATAATAAATATAATAAAATATTGGAGAGTTGAATCCAATATATTTCTAAATATGGGATGTTGATGATCCATAGTGGAGAGGTCTCATTTGAGTTCATGTTGGGGATGACACTCATGGTTGTCTCCAGTGATTTTTTCTAGGGGAGGGATTTCATTTTTAGAATATCTGGGGAGGATGATATATATTGAAACGGTTTGGGGGGATTATATTAGTGAGTTCAATTCTTGGTAAGGGATCATTGTCATTGTTTTTATTTATTTATGATTATTTAATATACAATTTTTTCTTTCATCATTATTACTTTACATGTTTTATTACATTATTCCCTTATGGAGTTTGGCCGATGTGGTATGAACCACATGAAATCCTATGTTCTTTATCCTTTTGTATTCATATCATTCTTATTAATTTTAATGTTACTACGACCATCATTATTTTTATATTATTTTTTCTTTCATTGCCATTTTTCATCTTATAATTTACCCTTTTCCGTTGGTTTCAAAATATTACCTCCTAGTCTATGTCTTTTATGTGACTCTAGGGTTATATTTCTAAAACTTATTACTATGACAACGTTTTTATCATGCTTAGATATGTCTTTTTGTTAGATATATATTGAGAAGTTTGTTAAGGGGAACGATTTCAATTTTTCAGAGTTAAATTGAATTCATTTCTTCTCTACAATGGGCTCGATGAATCATTGGATGGATCTAAGAGGAATATCATCACTATATCTTCAATAAAAGTGACATATGCTTCTTTTGTGGTATAGGACCTACTATTAATATGAAGGATTATTACATATTATTTTAAAACCAAGGTGACATTGTTTTTTATAAGTAGTCATTTAAAGTTCAAGCAGTGCAATATGGTTAAATAGTTAGAATATTTACTTCACTCTATCCCTTTTAGAAAACTTACAGAAGAAAATAAATATTTATAATTTCAAAATAGTCCTCAAAATGTCATTTTGGAAAAATTTAGAATTTTTTAATAATATAGTGTTATTCTTTTCCCCTTGTAGATATTGAAATTTAAGATGAGGAATAAGATTATTTGTTATTTAATTCCTTGGTTGAAGTCAATATAGTAAGGTATTATATAATGTATGGTAGTAATTAGGTCACTTAATAGGATGAGAAGACATATATTTTTTATAGGGATCATCAAATTCATTATTTGAAGATGGATGGAAGTGAGGTGATGTTTGGGCCTAAGTTTCTCATAATGAAGGTTCATCCTCAAAATAACATAAATTCAAATACAAATTGTATTTATATTAAGAAGGGTATTTTATATCAGTGTGTAAAAACTAGACACATTAAGAGATGATACCCTAAGTATAAGGATAAGAATTGTATATCACATAACAATGTGGTATACCCTGGTTATGATATAAATGAGGTTCTATGTTTTTCTACCATCCCATAAGATATAGTAGAGATAACCATAGGTTATCTTTCTTCGGTTATCATAGGGTGGTCTTTGGATGTGATTTTTTGGGTCCCTCATGTATTAAGAGAGGGTGTGGGTAGGTCTGATTTTCTAATCTTTTTTTCCCCATCTACTGAATTTTCACCAACCAACTTTTAGTATTTACTTATTTGTGGTCTCTACAATGTTTACTACTTTCATTAGAGTTATTTCATTTTTGAGATTATTTATACACAACATTATTTTATTCCTTCATCCATTTTTTTAAGAAATTGGGTACTAGTAATTTATCTTTAGGTTTCTTAGAAGAATGGGAGAGTTGAAAATCCCTTGAAGGGCTTGTGTGTGTCTATTTATAGGTTTGTGATGATGGAATATTAGGTAAGTGAAGTGTATCAAATCTGTTGAATCAATTTTCATTAATTGTTTTTTATTTCTAATCTACTTCTAGAAGTTAAAAGTAGTGGATTTTTTCTATGGTTAGGGAATTTCATAATTTGATACATGCTATTTTATGGTTCTATTGGGATGATCATGTTAATTTTTTTGGGTTTTATTATTAATGGAGACAATCCAAACTTGTTGATAGATTAGTCTAGTGTTGTCTGACAAAAAAATATTTCTTTTATTTTTTCTTTTTTTTAATAATGTTTATATCTTTTAAATATGGAATGTTAATGTTAAAACATAAAATGTACTTTTTATTTCATGATTTTTTTCCTAGAATTGGTTTTCCAACATTTTGTCTTATTTTTATTAACTTTACATGAGGGTTGGATAACCCAAACATGGACATTATTTATCTATGGCTTCCATTTTATTGGTTTCTTCTTACATTTATATTGGGACCATATTACACATACATGGATATTGTAATTTCCACACTACCTTTATATGAGTTTGTTGTTACCCTAGTTTTGGGACGATATTACCTTACGTAGAAATTGTTCTAACATTATATAGATATAGGATGGACTTTAAATGAAGTGTGTTGTGGCCACATTACCCTTAAATGTGAATAATGGTACTTTTACATGATATAATAATGACACTTACATAGATAAGGCTTTTAGTAAGCAACCCATATATTGGGGGTTCATGATTTATGTGACAATAAGGAAGTTTTTCATGGGTCCTTTATGCAATGTTCTATGTTACCCTTATATAGTGTTCAAACAACCCTTATATAGCACTGACCAATTGAGTTTCTGTTGAAATAGATTTTTTTGGCATGCTCCTTTTTAGGTCACCTATCTAGGGTTGTGGAGTTTTTATTTTAGGTTATATAAAGTGATGGTTTTTTAGAATATATTTTCTTGGGGTCTTTTATTATAAAATTAGAGAAATATTGAAATATCAAAGGTGAATCCAAGATAAATCAAGAGAATGGACGGATATGATTTAGAGTGTGGAGGATTCATTTATGGTCATCTTGTTTATGGTGCTTACCTTTGACTCCAATGATTTTTTATAGTTAAGATCTTGTGATAGTGTAGGTTCTAAGGAGGATGAAAATGGTTTAAATTGTTTGTATGGGCTTCTATGGGTGAGGTTGATCCTTAGTAAGGGTTTTTTTTCTAGTTTATTCTTTCTAGTTTATTTTTTTATCATGGTTAGTCATTTCTAATTATGTATTCCTTTACAAGGGTTATTTTATTTCTCCTCTAGTTCAATCAGTTTTCTTTTTAGTGTTTTCCCATTATCATATCCCTATTTGAAGATATCATGTTTTATTTTCTTAATAAAATGATGTCGGGTGGAATTGTTTTCATGTTTTAGGATTACAAGAAGTATGACCAACATTAATTCATGTGTTATTTATCATTCATGTGTTCATATAATTCACATTGTTTTTTTCCATGTCATTATGTATGTTGTTTTTTCTTTTGTTATATTGTACACTCTTTATTTTCTGGTTTTTATCTATGGTTCATCATTTTGTCATCTCTTCTGTTGGTCGGTTTCATAGTACTACCTCATAACTTGGATTTTTTCTTCCTTTCCAATAATATACTCTAATAAAATTAGGCCTACCACTTTTTATTCACCTCTAGTCATCATTCACCACACTATGAGCCTCTACTAAAAAACATATTGCACTTTTAAAGTGGCTAGAAATGGGCCTTTTAGTGACAAAAAATAATTTTCATGCTAACTTCCCTTAAAATTTATCATCATTATCAACAATAACAAAGGTTCTGATGAATTGACCATTTATTATCACTAAAAAAATTCATTTAAAGGACCCCTTCGTTGTCAATTTTTTATAGCTGACTAAAACCTCCTTTATTAGTGTTTTTATCATTGATATGAGTGGACATTATCTAATCTTTTTTCACTAATATAATTTAAAAAAATGAACTAATCCTCCCATGTTAATTCATAAACACCGCCTCCCACATAAACCCTTTTTTAAAAGTCAAAATTCCCTTTTTTCTACTATTTTCCACTTCTAAACTAGCTGTTTTCCCACACATGCATCTGGACTCAATTTAGTGACCTCCCTAGTTCAATTTGAACCCCATTACCACTCCATCAAGATTGTTTTTTAAATATTTTATCATACTACTATTAATTTATATATATTTATGTATATATTTTTTATTTGAACATTTATATATATTTATGTATGTATTTTTTAAATTCAATTATAAAATATATGTATGCCTATGTGAGATAAATATGTACTTATATTTGTTTAAATTTACAATATATTAATATTAATTTACATATGTTATAATATAAATTTAAATATATATATATATATATTTATTTATTCATACACAAACATATTAATATATAACATTTTTTTATATATATTGGTATAAGTATATATACATTTGTATGTTAGTATAATGTAAAAAATTGGTAAAATATTATTTTATATAAAATGGATAATAATTATTTCCATATTATTTAAACAAATATTTTAAAATTCACTTTAAAAATATGTATATCATATATTTAGAATGAATTTTATACAATTCATATTTATTTATATATCTATAAATTTTCATATATATTTATACATATTTACATATAATGGTATATTTGGATTTAAATTATTTATATTGTCTTTAAAAATATTTATTATAAATATGTTTAAATAGTATATTTATTGATAAATATATATTTATAAAAATATATTTATATATGATGTGTTTTCACAACATAAAGAATACAAATATATTTAAGTAGTAATCATATTTTATTTGATGTCAATGTGTTTGTATGATGTAAAGTCAATGTGATAGTGATTGTATCATGAATATTTTTCCATTGAATTATGCTTGGTTATTATTAATTATTTGGTTATGTTTTTTTGACCTCAATAAGAGTTATTGTAAATAAATAAACAATATTTGATGTGATGATTGTTGAAATGACCTTAATACCACAGATATGTCCAATAGAAATAGTGATAATGCAAATTGTTTTCACCATTTGAAGTAAATGAAGATGATTTATGGTTAAAGATAATTAGAATATATAATTTACTTATAAAATAAAATAATTCATGAAATTATGATTACCATGGAAATGTTTATTTTTCATGATGGATTGTTGATTAGTTGGGTATTTTTTTCCTGGATTTCTTGAGAATTTTATTAACCCATCTCATGGTAATTTAATAAAAATAAGCCATCCATAAAAACATGAGAAACTATCTCAGTTTTACATTCTGTGAGGAGGCCCCAACGACATGGGAGATCTTGTTCATAGAGATATCATGGTATCATGAGGTAGAATATTGTGCCCATAAGGATCACACATGGAAATGAAAGCATAGTGTATGATGTATAACACATTTAGAGGGATGATGTTTCAAAAATGGGAGGCATGACCCATGAATCTAGTGGAGTGGGATGTCTATTATAGTGCTAACTCTAGTTCTTGTATGAATGGAAGAAGGAACATATTTTATTATAAAGGAGAGTGAGATGAAAAAAAAATATAATGTGCAATGTGGGACACATGTAAATTGTAGCTCCATTAAAATTTTATTGAAATAACATAGTTTTTTTTGAAAATATGGATCAAGTTCATTTGATTGAGTTAGTCTTCATCATTAAACTCAACCCAATGGTTTTCTACATGTATTGGTTGTACTTCATTCTAGGATGTTAGGATCATTATGTATAAACAATCAAATCCCATTTGATCATCACAGAAATTCGAATATGATTCAAGAATAATGAACCACCATTTTTATGAACAAATGAAGTCTAAACTAATTTTATATTATCTTGATAACATTAATCATGTAATGGTAACAATATATGGGTACCTACTAATGGTAGAGTGAGTATTACATTGTGAGGATTCTATGTTTATCAGCATAAGGGAATTTTTGAAAACCTAAAATATTACAGTGAATTAAAATATTATTCACATGGTATATTTTGTAGTTGTATTAAAAAATTTTTTTGACACATTATAGTTATTAGATTTTAGATAGTAGCATGAAACTTTTAGGCTATGTTTGATTAATGTAGTAGATGCGGTTCATAAAAATTTTAGAAACCAAGGTTTAGAGTTACGTTCTCACTTGAGAGAGAGATCTCATTTGTAGAGAAATAGAGAATACAAAATATCATTATTTCACAAAGAGGATATTTGTGTGATTTATTCAGCAGAAGAAGAAGGGTATCTTAATATAGTTATTAAATAATATATTCCCTCCATGTTTTGTGATGAAACTATTTCTTTGTATAAAACCCTGCATGAAAAATAAATATCAGAAATTTTCTTGTTGCACTATAGAGGAAAGAGATTATTGATACCCTATAATGATGTTCCATTGTAGAAAAAATGAATAGTACATTAATTAGGGGATTTTGAAGCTATTAAACAATAGAAACATGTTTTTGTGACATATTTTTCTAAGGTTGTGATTTCATTGAAGAAAAAGAAGGAACGTTTATTGTCTTATTCATGCATAGAAGATTATATGTTTGAAAGTGCTACTGCATGTGTTATAAAGGAATTAGTGACACTTTCATAAAGTAGAAGTGTAAAAGTGAGATGAATAGAGAGTTAAGTGAATTTTTTTTCTTGAAGATAACAAAAATAATTAGAAACTATAGTGCGGATTTTATTGAACTGAATTGTGAAATTAGTAGTTCCAAAAATATTAAAATATACATATTACATTGTTTATGATGTTATTATTGGATTTTATATTTATTAGTAATATTAGTAAGATATCCAATGTTGATATGTTCTAATAGTTGAAGGTGATAAAGGATTATTTTACTAATATTTCATAATATTAGTGAGTTTATTCTTGAAGTTGAACAATTACAAGACGCACATGAAATTAGTATGAAGATGAAGTTAAAGACCTATTCATTAAATTTTATAAGGACTGTTGATAAACTGGTGATATGCCAGTATAAACAACCATCAATTATTATAAGATATCTCCACATGAAGGATTTAGTATAAAATAAATTTTGGGATTCTAGTCAAAAGATATGAATAGGAGATAGACTAATATAATCACTAATGATAATGTTGTGTGATAGTTTGTATTTAATGCATTTTTGGAGATTTCACTTGTAATAAATTTTATTTACAAGTGTATAGTTTTTTCCTCAGATAATTCCAATCAAAAAAGGTTATTTTCACTCACATTGGGGAGAAAATAGAAAAAATACTATATGTTTTGATTCAGTAACATTCTTCCGTGAATGTTGTATAATTTTGTTTATTAATAGAGTATATAATCATTCTAAAATGTGAAAAGTTTTTAATTGAAAATGGGTTAAAAGTAATGTTAAATAAATTAGTTAAACTTTTGTACAGTGATTCACCCCCTACCAAGTGTACCTACATGATTTTATGGGAATCATAATTCATATCATAGAAGATGGTTCCACCTCTGATTAGATCTACATTTTTTTCTTTGTTTTTTTTATCATACATATATGAAATTTAGATTTGATATTATGAAGTAATAGAGTTTCCACTATTATAGAATTCAGTTCTGTTCTATGTCAGTTCCAAATATTAAGATTCTATAAAAACATTATAGAATAGATAGATGAAAAAATATAGAAATTCATGAAAGAGTTTGAAAACCAAATATTTTAAACCAAAAATTGAATATATTCATAGTGGAAGTCTATCAATAGTATCTATGAAATTAGTTGATAATGAAGCATTTGATGATTATGGTTAAAGAATAATGAAGAAGGGTTTACTAAATAACTTAGTGTTTTTTATTCATATGTCAAATATTATCTAAAGAATATTCTTACTGAGGTTTTCACCAATGTATTTCAAATTATCTTGGGACTATATATTGAAAATCACTTCATGGGGAGGAAGATAAGGATATTGAGTTAGAAGGGGACAATATGTTTAAATGATGAAATCTTGTCACATGGATTTTTGAAGCCAAAAAATAAAATATAATACATTTTAATGAAAATATCTCCTTATTGATGAAGAGTTTCAATAAAATTAGTTTGAGAAGATAGTTATTGAAAATTATCTTACTAATATGATCCGTAAATTTTAATAATATTTTAAACTTACCCCAATTTTTATGGTTTCTTGGTTTGAAATAAAAGATAAATAAAGACTAATTTTAAGGTTGAATTATAGTATTTTTTTCATGAAAAATATGTAATTGGTAATGTTTTTATAGAAGTCATCAATGATTTGGAGAAACATCACAAATCCTATATTAATGTTAAAGAATCACAACTAGAGTTTAAAGAAAAGATAATTAATGAGTTATATTATTCTTTTCTAGAGGAAACTAAAATGCATGAAGATAAAATTCATAAAATAAATATTTATTGGGAATAATAATTCAAATTAGTTCAATATGAGAATATTACTCCAAAAATAAAATGTCTTTAATTAGAAGTCATGTTTAAAAATCAATAATTCACACAAGATTAGACATCCCAACTATGAAGAATGGATAAGATTACATGATTAATTTTGAAAAGAGTATTACATATGAAATGGATCATTCTAATGGAAATAAGGGAATGATATTATATAATGATAAATCTACTTGATGCTCCTTGAAATATGTAACAATTTTCCTAGATGTTTTTTTTTGTACTAATTATGTTTTATATGCTAGTAGAGGATCCAAAATGAATACAAGTCAATAATGGGAGAATATTACTGATGAAAATTCCACAGTATCATTAAATGTGGATAGAAAAAAGGATTATGAATTCATGTTCCCCAATTAAATATAAAATGAAGAATATTGTTGTCTAAAAATAAAAAATGAAGTCAAATTTTAACAATTTATTCCACTGAAGAAGAAATCATAATTTATTGCCTATTTTCATTGTTGTTGGATATTTGAGCATTGGGACATTTATTTTTTCCATAATGTGTCAATGTATAAACATTCATAAGGCCATTATTGAGGGGGGGATGTTCTGATGTGAAAAAAGATCCCACAAAATTGAATAAAATATACACATTAAAAGTATAATATGTCTATAAAGTACAAATATTGATGTCTTGAATACGTACGTGATTATTGGAATAAATTTGGTCAAAATTATAAATAGTTTTTTCATATACCATCCTTCCATAATACATATTTTGATAATAAAAAAAATCAAATGAAAATAAAAATAAGAGAGAAATATTTATTACGGTATAAAGAGTGTAAGTGATACAGGAAAACTTTGAAGTGGACTACGCCCATAAAGATGGATAAAGTGGATATCACACCAAAATAATAGGTTCTTATAATATAAAATAATTTCCCATATATTGGAACTTTAAAAAAATTCCGTAAACACCAGTGTTAGTGGAAAAAATCTTATGAAAAAAGGGAATAAATCAATGACATTCAAGATGGAAAGTTCAAATTTCATGAGGGGTTTTATAAAAATTACTTTTCTATGACTATTCAAGATCTATATATAATGTTCATAATTTATTGGCATATTTTTAACAAATTCGTGATGCAGTTTCCTCAAAAAAATAATTAGTGATGATAAATGGGAGATAACAAATGACTTATTATACTAAAAATTATTTTCTGTAGAAAGAGACTCTGAAAAAGAAGAAGGCTTAAAATAGACCAAAAGAATTATCTTTCATATGGATAAAGCTATAGAAATTTCCTAAGAATATAGATAAGTCATTGAATAATGAATGTGTATTGATTTTAAATGTGATGAAGCATATTCCATCTAACATGAACACTTAAGAGATGATGATGTTTGTGTTTCATTAGAATGCCAATAACTATAAAGTTGATGAAGAATAAATCATAATTATTCATCATATATACTTTTCTGAATTGGAAGGATTTTATGGGATGATAAATAAATAATTACCCTACCACTCTAACTGAAAACCATTTAAGAACAACCTTAATCCAATGTATATTTCTTTTGATTTTATATGCATGGAATTTAAGTATTGAAAATTATTCATGGGGTCAACTAATGAAGTGAATATTATAAAAAAATATAGCCTCCACATAGATATACATAATGGATCACTTCAGTTTAATTGGTTCATGTTTCCTCCAGAAAACACATTATTTGATTTGAAATTTTTTCTTCTAATTAATTCTTCAAGAAATCCATCCGTGATAAAGAAGATATATGATGTTCTTCCATATAGGGAAAGTGAAGTTGAACAACCATAAGAATTAAATGTCTCAAATTTTATCATTAGAATGTTTGAATTTATGTAAATGGTTATTTATTATGATATAAAATGATGGAATTATTAATATTAATACTTATATTTGAAGTGGTATGTTCTTCTATGCTTATACGAAACATTAATTTTGAAATTGAAAGAGAGTGAATAATTATCTATAGGAAAAAGAATAGTTAAAATGAAAATGAGTAAAACATTCTTGTAATAGAATGTATTTAATCTTTTTGATGAGTTGGATTACGTATTTTAGTTATGGTATCAAATTAAAAATATATTGATAGTTTTGTATCCAAGATTGATGACTCTTGTTTTTTACAAAAGGTTATTCAATGCATACAATGAGATGATTCACAAAAAAGTCATTTCTATAATAAAAGTTGTGTTTTACTTCTCCTAATATGATCAATTTTAATTTCTCATAAGTGGTGAATATTATAAAATGAGGATATTAAAGGTGAAAAAAATTAAATTTTCATTTGTTACAGTATGGTATGAGTTGAATTTCAATATTTTTATAAATTTTTATTTATTATCTGTAAGGGGGAGAATAAAACATTATCCTTAGTATTAAATTGTCTACTAAAAACATATCCAAAAGTGATGATTGAATAACTCAAATGAATTGATGTAGTAATTGTATTTTATTTATTTTAAATGTGTTTTTTGATAGAAATTCAATGTTACACTAATTGATGCATGAAGTTTCAACAATTGTATTATTCTTGAGAATTATTCATTATATGTGATTGATATTTTTACATTAATAGGAGTTAATATAAGTAAATTAATAATATATAATTTTATTATTATTTAATCTGTATTAATACCAAAGAAATGTGCAATAGACATTATGAGAATGAAAAATGTTTTCAACATTTGAAATAAGATAAGATTATTGATAGTTAAATAAAATTGTAAATTATAATTTAATTCTAAAATAAAGAAAATATGATAAATAATAATACCATTAAAAATATTATTTTTCATGAGTAATTGATGAGTAGTCGGGTATTTCTGTTTTGGTTAAAATGGGAATTTTATAAACACTCTTTAGGGGAGAATAAAAATATTATCCAGCCAAGGAAGCATATAATCTATCTCAATACAAAATTTTAGTAGGAGGCCTCAACCATATGACAGATCCATCTTACTAAGCTATCATGGTGACATGAAGTATCATTGTTCACCCATAGGGATTTCATGTGACATTTAAAGCTTGATGGGATGCAAAGCACATGTAGAGTGGGAATGTGGGGCTCTGTAGGGAGGTGTGACACAGGAATCACAAGGTGTGTGAATTTTATCCTAGTGCTGACAGTAGTGATAGATCAAATGTATTAATTCCTGAAATTTATTATAAATGATATCAATATGGAAAAAATATTTTATATATGAAATATGAAACACATACACAGTGGCCTTGTTAAAGAGATATGGATATAACACAACTATCCAGTCGAATGTATCTAGGTTATCCCATTGAGGTTGTCAATGTATTCATCCTAAGTCTGAGGGTTTTCTATATGCATTAGGTATTCGTCATGCCACATCATTAGAATGATCAATTAAAATACATCAAATTCCATTTGATCAACCGAGATATTCAAACACAATCAAAGAATAATATAATTTCATTTCCATGAATAAATGATTTCTAAACTGAGTTGATATTGTCTGGGTAATGCTACCCACATATAGTGACTATAAAAAATTTTCTATGTAAGGTTACAATGATTATTGAAACCTAATTAATAAATTGTTTTCATTGTAATAGTATTTTATAAATTCATCCATATTTGGGCGAATTAAAATATGATTGTCACAACATATCTTTTGTAGGGGCTAAAAACAGCCTAAAAATTACATTTTTATCAATGGTTTAGAAGTGGAATTAAACTAGAAAGACAAAATGGTTCATGGAATTGGATACCATTTTGATAAATATTGATGAAACACGGTTGACATAATAGATTACACTTGATAGAAATCTCTCATTTTCCATAGAAACAAAGAATCCAAAAAATAATTTCTACACAAATGGGAGATCTATGTACTTCATTAACATATTTGCAGAATGGTTCCATGAGCTAGTACATGAGTAATATAATCCCACTATGTTATTATAATGAAGTTTTTAGGTATATAAGACCTTATGTGATGAATAAATATAGTGAATTATTGTATTGTGTGATGGAGGAGGGAGCCACATGATACACTATAATGAATTTAATGTGCATGAGAAATGAATAGTATATGACATAAGGTCATACAATGATATTATATAAAAGGAATGTGTTTATATGAGATTTTTTTCCAAGTTAGTCCCATTAATAAAGAAAATGTATGAGTAGGCCATGAGTAGTTCATGCATTGATCAATATTTATGAGATAGTGATTTTCCAATTGTAGTGTGAGGGTTTTTTACAGCATATGTATAAGAGTGAGAATAATAGAGAGTCATCTTCATCATTTCTTACATGAAGAAAACATATTGTACCAGAATCTATACTGTAGTTTTCTGTGAACCACATTGGTTTGTCAGTTGTTATAAGTAGAACGGAAAAGTGATTTTTCAATGTTTCTGAACAACATAACCGGAATTAACTGAATGGGTAACATCAATGAGACATCAGAATTTAATATTTTTCTAATAGTTTAATTTGAGAAAGGATTATTTCAATTCTATTATAGAAGATAAGTGAGTTCTTAAATTAAGTGGAATAAGGAAAATGATCACATTGTATCAGTAGGCATATGCATTTGATGACCTATTCATATAAGGTTTGAAGTACCATTTATGAACCACTAGGAATAAATTATAAATAACTAGAGATTTTTGGAATATATATCAACTAGTGAGAGTTGTTATAAAGAACACTATTGGGATGTAAATATAATGAACCCATTAAAATATGGACCCCTATAATCACTATTGATCATGAATTATAGAATTTTCGTTGTCAGAAGTTTTAGGACATTGTCTACGCTTCTTATCACATTTTTTCACAAGTGGATAATTTGTTTCTTGGATGATCCCAAACAAATCATAGACATAGTCACCCACTTCGGGGGTAAAATTGTAAAAATACTATTTTTTATTATTTTACATAATTTATTTTATGTGGTGTATTTGTGTCTATTAACATGGAAAATCTATCATCCTAACATGTGTAAAGGTTCTAATTGAAAATGGGGTAAAAGATCAATGAAATAAATTAGTAAAACTTATTTACATTGATTCACCCCCCTCTTAGTGTACCTGTAGAATCCCCTGGGCAGTACAAAATATTGGCACACACATGAACATATTTACACACACATGTTAACATATATATATTTTGGATACATAGAGTAATATTTACATCTATGAATTTATTTAAATATATTGTTATATTAACAAAAATATATGTGTGTTAATAGACACACACATATTTATATATAAACATTACGTGTATATTTATATATATTTTTTAATACATTTTTATATAGTAAATTACAGGGATAATTTTTTATTTTAAATAATATTATTAATAAATATATATTTCTATATGGTTTTTATATTAGTTAAACCATTTTTATGAAAAAAAGTTTAAATATTTATTTGTGTTATGGATTTAATATAGGTAAATCTAAGAAAACATGTATTTATATAATTATAAGTAAAACTGGAATATAAAAAATGATAATTTTTCATAACCATAATATAATTATGAAATTAAAACTTGTGAATAAATTCAATTTCTACTAAATAACAAAACCTGACCCTCTTAAAAGAAACTAAAATCCCATCAAATGATATAAAAATTGGATATCCCTACTAAAAGACGAGTTTTTGAGTCTTTTAATGCCTTTCTTGAACATGAAAAAATATTGATCAAATTCCTTTTAAGACAATTCAATGTAGATATCTATGTTGGATTTGATTTCATATGTCATAGAGCCAAACCAGAAAAATCGATCAAATGTTATGGTCGTTAGAACTTCAAGTCGTGTTTTAATTGTATCACTGAACGTTCCTTAATTTATGGATTTTTTATGTCATCCAATTACTTTTAAATGATATTAATCAATAATAACTTATAATTATTAGTAATATCAATGTATATTTATTTAAAATTCTATTATTACCTAAATATATTATATATTAACTTTAAATCTATAATTAATCTTATATATATTATATTCATTAAAATATATTATACTTATATAAATGTAAATATATTTGTATATTAATAATGTTTTTTAGTGATATATAAATTTTTAGAAAAATATAAATATTTTCATTACTATAATAACCTTGATAAATTCCACTATTTGTTAGTGCTAAAAAAATTACTAAAAATGGGTGTTTTTATCAACACTTTTTTAATGTACATAAATATACCATTTGTACATGATTTTAGAAATCATTTATAAGGACTAGTGCTTAATTTCACATGATCTGTAGTTGTGCGATTTTTTCAGTTGAGGTTTCTAAATTTTAAGTAGCATTATCACTTATTTTTAGGCTTCATAAACTTCACCGTTGGCTATTATGAAATCAATCAAATAAATCAACGAGTACTTCTTGTGAACTCTTCACTAGCTCCACAACTGTAAAAATTTCAAACATGAACTACCAATTTTTTATTATCTTAAAAGTATAAAAAGAGTAAAAAATATCAAATGAAAAATAAAAAATTATAAGTCTTGTTGCATTAAAAATATGTCATATTTTCTTGATTTTATTAAATTTTCTTGTATTTATTATATTTTTGAATTTTTATAATAATTATTATTACATGATGTAATTTTTTTTGATACTCCATTTGTTTTTTAAAGTATTTTTTTAAATGTATAATAAATATTTAATGATAATTTTATTTTTTTAGGTTGTAATTTTATTGTAAAATTTTTTTCTTGAATATTTTAATAAAAATTATTACAATGTATTATATATAAATATATATAAATATATTTTTTCATTATATAAAATAATCTATTTTACTAAAAAATATAGTGAAAAAAAATTATGTTTTATAAAAAATTAAACTTTTTCTAAAGAAAAAGGAACATGAAATTTACTTTAACAAAAAATTATAAAATTATAAATAAGTAGGAAATATTTTCATTTAGATATTTTTTATTTTTTCCAAAAAAATAGTTTAATATAATAGACACTATATAGCATGTATTCAAATTTGATTTGTGATAATAGATTAAATTTTATGAAAAATTGTTGAACATAAAATTTAATTGAAATATCAAGTAGTTATTTTTTTACTAAAAATTATTTTTTAGATGTTAAGCATTATAAAGAATACACACACACAAATATATATATAATTAAATTTCACTTTGATAATTTTTATTTAATATTTTTTAATTTAAAAAATAGGGTGAATAAAAAAAATTGGTGTTTAAAAATAAATTAATTTTATTACCATTTCATGTAGAGTAAAATAAATTTTAGATATAAATTATTTAAATAAAAAAAAAGTTAATTAAATGTTAATTTAGTTGTATTATATTTTTTCCAAAAATTAATTTTTTTAATAAATATATTATACACCATATGTAAATTGGATATGTGGTAAATTAAAAAATTTAAAATTATATTGAACTAGAAATTTAATTAAGATATAAATTACTATTTCTTTAATTTAGAAGTAATTTTTAGTTTTTTAAAATTGTAATATATATACATAGATATAGATATATATATATATATATGTATGTGTGTGTAAAAATATATATGTATTGTTTCACTATACTTTAAATTTTTTGTAATTAATATAGTTTACATTAACAATAAAATAGAGTGAATAATAATATTTGATGTTTTAAAATAAACATATTTTTTATCAAGATTATGGAACTTGAATTTTTTTTTAAATAATAGTTCTTAGTATGTTACATTTTCTATATGATATGTGTTTTCATAAAATTAAATTAATTAAATAAAAATATTATATCATGAATATAAATTTTATATTTGATAATAAATTATAAAAATTTTAAAATATTATTGAATTGGTAATTTAGTTGAAATATGTATTAAAAAATTAATATTTATTTAATTTTTAGTTGTTACGAATTATAATTTATACACACACGCATATATTATTTTATTGTAATTTAAATATTTTGAAATTAAAATAGTTTAGATTAATTAATAAAATACTAAATAATAAAATTTGATCCTTGATAATAAATTAAAAAAATTATAATGTTAAAGACTATAAAATTTTCCTTAAATATTAATTTTTAAATTAAAAATAGGTTTATTATATTTTAATTTGGCTATATTTCATGTTTCTTTTTAAAAAATAATTTGATTTATAAAAATATTCGGGACCATATTTAAATTTGATAAGTGAAAATGAATTTAAAATTTTAGAAAAATTGTGTTGAATTGGAAAATTAATTTAAATTTGAATTATTAAATTTTTTAATAATTACCTCGACTTATTTAGAAACCAAATAAAATATAACGAAAAACTTAATGAGGAAATTAAATAATTTTATTTTCAATTTATGTATATATATATATTTGTTTGTCTGTGAAATGTATGTTGCTTTTATTTTTTTTAACTTTATACTAATTTCCTATTATTAAATTACATTTTATAGTGTTGAGGAGGCTTGTGTTTATCCTCATTCTATATTTCATCACTTCCCATCACCAATGACAAGTTATCCAACAACCTCAACATCATCGTTGTATGTTCTATTTGAAAAAAGCATATTCTGTTTTCCCATAACCTTCTTTTCCTTAATATAGGCAGGTAAAAAATTTGTCATCCTATCTCCCACACTTAACCATAATGAATGAGATATTTCTTTCTAAATTTTATCTTCTTAGAGAATTTTTTCTTCAAAATACCTTTACTGATTGTCTAAGAGCACAAAATTATCATAATACCAAATCCCTTATAAGATGGAATCAACCATATTTATTTTTGTAATCAAATCCTTTATACTGGAATATTTGATCTACTATTCAACTTGAGACTATATCATTTTTTTCCCTAACATGGTGGTAATTCCACCAAAGAATTTTCATATATAAAATATTCCTAGGAGGCACTTAGATACTACAAGAATTCATTTTCATGTGTCAATAACTTAGAGGAAAGGAAACCCAATCTGATTTTTTTTTAGTTTTTAACTTTAATATGAATCTTTTCATGAGGATCTCATCAAAAAAAATTAAAACACTTGACTACATCATAGGAATAACAAGGGTCATTACCTAAAGAGTGTGTGAGTGATTTTTAACAATTCTTAATCACTTTTTATATTTTTTCACTATTTATCATATAAATGAATAAGTAGGATTATGATTTGTTTTTTTGTTTTTATGTGTTCAAATTGGATTTAATGCAGCTAACACAAAAATATTAAGGTGAAATTGAATGGTCTTAGGTTAGGTAAAAATGGTTTTGTTATTATTGAGATGTTTTTCTTACCCTAAAATCATGTGGTAAACATCCATCTATTTCACTCTTTATTTGAGTTGTGGGAATAAAAAAATAGGAGGAACCTCCCTCTAAATATCCAACTCACCCCCTCTTTGTGAATACATATGGAACACATTCCAATAAGTAATACACTATCCCAACACCAAACTCCAATCCAATACTTTTCATACATCAATCAACATTGATCCAATTTTATACACTATAAATAGAGACAAGGGATGAAAACAAGTTTGATAGATGGGAGAATATAATTGTGAATAAGAAGAGAAGATGATGATCATCTATTTACATCCTATCATAAATTTTCACATCATGGATGAGAAAAATAAATTCATAATTGAAATTAAAATATTAGTTATGGTTATGCGATCTCCCCTAAAACCAAACCCTAAGTTTTTATTCCATGATCATGGATGAAAGAGAGGACAACTGTGAAACAAAAATTAAATCCCAAAATAAAAATATGAATGGAATAATAAAATGTAATTCCACAAAAAAACAATAAATAGATTGAAATTTACAAAATCAGGAGAGAATTAGGATTCATCCCCATTGATAATAGATTCTTTTCATGTGTACCCCCATCACATTACTATAAAATAATTAATCCCAAAAACTCAAACTGATTTGGAAATTAATCATTATAAAAAGCGATTATAACTACACAATAAAGATTAATACACATTTGAGAATAATTAGATGATTAATTGCTTCACTGATTCACAGTATGGTGGAAGATAAATTCTTCTTAAGAGGTCTAGTTTTGTGAAAAATGATTTTTTGGAATAAAAATTAGTGGTTTTCATATTTTACAAAAATAATTGGAGTGGAGTGATTTAATTAAAGGTTATAATTTTCTTGGTGGTACTAGTGGTGCATACCTACAAAAAATCAACTAGTTGGCCACTTGTGAAATGGGTAGTAAAATATTATAAAGGGATCTTTTCTCTTATAATGGTCTCAAATTGACTTGTCTAATATAAAAAAAATTTCTTTCTCTTATTTTTTGAATAAAATATGATGTTGTGGAAATTTATTTACACCAATTTATTAGTTTCATATAGGCTACCACATTATTTTATCTTTTTATATTTATATAGTACACTATCAACATGTACGAATTTTTTTCAACTAGGATCTTCTTGATTTCAAGTAGTTCACCAACATCATATTCTACCACGTTGATGTTTGGTCTCCATTGGAATCACATTTAGAATGTCTCATTCATATAAAATTAATATGGAAAATTATTTTAGAAATATTCTGTCATTTGGGTATTATTATTTTTTACATACATATAATTTGAGAATATTGATTAAATTTATATAAAATGGAATAGGGTTTGTGCGATGAGAATCCCCACTTGATGGTACTAACTCTTATTTCTCTCCTATTTTTTTAAATTTAATATGTCAATTATTATCTTTATATAAATTCTATTTTTATCCTCTATAATTTATTATGTTTTTTATTTATTCTTTTTTGTATTAGCTAGAATTTATCCCTTCTATAATCATAGATTACTAACTAGAGGATTAGTCCTGGGTGATATCGAATGAAAAGTCTTAATGAATTATTTTCAATTATACATATATTTCTAACATTCGTGATGTAAAAATGATGGATAGAAAGTAAATAAATGATCATCATCTATTTGTTTCATTTATTAATATATTTTTATATCTTTCAATCTTCTCTGCCATTTTTCTCTCATTTTATAGTGGATATTGTTGAACTAATTTGGATTGAGAGAAAAAGTTTATGATTTGGGTTGGTTGTTAGAATAGTGGATGCCCCTGTTGAATTTGATCACTCCCTCTTCACATTGAGTAGGTGAGAAGGATATGAAGATTGAGTTTCCTCTTATGTGTTTAGTCTGAAAACAAAAATAATGGGATAAATCAATGAATGGTTATTACATTTTTTGTTTCAAAAAAACATGGGAGAATGAGAGGCCCTTTCCACCAAACATAGAACCCTTTCCATTAACCTTGGTCATCATGAGATCTCTAATTTACTTATATTATTAATTAAGAAAATTAAAAACCATTTCATTATAAAATTTATACATTTCCATGAAATATACAATAAAATAAGCTATTAATAACTGGGACAAATTTCCCAAAAACTCCTTTGGACATAACCATAGTTATTCTTATACTGTGTAAAAATTTTATAAAATTATGTTTTAATAGATAACTACAACAAGAATATTTATAAATATCAAATATTCCTATAAACCAAGTCTTTGTTTCTTTTTCTAAAGGATATGGATGCATGATAATGGATGTTTTACAGCATCGATGTACCTCTTCGTAATCTCTTGTACATTGATGTGCTTGGAAGGTATTCCACAAACTATTAAGGAAACGAAAATGAGATTTTTTTAGGGGAATAGTAAAAAATGAATGATCTAGTATGGTGGATATAAAAGTAATATCAACATGCATTATTTTACCCTACAATTTCATTGGGATTAGAAAAAGTTTCTTCTTCTAACTAATAAAAATTTTCATTAGAGTAATAACTTCTATAGGTAGAGAATATCACCATGGAAGAAACTTGTGATTTATTTTTAAGGGAGGGGGATATGAACACAATATTTTCTATTATAATATAAAAAATTAAATTTTGTGGGAAGATTGGATATGGTTATTTCTAATGAAAGATACAAATTTGGTTTTGGGGTTATTGGATAAATTATAGTTGATCATTTAAAATGACTATATATTTGACTTCGGTGTGCCATGGATGGGGGATATCCCATGGATGAACAATATATGAATTTCGTTAATAACAAACAATGGTATATTTATAATCAAAATAATGATAACTTTTAAATCACTAGGGTGGATTTTATGATCAGGGAGGTTTTATAAAATCTTAAATTTGATATTTCCCCATTCCTTGATGGTATTCTTAGGATCCTTTTACATTTAGTCATAATATATCATCAATGGTATTTTTGAGTTTGTGTAATACATTTTTATTGGAGTTCTCTATCAAGATTTATCTACACCATTACTTTTTTCCTAAATCATATTATTATAAAAAAATCCCTTAACCAGTACAGTCCAATAAGTATGTGAAACTTCACCAATAAAAGTATGAATTTCATTGTCAATAATATGATTTCTATTTTTCTACTTTTATTGATATTTAGTGAAAAACATGTTTTTATTAAGGTTTGATGTATTAAAGGATCCATTGTTGGGGAATAAAATATAATTAAAGACCTCAACAAAACTATTTTCATATATAATTTCACAGTGATGGTTGAAATGGAAAATTACTATGATATATTGGAATGAAATTTCATCTAATATTTTTTAAATGATATGGGCTCTCAATGATACTGTATGAACTTTTTATCCATTTATAAATTTTTTTTGGTACTCTATATCATATATGTGGAGATATTTTTCATCATTAAATTGGTAAGTGTCCTTCTTTTGTTTCAACGTATTTAGATATGACTATTTATCATAGAGTAATTCACACTAAATAGAAATATCAAGATAGTATTTTCAAGTTGGGAGATTTACACATTCTGTTGAAGAAATATATTTAATAGTATATCTCATCTCTTTTTTATGGTTGACATAATTTTATTTCTAATTGGAGGAAACATCCCTAAATAAAGATTCAAAAAAATTATTGACGTATATATAATATAAAGAGGAAACTAATTAGTGATGGTATGAGAAAAGATAAAAAATATAATAAAAGGAAGACTCGTCATGTGATGCTGACTGAAGAGTGGCTCAGTATTTCATGAGGGAGTTTTCCAGTGGAGTGTATTGGCACTCCTATTTGTTCATGTAATATTTATATTCATTATTTTGAAGGGAATTTTAAAAAAAATTACAAAGCATATCACTAGTTTATAGAAATTATTTATAACTTTTGACAATAAGATCACCCTCATTATTAATGTGCTTTTTTCCACACCCATGTACATGGTATCTATTATCAATATTCCTTAAATAGTTATTGGGTCAATTAGAAGAGTTATTGATTTTTTCCATTAAGATTCGCATAGCGAAAGATATCAATAGTCTATTTGGCCTCATATAGAGAATCCATTATGAGAAGGTAGAATCTGGGAATCCTCATTGTTATCATAATCCATGTATTCTAAACTTGTGTTAGAGGTACTTGAAGGCCAATCTGTATTTGTTGAACATATTAAAGATAAATATAGAAACCAAAATAAAATACTACATAAATATAGTATTATTACATATCATACGTGCCATAGCCTATAAGGGACTCTATATATCCACTTTGATCACTCCAGATAGATCGTGGGATGAGAAGACGTAGCATTTTGATGGATATTTGGGTTAAGGATTCAATGAACATTCCTTGGTTCACAATTCCTAATATCACATTCTTGTTTGCTAGGATATATCCCTATTTCACTAACTTGATTCTTGATACAAGACAAAAGAACTTATTTTCTATCATCCTTGTGTATAAGGAGCTAGATAGCTACATGTTCACTCCAGTAGGTTATGGAAAATTTTCCATTTCAGAGTATCAAAATTTTATTCAAATTCAGAATATGAGTAATGATTATGCTGGGTTATTATGGTAGAAATGCATACTAATCAAATTCAACTATTTTTCTATTAATTCGGAGACACACTATACATATTAATAATGATGTGTAAGAGAGAGGTTCCCATTTGGATTTGAGATATCTATTGTGAGATCCATAAATGGTATCTATGAATTATCCTCTCTTCATGGGATAGTGATCTCATTTTATCTATAAAATACTTGGGACTTTATTGAATCCGTGATCCAATGAGGCTCAATGGAAACTTCTCTAATGATATTGTTCTTGAAAATATTGGGATCTCATCATGAAACCAAATCTTGTAGTATTATATTTTCTATATTTTTCTATATCATATGGGAAACAATCAACATGTCCTGACATCGTTGAATGAGGTTTTAATATCTTGGTTAGGAATTAAAAATTCACTCACTTATTCCCAACCTCATATCTCTGGTCAAATACATAGAGAGTTCTATGTCCTTTAAGATACCTCACCCCCAACCATTGCAAACAACAACCAGTGATGAAGTATAATATCAGGGAAATTAGGTGGAATGGAAATCCCAATGAGATTGACTAAACATCAATATGGATGGTGTTTGTGATCATGAAATTATTTGGGGAGGAATCATTCATATTTTTTTGGGGGTATTCATTTGGGCATCCACTGGATAATATTTCAATGGTAATTATATCATTATAGATTATTGATCTATGATAAGTGGTATTTTATTATTTTGAATTTAAAACAAGGTTTTTCCTAACATGGAATATGAAAAAATATTGGTGGTTAAGTTTTTTTAGCACCTCCCTATCCTTTGGTCAATAGCCTAATACATTGTGTATTATTATTTATACTTGAACATAAAGAGAATATCGCTAATATTTAGTGAGAGGGGAACATGATAAAAGAAATCATTATGTAGAAGGGATCACATTATGAACCTCTTAGAATCTATTAATGAAATGGTTACCTTCTCTAATATTATAAAGTTATTGTGAATGGGGATGCACTTGGGATAGAGTATTTTATACCACCTTAACTCAACTTATAGTTTACATTGTTGAAATTTTCACCATTTTAATAGAAAATTTCAATTGTGGGTATTGTTTTTATATATGTTTGTAATTTTTAAAAACTATATCTATCAAAAATTATCATAAAATAAATTGTCTTTCAAACACATTTTAGGTCATGTATTATATAATTCCATAGCATTATTTATTCATCTAGAAAAAAATAATTTCAAAAAATATGTTACTAATTGAATTATCCCTAAACCATAATGTTTTCACCATAACCACATTATTTAATATATAATTAGGTTCCAGAAAAAGGAAAAAAGGCCACTACTAGTTCATCAAAAGCATCGATAATGTGGGAAATGACAAGGCTTTCAACTTTTTTATCATTAAAGAAGAACTAATAAAAAATTCAAAAATATATTAGATATACAATTAGATTTAGTGTTAATAAAAAAATAATTTATAGTTTTAGAATTATTAACAAAATTTATCTGTTAAAACAATGTAATGATGCATGAATAAATCAATTTATCACCTGATGAGTAAATAATACATATATATTAAAATTACATATAAATTTGGTATCCCATAAATTAATTTTAGAAATTAATTTACCTAAAAAATTTCAATAAAGTATAATTAAATTTATAAATAAACTTTATTACATATGTTTACAATATCAAAACAACTCAAAAACAATCCAACATTATTAAATATTCTCTATGGTTCAACCAGATCTTGAAGAAAAAATTATATGAATGTAATAAAAACAATAAATTTTAAATAATACATTAATAAAATAAAACAACATAAATATAATACAATAATTCATAAATGAAAAATTAATAAAAAAACATAAATGATAAAACATAACAAATAAATATAAAGGATAACATGATACATAAATAAAACATATTACATTGTAATTATGTATTCTCAATGATTCTGGTTTGTTTTGAGTATGTGATTCACTTTTATTCAAACCATACATTATGTATATTATGTTGATATACAGTTAATTACTACATGAAATAAATGAAAAACTAATCATTTTCCAAAAGCTTCAGAATAATATCAATATATTTTCTTTATTTTCATTCTGTAAGGTGATTTTTGAACTAAAAAGTCCATTTAAAATTGAAAAAAAAAGATGTTTAAGAAATACTAGTCACACTACATATCAAATGGACATGATTTTAACTCTGATATGTCACAAGTGAATAACCAATCATTTTTATAAAGCATCAACAAAATTCATTTGTCTTTTTATACTTTAAATTATATGAAACATTTTTTAAACTAAATTATTAATTTTAAATGACGGAATAAACTTTCAATAATATCAGAAATATCATGTGCTATATTGGAAAATTATGAATTCATAATTATTAAAAATGAATTATGAATCATTGTCTTAATGTATAAATATAATATTACTTCATCTTCTTGCACTACAAGAAAACTACAGTTTTGCGGCGGTTTTTTCGTGGCGGTTTTAAAAACCGCCGCTAAACGCGTTTCGGGCCGACGTTTTGCGGCGGTTTAAAAACCACCGCGAAATGCCATAAATTTTTTTTATTTTTTTTATTTTTTTCTTAATATTTTTTTAAAATTTTTTCGAGTATTAGCGGTGGTTTTTTAAAAAACCACCGTGAAATAGTGGCGGTTTCGGTAAAACCGCCGCGAAATGAAATGAAAAAATAAAAAAACACAAGAAACCTCGAAATCACTAAAACCACCATAACTTTTGATACGGGCGTCCGTTGGAGCACCACGACTAGTTAAATTGAAGCTCATGAAGAGATATAAAGGCACATATAATCAAAACAATGAGACAGTCTAAGTTACAGAAGATATTAGTGTTATAAGAATGTTGAAAAATGTTATCCAACTTCAAACGACCATAACTTTCGATCCGGGTGTCCGTTTGGGCTCTACCACATATCAAATCAAAGCTAGCGAAGAGAGATACGCACAAAATGGACAGAAAAGCTTCTATCATGTTTTTTGAACCCAAAACCCCTCTGAAGGCCTCCGAAACCCCGTTTCGATTACCGGTGTCCTGTCGAACGTCTCTTCAAACGGACCTAACTTTTGATCCGCATGTCCGTTCGGACACCTCCACCTTCCAGATCATAGCTCGTTATATGAGCTTCGGTTTGACTAGTCGCGGTTCCCACATGCACTCATGGATCATATGTTATGGCTTTTTTAGTGAGTATCGGGTTTGTTATGTTTTTCGATGCCTCGTTTCTAGCACCTGTTCCCCGTCAACTTTTTTTTGAGTGGTCATAACTTCCGATCCACCTGTTCATTCGGACTCTTTCACCTATCAGGTCGAAGATCGTTTCAGGATCTTTGATTTGATAGGTCGTGGATCCAAAATGGACTCTCGGATCATAAGTTATCTCCGTTAATGTGAGTCCAATGTTTTTGTCTCTTTATGACTGTTTTGACGGGTTTTAACGGTTGCTCCATTTATTACTGTTTATTTCGGTTTCCATGACTTGTTATCATTATCAATGGTTTTTTGTGGGTTATTATGATGATTATGTTGAATTATTAAGGGGTTTTCCAAAGTTGTTATGAGTTTTCATTCGTTATCATTCTTTCGAATACCTCATTCTTCATATGTTTCTCCATCCGTTTTCATGCGTTTTCAGGATTTTTCATCCCTTACCACGTATTTTCATACTTTTTCATGTCTTACCTTTATTATTTATTATTTATTTTTTATTTTTTATTTATATTTACTTATTTTTATTATTTATTATTTATTATTAATTATTTATGAGTACTAATAACAAAATATTATTATTAATAATAATATTTGTTAGTGGTTATTTATTATTTATTATTTATTATTTATTATATATTATTTATTATTTATATTTATTATTTATATTTATTATTTATAATTATTTTTTATTTTTTATTTATTTTTTTATTTATTTTTTTATTTATTTTTTATTTTTTATTTTTTATTTTTTATTTTTTTTTTATTTTTTTTATTTATATTTATTTATTATTTATTATTTATGATTTATATTTATTATTTAAATTTTTTATTTATTATTTATTATTTATTATTTATTATTTATTATTTATATTTAATAATTATTTATATTTATTTATTAATAATATTTATTTATTATTTATATTTATTTATTATTTATATTTATTTATTACTGATTATTTATTATTTATTATTTATTATTTATATTTACTTATTATTTATTAATTATATATTTATTTTTTATTTATTTTTTATATTTATTTATATTTATTATTTATTATTTATATTTATTTATTATTTATTATTTATTATTTATTTATATTTATTTATTATTTATTATTTATATTTATTTATTCATTATATTTATTGATTATTTATATTTATTAATTATTTATATTTATTTATTATTTATTATTTATATTAATTTATTATTTATTATTTATTATTTATATTTATTTATTATTTATAATTATTTATTATTTATATTTATTTATTATTTATATTTACTTATATTTATTATTTATATTTATATTTATTTATTATTTATATTTATTCATTATTTATTATTTATATTTATTTATTATTTACTATTAAATATTTATATTTATTTATTTTTTATATTTATTTATTATTTATATTTATTTATTATTTATATTTATTTATTATTTATTATTTATTATTTATTATTTATTATTTATTATTTATTATTTATTATTTATTATTTATTATTTATTATTTATTATTTATTATTTATATTTACTTATTATTTATTAATTTTATATTTATTTAATATTTAATATTTATATTTATTTATATTTATTATTTATTATTTATATTTATTAATTATTAATTATTAATTATTTATATTTATTCATTATTTATTATTTATTATTTATTATTTATTTTTTAATATTTATTTTTTATTTTTTATTATTTATTATTTATTATTTATTATTTACTAATTATTATTTATATTTATTTATTATTTATATTAATTTATTTTTTATATTTATTTATTATTTAATTTTATTTATTATTTATTATTTATTATTTATTATTTACTTATTATTTATTATTTATATTTATATTTATTTATCATTTATATTTATTTATTATTTAATATTTATATTTATTTATTATTTACTATTTATTATTTATATTTATTTATTATTTATATTTATTTATTATTTATTATTTATATTTACTTATTATTTATATTTATATTTATTTATTATTTATTATTTATTATTTATTATTTATTATTTATTATTTATTATTTATTTATTATTATTTATTATTTATTATTTATTATTTATTATTTATTATTTATTATTTATTATTTATTATTTATTATTTATTTATTGTTTATATTTATTTATTATTATTATTTATATTTATATTTAATATTTATTAATTATTATTTATTTTTTATTTTTTATTTTTTATTACTTATTATTTATTATTTATTATTTATTATTTATATTTATTAATTATTTATATTTATTATTTATTAATTATTTATTATTTATTTCATTTATTATTTATTATTTATATTTATTTATTATTTATTATTTATTATTTACTATTTATTATTTAATATTTAATTTTTTATTTTTTATTTTTTATTTTTATTTTTATTTATTATTTATTATTTATTATTTATTATTTATTATTTATTATTTATTATTTATTATGTATTATTAATTATTTGTTATTTATTATTTATTATTTATTATTTATTATTTATTATTTATTATTTATTATTTATTATTTATTATTTATTATTTATTATTTGTTATTTATGTTTTTTTATTATTTGTATTTATTAATTATTTAGTATTTATTATTTATATTTACTATTTATTTATTATTTATATTTATTTATTATTATTTATTATTTATTTATTTTTTATTATTTATTATTTATTATTTATATTTATTTATTATTTATATTTATTTGTTATTTATATTTATTAATTATTTATTATTTATTATTTATTATTTATTATTTATTATTTATTATTTATTATTTACTATTTATTATTTATTATTTATTATTTATTATTTATAATTTATTATTCATAATTTATTATTTATTATTATTGAGTTTATATCTATTATTTATGTATTATTTTTTTTCAATTAATATAAATAAGTATATTAAATTCTGTTCATTAACCACATGACGAGCTTACTCGAGTGGTAAAGTTTTTGAAAAATATGGAAGAGGTTAGGGGTTCAAATCTCACCAAACGTAGTATTTCTTTATTTTGCGTGAGCATGTGCATGCATGGATAAATAGGGGTTCAAATCTCACCAAACGCAGTATTTCTTTATTTTGCATGGGCATGTGCATGTATGGATAAATAAAGTAATACGAAATAAATAAAATAAATACGAAATTAATAAAATAAATAAAATATTTACGAAATAAATAAAATTAATAAAATTAATTAATTAATTAATAAAAAATTAATACAAAAATTTAAAAATAATTTAAAAAAAATTAAGAAACTGACGCTAAATCATTTAGAGGCAGTTTAAACCGCCACTAAAAAACTGCTGCGAAATATTCTACGACGGTTTTAAAAACCGCCGCGAATAGTTTCCCGACGCACGATTTCGCAGCGGTTTTTCAAAACAGCCGCCAATCTATTTCGCGGCGGTTTAAACCGCCGCGAAACGAAAAAAACCGCCACTAAATCGTGATTTTTCCGTAATGTTGGTTTTAATTATTAGAATATTTTTTATCTAAAATTCCATTTTTAAACTGAAAACACGCACATTCAATCATACTAACCATAAATTTTGTTGGATTGATCCATTGTTAATTCATACAATTCAGAAATGGATAATAAAATATTTACTCTAAAGTAATGAGAAAATTTTAGATTTTTTCTTGGATTTGAGTACCTAACATGTGAATCTAACTTTTAAATTGAAACATTTATTTTGAGTCATACTGGTCATATCATGTGTCATATTGTTGTGAAGATTATTCATGAATGTTATAAATGAATTATAGAACACTATTACAAATTACTATAGAAATCCAAGTTCATTTTAATGGTTTTAGGTATGTTATGTGAGCTTTGAACAAAAAATACACTTTTAATTGAGAATATACACATTTAGTTACACAAGGAACACTTGATAGAGGTACAGTTAATTCCTAAATTATGAAAAATTAATTATCAATCATTTTCTTAATGTATTATGTCAATTGAATTGTATTTTAAATATTTTTTATAAGGACTGGGCCTTAAAATTTACATAATCTTAAATTAAATGAATAATTTACTTTGAGGATCTTTTCAGGTTTAGAGTTTCATAGAATTAGTCCAAAACAATTACATTACATCTCAAATATTATAAGGTCGACACTTCTACTCAGTTTCCATTTTTTCATAAATTAAAACTATTGAAAAAAAGAGTCATGTATATTCTCATGTTTTAGGCAGCCTGACTTTTTTTTAATCCCATCCTTGACCCTATTCATCTTTATGTCCCCTAAAAACATTATAAAACTTGGGATGAGCATAAAAATCACAGTAAGGGTTATAAAAAAATGAATGAAAACATTAGTTTATCCTTACATACATAACATATGCTCTTTAAAATTCCTCATGAAATCATAAGATTTATGAATAACACATAGAAAACATAAATCATAAATGTAACTTGTGGCATCCATATCATACATACATTGTAGCTATCACAGCTACAAAGGGAGTTATATTTGGAATACCCATCATAGTATATTCCCTAATTCTATTAGGAGAAACATTAATGTTTACCTCTATCACGTTACCCAATGCATTAGAGATCTATCTCGGCCTCTCCCGCCCCAGGTTTATTATAGAACCACCTTTATACGTTAATAATGCCCAAGAACCATAACACATAAAATAAGCATAATAGAAAGATAACATTGCCACATTTCAATCACAATATATCATTTCATGATATTGAAATAATCAATTATTTCTAAAAAACATTTTCAATACCAAAATATGTAAAAAGGGTATATATTATTTACTTTCCTTAAAAATACTTTGACTTTTTAAGGAAACCAATGATCAAATAATACTCGTGGATGTTGAAAGGTCGTTGTCACCAGTTACGTTAAAAAACATTATTTTTTGTCATTTAGTAAAACAATTAATATACAAATATTCCCTTTGAATGAAATGAAAATTAAAATGTTTTTACATAGCTTATAAAAGAAAGTCGGGTATTAAAACAAAAAATGCCTCAATGAAAAGAGATTGAGACGAAGTCCCTTACCTCGTGTCCGACTTGACATGTTCATTCTTTAATATCATAAATATTAAACTAAAGTTAATTTCTACTTTCTTAATATCCTTTTTCAAGTTTATTATTCCTTTTATATCACTTATTACAATATTATAAACATTATATAATCATTTGAGTTAATAACTGTCGTTTTGTCGATATTTGGTACTTGAGTCAAAAATTAACTTCTTATAATTACTATGTGTTCATGTGTTCAAATATACATTATATCTATAATGATATTCGTGATGTAGATATCATATATATCATATATAACCATTATATGTATTTATTTATAATAGTACATAACATTTAGAGATAATAAATGAAATGCACCGTTCATGGAGACGGTAAGCCGTATATACGCATGAACACGACTTTTATTTCTATTTATTATTTTAAGGGAATTAAAACATAATGAAATGTATGTATATTATAATTCCAGTATAGTTTCATATATAGTATCATTAACTCCATCCTTTATACATCCCACATATGGAATTAATAGAGTCAAATCACTTTGAGGGGATGATAGTCCGCACTTCCTCAAATGAAATTATCACGTTTACTGCTTATTGAAACCATAAAACAATGATATAAATAAAAAATACAGAAGCATAAAGAAAACATAAACATAATATATATCATATATAAATATTGTTCCATCATAATGGACACCATGAGAGGCGGTAGGAGATAATTGAAAAAACATCGTTTCGTGAGGCGTTAGTTTTCCATCCATAGAAACCGTATGTTCTTTACCCATTAGATAGAGGTTGGTGTAAGTGTAGTTATAATATTTCTCATAAAAACATCCTAATATATAGATGATTTTTCTGTTGTTATAAAAGAATGGAATAAAAAGAGTTTATGGGGATGGAGAAGTAAAATAAAACAAAAGAACATAATAGAAGACGTTGCCTTTAAATCGGTAACTCCTTTTGGTTTGCGCCAAAAGGTTTTTTTGAAGTGCCTTATACCTATTTTAAGTATTCTAGGAGATGTATAGGGATTTGAGGTGATTAATTTGGTAGAGTTTGGATGAAGCAAGGGGATTTAAAGGTGTGAGTAATGGGATATAAGTGGTGTTCTTTTATAAGGGGGAGGAGGGGCTTTTTAGGAATGTTTAAAAATATTATTTTATAATATAATGGTTTTCGGTTTATAAAGGTCCAAAATTATTTAAGTCGAAGATACAATGACTCATGGTCGAAATAAAATCATCCAATCAGAATTATATAGGTTTTAAATATTATTTTAATCTGTATAATCTTATTTTTTTAAAATCACTTATTAATGAGGTAAACACTACATCATTATTGTGCCATAAATAATTTAATTTATATGATGTCTAAAAATTATAAAAAATACCATTATTTAGAAAATATTTTTAGATTTACGAATAATATTTATATTCCAAGAGATAACTTATATAACCCAATGTTAAAATTAATTTACGAAATGATATTAGTTTATGTCATTTTTGTCTTTACTTTAAGTTAATTAAAATAAAGTGTCATTATCAATCCCAAGTAGCCCCATGGGGTCCCAAAATCGACCCTTGTATTCTCATGGTTGTACGTGTTTCAAAAAATAGTATTGGGACACTTGTTAGAGTAATTTTATAACATTATAGTAATATTTGTTTACCCTTATTTACCAGATTTCCCTTTAACCATGGTAAATAAAATATTTTCTGATGTAAATATTCGTAATGTCTAAAAATAAAAGTTACCTATTTAAAAAATATAGACCTCATGATTCTAAATATGGAATCCATTTTCCCAAATTCAAAACATAAAAGTGGAAAAAATTAATTTAAAATTAATTCCTGATGTTAACAAAAAAGGCCTGTTTTTAAGAAATAACTATCAAAATATTGACACTTGTTTAGGTCCAATTTCAATGTGAAATTACATTAAATGAACAAAATTGTATTAAATGGTAAAAATATATTCTAATTAACATTATAAAAAATTAAAAAATATAATCAAACCATATAAATAAATTAGATTAAAAGACAGTTTTGATTTAACATATATAGTATTTTTCATTATTAATTAAAAAATGAACTTTATCAGAAAAATACCAAAATTTCATCCAAAGTAAATTTTGATGACCCGATTCTAAATAAAAATTTGTGTTTTTCAAATAAAACATATAAAAGTTGCCAAAACAAGATTTAAAGAGGGTTCTCCATCAAAAGGCAGTAAATCGACCTTTTAAAGTAAATTATTCTTAAAATTAAATTCATTAACATTTTAAGCCTCTAACTTTTATTGGATAAATGTAAAAATAATTAACAAACACCTTTAATCATATTTTAGTTAGTTCTTTTAATTATTTCCTATACAATTTCTTGGCAGTAACTACCATTTAAAATAATAATACTATATTATTATTGTACAACGTAATATTTCAAAGAAAATCATTGTTCTATATTGGGTACGCCATCAAAAATAGCAACCCCATTAAGGTAAAGTTAATATTTAATTCAAAAAATATTAATTAAAAAGAACATGTATTATTTCTTTATTTACCTAGGATGTTACATCCTTCCCCCCTTTTGGAAATTTCATTCTCGCAATTTTATTCATTTATCATGTAAATGGGGGTATTTATCCCTCATAGCATTTTCGGATTCCAATGTTTCCTCTCCAACCATATGGTTTTTCCACAAAACCATTACCTGATGAATTTCCATATTCTTAAGTACTTTCTCTCTTCGATCAAGATTCTAGACTGACTATTCTTCGTAAGAGAGATTCTCTTCCAACTGAACTACCTCTGTACATAAAACATGAGATGGATCTATCATATAGTTTCTCAACATTGAAACATGAAAAATATTGTGTACATGGGAAAAACTTGTAGGTAAAGCCACTCTGTATGCAACTGATCCAACTTTCTCCAGGATTTCATAAGTTACAATGAACCTTAGACTCAACTTTTCTTTCTTACCAAAACACATCACACTCTTCCATGGAGAAACTTTGAGAAAGATATGATCACCTACCTCAAAATAAATATCCTTCCTCTAGTTATCTGCCTAACTTTTCTGCCTACTCTGAGTTGTTCTCATATGCTTCTAAATCAACTGATATTTTTCTGCCATCTCTTATACTAATCTTGGTTCCGTTAACTTCCTTTCACCTACTATATCCCAAAAATCTAGAGTTTGGCACTACTTCCCATTTAATGCCTCAAATAGATCCATCTGTATACTAGATTGAAAAAAATTATTATAAGAAAATTCAACCAAATAAAGATGTTGGTCCCAACTTCCCTAGTATTCTAGTGAACAAGCACGTTACATATCCTCAAAGGTCTGAATATTTCATTCTGACTTCCCATATGATTACGGATGAAATTTTTTACTAAAATTTAATTCAGTACCCAATGACTTCTGAAGGCCTTTCCAAAATTTAGAAGTAAACATGGGATCACAATCAGATACAATAGAGAGAGTAACACCATGAAACCTAACAATATCTTTAATATATCGCTGATAAAGTTGATCTAGAAATAAAATATCTCGAATAGGAAGGAAATGAGAAGATTTAGTCAATTGATCAACAATAACCCAGATTATATCATTACCTCAAGATGACTTTAGGAATCCCACAATGAAGTCCATGTATATATTTTACTATTTACACTCTGGCACCAGTAACGACTAAAGTGTCCCTTTCGATAACTGCCACTCTTCTTTAACCTACTAACAATCCAAACACTTCACAGTAAAATCAGCAATATCTCTTTTCATTCTATCCCACCAGTAATACTTTTGAAGATCTCTGTATATATTAGTACTTCCAAGATTAACAGAAAATGGGGAACTCCGAGTTTCACATAACAACTCATTCTTCAATTGTGAATAAAAAGGCACACATAATCTCTTTCCAAATCTCAAAACACAATCATTATCAACATTAAATTCTGGCAACTTACCCTTCTCAACCAACTCTTCCTTTTTCTACAACTCACTATATTCCTTTTGTACTAGCTTTATTTTATCTGGTAGAGATGATTTCACTGACACCTGAAACAAAATAGAAGAATTTATTATACCAGCAAATTCTTGGCCAAAGTTCAACAAATTAAAAACCAAAGGATAGATTTCCAAACATTTAATGGTCAATGAATCATTACTTGTTTTACTCAAAGCATAAACCACTTTATTTTCCTTTCCTATATGATAATAAATCATGTAATCATAATCCTTGATTAATTCTAGTCATATCCTCTATCTCATGTTAAATTATTTGTGAGTGAATATATACTTCAAACTTTTGTGGTAAATATATATTTCACATTTTACTTCAAACAGATGATGCCTTTAAATTTTTAATGTAAAAACAACAGCAGCTAGTTCCAAATCATGTGTAGGGTAATTTATCTCATGAGGTTTCAACTGATGTGATGCATATGCAATTAACTAGTAATTCAGTATAAGGACACAACCAAGTCCTTTCAATGAAGAATCATTGTAGATAATAAAATCACCATTTCGAGAAGGTAGTTCCAAAACTAGAGCATTCCCCAATCTTTTTTTCAATTCCTAAAAACAATCATCACATTATTTTTTCCAAATGAACTTAAAACCTTTTCGAGTTAACATAGTCATTGGACTAGATAACCATGAATTTTTTTTAAAAAACCTCTGGCAATAACCTACCAAAAAAAGAGAACTATGAATATCAGTTATATTTGTTGCTTTTGGCCATTCTTCGACAATTTTTTTTAGTAGGATCAATATTTATGCCATTTTGGAAACAATGATACCAAGGAAAGAAATTTTCTATAACCAAAACTCACAAATGCTAAATTTCACAAATAGATTATTTTCTTTTAATGTTTAAAATAAAAACCTTAAATGTCATTCATGTTTCTCTTTACTTTTGGAATAAACCAAAATGTAATCAATGAACACAACCACAAACTTATCCACAAAACCAAAGAAAAACTATATTCATAAGATCCATTAATACAGTAGGTGCATTGGTTAATCCAAAAGGATTAACTAAAAATTCATAATGGCTATATCTAGTATGAAACACAGTCTTTGGAATATATGCTTCCTTTAATTTCAACTAATGGTACCCCGACCCCAAGTCAATCTTCGAAAAATACTATGCTCCATGTAGCTGATTAAGAAAATAATCGATATGAGGCAAAGGACACTTTTTCTTAATAGTGATGTTATTCAATGCTCTATAATCATTGAAAAGTCTCATTGAACCATCTTTCTTTTTAACAAATAAAATAGGATAACCCCATGGTTATGTTCTAGGTCGAATGAAACCTTTATCTAATAACTTATGCAATTTCTTCTTTAGCTTTAAAAGTTCAATTTGAGCCATTCGATAAGGGGGTTTTGAAATTGGATTAGCATCAGGAATTAATAAAACAGTAAATTAAACTTCTCTATCAGGTATAATAATAGGAAACTCATCAAAAAAAAATAAAGGTACCCATTTACCATTAGCACATCATTAATCTGAACAGTTTCTTTATTTTCAACAATATGTACAAGGTAACATTCATTTAAATATTTTACTAGTTCCTAAAATTCCTGATATGTTATAAAAAGTAATGGTTCATTCATGTACACAAATTGAAAATATTTCGGAATAGAAACCACTTTAGCTCTACATTCAATCTTATCATGAAAAACAGGAATTCAATCCATACCCAAAATAACATCAAACCTTACTGGAGTCAAAATAATAAGGTTTGTAGGTAGATTCTTTCTACACACAAGGACAGGAAGGTTCCTATATATTATTTTTTTTATTCAAAATTTCGTATAAGTGTTTTTACCATAAGTTCAGGATTCATATATTGATATGGAATTCCCAATTTACTAGAAAACTTCTCAGAAATTGATGAATGCGTAGGTCAAAAATCAAACTACACATTGGCATAATCTGAAAAAAAAAATAGTGTACCTAATACTATTTCATTTTATGGCCCTACATCAACTGAAGTAATTACAAATGACTTCACCATCCATTTTTTCTTGTATTCAGGTTTCTTCCCCTCAATTGAGTTCTTAATTGGAAACTCATTTGCATAATGACCCATTTCATTGCACTTAAAACATTTTACTGATTATAAATCGGATTTTGTCTTACCATTACCCTGATATTTTTTACTGCAATTATGAGCCTTATGTCCCATTTTACCACATCAGTAGCACATAATAGATTTCAAAAGTCATTCCCAGTATTATTTTTACCACAATTTTCACAAAATGTAATCCTAAGTTTCTTACCATCAGACTTTTTGGAAGAGTTTTTCCCGTTTGCCTTCCACCTTGACCACTTATTCTGTTGTTTGTCAAAGAAGAAATGATTATCAGCAAACTCAAATTCCACCTTCTCCACACATCAAAATAGTTTTTCATAACTCTTGAACTCATGAGAATCTTAATCCCTTTGATACTTTGGCTTTAATACGGAGTAAAATTGGTTGATTTTACTATCAAGATCTCATATGAAATTTGAATAATACCTTTCCAGTGTAGTGAATTTTTCTCCATAAGCTGCCATTGAGTCATCCTTCTACCTCAATTCCAGGAATTACTTTTCGATCCTAAGATGAACCACCTTAGGGAAATATTTCTCAAGAAACATACCTTTGAATTCATCCTAATTAAGAGCATAAATTTCATCACTGTCACTAATATTTTCCACCATCGACCACCACTGATTAGCTTCACCTTAAAAATGGTAAATAGAGAGACTAAGATTTTGTTGTTCTTAACACACCATGACATCAAATATCTTTTCTAGTTCTTTAATCCACCCTTCTGCTATCATAGGGTCAGATGATCTTATAAATGATGGGGGTGTTACTTCATGAAATGCCCCACTACTGAAATATTCCTCTATAGTTGATCTAGATGATCTTCTGCATGGATACCACCACCATTTTTAGCCCGAGTCAAATGTTCCATCACTACAACAAAATCTTTGGTTCCAATTCTGACCATCTCATGTTTCTGATTTAGAAGGTTTTCTTCCTCCTGATGTCATCCCAACAGAGCTTCCCAATTTCCTCTGCAGAAAACCATTCTAAACATGGAAATATCTTAGGTGAAGCAACATGGTAATCATTAAATTCTATATCACATCAATCATATGATAAATTAATTTATGGACATTAATTTAACAATATCCTAACATCTAAAGTTATCTAAACCGACCTCTAATACTGACTGTTAAGACCCAGCCTTAAGCATTACATATTCTTGCATTAAATGAATAATTCACATAGAGGATCTTTTCAGGTTCAGAGTTTTAGAGAATTAGGCCATAACTATTACATTACATCTCAAAAATAATAAGGTAGAAACTTCTACTCAGTTTCCATTTTTTCATAAAATAAAAACTCATGAAAAATAGTTTCATGTCTAGTCCCATGTTTTAGACAACATGACTTTTTTTGATCCCATACTTGACCCTATTCATCTTTAAGTCCTGTTAAAAAAATTTCAGAACTCGGGATGAGCATAAAAATTTCAGTACGGATTATTAAATAAAAGAATGAAAACATCATTTCATCATTATATTCATAACATAATCTCTTTAACATACCTCATGAAATCAAATGATTTATGAATAACACATAGAAAACATAAATCAGAAAGGTAACTTGTGGAATCCGTATAATAATTACATTGTAGTTATCACAACTACGTAGGGAGTTACATTTGGAATACCATTCATAGTATATACCCTAAAGATCTTAGGAGAAACATTCACATTAACCTCTATCATGTAACCTAATGCATTAGAGAGCTATCTCGGGCTCACCCACCCAAGGTTTATCACAGAACCACCCGTATGCGTAAACAATTCCCAAGAACCATAACACATAAATCAATAATAATTGAAAGATAAAATTTCCACATTTCAATCACAATATATCATTTCAAGATATTTAAATAATAAATACTTTCAAAAAACAATTTTAATAAATAAAATATGTAAAAAGGGTATATAGTATTTATTTTCCTTAGAAAAAACACTAAATCTTGTTAAATAATCCAAAGATCAAATAATACTCACGATGGTGGAAAGGTCGTTGTCAACGCTTATGTTAAAAAGAAACATTATTTTTTGACCTTTAGTAAAATGATTCTTAGAAAAATATTCCATTTTAATCAAATAAAAAGTCATATGTGTTTATACATCGTATAAAATAATGTCGTGTATTAAAACAAAATATGCTTCAATAAAAGGAGATTGAGACGAAGTCCCTTACCTCATGTCCGACTTGAACCATTCATTCTTTAATATCCTGAATAAAAAACGAAATTTTATTTCTACTTTCTTAATATCCTCTTTCAAGTTTATTATTCCTTTTATATCACTCGTTACAATTATTAAACCTTATGTAATCATTTGGTACTTGAGGCAAAAATGAACTTCTTATAATTTTAATTTGTTCATATGGTAAAATATCAATTATATCCATAATGATATTCATGATGAAGATATCATATATATAATATATACCCATTATATTTATGTATTTATAATAGTACCTAACATTTAGAGATATGAAATGAAATGCACAGTTCATAGAGACGGTAAGTCGTGCGTACGCATGAACACTACATTCATTTATATTACTTATTTTAATGGAATTAAAAAATAATAATACATAGATATGTTATAATTCCAGCATAATATCATATATAATATCATTAACTCCATCCTTTATACGCCCCATATATGTCATTAATCGAGTCATATTACTTTGAGGGGGCGGTAGTCCGCACTTCCTCAAATGAAATTATCGCGTTTACCCATAATTGAAACCATAAAGGCATGATATAAATTCAAAATATAGAAGCATAAATAAAAAATAAACATAATATATATCATATATAAATATAGTATCATCATAATGGACAACATGAGAAGTGGTAGGAGATAATTAAACAATCATCATTTCGTGAGGCGTTAGTTTGTCATCCACAGAAACAGTATGTTCTTTACCCGTTAGATGGAGGTGTGTGTAAGTTTAGTTAAAATAATTCTCATAAAAATATCATATTATATTTCAGATACTGGTGTTGTTATAAAAGAAAGTAATAACAAGAGTTTAGGGGGTTGGAGAAGTAAAACAAAACAAAATCAAATAAGAGAAGACGTTACCTTTAAATCGAGTAACTCCATTTGGTTTTAACCAAAAGGGTTTTTGAAGTATCTTCATCCTAAGTTAAGGCTCTTAGGAGGAGTAGAGGGATGTAGGGAGATTAATTAGGAAGACATTGGATGAGAAAAGGAGATATAAAGGTGTGAGTAATGGGTTAGAAGTGGTTTCTTTTTATAAGGGGGAGGAAGGGATTTTAAAAAATGTTTAAAAATATTATTTTATGATATAATGATTTCCGGTTTATAAAAGTCCAAAACTTATTAAAGTTGAATATAAGATGAATCATGGTCAAAATAAAATAATCCAATAATAATTTCACAGATTTTGGATATTATTTTAATCTTCATAATCTTGTTTATTTAAATCATTCCTTAATGAGGTAAACACTGCATCATTATTGTGTCATAAATAATTTAATTTATATGATCTCTAAAAATTATAAAAAAATACCATGATGTAGTAAATCATTTGTATATTTCCAAAGAATATTTATATTCGAAAAGATAACATATATAAAAATATATACAAATTAATTAACTAAAATATATTTGTTTATGTCATTTTTGTCTTTACATTAAGCTAATTAAAATAAAGTGTCATTATCACTCTCATGTGGCCCCATGGGGTCCCAAAATAGACCCAAGGATGCTCATGGTCGGATGTGTGTCAACCAATAGTATTAGGACACATGTTAGGGTAACTTTATATTATTATAGTAATATTTATTGAAACTTATTTACCAGATATTCCCTTTAACCATTTTAAATAAAATATTTACTGAAATAAATATTCATAATGTATAAAAATAAAAGTTTCCTATTTACAAAATTTTGACCGCATGATTAAAAATATGGAATCTTTTTTTCCAAATTCAAAATGCAGATGTGTCAAAAATTAATTTAAAATTAATTCATGGTGTTAAAAAAAGCATGTTTTTAATAAATAACTATCAAAATATCGACACTTGGTTATGTCCAATTTCAATGTGAAATTACTTAAAATGACCAAAATTGGATTAAATGATAAAATATATTATAATTACACTTTAAAACCAGTTAAAAATAAAATCTTACCATATAAATAAATTAGATTAAAAGGCAGTTTTGAATTAAAAACAATATTTTTCATTATTCATTAAAAATGAACTTTATCAAAAAAAATACCAAAATTTCATCCAAAGTAAATTTTGAGGTCCCGATTCCAAAGAATAATTTTATTTTTTCAAATAGAACATATAAAAGGGACCAAAACTATATTTAATGACGGTTCACTATACAAAGGCTTTAAATCAACATTTTAAAGTAAATTATGCTTAAAATTAGATTCATTAACATTTTAAGACTCTAACATTTAATGGATAAATATGAATACATTTAACTAACATGTATAATCATATTTTAGTTAGTTCTGTTCATTCCTACAAATAAAAAAGCTAGGAGTTTACTATTATATAAAGTAATGACATTAATGTAACATTTCAAAGAATCCTGTTGTTGTGTATCAGGTATTCTATCGAAAAGAGAAACCCATTTAAGGTAAAATTAATATTTAATTCACAAAAAATTAATTAAAAATGAAATTTATTATTTCTATATTTACCTGGGATGTAACATTTTGTGTCTAGGACACGTGTCTTGACCTAAAATGTCACTTTTAAACTCAGAACGTGCAATTTTCATCATAAAGGTGATAACCATATATCATATTGAGATTTTCTTAATTACCAAACAATTTGAAAAAATAATCAATCATTTATCTTAATCATCATTAGTATCCATGAAAATCTTATCATTTTATAATATTTGACACATTTTTTAACTAAATTTCAACTACTAAATTGAAATGGTAAAAGTGATGTAAGCATTTTCAGTTAACACTACTCTTTTAATTATAAAATTCATTCAATATTCTAGTTCCTATGACAATATTCTAATAACATGGGACTAAAAAAAATATGACTAATAATTATAGTCAATAATTAGAAAATTAATGAAATAAGAATGAGATAGATTGCCTCTTCATGGTCTCTGTGAAATAAAATAATATAAAAAATATAAGATGCATCCTCCTCATGATGTTAGAAAACATTCTGACACCATGTATGATGTCATATAATTTTGAAAATTTACTATTTTTTATTTTGAATATGTTGATTTTTTTTTGTCCTTTTAGTGATAAAAAAATTAGAAAAATAAACATTTACTAAATATTTTAATGAAAATTTCAATTATATAAAAAAATATCTATTTGTGAATAATAGTTTGGGGATAAAATATTATATATTTCATAAATTTGTATGTCTAATTACCAAAATCAATGTTATTAATTTTTATCTGACATTATTGAAATAGTGAGAAGATAAGTTATTTCTTTTGATAGTGAAATGCTATCATATACACACAGTAATACTTATCCAGATGTAAAACTACTGAGGTTTATTATTCACATTAACCATCCTCATACTATTTTCTGATGGTAAATAAAATCCTACCTGTTATAACATAATTATTTTTTAAATATAAAATAACATGTATAATTTTAGTTTTATTTTTAAATTGTTGAATGTAGTGTTTGTCAAATTTATAATAAAACTCATATATAGTTAATTTTTTTGATTTCTATGAATTGGATAAAAAAATATTTAAACCACAAGAAATTATCATATATTTATTTTTAAATAAATTTAATCACTTTGATATCTTATGGTACATGAAAGCTCTATATTTTTAAGTCTGATTTCATATTCAACATGTAACGAAGACCATAAACGTGTTGTAAAATATATAATTGTTATAACCTAGTTATTAAATTACCGTGTATGAGTAGTATTAACTACATTACTAAATATGTATATTATTGTATAAAAATTTCCTAATCAAGGTATATTATTGAAAAATGTTTAGTGAATAATCATTCAATTTTTTGTAATATGATTTTATTCTTCAAAAATATGCATTCTTCAAAAATGTTTCCTATTACATTCTTTGAACAAAAATAAATAAATTTTGGGAACTTTTAAAAAATTTATTTGATGAAATGTACTGAATTTTAGAAATTAAAGTATAAAAATTTATTTTCAATGAAACTTTTTGATTTTTCGAAAAATATTGATTTTTCAGTGAATCGTAAAAATATAGATTTTGGTTAAAATGTCATTTTTCAATAAATTAAGTAATTTAAAAATCCAATTATGTTTTGAAAAAAAAGTAAAGTAAATTAAATGTTATTTAGTTATATTTGATCCACTTTTTTATATTTTAATAATCATTATATTTTATTTTACAATAAGTTCGTTTTTGGGTTTAAATGTGAGATTTTTTTTCTAAAAATAGTATTAAAATTAGTAAAGTTTATTATTTTTAATTAATTTTATAAAATTTTTAAAGATGAATTTTTTAAATTGGATTTATATAATATTTATTAATAAATATTATTTTTTATTCATACAATAATTATTAATAGCCATAGAGTTAATATAATTCATCATTTTCTTGAAAAATACACTTCTTCAAAAAATAATTTTTCATCGTCTTTGTATCATTAATTTTAAATTAAAATTTTCTACATTTTTTAATAGAATATAGAAAAATTGGTTCCATATTTGGAAAATGAATAATTTATATTTTCTTATAAGGACCACTTGATTTTTCACTTTAATGAATAATGAAAACTATTAGTATTAATAATGATGGTTAATGTAAATATTGATTTACTAGGAGTTAAACTAAAAATGATATGGGTGTGTTTACCAATTAATCATTCCAAAATCATTTTTTTGGAAATATTTTAATATGGTTCTTAAAATTTTAGAATCAAAGGTATTTTGGAATATTTTTCAATGGAATGACTATCATTTTGTTTTCTTTTTGGAAATTTGCAAGTAGTTTCCATGTGGGTTCATTTACACACTTATAAAACGCCACACACTCTCCTCTCTTCACAAATTAAGAAAATGTTGGTTCATCTTATACCTATCAAAATTACATCACAAAGAGAATTAACTCTTCCTAGAGGCATTTTCTTAATCATAAATCCATTCTAAGAAAACATAGTTTAAAACCCAAAGTAGGATGTGTGAGATGAGGTAAATTCCAAACTATGAATTTTTGTTTTATTTCTTCTTCCACATCCATTAATTCATATTAAACTATGATAATATGATAAAACCAGTATATACTATATACTGATGTGTTATTATATTAAAATAATAACTTAATTAATCTCCACTTCCATCAAATTTAATACAAAATCATCATTCATGTGTACTGTGAACTACCAGTTTACAAAATGATATCATTTCTTTTTCTATCATCGCATCACACCGATTATTGTATTGATGGATTTAATGTATATATATATATATATATATGAAATTTTAGAATATTTATACTTATTGAGTTATAATATCACATATACATACCTACATTCCTTTTCAGGGGGGATATGTTGACGTCGCTCGTGTGTTTGGCGGACTACCACCCCGCGAATCGATGTGATTCATTTTTTTAAAAAAAATTTACCTGAAAAGTAATAAGGATGGTGTTAATGAATATATGTGATATAAATTACAAAGTATTGATATTCATGATATATTTATAATTATTGAACTATAATATATCATTTTCTTTCTTACACTAAAAAATCATAATTTCCTTCATGTACGTGTGGACTGCCTCCTACACAATGTGATTTAATTATTTTTTTCATCACCACACAAGAGGAATAATATATAAAAGTACATTTAGATAAATAATATTTTTTTATGATATTATTATCTTTTTGGAAACATAAAATATTACATCCCTCCTTTAAATAATGATAAACTATAAATGGAAATGGTACTCATGCATACATATGGCCTATCATCTCAATGATCGTAACATAATTTATTTTTCCAAACCAATATTCAGGAGTGGTTTTAATATTATAATTTATGAATAAATATTATAAGTATGTAATGATTATTGTTCTATATATTTTGAAAGAATATTCTCTTTAACCACATTCAACACACTGAATCCATTTTAAAATAATGAATCGAACGTCCTCAAAAAACCTTGATGTGGACATAACAGATTAAGTATTTAATATAACATTAAAAGTAAAAAATAAATTATTTAAGTATAAGGTGTTAAAATTAGAAAATGTTCATAATATATCAGATAGTTTATTTTGACTTATTATACATATTTTAAAGGATATATAAGGAATTTTTCACTGAAGATAATGGTTTTCTCAACCCATTTATATTTCTGTGGGACATATTCTATATTAACCACTTGTTTTCGTAGTGTGGGGTATATGCTGACAATTTTACATCTAATAAAGTTAATCATTCATAAATAATGGAACATTATATTTCTATTTCAATTATTTTATTCAAAGGGAATTGACCTAAAATATAACAAATGATGAATAATTTCTTAACACATTTTTTTCATTGTGTTATAATACATATTTTTTGAAATTTTTATGTCATGATAATGTGTGTAATTAAATTTAATTTTTTTATGTTTTACTTCCACTTTATTTGTCTTTAAATGGAAATTGATACACATAATATATTCATCAATTAATTCTCAATTCCAAAGTTATTATTTTTTTAAATGATATTTGTCTAAAATTTTATTTCTTTGAGACATACCATATGCACCTATATTCAATTTAGAGGTATATATACTTACCTTTGACATGTTATATCTTTAAACTTCTTATGTTCATGATAATTAATGTATCACATGATGTTTGGCCTAACCCTTCCCCTGGGGCCCGCATCGTGACTACTCCAAGCCCACCTTCCAAAGGCTAGGGGCTGGCTACTAGAACCAAAGGCGTAATTCCCTGGAACAGGGATGGCATTGCCTTTATAAAACATAAACACACAACAAGAGTACAAGTTGAAGCAATGACTACGAAAATATGTAAAACAAGTGTTCTGAAAGTAAAAAGGGGATGGAATACAAGCCCAACTGTAAAGTATAAATACAACTGAATGCAAGTACTACTAGAAAGGGTCAAACATCTAGAAGGAGAAAGCAACTCCTGGATCGTCCTCCGGGGTTCCTACCTGAAGGGTAAGTACAGATAGCCTTCTCAGTGCTCCGCGTCAATCGGTCTTCTCCGTGTGTTGTCATGCCAAGTGTTCCACCTCTCGGTATCGTCCAGTCCTGGTACTCTCGGCCTTTATCAGAGCTGTTCGTCATCTGCATCCAACACAACGAGGTGTAGGCATAGCCCGTGCTGTGGTTAGGATAACGATACTCAGTAGGGATCCCGAGACCCTCTCGGTCTCACAAAATCCAACAAGGAAAAACCACAAAGGAAAGATACAACCATGAAGTAAGATTTCATTGGATAAACATTACTTAGGTATATTCCCATACATATACCTAAGTTATCAAGTGACCCATCTCAATCATGAGGAAAACACAAAGGTCATTGAATCAGATCAAACCAAGATTTTATTCATGATGTTGAAACCACGGCTATTGGAGAACTCCTCCTCTGTCGAGCAGAGTAGTCTTATCACGACTCTGAGATTCTACTAACTAACCTTAGACTGCTGACGTACTCCTCCTATAAAGTATTGCGGGTCTGTCGCCTCACACAGTAGCACTCCCCGCCATGGGTCTGCCACCTCACATAATTCTGCATCCCCTGATAGCCTATAGAGGTACTCCTCCTATAGAGTATTGAGGCTCTTCCGCCACACAAAGTAGCGCTCCCCCCCATGGGTCTACCATGTCACACAGTAGTGCTCCCCACTGGGCAAGTCATGTAACTCCGAATCGAATCGGATAAGCAGTCATCAGGTCCATCCAGCTACTAGGTCTCCGTACTCCGTATGCTCGTCTCTGGGAGGATCTACTCCACAATCTACTTTTCGATACTCCAAAGTGTCATGAAGTCCCATGAAGAAGTATCTCAAAGGTCTGCCACGTCATAGGGGTCTCAACGCAACCAACAGCACGTCAATCGGACGCCCAATTTGTGAGTTATTAGCCTTTTTGTCCCGGGGGTTCAGTTGGTTTTGTGTATGAACCAACCCAACTGTGTCTCAACTGTACCCCAAAATCCCATGGGGTATACTCAAAGGGACCGTTTCTCAACAAGATTACCAACTCCACTGATGGTTCGTCAAACGGACGTCTTGTTGGAGTGTTATTGGCCTTTCCGTTCTAGCGGCCCGGCTGGTTTAGGGTTTGAACCAACTTGGTCATACTCCAACTGCATCCAAACTTCAGATGTAGTATTCCAAAAGAACCATCTAATCAATAGGAATCCAACGTAGATGATGGAACGTCAATCGTACGTTCGGTCCTTATGTTATAAGTGTTTCTGCTCCGAGGGGCCGGTTGGTTTCAGGTTCGAACCAACCCAGTCGTACCCAAACTTCACCAAAACATTAAGTGTAATATATCGAAACAACCGTCCCTATCCGAGGATAAATACCCAACTGACGGTACATCGATCGGAGGTCTATAGCATAAGTTATGAGTGACTAACCAAAAAAGGGCCCAGAAAGGGGGGGTTTGGGCCCGGTTCGACCCGGCCCAACCCACCCTGGGTCGGCCCGAAACGGGTCGACCCGACCCGGGTCCGGGTCCGGCCCATAGCTGACCAAGTGAGGGTGAGGAGCGTGCCCCCCCCCCCGGTTTCGCGAAACGGTGGCGCCAGGCTGGGGCCTCCCTGTCTCCCTGGATCCCGCGTGGCGCGGGATCCGCTCCACGTTGCCGCTGCGGCCGATGCCGCAGCGGACTCCCACTACCACGGTCGGGGCTACGGCGGACTCCCACTGGTGGCGTGTTGGGTCCCCGCCGCCTCCATGCGGCGGGCCAGTGCAGGTCGCCGCCTCTAGTCACCGGCTCCGCCGTGCCTGCGACTGGCGCTGCTGCGGCCTTCCGCGAGCCACTGGAGTCGTTCCGGTGGTCCGTTTTTCCTCCCGCCTATTCTTGCAGACCTCTTGGGTTTTTCTCTATATTGTGACTGCCTCAAAACATTGTTTCCCTTCCTTTCACCCATATCCAAGAAATCCACGCATCAAGAACGATATGGCGGTTGGTTCGAACATGTTCGTTAGCCCGTACCCACCACGTTAGAGGCTCAAACAATTATTCAACAAAAAACACCCATGTTCGAGGGTATAAATCACATATATAAAATTATACAATATCCCCCAACCTCACAAAATACATCGCTCGTCGACGAGCCGTAAAAGTTGAGCATCATGGTAGTTGGGTGTTGTGGAAGATGGTGTCGCGGAGAACGGTGTCATCCCGTCAATGTTGGAGGAAGAGGAAGGAAGACATGTCATCGTTCATCAGTGTAATTGGTGTTCTTCGTCAAAGTGTATTTCGTTCTTCTTCAAGAGAGGATGAATCTCTCCTATAACTCTCCAAAGTCTCTCCCTAACAAATATTTTCCAACCAAAATTATTAGAAAGTCTTTCTCAATTAAAAATAATTTCCATGAAATTCGAATTAATTCAAAAGGAAATAAAGATTAATTAAATATGGAATTTAATTAATCCTAGTTATTGGCATTAAAAGTGAAGGTGAATAGTTGACATTAAGAGAGTGGAGTTGTCAAAATTAAATAAGGGCAGTGTTAATGGGGAGTTATGGGAAGATGAAAGGATTGGAGCTCGTGTGGGACCAACCACCATTATCCTCCCATTATAGGATATAACTACTCAAGATAAATAAAATTATTCACAAAATTTTATTTAACTTTTTTATTAAACCCCAAAAATTAACTTCTCCTCCGGAGAAAAGGAAACTACGGTAAAGGTTCCCTTAAGAGAATATCAGCTCTGCGAGTTCATCGGTGTCCTTGGATTTCAATTCCAAGCACACCGGGCCTCAGAATCAGGCGCCGTCAGAAACTGCGGACTCGTAAAATTCCAAAGAAATTAAGGAAAAATATTTTCTTAGAAATTTTCAGTTCTTTAAAATTTTATTACTTTACGGGGATGATGATTGAAGAGTTGCCAATGTGGAAAAGGATTTCAGTTAAAATCTACTATATTTTAAAATTTATTATGTTCAAGGTTATATTAGAGAAAATAATTTGATATTAGTTTATTGAAACAAATATATTTTATTCTACCATAGTTATTAATTTTTCTCATTTTTTTAACTTCCATTTTCTCTCTTATTTATTATAGAAACATCAAGGAAGCTGTTTGTAAGTGATATTCATGTTATATTTTCTTTTAGTTCTGGAATCATTCTCTTATGTATCAATGTTTTCAAAAATGTTTTCAAAACATTTCTTTCCCAAAAAAAGTGTTTTCCCAATTCTATTTTACATGACCTTTTACCTTCATTTAAAAGGTTTTAAAAAATTAATTTCTTAATATTTTCCAATTGGATCAGTTTTGAATCCCTTTTCAAACTATTTTCAAAAGAATATTTGTTTTTTGATTTTTAAGAAGAAATTATTTTCCCTTTATCATGTCAATTATATTCTATGAAGATTACATTATATTATTATATGTTTTTTTTAATATAAAAAAATTTTCACAATATTTTGGGAATTTTTTAACATATTAAAACAGATTAAGAAAATGAAAAATATTTTTTCATCAAAAATTCCATTATTGATTTTTAATGGTATTTTCATTCATTAATGTCCAAAAAACATGTTACTTATACTTTAATGGGGATATTTTTTAATTATATCATCCATATTATTTATATGGATGGAATATGATTGTTTCGATGATGTTATTATGGAACCTATTTCTTTTCAATGTGTAAATCATATTTTAAAGAGATTATAATGGAACTTATTTATTATACATGAATAATAATGTCTCATATAGATTATTTTGTAAAATATTAATTTTTCATTCATTAATCATGCTTTAATTAAATTCTTGCCAACCTTTTATTTTTCATAGGTTAGTCCTGTCTCAAATAGATTTTTATGGATACCATTTGATATCTGGTGGTTAATAATCTTTCCAACAGAGAGTCATGGGACCTTTATTCACATTTTAATCATGTTATGAAATTAATAATGGGATTTGTTTTCTTTTACAATGAAATTCATTATCTATATAATTTATTTATAGTTCTGGACATTGTTATACAATGGATGCACCAAGATAGAATCAGGTGAGACTGGTATAGCCTATATAATGGGTTCACCCAGATAAAGATCTAATGCATTGTCTACTGATTATTTTTTAAGGAGAATTATGTTAGAGGTCAAAAATCTGGTTAGTCCAATTAAAATAGTTCTGTAAAGATTCTATGAAGATGATATTTTAATATTAGAATACATTTTATCTATTCTTGTTATCTGTTAATAATGTTTTTTATCATCATGATTAATATCACATGGCTCTTTGTTATTGATTCTCATGAATATTGACTTTGTTAAAGCCTTATTTCATGTTTTCATGTTTGATGATCCATGTACTGATTTGTATAAATATTCTTATGTTATTCTTGTAGTGACCCAAAATATTAATAATAAAATCCCCTTTCTTTTAAATTAATGTCTTATGGATCTAAATAAAAAATGTTCTTATTTTGTTTTATCATATCCAATTATATTTAAATTACCATTAATTATCCATACTGTTGATAATACAGTCATTGAACTTTGATCACATGACTATTATAAATATAGGGTTTTAACAAATCCTTTTGGTACGAAAAATAGAAGTGATGGCCTCAACTAGTAGGATAATACCCTATGAATCCCATTTATTAAAGTTTATAAGGGAGATATAATTTTTCAGATTTTACCTATACCAATCCCAATCTGAGATCTAACAATACAAGATTGATCAAGACTATTTATGGGAGAAGTTCAAGCTCACCGAGATCATGACCCAAACCATGTTCACCGAACGACCCCATGAATGTACCACCATCACACACCTTACACTTATAGATTATAATTTTTCAATAAATGGATATGTAACAAGAACTTGTAATTATTATTATGTGCATTATTTTTTTATAGAATAGTCAATATACTTTCATTTTATTTTTGTTACGTTGTAAATTATTTTTAAAGAAAAAAATAGTATTTTTGTTAAAATATAAATTCAATTAAGAAATATATTTTTATGAGTTAATGGATTTTTAAATTAGATAATATTATAATAAAATGTTATAATTATATTAATTTTATTAAATATATGTTATGGTATAATTTTTATGAAGTCATTTATAATTTAACTAAGGTTTAATAATTGTTTTTTTCAAAACCCATAAATTTTCAATAAATGTTAGCTTATATTTTAAAAGTAAAAATTCACTTATTTAAAAATTATTTAGATAAAATTAATATTTTTTCTGGAATCAGAACATTGAAATTATCCAATGGTGAATTTTTCATAACTTTCTATGACAGTTGGATTTTTGGTTAAAAATTAAATACTGTATAAATATATAATGTCATTCATTACATAATAATGACCAAATAGTGATGTAATAAAATACTAAAATGGGTTTATTTGGAAGAATATATGTTTTATTTAAAAATAATTTAATTTTTTTATTATTTTATTTTTTTTATAAAGCCTTAGTGAATCCACTAAGACATATAAAATATTTTGAGATTTTAAAATCATTTCCGTGATATTGTGTCACACCTCCACATATGAAAGAGAAATATTTTAATTTCTTTGACCATTATAATTTTATAATAATTTATACCACTCCCCCTTTTCTAGAAACCATGGTATGGTTTGTGATTTTGAATATTTTAGTGTGTAGGGTATAAAACCCAAATTGTAAAAAATTCCCCCACCATTCCTATTTATAATCACCCAAGTGCCCATTACTATCCATTAAATATCTTTGAATCTTGACCACCCTAGTCCCCCTACTTTCTATAGTCCTCAAAAGGTTCCTCCAAGATCCAAATAATCCTCACCCAAGCCTTTCCGATCACACATCAAAGTAAGGGATCTCCCTCTCTTCTTTTCCTCAAGCACCTCTTTTATGTCTTGCCTTCTAATTTTCATTTGTCTGATTTGGGATATGTTATTACATACCTCCATACATTAAATTTGATTTATAAATTATGTTTTCCTACTTTCACTTTCTTTAATCCCCCCTATTATCCTTTAATCCAACCTAATAATATGTGAAAATTCTGTAAGGTATCCTCACTTTCCTTCCATTCTCAATTTTGTCCAGGTTACCGTATATTGTTATACCATTTTATTTTTCAATTAAAAATGGGGGGGGTATGTTTTCACACCATCCCCATACTACCCATATTATTTTTCAATTATGAAATTCCCCTTTCACTATCATTAATCCCTCCAATGTACACCTATTACCATGCCGAAATTTCATAAGAGTTGTTTCATTCCTCCCATTTCTTCAATTATATTTATTATCTTATTCATTATATTTACAAGTTACTTATGTTTTAACATATATTTATATGACCCTATTACTTAATATTAAATTTATATAGAACGATATACCAATTTCTCTCTCATAAACACTTTTTATGATGTTTTATGTCACGTTGTTATAATCCCAAAATTGCACCATGATTTTTCATGCCAAAATCATCATGTAGTGAATACCATACCCATTCTTCTATCAAGGGTATTCACCTTTATGCACATATAAATTTCTTATTGAGTATATACATGTATTTATTCTACACGGATTGATCAAGGAATTAATTATTATGTTTAATGAATCCATGTTATATGATCTAAGTGGAACACTTAAGCATGAGATTAAAATTATTATGAAGGGTGTTCCCTGATAGTGATCTAATGAATTTGGTAATTTTTATTATCATCATAAGTCATTTTGGGATAGGGGTTTACCTAATTCTATTTTAGGATTTTTTATCATGTTTGGATAAGGGTTTACCTGATTCCTTTATATTAATGACGTAATGTTTTAAGTTTTTTCCACATCTCCATCATATAATAATCAAGCTATATCAAGCCATTATGTTCATGTTTCTGTTATGATCCATTGATATAACTATTGTCTAAAATGTGTTTTATTCTTCATGTTATGCCTTTTTACACCCTTACTAGGCTTTATAGCTCACCCCTTTCTTATGAATGTCCTCAGGTTAACCCATTTAATGCTTATTATGAAGGTATGTTGTGGTCATGTAAAGGATGTTTTCAATAAATATATTGTATTTTATGTCTTAAGTTTTCATGTAATGTTAATAATCCCCAAAGAAACTAGAACTCTCGATCTTCTGGGTTTTATTAAGTGTAATTTGATGCAATAAATCATATTTAAATGTACAATAAAGACCAGAGTTGTTATAGTTGGTATCAAAAGATAGACTTAGTTTTTTTATTAGGATTAGAAAACCCTAGTGAAATCCTTAGCAATAAGACTGAGTATAAGAAAAACATCCCTATATGTTGGTGAGTATGGATTAAGTGGTTAATCGAAAAAATACATCACTCTCTAGATATGAATAAGAAGAGGTGGATCTTGCAAAGATGAATCTAGGGGTAAAACTCAGAAACACTTTTTTGAGCTATACTCTAATGAGAAATGGTGCACGACAACATGTTTTACATAACTATTGGTTCTACACTCTAAGGGGATATTCTTTGGTAAATTCATAATCTTAGAAAAAACCATTAATAAAAGAAAAAAAATACCCAAAGAATGTATGTTAGAAATTAGATCATAGATAACATAGATCAAAGATTAGAAATTAATAATTTAAGGAAATAAATGTAATTTATTTTTTATACCTTTAATGTCATTGGATTTACCTTTTTGTTTTTATTAAGATACTCATACCTAATACTATATTGGAGAAAGTATAACTAGAATCAAATTGTTAAAGGTAGGTTTATCATCCATAGTTCTAAGCATTATTTTATATCCCAAAATTTTAATATAATAATCCAAACCTCACCACAAATAATGGAAGTAGAGATGTCTGTGAAAACCGAAAAGGGGGAAATTATTTCATCCCCGGAATATAACTTCTCTCTATAATAACCCGGTTCTTATATTTTAGGTACGACTTTCTTTGTTTCTCTTTTCTTTAAATGTTTTTGATAAAATAAGGAAAATGGGGGAAAATCCTGAATTTTGGGTCCACACACCATGTACTATTCCATACTTCGTGTACTATGGTCTTGTGGGATGCGTACATAGGGTGTGTTGCCATGTCAGTGACGAATGGTTTAGAAACCAAATACACACAGTGTAGTAGGTATTTACACGATGTGTAGTCAGTCGGCAGGGAAAACAGTAAGGCGGTGCAAGCCACCGCCAGTTGCGCGATAGTACACGTCATGTAGTCAAGAATACACGTCGTGTACTCATGTCGACGGATGAATAGTTTGGCGGTGCCGCCAGAGGAACAGTTAAATGAAAAAGTACACGCCGTGTACTTGGAATTACACGCCGTTTAGTTTGTTTTTTTCTATTAAAATGGGTAGTAGCCTCCTCGTTTGACAGAGGAGGCATTTGGGTTCGTTTTGGAGCAAGAGAGGAGGCCGAAGCTTTGGAGATCCGTCGAGTGCACGTCGGGAATCGGATTTTTCCACCGACGATCTCATTGGAACCTCACAGGTAAGCCCTCCAATCTCTTTAAGTCATTCTTACCAATTCTTTCCCGAGGGGAAGTTATTTACATTTGAATGACTTTTCTTATAATCCAGATCTACATCATCTTTCGGAGTTTCTAGAATCGACGTTCGTGTATACCATTCATGGGTGTTTAAGGTAGGTGGATTGGTGTTTAATTTTCCAACTGATGTATGTTTTGTGTACTGTTGTGATATGCGCCCATGAATGGGGTTTTATATGGCTAAGGCCTGGTTGAATTAAATACTTAGAGTTGTATAGGTAATTTATATGTGATAAGAAATTGTTGTTTGGGATCGATGCTTGGATCCAGGACCACCCCAGAGGTGCGTTCCTCTGTTTAGTCGTTTGTCCAGGATACCAGATGGTATGACATGTTTATTTTTTATATCACTTTTTCCTTGAGAGGAATTCTATGTGTATTGATAATATATTGGGCAAGTCCCGGTTACTTGTTTAGCCCGAGGGCGTTTTTTTACTTAGCCTGAGGGAAGTGCATCTTTTATCATGAGGGAAAATTCATCTGTGCCTGTGGAAAATAGACTCTGTGCCTGAGGGAGACACTTTATATGCCTGAGGGCAATATCTATTATGCTTTTGTGCAATTACCTGCGGGTTGGATTCTGATTACCTGAGGGTAAGGGTTTGCGTGTCTGAGGACACTGATGGTTTACATATAAATTCATTGTGGTGGTTTCTTAAATAATAAATAATGAAATGAATATTTAAATGGCAGTAACTGGTAAAGTTTGTTACTTTTGAGTACTGCATTGTTTATTGCATTTACTTTTGCACACTGTTGTGGAATTTTTACACACAGTAGAGCACGGGCCTTTGGTGGGTGCCTACTGAGATTATTTCTCACACCGTGTTTGGGTCAGGATTTTTGGCCCAAACAAATTACATTTCTGCAGGTGTGGATAAAGGAGAGGGTCCTTATAATGGTACTTGATTGCTGCTGAGGAGTAGGGGAGCATGGGACTGGGCATAGGCTCGCGATGCTACCGATTGTTTTGTTTGGGTTTTACTGTACTCTGTATTGTATTGTATTGTACTGTTATGTAACATGTTCTGGGTATTTTCTTATAACTTAATGCATGTTGCATCATCATCTATATAACTGATGGTTATCTTTTACTCTAGCTGTTTATTTTAAATGTGTATGGTTATTGCTTCTGTTGTTGTCGTTTGATTTCTATTTTATTCCACTGTGCTACACATTGAGAAATGAGGGCATAGTTTCCCCACTATCAGTCTTGGGCCCTCGCTGCTAGTCAGTAGCCTCTTCCATTTAGGGAAATGCGCTTGAGGTCACGTGGTGAACCGTGTTCGGGGCACCCATTGAGTGCCACTCGGAATCGGGATGTTACAAAGTGGTATTAGAGGAGTTCATTTCTATGACTTAATATTTGGATCCTTATTCAGGGATAGGATGAGAAAGGTATTTGGTAATAATATGTGGTCGAGCGTAGCTAACCCGTGTACAGGGAAAAGCCAATTTACCTTATGTTGCGATTTTTCTGATTTTGCAATTTTACAGTTGAATTGATTTTCACCGAAGGGTGAAGCACTTGTGATTGTGATTTTTATATTTTATTCATGGGTTCTATCTTGTTGCAACCTGATGATATGAGGGTATTTCATCTCATGCATCATTTAGGCACATGCTAGAAATCAATACCATGCATAGTTCCATTCCATGTAGGTGCATTAGACATTGCATGTTGTTGTGATAGATGTTGTGCTAGTAAAATAATGTTGTTGTGATAGCTGCTTTGAAAGATACCTGCTGTTTTATAGGGTATTATTGTGTGAGCATCTTTATATAATGGACGCCAAAATTTGTTTTTTTTGTATGGGCCCTCATTGACCGAAATTTGGTGGATCGTTGACAGTTTTTTTGGTTATTACACATATAAGATGTAAAACATTGATTCGGGGGGAGTATGGGCCCTTATAGATTGGAATTTGGAACTTAGGTGTTGTTTCTCAGTATTTTCTGGGTTCCAGAGAAGTTTCTGAGGCATACTGTTCGGAAACCCAGTATACACATTGTGTAGTACCTTAAACACGCCGTGTATGTTCTTCTGTTTGAGAAGACAAGAAAACTTTTTGGGTACATGCCATTTACCCTAAGTACATGCCATGTAGTCCTTCCTGTGTCATAGATCGTGTGGGCAGGGACACGGGGAAGGAAAATTCTTAGGGCGAACACGCCGTGTACTGGATGTACACGCCGTGTAGTGTTGACCTGGAGTCCACCCGTGTAACTAACAACATGGACGGATAAGACCTTAGGACATACACGCCGTGTCCATTATGGAACACGCCGTGTAGTCTGACCTGGGATCCAGCTGTGTAACTAACAACACGGGTCAGTGTAATCATTTCGTATACATGCCATGTGTATATTGAACACAACGTGTAGTTGGAGCTGTGTATCCAGCCGTGTAACTAACAACACAGGTCGGCGAAGCTCATATAGAACACATCGTGTACCTATGGGACACGCCGTGTAGTCTTGTCCGGGGAAAGACCATGTGGAAGTAGCCGTGTGGGTGGGAAACAGTGTAGTGTGCACGTCGTGTGTGGGTGTAACACGCCATGTAGCGTCAAGCCGAGTAGTCAGTCGTGTCACAAATGACACGGGCAGTTGGAAAATTACACCATACACGCTGTGTAGATTATATTCACGCCGTGTAGTTTTGTTTAATGGGAGCCATGTGGATAAGCCACGTAGAAGGACGCGGGCAGGGGAAGAGAAGTCAGGTACATGCCATGTAATCATAAATACACATCGTATAGTCATGTTGTGCAATCTTAAATTACTTCTTCCTCCTATTCCTTTTTTGGTTCCTTCATTTTCAAACTGTGATAATCTTGATCTAAGGTGTGTGTTTGACATTGTAGTGTCATGCCACTGAGACGTTCACGCATTGTTCTCTAGGAGAGTGGAAAAGAGTATACTCTAGAGATGGTGGGACATGGGATACCAGGGGATTATCCAGTAGAGAAAGATGTGGCACCAGCCGTTATATCGGATACAAGCATGGAGGTGCAGTTCCGTGAAGGCTTTGTGCTGTTCATGAAGAACTTTCAGGGAGCACCGCCGGCTACCACATCTATAGCCGAGCTAACTCGTATCTTCCAGCAGTAGTAGTACTGTCTATGTTTTCCGGGGATGGTGGACCACAGGTTGTGGATTCCTGGATAGGGTCTATGCAGACTATTTTTGAGCACCTAGAGACGCCTCCTGGGCGGAGGGTCAAGCTTGCAACTTATATGCTGCGTGATTCGGCCAAGAGGTGGTGGGATGTTACCACACAGTCAGAGCATCACAGAGACATGGCGTGGGAAGATATCTAGATAGTCTTCTATGACATCTTCTTCCCATAGATGCTGAGGGCAGATCGAGCTCGAGAGTTCATGAATCTGCAGTAGGGCGCTATGTCGTTGATGGATTATTCTGCTCTTTTTACCGAGCTTCGGCATTTTTCACCTGTTCTGGTGGGTGATGAGACACTGAGACCCAGATGCTTTGAGGATGGTATTCGATATGACATCCGAGCACTGGTGAATGTTTTCAGGTTGCCTATAGCACATGCTATTGTGAACCAGGCGCTGATTACAGAGAGGAACCTGCGGGAAGCTAGTGGTGTGGGCCAGTGCGGTTCAACACCAGTTTCTGGTACTATTTCTACTGGTAAGAGGAAGAGATATATGGACTTCTCTCAAGGTGGCAGTTCTAGACAGAATAATGTTTTAGGTGGCCTGGTCATATTCTACCAGTGTGGTAAGGAGGGGCACAAGTGACCTCAGTGTCCATGATACCCAATGGAGTGCCGATCTTGTGGCAAGATGGGTCATTTGTAGCGCTTTTGTAGGGCGTTTCCACCAGTGGCTAGTGAGAGGGGTTCTGTGAAGACTCAGCATATGGGGGCAGAACCAGTAGCTTCTTACCAGTCGGGGAATTGGAATATTTCAGGGCGTGCAGGCAGGGATGGTGGACGTGGTCGTGGTAGCCAGACACCAGGATCTCAGAGTCAGCAGGGCGGGACAGCTCAGGGTAGCCAGGTTGTGTCACAGGGCCGCGACACTAGGTAGACATATGCAGTGCAACAGACCCAGAAGGAGAATGATCCTGAACCTTCTACTGTCATAGGTACTGTTCTAGTAGCTTCTATTTTATCTTCAGTACATTTCGACATGGGTGCAACACATAGCTTTATATCTTTACCCATTGTGGAGATCCTTGGGCTCGGTGTTTCTACTTCCTCTGATGTTATGAAATTAGACACTCCGTTGTGAACTATAACGGTTAGTGTGTGTCAATGCAAGGAGTACCCCCTTGAGGTTGGTGGGTGTAACTTCCTTTGGGACCATGATGTCTTAGAGATGAAGAGCTATGATTTCATTCTCATGATGGTCTGGTTAGTTCCCTTTCGAGCCTTTGTGGATTGCTACTATCGTATGGTGAGTTTCACATCACTAGAGGGAAGATAGTTTCAATACAATGGTTAGTGGGATGTTAAGGTGAGTCGAGCTGGACCAGAGCATCATGGGCGAGGTGGTATCATAGCCCAGATTGCGAGCTTATATTTGGATGACCCGGAGACTTATCAGAATGATTTCCCTCTAGTGGTTGATCGTTTTAGGGATGTCTTCCCAGATGAATTATCAGGTCTTCCTCCGGAGCATGAGGTGGATTTCTCTATTGAGCTTGTGCCAGGGGAGACACCGGTGTACATTCCTCCTTATTGGATGGCTACTCTTGAGTTACAGGAGCTGAAGAGACAGTTAGAGGAGTTAGAGTCAAAGGGTTTTATCTGACCCATTACTTCTCCATGGGGTTCTCTTGTCATTTTTGCAAAAAATGCAGATGGTAATCTCAGACTCTGTGTGGATTATCGGAAGCTGAACTAGTTGACGATTAAGAACTGATATCCCTTTCCAAGGATTGATGAACTTTTTGATCAACTTCATGGAGCACGAGTGTTCTCGAAGATTGACTTCAGATCAAGATATCATCATCTACGCGTTAGAACATCTGATATACCTATCACAGCTTTCAGGAGTAGGTATGGTCTGTACGAGTATATGGTTATGTCGTTCGGACTCACGAATGCACAAGCAGTTTTCATGGCTCTGATGAATCATGTGTTCCATCCTTATTTGGATTCTTTTGTGGTTGTATTCGTGGATGAAATCTTGGTGTACTCTCACACTCAACATGACCATGCCACCCATCATGAGATCATATTGAGTACACTGATAGAGTATCGGCTATATGCTAAGCTCTCAAAGTGCCACTTTTGGATGGACCAGATACACTTCTTGGGTCATTTCATCTCAGAGGCAGGAGTTGCAGTAGACCCAGAGAAGGTGAGAGTAGTAGTTTCTTGGGAGCATCCTAACAATGTGTTTGAAATAAAGAGTTTCTTGGGGCTGGCTGGTTATTACACACAGTTCATACAGGACTTATCCCATTTAGCAGTGTCGTTGACATGTTTGACTACGAAGGGTGTGAAGTTCGTTTAGTCAAAAGCTTGCGAGATAGCCTTCCAGGAGCTGAAGGGAAAGTTGTCATTAGCACCGATCCTAATACTCCCAGAGCAGGGGAAGAGCTATATAGTTTACTGTGATGCGTCAGGGATTGGGCTGGGAGCTGTGTTGATGCAGGGAAACCGAGTTGTTGCATATGGGTCTCGGCAGTTGAGGCCACATGAGAGGAATTACCCAACGCATGATCTCGAGTTGGCTGTAGTTGTTCATGTGTTGTGTTGTTGGAGACATTATCTCTTTGGAGAATATTTTGTGGTGTTCACAGATTAAAAAAGTCTCAAGTACATCTTTACCCAGCGTGACTTGAAACTGAGACAACAAAGGTGGGTTGAATACCTTCAGTCCTTCGATTTGAGCTTGCCGATACACCTAGTAAAGGTAATGTAGTAGATGATGTACTGAGCAAGAAGACTCAGATACATGCAGTGCAGGAGGCCGATGGTGAATGGCAGCTGATGGAATTGTTCTCTGAGATGCATTTGGAGATGCACGACAGTCATGGGCAGACCTATCTTTCATCTTTACCTGTGACTTCAATCCTCCTAGATAGAGTGAGGATGAGGCAGCTATCTAATTTTGAAGGCCTACTTCTATAGGAGTTGGTGACCAGTGAGGAACCTTCTCTTGCGTGGACAATAGGCGATGATGAAGTATTGTATTTCCATGGACGAGTGTGGGTTCCAGGGGATATATACGAGGAGGTGATACGGGAGTTTAATGCTTCTGCATGGGTAGTTCATCCCGTAGTTACCAATATGTACCGTGACTTGAGACGTCAGTACTAGTGGTCGGGTATGAAGAGAGAATTATCGGGTTTTGTTATGAGATGTTCCACCTGTCACCAGGTGAATACGGAGCATCAGAGGCCAGCCAGACTCCTACAACGGTTACCCATCCCGTAGTGGAAATGGGATGATTTCACGATGGTCTTCTTCATTGGGTTTCCAAGGTCACCTCGATGCAATTATTTTGTGTTGTTTGTTGTGGACAGACTCACAAAGGTAGCTCAATTTCTTACAGTCAAGGAAACCTTTGGTTTTGACGAGCTCAAGAAGTTACATATCCGAGAGGTCATACATCTTCATGGGGTCCCTTGTTCTGTTGTTTAAGATACGGACGCCCGTTTTATGTCTCGTTTTTTACTGAGTATTTAGAGGGAACTGGGTACACAGGTGTTTCTAAGCACAACTTTTCACCCTTAGACCGATGGCCAGTTAGATCGTACAATATAGGTGCTAGAGGACATGCTGCGTGGATGCATCCTAGACTTTGGGGGATCTTGGGAGAAGCATATACCCTTAGTCGAGTTTTCCTATAATAATAGTTTTCAGGAAACTATTGAGATTGCACCTTAGGAGGATTTATATGGTAGGCCATGCCGATCAACCTTGGGCTGGTTAGAGGCAGGTGAGGCAGCTTCACTAGGACCACGTCTCGTGCAGGAGACTTCTGAGCAGGTCCAGTTGATTCAAAATCATATGGCTACCACAAAATATCGTCAGAAATCTTATGTTGATAGCCATAGACGACCCTTGGAGTTTGTGGTTGGGGATCAGGTTTTTTTTGCGTGTTTCTCCGAGGTTGGGACATAGGCAGATCATGAGACAGGGTAAACATTCACTGAGGTACGTTGGGCCATTTGAGATTCCAGATAGAGTTGGTCTGGTTGCCTATCGGTTTCAGTTACCATAGAGGTATCGATCCATGCACAACAACTTCCATGTATCTCAGTTGTGCTGCTATCATTTAGACCCATATCACATCTTTCAGCCTGAGGAGGTTGAGCTTGAGACAGATGCGTCCTTTGAGGAGCATCTAATTCGTATCATTGATAGGAGCACGAAGGTTCTCTGAGGCCGATCAGTTCCTCTCATACAGGTGATATGGTAGCATGGCCGAGTGCAGGACTAAACCTGGGAGCGGGAGACTGACGTACGTGCTCAGTGGCCAGAGTTATTCTCAGCTTTATCTTCGCCACCCTTGGAAGGGTAATTCGAGGATGAATTTCTTTAAGGGGGGAAGTTTGTAAGAACCCGGTTCTTATTTTTGAGGTACGGGTTTCTTCTTTTATCTTTTCCTTATGTGTTTTTTAGAAAATAAGGAAAATTGGGGGGAAATCCTGAATTTTGGGACTACATGCCGTGTACTATTCCACACGCCATGTACTTTGGCCATGTAGGATGAGTACACAGGGTTTGTAGCCCTATCGGCGATGAAAGGTGTAAAAACCGACTACACATCGTGTAGTGGGTATTTAAAATTCATGTAGTCAGTCGGTAGGGGAAACATTAAGGCTGTTCAAGCCACCGCCATCTGGGCGATAGTACACGCCGTGTAGTCAAGAATACACTCCGTTTACTCATGTCAACAGATGAACAGTTTGGCGGTGCCGCCCGAGGAACTGTTAAATGAAAAAGTACACGCCGTGTAGTTTGTTTTTTTCACTTAAAATAGGATGTATCCTCCTCATTTGGAAGAGGAGGAATTTTGGTTCGTTTTGGAGCAAGAGAGGAGGCTAAAGCTTTAGAGATCCAACGAGCGCACATCGGGAATCTGATTCTTCCGCCGACAATCTCGTTGGAACCGCACGGGTAAGCCCTCCGTTCTCCTTAAGCCATTATTACCAATTCTTTCCCGAGGAAAGTTATTTACATTTGAACGGGTCATCTTCTAACCTAGATATACGTCATATTTTGGAATCTCTGGAATTTATGTTCAGGTATACCATTCCTAGGTTTTTAAGTCAGGTGGCTTGGTGTTTAATTTTCCAACTAATGTGTGTTTTGTGTACCATTGTGATATGCACCCATGAATGGGGTGTTGTATGGCTAATTCCTTGTTGAATTAAATACCTATAATTTTATAGGTAATTTAAATATGATAATAAATAGTTGTTTGGTATCAATTCTTGGATCCAGGACCACCCCAGGGGTGCTTTCCTCTATTTATCCATTTTTTCAGGATACCCGAGGGTATTCCATGTTTATTTTGTGCATCACTTTTTCCTTGAGAGGAATAGAATTTGTATTTCTTATATGTTGGGCATGACCCAGTTACTTGTTTTTCCTGAGGGTGTTGTTTTACCTAGCCTGAGGGCAGTGTGTATTTTATCCTGAGGGAACATTCTTCCATACCTATGGGCAATAGACTCGGTGCCTGAGGGAGACATGTTGTAACCCTGAGGACAATATCTGTTATGCCTGGGGGAAATTACCTGCAGGTTGTATTATGATTACTTGAGGGTAAGGGTTTGCATGTATGTGGATACTGAAGGTTTACATAGAAATTCACTGTGGTGGTTTCTTAAATAATAAATAACGAAATGGATATTAAAATGCCAATAACTGGTAAAGTCAGTTACTTTTGAGTAATTCTTAGTTTATTTCATTTACTTTTTCACACTGTTGTTTCATGTTTACACATAGTTGGGAACGGGTCTTTGGTGGGTGCCTACTGAGATTACTTCTCACACCCTGTTTGGGTCATGCTTTTCGGCCCAAATAGATTACATTTCTGCAGGTGTGGCTAAGGGCAAGGGTCCTTATACAGGTACATGATTGCTGCTGAGGAGTTGGGGAGCATGGGACCGGGCCTAGGCTTGTGATGCTACCGGCTTTTTTGTTTCAGTTTTTCTGTAATTTGTATTGTACTATACTATACATCACAGAAAACCTCATCATACTTCAATTGGTGTAATTTTATGTAATTATTGTCATGGTTGGTTTTCCCTATATGGAGACAAAATAAATTGTCACGAGAGGGAAATCCCCTATCAATATTGTGAATCGACCCCCGATTATGTACATGTGCAAGGAAGAGGATGAATCATCTTTAGCACTATAATATCAATTATGAATACTAAATCCGTATGATCATGTGTATCTTTCTTATATGGTTGAATCTAAGGATGTAACCATCCTCGAAGACATGTCTATTGTAATGGAATTCACTGATGTGTTTCTCAAGGAATTTTCTGATCTTACCCCAAGAAGATATTTTTAATTATTGATTGATCATATACCTGGGGAGTTTTCAATATCCATTTCTCCTTATATAATGGTTGTTGTGGAGTTTCATGTGCTAAAGAAACAACTTCAAATGAATCTAGATAACAAGTTTAAATTCCCAAGTTCTTCACCATGTGGTGCATCGGTCCTCTTCATTGTCAAGAAGAAGGATGAGTCAATTCTCCTTTTCATTGATTATCATGAGCTTAACAAATCATGATAAAGAAAAAGTATCCTTTTAATTGAATTTATGACTTGTTTGATAATCTATTTGGATCACAACACATCTCCAAGGTGGATCTGTGGTTAGGATATTACCAAGTAGGGGTGATGAAGAAGGATATTCCCAAGACTTCTTTTCATACAAGGTATGGGCACAATGAATTCATAGTAATTCTATTTGAATTCAATTATTCTTCAGAAATATTCCTGGAATTGATGTATATAGTCCTTATATATTACCTCAACAAATTTATGGTAGTCATTATAGATCATATTCTAATATACTCCAAAAACAAGGAGGAGAATTATTAGTATCTAATAACTATACTAGAGACCTTACGAAAGGATAATCTCTATGAAAAGTAAAGAAAGTGTGAGTTATGGTTAAAGTAAGTCTCATTATTGGGGGATATTATTACATTAAATGCGTTATTAGTGCATCATTAAAAAACAAAAGTAATTGAGGGATGGCTGAGGCTGACATCTATTATGGATATCCATAACATTCTTAGGTTAACTGGATATTATCACTAATTTCGGATAATTTTTTCACGATGGTCAAACCCTCTTACCAAGATAACTCGGAAGGGATTTAAGGTCTTTTAGAATGATGAATGTGAAGAAAGCTTCATGGAGTTGTTGAAAAGGATTATCACTACCCCTATTCTCACACTATCCACAAGTAGAATGATTTTCATAACCTTTAATAATGTTTAGAAGAAGGGAATGGATTTTTTGTTGATAAAGAAAGAAAAAGTCATCAACTATGCCTCATTGAATTTGAAAATTTCTGAAAGAACTATCCCACACATGATCTGTTGTTAGAAGCAGTGATATTTTCAATGAAAATATGGCTTCATTCTCAATTTGGTGAAAAGTTTGAAATATATACATATCATAAAAGTCTCAAATATATATTCAAAAAGAAATATATGATCATGTTCCACTGAAGTTAGTTATTTCCCATCAAGGATTACAAATTCTCAATACATTACCTCCTTGGGAAAGAGAACAAGGTGGTAGATTATATAAGAAAAAAGGACCCATCAATTCAATCATTTATAAGAATTTAGAATGATTTAATCTTCCTATATTTGATGAAGATGGACATGGAAATCATAAATAAGAGAACATCGTAAATCCTTTCACGAATTATTTCTCAGCCATCTATTTTGGAAAGGTTAAAGTATTCTCCAAAAGATAAAGTGGGAATTCAGAAGAAAGTGGAAACTATCAGAAAAGGTAAATCCTTAGAGTTCATTGTTAATGAAGAAGTAATTATGAGTTTTGGATCAATACTATAGGTTCCATAAAATATGGAGTTAAAGAAATAACTTTTGGATGATGCACATAGTTAAATTTTCTTCAATCACCTAGGAAACACCATGATGTATTGAGATCACCAAGATAATTACTGGTTGGATAACATGAATAAGGAGATCACAGAGTATACATCAAAGTGCCTGGTATGTCAGAAAATGAAGGTAGAGAGACAGAAGTATAAGGGGATGATTCAAACATTATCCATACCAACATGGAAATGGGAAAACCTCACCAAGGACTCTATCACTATACTTCCGAAGACATTAAAAGGAAACAATGCTATCTGTGTTGATGTGGATTTTTTTCCAAAGACCCCAAACATCATTTCAATTAGAGAGGATTTCTTATTAGATAAATCGACACAGATATACATTAGATAAGTGGTAAGGTTTTAGGGTGTACAACTATCAATTGTCTCTGATCAAGATCCCCGATTCACCTTAATATTCTGGGAGAGTTTCCAACACACTTGGAATACTGAACTAAACTTCAGTACAGATTATCATCCTCAAAATGATGTCTAATCTGATTGTATAATTCAAACACTTGATGATATATATAAATCATTCTCAATGAAATTTAAAGTAGGATGGGATCAACATCTTCCTCTAGTTGAGTTCTCTTACAACAACATTTTCCACTCAAGCATCAAAATGGATCCTTATGATGTAATTTATGGGAATAGGTGCATAACACATAAATGTTGGGATGATTTTGGGGAACAAAAATACAGTGGTCAGAAAATAGTTGAAGAAATGGTGGAAAAAGATAAGACCATCCAACATTATATCAAATCTGCTCAGAGTCAACAAAAGATCTATGTTGGAAATCGTCTAGAAGACCTAGAGTTTGATGTTTGAGATATGGTACTCCTCCACATATCAGCATGGAAAATAGTTATGAGATTTTTAAGGAGTGAAATCTTAATCCAAGTTACATCAACCCTTTTGAGATCCTTGATCACATTGGGGTAGTTGCCTATCGACTAGAACTCCCACCAAACCTGTCTCAAGTACATGATGTATTCCATGTATAACTTTTAAGGATGTACATACCAGGCCCATAAATGTACTCAATCCAAAGGTGGTAACATTGTAGAATGACCTGTCTTTTGAGGAGAAGCCGGTGAATATCTTAGATTGTAGAGAAAAAGTTATGCAAAATAAGACAATACCCCTCATAAAAGTGTTGTGGAGAAGTGACATGGGAACCGCATGAAGTAATGAGACAAAGTTACCCTCATCTATTTTAGGTTGTGAAAAAGAATTTTTTTGATTGAAATTTCATAAGGGGGAATGTTTTAACAACATAAAATATTATGAATAAAATCTCTATTCTTTTAATTAAATGTCGTATGGATATAGAAAACACATGAATTGTTTTTTTATTATATCTAATTGAGTTTAAATGACCATTAAGTATCCTTATAATTGATAATATATCCATTGAATAGTGATCACATTACTATTATAAATAAATGATTATAATAAATCCTTTTGGAACACAAAAAGTGATGGCCTAAACCAGTAATATTTTACCAGAAGAGGAACATTTATCGAAGCTTCTGAGGGAGATATCATTTTTGGTATTTTCCATGGACCAAGCCCAATCTAATATCCAACAACATAAGCATGATCAAAACCATTTACGGGAGTACTTTAAGCCCATCAAGATCACAACTCAAACTATGTTCACCGAAAGGCCCCATCAAATTCCCACCATCACACACCTTACTCTTAGGGTGTATGTTGGTGAAATAAAGGGATATGAAACAAGAACCTATCATTATGATTATGTGCATTTGTTTGTTAAAATAATGAATATACTTTAATTTTATTATTTTTACTTTTTAAATTATTTTTAAATAAAAAAATAGTATTTTTGGTTAATATTAAAATTCAATAAGGAAATCTATTTTGATGAATTGATGGATTTTTGAATTTAATAATATTTTAATAATGAATTATTATTATATTAATTTTATTTAATATAATTTATCGTGTAATTTTTATGAAGTAAATTGTAATTTTCTTGAGGACTGAATACTTTTTTTGTCAAACCCCATCAATTTTCAATAAATGTCGGTTTTTATTTTAAAATTAAAATTTAACATATTTAAAAAAAATTGACAAAAAAATATTATTTATGGAATTATAAAGTTTAAATTACCTAATAGTGAATTTTTCATAATTTCCAGATATAGTCAAATTTTTTGTTACAAATTAAATACTCTATAAATATATAATGTCTTTTAAGACATCGTAATAACCCAATAGTGATTTAATAAAACAATGAAAAGTTTATATTCATACAAATATAATTTTCACATTAAAATAATTTAATTTTAGTTTTACATGACTACTTTTATAAACCCTTAATTAATCCGCCAAGACATATAAAATATTTTGAGATTTTAAAATTATTTTCTTGAAAGTGTGACTCACCTCCACATAAGAAAGGGAAATATTTTAATATCATCATCCCATAGGCATTTAAAATAATTTATATCACTCTACTTTTCTAGAGACCATGGGAAAACCAATGGTATGGTTTGTGGTTTTGAATATTTTTTCTGTAGGGTCCAAAACCAAAATAATAAAGAATTACTCCATTATTCCTATATAAACCCACCCAATCACCCTGTCCTCCTCACTCAATCTCATTGAAGCTTGGACACCCTCAGAACACTAAATCATAGAGTCCTACCAAGTCACCCACAATCTCTTAATAATCATCCCCCAAGCATTTGGGATCAGACATCTAAGTAAGGGATTTCCCTCTCTCCTTTTCTTCAGGAACCTCTTTTATGTCATGCGTTTTAATTTCCATTTGCCAGATTTGGGATATTTTATTTCATACCTCATTAATATCCATGTGATGTATACATTATAGTATCCTCCTTTTAATCCCATTAATCCCCCTATGATCCTTTAATCCCACCCGTTATTATGCCAAAATTCTCTATGGGATCCTGACTTTCCTTCATTTATTATTTTTTTCAAGTTTACTTATATTGTTATTCCATTTAATTTTTCAATTTCAAATGATTATTTATGATTTATAACCTCCCAAATACTAACCATATTATGTTTTAATGATTATATTCCCCTTTCACTCTCATTAATCCCTCCCATGTACACTCGTTACAATACCAAAATATCATAAGAGTTATTTCATTCCTCCTAACTCCTCATGTTTGTTTACAATTTTACACCTTATATTTACATATTCCTTATGTTGGAACAAAGATTTATAGGAAACTATTACTTACCATTTCATTTATATAGTATTGGAGACCCCTTTATCTCTTATCAACTCTTTTTATGAATTTTTATGTCACGCTGTTATGCTGTCGAAATTGCACCGTGATTTTCCATGCCAAACTCATCATGTAGTGAATACCATACCCATTCCTCTATCAAGGGTAATCAAAATTATGCACATATAAATTTTTTATTGAGGAAATAAATGAATGTATTCTTTACATCTTTATTGAGGAATTAATTATGATGTTGAATGAATCCATGTTATATGATCTATGTGGAACACTTAAGCTTGACATTGAAATGATTACAAAGGGTGCACCATAATAGTACTCCAATACATTAGGTTATGTTTAGTCATGATACATAATGTTAGGATATGGCTTTATCAAATTCATTTATAGTACTTTTTTCATCATTTTGGGAATGGGTTTTACTTGATTATTTTATTTTAATGATGTGGTGTTTTAAGTTATTGCCACATTTCGAAATTTGGATAATCATGAATTATCATGCCTTTATGTTCATGTTTCTTTTATAATATATTGATATTCCTATTTCCTAACATGTATTGTATTCTTCATTTTATTCCTTTTTTATTCCCTTTTTGGGCTTTATAGCTCACCCTTTTGTTATGTATTTCTTTAGGTTATCCCATTCAATGCTAAGTACAAAAGAATGGTGTGGTCATGTAAATGAAGTTTTAAAAAATATGTTGTATTTTAGGTCATAAGTTTTCATGTAATGTTCATAATCCCCAAATACACTATAAATATTGATCTCTTAGGTTTTATTAAGTTCATATTTATTTAATAAATCATGTTTAAATGTGAAATAAAGACCAGGGTAATTATATTACCCAAATATTAAGATTATTTCATCATATCATTATGCTCTTATTAGGTTAACTGATGACAATCAATTATTAATGTTTTTATCAACCCTTAGTAAAACTTTGATCACACCATTCATATATCTTCATTTACCCATGTTATAAATAATTTTTTCATGAATTATTTCTAGAAGGGATTTTATATGGATTATTATGATGACTTAATGTAAAATAAGACAATCTAATTTAAGTGGGATAAATGATCAATTAAAAACATTGGTATTGTATATGTAAACGTTTTTCCTAATTACCTAAAATAATAAAAACTAAAAGGTTCATAAGAATATAGGAAATATAATATTTTACATTTTTTAATGATTTGATGAAAAAGATTGTGTCATATTTATCGGTATCACAATCGAAAATTAAAAGTTCATGTTTTTAGTACCACAACTAGGAGTGTTGTTTACGAATGTTAAAATTTGTTTTAGTGGAGGATTTAGATTAATTTATAGACTATGATGATTTATTATGAGGTTATTTCAAGATTTAGTGATATCATAATATGTCTATAATAATAAGGATCGTAATTTTTTCTTATTACTAGAAACACAATTCTAGTTTTAATCAATGAGAACTTAAAGTGATTTATAAACTTTTAATAGTTTTTAATTAGTTTTAAGCATATATTAGGATTTTATTTAATGTGAAGTATGCATTAAAAAAATTTAATATATGATTTAATGTATTTACAACCATTAGGGTTTATATGATCTTGGATATTATGGTAATTATAAGATAACAAGTTTTATTATATGGACAGCTAGGGGATTGAAAAGTGATTTGGTAACTAAGTGATTAATGTTATATAAGAATAAGGTCTCTATATTTTTATCATTGAAAAAATGAAAGGTATGATATAACTTTTTTAAGTTAGCACACTCTTTAGTGTTGAGTTTGCTGAGGTCATTTGGTATATAGGGTGGTTTATTTTTGAAATTATTTACTTTTGTACTTTGGGTATAACATTTTTATTTTTTTAGATTAATATATCATAGAAATGTTCATTTATTTTGGGAATTATGTAAACATGTTCAAACCATTTTGGTTTTGGTTAATGTAAAAATATGGTAGGAATGTCCTGTTATAAATTTTATTGTTATGTGGTCCTTTTAATGTTTATTTCAGTGGTTTAGACCTGAAAAATACATCTTGAATAGTTAACTCAAGAAGAAGATGGGATTGTTAGAGAAATTGGATAGATGAATTTATGGGTTTTCTATCATCGTATATTTATGGATTTTATGTCGTTATTGTTATATTGATCATTAACTTTTATATGATCAAGGATATTTATTACTATATGTAATTATTTAAAATCTTATACCATACAAAAATATTTACCTTCCAACCTATTTTCTTATATTTTGAAACACATTATGTGTTATTTTAGATGACCTTAATACATCATTTTCTCTATTATCAAAGAATGTTTCATTAAACATGTTTCTGATGTGGGTTTCTATTTAAGATATTTTCAAATAATTGACCATCGATTACCAATAAAAAGTTAAATTTGAGAGGAAAAAATATATTAAATGGAGAGAATTGTAACACCATAAGAAATTATTATATATTTATTTTAAATAAATTTAATCTATTTTATAGCCTATGGAACATAAAACCTTGATAATTTTATGTTTGATAGTGTATTCTACCTAAAACACTAAACTTAAATGGCCTGTGAAATATATAACCACTATAACATAGCCATTAAATTTGAGGGTACTAAATTTATTAACAAATTTATAAAATTTATGTATATATAAATTTCACATTCAATATAAATACTAATAAATTTTTATAAAAAATCAATCAGTTTTTAGTAAAGTGATTTTATTCCCCCGAAAAAAATTATTTCTCTTTAGGAAAAAATTAATATAATCAATTTTGGAAAATTTTATAAAATATTGTTGATCATGTAAAAATAGTTTTCAAAATTTCCATGTAAAAATATATTTCTGGTTAAATTTTTGGATTTTTCACAAAAAAAATAAATTTTTAGAGATTATTTAAAAAAAATATTTTTTAAAAAAATATATTTTTTAGTAAAATAAGTAATTTAAATATGCCATTATGTTTGGAATATTATTTCAAGTAACATAAGAATTGTTTAGTCTTACTTAATCCAATTAATTAAATTTAAATCATCTTTATATTTTATTTGACAATAAGTTATTTTTTGTTTAAAAAGATTATTTTTAAAAAAAAATAGTTATAAATTACAAAATGTTTCTCCTTTTAAATTAATTAAAATAATCCCTAATTAATGATTTTATAAATTATATTTATAGATTATATATAAATAAATATAATTTGGTATTAATACAATTATTATTTCTAATCATAGATTTAATATAAACTCATTTTTTCTAGAGAAATACACATCCCGAAAACCCATATTTTTGTCATATCTACAAGATTAGTTATAAATTAAAATTTTCAAATTATGTCAATTTAAAATGGTAAAATTGATTCATTATTTAAAATAAAAATAATTCATATTATATAATAATTTCAAATTATTTTTTTACCATAATGAATAGTGAAAGCAATAAATATTAATTACTGAAGTTAAGGTAAAAATGGATTTATTGATGGTTAAACTAAATTTTTAAGAGTATGTTTTCCAATTGAAAATGTAAAATACTATTGTATCGACATATTTCAATATTAAACTTAAAATTTTTGAATCAATGGTTATTTGGGAAGATTTTTCATGTTAATGAATTTATCATTTTTTATTCTTTTGGGAAATTTCCATGTAGTTTCCATATAGGTTTCTTTCCATGCTTATAAAATGAAACCAACTCTTCTATCTTATTCAATCATTAAATCATATTTCGTTCATCCATGACCGGATAAAATTACATCCCAAAATTCGTAATCATAACATGGTAATTTTTTTGTTCATAAATCTATTCAAGGAATACATTAGGTACAACCCTAAAGAGGTGGTCCGAGAAGAGGAAAAAAATATTAACCATACATTTTTTGTTTTATTTCTTCTTTTACCTCATTAAATTCATCTTAAAATATTATCATATTCTAAAAAATATCTTATATAATGAGATTATATTATATTAAGGAAATAACCTAAATACATCTCCATGTCAATCAAATTGGATAAAAATTCACCGTTCATGTGAACGGAAAACTACCATCTTGTGAAAGGATGTAATTCATTTTCTTCCATCACCACACACAACCTGTGTCAATGATTCATTTAAGGTATAGATTTGGAATATGTAAAATATTTATACTTATGTTGTTATTATATAACATTTTTCTTATTACCTTCCATTCAGGCACATGAGCCTCAACCTAATGAGTGAGGACTCTTCAGGTGCATCCAATAGACCTAGAATCAAATCCAGGTGGAGAAATATTTTCAAGGGTACTATGTATGTACTATAGCATAAACTATTCAAATTCCTATAACTTGTAGTATAAAAGTCATTTTTCAGTATTGTAGCATCGAGAACTATTCATCCAATTTGGCCTCCGGGCCACCAGTTTGGTCCTTGAGTCCTTCAGGACTTCGATCCACCCAATTCCTTCAAGATGGTAATGAATTTAGGCCACCTTAAGGACATTAGGCTACCTCAAGTTCTTTTTTTTATCATAATTCCTTTATGCCACGTGAAAATGTAGATTCAAACAAAGAGACTCTACAATAAACACGCTCCATATGAGGATTTAGAGCATACACATTCACTAGAGAAGATCTTACTAGGTTTTGATGAATGAGAGGTTATGACATTAAAATAATTTTTAGGCATATGTATCTATACATAGGACATCTAGATAATCATCCATACAAATTTGGTGAGCTAACTTAATGATATAATGATGTGGTGGGGCTGTTCCAAGAAGTCATTGTTTGGGATGAATTCCTCTAAGACCTCTAGGTCTTGTATTGTTTCACTAAGACTATGGGCCATGTATGGGTTCTACTAAACCCTTAAAAAACTATTATAAAAAATAAATAAATAACATATTTCCTTCATGCTATTCATGAATTTATTGGGGGATACGATAACGTCACTCAGGTCTATTAAAGATTATCGCCTCGCAAAGTGATGTGATTTGTTTTTATATAATGCATTACATCGATGGTGATAAGGATAATGTTAATAAAAATATTTCATATAAATGATATAATAATTATATTCCTAATATTTTTATCCTTCTTAAAAGATAATATATCATTTTCCCTATTACAATGAAAATGATAACGTCTTTCTTGTATGTGTGGACTTCCGCCTCCATGAAGTGATGTGATTCTTTTTTCATTACCACACCCCAATAATGACATATATAAGAATATATAAATAAATATTATGTATTTTTTATATTATTAACATTATATAATGATAAAATTGTACATATCATCTTTCAAAATGGAAAAGTTACTCATGCGTATGTATGCCTTAACATCTACATAATCATAACGTAGTTCATTTTTCATAAAAAATCATTATTATTTTTAAAATAATAATTTATAAATAAATATTATAATAATTTGATGACTTTTATTCAATAATAATTAAAATAATGACCTATTTTACAATAGTCAGCACACCAAATCCATTTTGATATAATGAACCAAATATCCTAAAATCACCCGACAAGGACTTAATAGATTAAGTATTTAAATTTATCATAAAAATAAATTATTTTATTATAAGGTGTTAATTATATAAAATTTCCTTAATAAGTAAAATAATTTATTTAATATTATTATAATATAGTTTAAAGGACATACAAATAAATTCTAGACTCGAGGTAAGGGTTTTCTCATCTCACTTATATTTTCATGAGAAATATCTAATATTCAACACATGTTTTTATTGTGTGGGGTTTATACTATAGATTTTATATGTAATATGATGAATCATTCCCACATTATGGTATTTTATGATTCTGTTTGAAGAATATTATTCAAGGGTAATTGATCTGATATTTAATTAGTTGTAATGAATTTCTTAATACAATTTATTTTCATTGGGTAGTTGAACTTCATTATTGCCAATATTTTTTTATTATTATGGGTGTAAATAATTTTTATTATAATATATTATATTTCCACTTATTTTTTGGGGTTTTTTCATTTAATACATATAATCCATTCAAATATTAATTATTGAATTAAATGATATGAATCTTTTATGGGTCATCCATCTCAAATTAACTTTCTTTAATTCATATAATATGAAACTATATTAATTATTATGTTCTATTTACTACCTTTTGAAATTTTATATCATCTAAATCCTTATTTTCATGATATTTAAAGTATAATTATATGTTTTTATTTCATGGGGCTAATGATTGAATAGTAACCAAAGAAAAAAATCCATTATGTTTCAATATCATTTCATTTGAGATTGTTTGTGTCCAAGGATCCTTGGGAGGAAATAATGACATATTATTTTCTTGATCCAAAAATAATTTATTATAATATTTTTATGATTTTTTCACACGATTAATTTCCATTTCATCCATTATTAATTAATGAAACATCAAGGAAGTCATTTGTAATTGATATTGATGTGAAATTATTTCTAAATGGCCCCGTTCTCTCCCAGGATCACTCTGTCTAGGAGCTTCAACTGGGTTTTATTCTGGCAATGACAAACTTTTTTCCATCTTCCTCAATGTTATATTCTCGCTTAACCTTATTTTCTTTTATTCATGTTCTCTCCTTTCAGTGTATCCTCTAATTATATTTTATGGATTCTATTCCTCATGATTTTGTTCTTCATTCTTTCTATGTTGTTCTTGTACAGATTGAGGTTCTCATCCAGCCTCCACTGCTGCCCTTGTTGTCTGACCTTTGGTGTGTGATCCCATCTCTGGTTAGACATGAAAGAAATTTGATGGCATGGGATTGTGTCGGAGGAGCGTTCAGGCGTTGACCCCCTTGTATTGTCACTACTCTTTTCATTCTAGGGTTTTCTAGTTCCTCAAGAGGTTGTGGCTGGTAGTTTCAGACTTTATTCTTCCACCTTTCCTCATTGGCCCTTCTAATCTGCCCTTTCTACCAAACCAATGATGGAAGACCACATCTTTGTTCTGGTTCGATGGTGTCTCGTGGTGGCTTGGGATTGTGATGGGGAGGATTTTGATGATGGTTCCTCTATTATTTTGGGTCTTTCTTCGTTTCAATTTCCTAGTATCCCTTTATGTTCGTGGAATGGTTGTTAGATCTAGGATGCATGGTTGATTCTTCGATGAAGGGTGTGCATGGAAACATTTGAATCTGGATTTGTTAGTGGCTGATCTTTCTCCGAAAAGTGGTTGTGATACATTTTGTCCTGTTTTGCAATGGTGTTTCCATTGGATGGCTCCTTAAAATGGCCCAACATCTAGCTAAGGTGTTTGAAAACAAAAGTATCATAATAGTGTTTGTTCTATGGTTTTTATTGGTTCGATTCATGGTGACGATGATTAAGTTGGTGCTGGGGATTGTTTTATGGTTTTGCGTTGGTTTTTTCTATGTCATCGGTGAAATTTGTGTCGTTGGTTTACTATTTTTGTGATCATCTGTTATGTATGGTCAAGGACGGTGGTTGAAAAGTTAGGTTTACTGGAGAGGAGGTGGTATTTTTGGTGCCGATGAGTTGCTCGATTTTGATGGAGAGTAGTTGCATCAGGGGTTGTGCTGGGATCGAGGTGAATACCAGCTGTGTTGGGACTGAGGCATCACTTCGTGCTCCTAAAAGGGGTTTGAATTTTGAAATTTGAAATGGGTGGTTGTTTTTTCAGTTTTAATTTAATGTTTTGATCATTGTAATTTGGTTTTTTTACATCTGGTTATCGGTTGTACGGGTCCCCCACTACCATTTAAAAGTGGTTATTCTGAAAATCAAAAAAAATAAGATTAAAGGACATTGATGTGAAATGTTTTTTTCGATATGGTGTCATTTACTTAAATATCCTTTTTTTAAAAAAATTTAAAAAATATTAATCTAAATGGTTCCCTAAACATATTATACATGATCTATTACATTCTTTTTAAAGGTTTTAAAAAGTAAACTTCTTAATTTGTTCCAAATTTTTCACTTTTGACTGACTTTTTCAATACGATTTGAATATGTTTTCTAACATTTAGAACATGAGAATATTTTCCCAGCATAATGTATATTATTTTCCTTCAATATTACAATATATAGTTGAAAATAAAAAATCAATGAAATGGTTTTTTGTATTAATTTGTAAATTTCTTATAATATTAAAGTGGTATCAAAATAAAAGTGTTGTTTTTCTAAAAACAATTAATGATATTTTAATTGTATTTTCATTCATAAATATCAAAAACCATTGTTGTAACTTAATAACAATGGGTATATATTTTAATGATACCACACTCATTTAATAGGTAGAAGGATTATGATTTTTTCAAAGATATTTTTTTGGAACAATTTTCATTTCCACTAGAAAATCATGTTTCTAGAGATTTTTATAGAACTCATTTCATTTACATGGATTAATCTTGTCTCAAACAGATCATTATGGAACATATTTATTTTATATGGTATAATCATGTTTTAAAGATATTTTCATGTAACCTAATTCTTTTCAATGGGTTATTCATATTTTAAAGAGTTTCTTATGGAACATTTATCTTTTCCATGGGTTAATCATGTTTCGAATATATTATCACAGAACCAATTTCTTTTACATGGGTTAATATTGTTTTTAAAGGAATAATTATTTTTTATGAGTTTTATAATGAAACACAATATCTATGTACTTTATTTATGTTTATTGGAAATTTTTATGCAATTGGTATGTCGAGATAGCATTGGGTGAGCCTGGTATAGCTTATACGATGGGTGCTCCAAGATTCCACTCCAATGTATTGGATAATTATTATGTTCTCCAAATAGATATATTTTAATTCATCCGTATGGTTATTCCAATTTGAGGAGTTTGGTAAGGGTTCAAGAATGATGATTTTCTATGAAACCAATATGTTTTATCTATTTGTGTTATAGGGTTTTAATGTTTCTTGTTATCATGATTGGTATGACATGGATTTTGATTATTGATTATGATGAATCATTCCATGATTAATGTCTTATGCATATGATTCATGTTACATGATCTTAGTATAAATGGGTATAAAAATTATTAGCTTATACTCATTCACTTTTATTATGTCATCATACCCTTCTTCTATTCTTAATCTCACTGATAACATTTAGTTGTCAATACATATGTTTAAACTTACTGATCATTTTAGTTCACCCTTATTATGTTTCCTTTTCCCCAAGTTATACATATAAATTTTGATTAAATTATGTTCAAAAGGGATTTTATATGGATGATGATGATGAAATAATGTGAAATAATAAAATCTTGGTCAAGTGGGAGAAATGATCATTTAAATACATGGGTATTATTTAGGTAAGTGGTTTCCTGAATTCTATAAAACTCTAAAACTAAAATTTTATTGAAAATATAAGTAATCCAATATTTTACTTTCGATATTGTGTGGGTTTAATGGAAAAAATGGATACATTTAATAGTATTAAACATAGAAAATTAATGTTCATTTTCTTTGCATTGGATCTGCGAGTACTTATCCTCATTTATTATAAAATATATTATTAATATATCTAAATTAATCACAATGAGCATCAAGTGAGTCCAAAAAAATAAATTTAATATGTAATGGTAAAAAATAGAAATATATTTTATATGATTATATTATAGGGTTTATCCCTGGTTTATATGTATTAAGAAGAGACTATTATCTCTTATTTTAATTTCCAACATTGTGTCTACTTGTTGTACTCTTAAAAATATTTCACCTTCATTAATTAATATGGTTTCTATATAACTGACATGTGTGAGTAATGGTGATGTTAGTTTTCAATGTGTTAAGTAATGCTAAAGGATGGAGGAGCATCAAAAATAACCTTGGTCATGATGTTTTGATAGTGGGAGGGATAATCTTCAACAACAGATGGTTTTGATGGAATGGATCATCATTGAAGAGGTCATTATGTAGATTGAATGTTTAATATAAGATGAATGATTAAAAAATGATCAGTATAAGGGTTACTATATCATCATTTTAAGGATGGAATTCAAACTAGTGGAACCGTAGGGGGTCGAAAATCATTGTGTTGAATAGATGGACCACTATAGAAGTCGGAGGCCTTTGTAATAGAATGATCTGGTGGGACCCACTATAATGGTCATTGGGGCCATTTTCACACATGTAATGTGATAATTTTCGGTTATTTATCTAAATATATTCCTGTTAGTAAATATTTTAATTCTTTAATCTTATGGTAAATGAAATTCTGTTGTGTTTTTCTAATGGATTTTAAACACAAATATTAATACATGTAAATCCCTAGGATCTTTTCTTGTTTCATTTTCACATGAAATTTTTATTTGGACCTATGAGTGAGAGTGAAAAATTATTTTACTCATTACAATGATATAGTGTATGAAATTTCCCCTATGTTTTAAGTTATAGAATATCAAGAAAGTTTTTAGTATCTATTTTTACAGTGAACCTAATTATATAAAATAGAAAATTTATAATATTCTTATCTATTGGTATCAAATTCTGGTTTTTAGTCCCAACAAGACACTATACATTAGAAAACAATCTTTATTTCTCATACGTTATATTGATTTTTTCAGAATTAATTTGTATGAAGGAATGGAATGGGATGATAACAAGGTATAGATAAATAATTTTTATGGATCATATATTAGATTCTAATGAATTAAGATAGAGGAAAACCTCATCCTGAATGAGGTAGAGTTTTCGTTGAACGTAGTCAATCAAGAGGAAACCGAGAAAAATGAATGTGAATGTAAAACCATAAGAGCTTAGTATAAAGTACCCATTAATTGAAATAATTATGTACCATTTAATTATTTTACAAGAAAAACTGAGTTGAAATGAAATTAGATGTTTCATGGTGCTAAATAATCATTAACAAATTATGAGGATGCATCAAAAATCAACAATAAAAAAATGGATAAATGGAAAAATAACTAAAATTATCACATACATATTACAATTATCCTTATGAACTACTACAGAGATCATAAAATATATTATATCTTTGAAAATAAGGATAAAATATAAATCTATTACAGACATGATGAGATAGAATTAAATGGAAATGATAAATATTTTTAGATATTTATTCAATGTTAAATTGGAAGATAATATGACTATTGGGCATATATGGCTGTTGAAATTATTTAATCGATGGTCGTATGTGAAAATTTTTCTTATAGGCCCATTATAATTATATATAAATTGGTTATTATTCTAGAAAACCTTTTATTAGTTTTGAATTACTATTAAATATTTAATATACATAAAATATTAAATTTTCATTATAAATATTTTATTTGATATAAAATAACTTGTTTTAAAATAACATTAAAAGAGAAAAATTTATTTTTATAAATAACTTTTATTAAATAAAGTTTATATGTCTCACATAATAGTAATGATAGGAAAGGGGGAATCTATCCAACATTCTCAATATTCACTATTTCTTTCATAGTGTGATGATGATCTATTATATGGAATTTCCATTCCTTTTCAGTGAAGAAAACAAGAAAAATATATATAAACCAACTCTATGAGTTCATATTTCCCTTATCTACAATTGTAAATACCTATGGAAAAGGAAAAAAATTAAATTCATAAGTTTTTATAATTAAAATTATTGTTCTTTAAATTCTATATAGTTAAGTTTCATCCACTTTTATGAATTTTTTGTACTGAATAAAATAAGCGATTCATGGAAGGAATTCCCAAAATATATAACCAAATTGGATATTTTCTGCTGTAATACAATAATTTACCATATGATCTATTATTTCATTTTCATAAAAACCCCAACCAGATTCAACCAATTGATTGATCCAATATGGTTACACATTAAATTGAATATCTCAGTGGTGATAAACCTTCTCAATTTCATTCTTTTTTACATCATGCCTTTATATATGATATTTTGTGTCCATACTAACTCTTCATGTGTTATTGTATTAAATCAACATGAAAATAATTATTAATTATAATAATACCAATAATAAAAATTCATATAATTATTGATTCAATGTGTCTATGATCTTTCATTTTCCTCATACTAAAATAGGTGTGTAGTCTAGAAGTTTTTTTAAATTTATAAAATATATTATTTTTATAAGGGTATCTTATAATCGTATATTGCACGTATCATCAAACAACTGAAATTAAGTAGAAAATGAAAATATCATAGAGTTATATATGAGGTAACTATAATGTCTACTCACATAGTAATGCTTTATAAATTCTTGTAACGCCTATTTTATTTGAAATTTTTATCCAGTAGATAATTCATTATCAGTCCCCCTGTCATTTTTTTCATCGAAAATACATGAAAACATGATTGTTTTTGTCACATCAACCAATTAAAACTCAGGAAACACTATTTTAATATATTGTAATCATTTCACTAGCTTTGTATTTTGTATTTTGGGGTCATCTGTCAACATCCTCTCATATTCTCATTCAGATAAATTCCCATCCATAAAATCATCATCATAGGAGTCTTTAGTTGCAACCATATGTGGATTAACTATACAAAAAGTTTTTGTTGGGATATCTATAGTTGTGGTCAAATGAATTCAGTGCTTCTATCTATGTACATATTCATCACATGATCCACCTTGAATAGTCTTATGTTATGGAAATCCACACTCCTTAGAAAATCCATAATCATCTAGTGTATTTTGTTTAGTTTTGGAGAAATCATTAACTACACTAACCTGAACATATAATTTCATAATAATTTTCCTTTTATTCTCATGATATGTATCATCATTAAGCTTTAGATCTTCAATATCTATCAAATGATGATGCATATAAAATAGATTATCTTGGGTTACAAGAAATCAATAAACAATAGATGATATAAAATAAACCTCAATAGGCTTCAAACAATCAATAATTTCCCTGTTAAATGTGTTCATCATATCTCATCAATAAAGAATTTATAATCCTCAAATAACAATAATATTCAACATAACATTCCCATTATATACCTATTAACCATTACAATATACATACCCATGCAAGTGTTTTCCCATTTTTGTGAAATTGTTAATTCAAATTCAATAACACATTGAATATATACCTCAAAATTTATTCAAATGAAACATAGACCATATAAATTTTCAAATACATATAAAAAATATAAAATAATTTTACAACAATATTAATGAAAAAAATAAAATTATTGTAAAAATTCATGCATCATTTAGAGAATGGATAACAAATGCAATAAAAATATTTGTTACATATGTTATAATTATGAAAAAATGTAAATAATAAAATATACTGAAAATAAAATCAATTTATATAATGTATAAATCAATTCAATTAAAATATTTGATTCAAATATCATAATAATGAAAAATTAAAAATAATAAAATATACAAAAAATAAATTCAATTTTTCACTAAGTAGAGTATTCCGAACGAATTTCGATGGTGGTTAGTGATGTTGTAAAGCATGTCAATCAAAAAAAGGATACTTTAGCACCAGAATAGTAAAATAAAAAATAAAAAACTAGTATAAAATTAAAAAAAATTAAAAAAAAACATACATTTCGTATATATATATATATAATTAATTAAATGATTTAATTAATTCATTTGGTTTCTCATCATTTCAGTTTCAGTTCTTCAATAAATCATATCAATTATTTACGAAAATTAATAACTAATATTCCAATTAAATTTTCAGTTTAATATATGTTTTTCAAAATTTAAAGTTTATTTTCACATATAAAATGTAAATATTTTCCTCTAATATTTTTATTCATTAATTTTTTTTGGAAGAATCATATAATATATCTGAGTAAACATAATATAATATTATTTCTATTTTAAATATTAATATTTAAAATAAATTTCATGTTATATAAAAATTATACATATTTTTATTTTTTATCAAATGTAAAATATTTTTATTCATTATTTTTTTCATTAAAAAATCAATTTCAAAAAATTTAAATTATAATGCAATATTATTTGTGTGCACATGACTATATATATTATAATGATTAACAACTAGAAATAATTTTAAATTAAAAAATTACTTATTCATATTTCAACTCAATTTCTTCTTTAATATAATTGTTTAAAATATTAAAGTTATTATAACATACCAAATTTATATTCATTATCTAATATTTTAATTAAATTAAAAAAAAGTTTTGAAAAAAAAATTCATGTATTTAAATTAAAATATTACTGAAAAATGTATAATATAATTGTTATTATTTAAAATATATTTCATGTTCCATTAACATCATAAAAAATTTAAACAACAAACATTATTATTCACTATATTTTTTATTAAAGTATACTATTTAAATTACAAAAAAAATTAATTTAAAATTCAGAAATATATATTTATATTTATATATATTAAAATTTCTAGTATACTCAAATCACTAATAAACTATTAAAATACAAATTTATATTTTAATTAAATTTTCGGGGAAAAATAATTTTTTGTTTTTTTAAATTTATCAAAAATCCAATTTAAATATGTGCTCTAATAATTTTTATTAAATTAATTTTTGTTTATAAAAAAAATAATATAGCTAAATTGAAAATTTTTTAAATTTTTTTATTTTAGTAGTTTATATTTAAAATAAATTTTTTATTTCTTTATCTTTAAAAAAAATTATTTTTCTTTTAACATCATATTTTTTTATTCAAACAAATATTTTATTAAACTAATTTGATTACAAAAAAATTAACATTAAATGAAATTATAAATATTTTTATATATATATAATACAATTCTTAAAAACAAAAAATTACTTATGAACTAAAACATTACAATTTTATATTTTAATTATAATTAATGTTAAATACAATATTGAAAAAAATTAAATCTATTATCACAAGTCAAATTTAAATAAATGACCTAATATATTTATTAAAATAAATTATTTTTTTGAAAAAACATATCATATATTATAATTCAAAATTTTCTAAATTATTTTTAATTTATTAATTATTATATAAAAAAAATTAGGTTCTATTAACTTCATAATTTTTTTAATTTATTATAGAAAATCAAATTTTATTATTAACTATAAATATTTATTAAAATAGTATATTTTTATTCAATTTTGTAATATATATATATATAATGTAATTAATATTATAAAAATATTTGGGAAAACAAATTTCACAATAAAATTACAACCTAAACAAAAATAAAATTACCATAAAAAAGTTTTTATAATTTTCTAAAAATATGTTAAAATTTTAAAAATAATACCACAATAAGTTACATCATAAAATAATAATTATAAAAAATTTGTTTATAAATTTTAATTATTAAATAATTTTTTTTTAAAAAAACAATAAAATTTTACACAATTTTAATGTAATCATGCTTCTAATTTTTTAATTTCATTCGGTATTTTTCCTCTTATTGTAGATTTGGGCTTATAAAAAATGATTACATTATGTTTCTTATTCCTACGGTTGCGGAATAATTGATGAGTCTAAAAAATGTACTCGGTAAATTGTCCCAGTCATATCGGACAAGAAAAATGTCTAGTTAATGAATCCCAAACATAAGCTCATGAATAAGATGAAATCGAGTAGAGATCTATTGAAAAAAATATTAGTATACTATAGATTGTGAAAAATTCATCATTGGAATTTATCAATGCTAGCTAAATAGTATAGATAAAGGGTAAGTTTATTTGTGCTAAAAATGTGCAGTTAAAAATTCCCCTTTGCCATCATTTTTTAGAACTACTAAAGGGAGGCCTTTGTTCGGGATACTTTAGTACTTATAAAAGGTATATTTAATGAAAAAAATACCTCATTAAATTTTATATATTAATATATAAATATATTTATATTTATATAAATAATATATTTTTTACTAAATATTTTTTATATAAGACTAAGTTTTCATTTACACGTTATATATTATATTTTTTTCAAAATTTTATAATAAAATAAATAACAAATAATATTAATCAATACTTTTATTATTATTAATTAGTGATAATAATTTAATTGCAATTGAATGACATAAAAATTCAATAAAGTAGTGAACAATCTAAGATACATTAAAAAATGACTTGAACATCAAACACACCAAAATTATGATATGGGTGTTTGTTTGGGCTCTAATACATTTCAAATAAAATCCCATAAAGAGATATACACCATATAAACTAGGGATGACCCAATTCACTATTTAGTCATGGTTAAATATGTCTAGGATGGCCTCTGAACATAGTTTTTAATTGGGAAATAATAATATTTTTAATATTCTATGGCATTTGAGATTTATTTAAGACGGTTCTCTTGCCTTATTTTAGTGGACATTGAATTTATTCCCAAAGATTTCATTTATATATATTATACTTTTTTAATTTCATTTTATTTCAAACTATAATTTTGTTTATAATTAAATAAATTCATATTTCCCCATTTATACATATAATAAATCAATTTTATAATTAAATATTTAGACATATTTTTATAAAAATTTATTTCTAAATATTTAAACCCTTATGAAAATAAATATATAATAACAATTTTATTGTAAAAAATTACCAATTTTATTTTCCTAATAAAAATTCATTATTATATATATCGATACACGTAATATTTATATATAAATATGTGTGTGTCTACAAAAACATATATATTTATTTGTATATTATAATATATATAAATATATAAATAAATATAAATATTTTTGTGTGTATATTGAAATTATAAATGTGTATGTGTGTGTAAATATGTGTGTGTGTGTGTCGATATTGTCTATTGCCTAGTGGGTTACGTAGGTTCACTAAGAGGGTGGTAAATAAGTTCACATTAGTTTTAAAGATTTATTTTCTTTTACTTTCTACCCCCTTTTAATTCCAAATCTCTCCACCTATTTGGATGAGAGATCTTCTCAACTAATATGTACAATTATACCAAATGCTAGTCAAATTGTCAATAAAACACAACAAATTTTTTTTTACAAGGTTTCCCCCCATTGTGGGTGACTACATCTTTGATATATTCAGGATCATCTAAGAGACAAAATCAACAGTACTAAAATAATGTGATTAAAAGTATAGAGAATTTCTCACAATTCATGATAGAAAACTCCCATAATACCTAATCATTAGTTATTATTATGAGTTGTCTTCTGATGAGATCCTTAGATTTACATTTCATTGTTGTTTCTTATACTAAATATCTCAAGTTGAGATATCTCCCCAAAATATCATGTTTTTTATACTATAATCCCATCAGTTCTTCACTAGTCATTCTAAACGTCTGGGAACAGGTCTCTAATGGAATCTTCCTACTAATGAAGTGTGCACATTAGCCTTGTTCCACATCTTATCTGAACTCGTTGATCTTATAAAATTTATATACTACCATCCATTCTCTCTTTCAACTATCAATACTTATCAACTTCTAATATCTCATTGATATTACTAGTGCACATAATTTCTAAACACACACCTCTTAAACAATGTAATATTTCTTCTCTGGTCTTCTTTGAACAAATGACTGCTCAATTTTATTTACACAAAAATTCATTGTAGTTTCAACTTCATTATTTTTTCATCATTGAGTAACAAATATATATGACTCACTATTCTTCTCACTTTTCTACTTCAAATTTTAGAAACTACAAAACATTCTTTATAACACATGAACAAGCACTGCCACACATATAATCTCTCATATGTTCCTAATCTATAGACTATTCCTTCTTTTTCTTCATTAGAGGAACTAACTCACAAAACTGTCGCATAAAAGCATGGTTCTATTATATAAAAACTTCATAATACCCTAAGCCATTTACTATTCATATCTCATGCATAGGACCTTTTTTGTAGTGTATCACATGACTCCCTCCCCGTTTGTGAAACAAAACTATTCATTGTACTTCATCCTCCGATAAAGATTTATATATATATATATATATATATATTTCACATTTCATAATGGTGGGATATTACTCAATAGATGGCTCATGGAACCCTTCTCCTTTATATTAATGAATCTTGGAGATCTTCTCTTTGTGCAAAAAAAGATTTCACAGATTATTTATTTATCTATAAAATGATATCTCTTTCTCAAGTCGAAGTAGCACTTTTGGCCTTAGTTGACCGATATTTATAGGTGTGATATATACTAATATACTATTCCTTATACATTGATTTTCATGAAGCTATATGAAATCTATGAATTATTTTTTGTTGATTTTTTTAAATCCCCTATAAAATATATTATGTCAAGCATATTTTAAATCATCTGAATATTACAACATTTCTTAAATACTCTTATACCTAAGAATGTGTATTTTTAATGATCAAATCCCAAATATAACCTTATGAATGTACCTTTATGTATTCACCCATACATGGGTATTATTACTCAGATAGTATCATATTAGTTTAAAAATTGTTTATTCATTCTAATGATGTTGCATGATACATTAATTGTTTTCAAATCGATAGGATAATCAAATGGATCTTGACTATTTTTAAATGATCATCCTGATGTTACAAAATTAAGAAAACCTATTGCATATAGAAAACCCTCAGGTGGAGGATGATTATGATGACTACCTCAATCAGATATCTGAGGTCAATATTGTCAAAATATTGTGTAATATCTAAATATTTTTAATGAAAATGTAGTTTATGCATCTCTCAGGCACCACATTGAATATTTTTTCCTATATATCTCTCTCTCCTATATAAAATAGTTATTTCCTTATGCCCATGCATCCATCACCAAGGTAGGAACTCAAATTCACTCCACATATCATGGTCTTCATGGTTCTTACCTCCCTACATATTCCAACATTTCCACTCCACCAGTTTTATGCATCCCACCATGCTTTCAATGTCACATGCACTCCCTATGGGTGCACTGTGATTTCTATTACTACTATTCTAGATCAGTTATCCTTCTCCCTCTTGTGGTTGAAACCACCCCCCATAATGAGTTATTATCTAGTTCCTTCTCTTTCCTTCTTGGACAATTTTTTTATTCATCTCCCATAATAAGAATTAATAAAACTCACAAACAAGGAAATCGATAAATACTCAACTGGTCAGCAATTTGTCATGAAAAATAAACTTCTTTGGATTATATTCCTAATTTTTTCTTTTAATTAATTTATTAATTCAATTATAATTTCTAATAATATTTACCTTTAAAATATATCATGTTATTTCAAAATGCTATTACAGTAAAAAAATACCATAATGTATCTTGCACATGTCATTTTCATTAAGGCTAGTTAAGAAACCACATTAAATGACGATTCTTAACTTACATCAACTTATATTTATGTTAAAACATACCAACCAACTAATAAAGAATAATTTAATGCTAAAAATTTCATGCTTCAATCATTGTACCCATGAGTTTCCATCATAAAAACACATTGAAAGAAAATACAATATGATTATTACTTCAATCCATTTGGCTACTTCAATCTCCCCCTTAGGACTTCATGTTAATATCCAATTCTATACTAAATTCAATTTTTTATCACCCCCTTATAGATAATAATTGATAAAGGAATAAAAATAAATAAATTTAACTCATCTCATATTGTAGCAACTTTGATTTTCATATTTTCTCATTCAATCTCCTCATTTCATAAGAGAAAACTCATAGGATAAATTTAATTTGATCATATTTGGAAAATGATATCAACAAATTTATTAAATAATTAATTCCCCAATTTATCAACTTGAAGTCTACATAGTCAACCATAGTTTAAAAAAATTAATCAATCTATAAAAATATATTTGAGTAAATTTTAAGAATGTGCTACCAACACTAAACTCTAGTATTCATCTAAAAACTAGATTAAATGCCTTGTTGTACATGAATTTATCACAAATTTTCGACCCACTTTTTTTTTATGAAATATATTTTTCTCTGTTTCAATTTTAGAATTTATGTTCAATATAAAAATAATATAAAATACCTCTTCACTAATAAGCTTGATTTTTGAAAAAAATAATCATTTTAAATCATTAGATATATCCCTTCACATGACCTCAAATATAACTTTGATAAATAGTATGATATTGAAAGTTTGAGTTTGTTCAAATTCACATCCCCTATAGGGAATATCATGACTCGAATCACTGCGGCCCATCTGTCTAGTAATGAGCTACATTTAACTACCCTAATCCCACAATCAATAGGTTTGGGTCTAGTCACCAACTCCGAGTAGGTATAACACTCACATGTGATAGATTATTCTATTGTACATATATTCACACACAAATATCTAAGACCATAATGTTCATAAATATTTAACACAACTATTACCAATGAATCCATAAAACTAAATATGATAATTATAGTATGATTAAAAACTACAGGAATTGATAATGTTCCAAATACAAGCCCACAAAATTTTTAATGAAGTCCAACCTACTAATAGGTGAAGAATTTAGAAAAATGAGACACCTAGAATGAACCAAGGTTTATCTATCCTATATATAATCTCAGTATTCTCATAGTCCACCAAGAACCCCAATTATTGTTCTGTCGCCTACATAAGATGTGAAACATTAAGCAAAATATCATGGATGGATGAGTATAACAATTCCTAGAATAACATCCTGAAATAACTAAACATAGAGTATGAATAGTAGTCAGGTCATCACATGATATGTTAATAATAAAAGGTGAAAATAATAAAACATCTATGTATATTTTTATTTGAAACTAAGTCTCAAGGTAAGGTCACAATTTCATTTCCTGCCTAGAATTCTACTTTAGAGTCTATAACCACACTCATCCTGTAGAACTCACTCCATGATCCTAATATTATTGATGGTGTCCATAAAAGACACCTTGCTCAGTAGGTCTCCCCATATGTATGTACATGCAGAAATTCATAAGATATTGATTCATATATGGGGATCACATCCAGGTAAATGGGGTATACCAATAACACAATATAGATTTTCCTACTATGTAGGGGATCTACTCCCATGTACAGTTGGTCATGATGATATTAAGAACCCTTCCTAGGAAAAAGGATGATAAAGGATCCCACCCTAGCCTTATGGATGGATTTTATAAACTCTAACCAAATCTATTACCTTAAAGACGTCCAAAATATTATGTTCAAGATATAATTCCATATTATAATCTCATAAGGATGGATCAAGGGAATGAAACCTCATGGAAACTAGTCAATGCTGAAGGAAACAAGGTCTCTATGTTATATTAGAAGAATTTAATGACATGTAAGAAGGTTATATGATGTCTACCACTAATCTCAAACCTACCCGTATCGATTCTAGTGTACCTTTTTCTATACCAACATACATATTATCATGACATTGTACCAGTCAATGCAATATTCTTAGCTGTATTTGAGTATTCATCGTTGAACATGTACTCTACTCATGTCTATGTGTATGGTCATTTTCATTCCAATTTATCCCCTGATTTACTGATTGAGACTCTATACATGGGTCATATGACAGATATTAGGGACCACATTTGGTGTGTGATCCATATCACTTTTTTTGAAACCCTTGTGCCGTAGAAAGGGCCCCACACAACTTTTTTTCTTCCATTAAATTCCATTTAGCTCAAAAATTTCAAGAACCCATGTTTCTTCATGAAAATTCCTCCTCCAACAAATTTACCAATGATTTACACCACTAAACACACCAATGATCACTCATGTCATCTGGACATGTTTCACCATCGTTGAAGATCAGATTCTGGTCATCAAACTCACTTGAAAAAGAATACCTCCTCAAGTGGTTTATTTTCCAGGCATCAAAACTAGGACTCAAAACCCCAAAATCTGAACCAAAACCACTATTGTCACTATGCATAACATTCAGGTTTTCAATCTCTATCCCTAAACTACTATGATGATTTATTATTACATGAATCAATCACGCAATGATCATCCATTAGGAATTTTTTGAAATGTCATCCAAATGGGGAGCTAGAAATGAATGCATGAAAACAGGCAGAGAAAGGAGAAACCCAAAAATGGGGAATAAACCTTAGTCATGTTTGGGTTGGACTTGATCTATTTCCAATAGAATAACAGATTAATAATCCATTAAATAAGAAATTAATATCCATAATTGTATACAATTAATTCGTGATCATATTTTTTAGAGAATTTGTTCATGTTAGATATGGTAAAATCAAATGTGAAAGATCCAATTAAAAAACATACAACTTTCTGTTTGGATCAGTCACACATGAAGAACAATCATGTGTTTTAGTTTTTGGTCAGATCCATGAACTCCGATGTCAATTCTGATTCTTGAAATAATGATTTGATTCTCTCATCACTTTTTTTCACTAAAACCTCACTAAGATCTCCTATATAGGTATCTATGGTAGTTTGATTATCCTTGGGATTAACACACAAAATAGTATCTTTTGTAGAGTCCAATAGCATTGTGTTGAAATAAGTAAATAAATTTATTTATTTTATTATTTGTGCTTGTGACGAATTTTTAGAAAATGTCTGATACCAAAAATATTTATGTCACACGTAGGGTAAAGCCAATGATCAAGACTCAATGGTGGTATTATATTTAATATATAAGACTTTTTTAATACTTATTCTAATTTTTTAGGAAAATATTTCACTCGATATATTAATATATTTAATATTTTACAAATATAAATTTCTAGCTCATTGGGCCTTATAATCACATGTCGTCTCAGCACTTGCCTCGAAAAATATTACTGGATATATTTCATAACACGAAATAGAAAAAAATGTGACTTTACAAGGATGAACATAATCCATATTATTCATCAGCCTATTTTTCATCAAAAATGAATTCTAGGAAAAATATAAAAAAAAATTATGTTTTTTTGTGGAGACAACTTTTTAGTAATTAAAATAAATCAGTCCATGATAGATGTCATCCTGGAAGTTGTATAACTTTTTTAAAACATTATTTTATCTAGTTTTCCCCCTAAATACATGTCTCCACTTAAATTTCCTACATAGAAATCAAAGAAAAAATATATGTTGGAGTAAGTTTGTTCATCAAAGGTTTTTAGTTATATAAATAGTGTTGAGATTTATCTCCCATCCTCGAAACTTCTTATAATTCAACTCTAGAAATTGGAAAACTCATCATGAGTTCTACTTCTTTAAATTTATAAATCATATTATTCTTAGTTAGTATTAACTTTTTGATATCTTCTTCTTTAATTTAAGATGGAATAGGTTTCCTCACATAAGCAAACTATTCATTTTCATTATTCTATACCTGATTCGACTTCCTATCCAATTCCAAATGCTCTATCTATATGACTAAAAATTATTTTGATACATTCTTAGTCATATTCTTACCTATAGACCCATTCTTCATACTATTTTTTTATCTCAAAAAGTCGTTTTTGATCAAATTTTTTCTTCACTATTTTTTAAGTAGAAAACAATGTCATTAATTTGTTATTAATATTCCAAAAAAATTCATTAATTTCTATACATATCTACAGGATTCCTAAGGATATACTTTTCGGAAATCACTCATCAAATCTTAATTTTTCGCCTTCAATGTCGTGCACCAAATTTTTCCTTTTATTTGTTTCATTGATTTATTTATTTTTTTCATTAGCATGATTCCATTAATATTGGTTTTTGTGGACTATTTTCAATGGTCCATGATATAGACTTTTCTCCCATAGTAGAGTAAATTTTTATTTGGCTTGACATACACTTTTAATTATTCTTGTGTGTGGCCTTTTTCACAGTCTTCTTAACTACATTATTATGTTTATATCCCAAGGAATATTATTTAACTTTTTTTCTTTGACTATGAGTTTATTTTGGTCTTTTATTCTTATAAAAAAAAGCACAATGCATGGGTTGTATATGACAAAACAAATAATTATTGTGACCACATCTATTAAACTAATCATAGAAGCCTTGAAGACATCTAATTTTATTTTTGACAGATATACCCTTCTTCATTTTTTTATTTTTCTTCATTTTATTAGGCTATATCCTCACATCTGATCTTTTATACCTAAATACTGACCTTCTGTAATTTCCATATAACAAAATATTATTCCAATAATAAATTAAATGATGCTCAAATAACCATCAACATCATTAATTTCCAATTAATCTTGATTTATTTATCTACTATGCAAATTAGATGGATTTTACATCTTACTAGTTTTAGATAATATGATTATTCATTTGATAATTACATGTGCAAAAATAAATCCTACCCTTTTTTCTATCAACGTTTGTTGAGATAGATGATTATTAATCATTCTCAATCACCCATGTTTGACCAAAATTTATTTTGGAACCTATATTAACAGATAAAATAGTATTACAACAAACAAAAACATATATGATAATGGTTACCTATTTCAATGAGTATACAAAATGATTTATCTTTAGATAATATCATGCTATTATTATAAATAGAGTGGGTCATCTCATAAGTAATACTCTTTTAATATTTACTATTAGAGGACTATATATTCTTAGTGGCATGGGATATCTTGGATTGTGTAATCTAATTAATTTTCAATTTCATTTATAATTCAAGGAACTTAATGATCATATTAATCCTTTCATCTTGAACTTATTTCAATTATTCTTCCCTTTAAATTTTCATTTTGTTTAATCTAATATTTATCCAATTGATTATAATATAGTACATAATTACCCAAATATTTAATCCTCTTTTTCATATCCTTTATATGATGTTCCTTAACATTTATAGAGGTTTCTTATTATTTCACCAAATCATAGATCAATTCTATAATGAAATTATCACTCAAATATTTCTCAAAAAACTCGTTGTAATTCATATTTAACAAGAGTGAATATTTCATTATCAATAATTTACAAATGAAAATCTTAAAAACTCATGATAGCATTATGGTATTCTTAATGTGTACAAATCATCTCAATAAGAAAAACTTCACCAACTATTTTATCGCACACATTTATTTAAAAATATTCTTCATCTTGGGAGAGATGTTAATTGCAAAGTAATTTTTTTATTCATTGGATTCAACAAGCAATGTGAGATGTTATCATATTTGAAACTCTTCAACCAAATGTTTCTATATATCCTCATCTTACACTACAAAATATGGTTTTTTAAAATATAGTTCCTTGAAAGAATTAAATATATAGGTGAAAACATTTATTGGCATATTCATTAGATAATATTTGAATTATGAATAAAAATAAATGACTGATTCAATAATCTTTTATTCATACATGATTCAATATGAATCCTCAAAAGGGCTATTATTAGTTTATTTAATAGAAAACACTAATATGATACCACTATGAATATATTCAGTTAGCGGTGTAAAATATTTCTTCATCAAACTTTTTCTCATCTTTGTTTCCTCTTTCTATTATTTGTTCATTAGAGTTTTAAAAAACTTTATTTTCTCACAAAAAGAGATTGAACTAAATTTCACATATGAGGAAACCTAATACTTGTTCAAATAAATATAAAAATTCTTATATGTCTGATAAAAAACAAGTAAAATAAGGTATAAGAAATTTGATGTGGAACCATCTCCTCTAATAACAATTGTAATTCCTAGCTGATCATAGAGTTACATTGAGAGGGGTGAATTAGTGTGCACATGTTTTACTGATTTATTTTCCTTAACAATTAACCTTATTTTCATTTAAAACCACTATAACATCTACGGTGATTTCTATTCCTTACTAATAACCACAATATATCCAAATATAGTGAAGAATATAAATAATGCACAACACTTAATATTTTTACCAGGTTCTCCCACTATGTGGGTGACGACGTTCTTGTGGTGTGCAGAATCATCTGAGACACAGATTCTCCACTAGAAAAGTAAATTTATTACAATTATAAAAATTTCTAAAAATTTCTAATATAAAAACTCCTATAATACCTATCCACATGGGGTTATATTTCACCATATTTTGATGCAATATTTACACTAGAATACCACAAACATTTAAACATCTGAAATCTCAATAATATTTCAATTAAACTAATAATATGGGCTCTCACTTCTTAAACAATATGATATAACTCATTGATCAACCCTAAACAATTAATATAAAAAGTAGGTTCATAGAAAACTGCACTATAGTTTCATGTTCTTTATGTCTTATTAGTCAATTAAAAAAATAAAATGACTCTATGTTCATCTCACTTTTATACATCAGCTTTTCAAAACTCTCACACTAAATATTTAACTCATGCACAAGAAGTTCATATATAATCTTCAATGTCTTCATAAGACATGGCATGTCACGTCTTTTTTTCACAAAAGGAACCACCTAAAAAATAATCCCATATAAAAATTGTCTTATTATATAATAGTTTCACAAGACCCTATGCCATATTCTATTTAGTTAACTGGAACAAGGCATTTGTTCTAATATGTCATGTAGCTCCCTCTTCTTCATGATACATGAATTTTAGTAGTATTGATTCTTAATGTATGGTTTTATACATAGAAACTCTTCCTTTTCATAACATAGTGGGAGTATATTACTCAATAACAGGGTCAAGAAACTATTATCCTTCCCAAAAATAAAAAATATAGATCTCCTCTTCATGAATCAAATGTTTCATAGATTCAATGTTTCTATATAAAACAATATCTCTCTCTTAGGTTGTATCATCACACCCAGCCTTGGTTCCCCAATATTTAAATGTAGGTCTCAACTACTATGAACCACATTAGCTTCTGAGTTTCATTGTTCTTAAAAAATAAAATAATTATGTTTTCCCAAGGATATTTTTAAAACCCACATAAAATATATCCTCTTAATCATATTTTAATTGACCTGAATATTTATTGTGTTTCTCAAGCACTGTTATGGTTAAAAACATGGCATCTCCATGATGAACTTTTCATTATATCATTATGAAATTACCTTTACGTGGTTACCCTTATGTGTGTAGCATTATGTAGATAGTATCAACTCAATTTAGACATCATTTATTCATGAAAACAAAGCTTCATGATTGTTTTATCTTGTTATAATATTTAGGATGATCAAATGGAACATTATTTCTTCAACTTGATCATCTTAAATTCATGACATGAAGGAAACCTGATAAATGTTGAAAAATATTAGTCTTAGGTAAAATATGATAAGTAACTCAATCGAATGACCTATATCTATAGGACTAGATGGATATATTATTTCTATATCCTTTTAATTTAAATAAATTGTATGCATATTCCATGTCCCATATCTTATATTTTTTAATTCCCTCTCTCCTTTATAATACATGTTGTGACTTCCACCGTTAGAGATGGAACCAAGGTTTGCACTCAATAAGAAATCACACACCTCAAACTTCATGGGTTGTGCCTCCCTATGTATGCCTACCTATCAACTTCATATGCTCTATGAATCCAATAATACTTGTAATTTCATAGGTTCTCTTTGTGGGCATTATATGAGACCTCCTACCACCATGAAATCTTAGTGAACTGCTTCTCCCATGTTGTTGAGGATTCCTACTACAATACAAGATTTATCTTTTCTTTATCATTATTGGCAGTCAAATTTCTTTTTAAAATCCTCTATGGAGTGTCAATAAAATTCATCAATCGATCAAAGAAAAAAAATTAATATCTCAAAAATTTCTAATGAAAAATTAACTTATACATGGTATTCATAATTATCCTATTTATTTTCTTTTGGAACTTAATTATAAATTACAAATCTCTTCAACTTCAATCTTTTTCACTTTTATAAAATGGTAAAAAAATGTGCAATATCACAATGTCTCTTTCACATTTCTTTGGTATTAAGATTGGTTCAACAATCTGCACATCAAATGTTATTTCATTATTTACAACAACTCCTCTTCAAGTCAAAACAACCCTTATATATAAAGATTAATTTTCAAGAATAATTCGATTTTAGAAACATCATGTTTCATTTACTATCACATTTACATTCCATCAAACAAATACATTAAAAAAACAATAATATTACAACTTTAATCTATTTGGTTTCTTTATATTTTTTTAATACATAGTATATAAATGTATTTCTATATATTTATCATTTTCATTAAATATATTATATAAACATATTTAGGATAAATATTTATAAATACATTATAAAAAAATTATATCTATTTATATAATTCTTTTGTAAATATATATGTAATGTATAAAATTTATATCTATGTATAAAAAATATACACAAGTTTTAAAATTTTATTTAAAAATAAATATATGAATCATATGGAAATAATTATTAAACATTTTATTTAAAATAAGATCTAACTATTTTTATGTTATGAAAACATATGAATATATATATACTTATAAAAATGTATATATAATATTTATATATACATATGTGTGTGTATTAATAAATGGATATATATTTATATTTATATTCTAATATATATAAATGAATTCTAATTTATAATATAGTTTTATAAATATAAGTATATATATCACACACTCTCACAAAAACTTATATTTTATAAATGTGTTTAAAATAGTTATATAAATATATATAAATATATAAATAAAAAATATGTATGTAAATATATTTTATTAAATTAAAATATCATAAAACATTGAACAAGACAAGCCTTAGATAGTGGTAAAGGGATTCAAATTGCACAAGAGATGTTGCCAGATCTTGACCAAGAAGGTGTGTTGGTGAACAGGTAGTTGGGTAGTGGAAATGAACTAACAATGGGGTGTTGGGACCACTGATAGTACATATTGTGTGGGAGTGGGAAAAGGGGTTCAAGTTATAACATAGGGGGTGGTATGAGTTGTTCAAATTTTTTTCCAAATTTTATTAGTTCTAAAAAATAACTAATAAATGACACCTTTATCAACAAAAAATTATCTGATAAACTGGGTCTTCCTCAATTATTTTTTTTGAGTTCAAATAAAGGGATCCTCATGAGTTATTTTCTTATCAAAAATAATGTTCCCTAATTTTAAGGGTACATTGAAAGGAAGTTATCTTTTCCTATGAAGGATCCCATTAATACCTTATTTTAAAGAAAGATCTATATTCGTATTATTGGAGACTAGTATTGTGGTGTATGAATATCAAAGTATAAAATAAATAGTTAAGTGGGATGTTATGGGAGGAAATCCCTGGCGATGCAAAAAAAATCCAATGTTGAAGGCAGTATCACCCAACCCACCCACAAAAAAGGTGAAAATAGGACAGATCCTCTGATGAAAAATTAATAAGAAATAGCATACAACATATTAGAGTAAGAAAAAAATAAGACTAATGGTATTATATGGCCATATGATAGTGATATGAATACATGAAAGATAAATAAAATAGTAATTATGTTGTTCATACAACTTAGATCATACTCCATTAAAAGAACACCACTTGACATCATTTAATTAATAAAATACCACATGAAAACATACAAATTGGGATATAAAAAAGGGAAAATAAAAAAAAGAAATGTAATAAAACTATAGTAACTAATAAATTTTCATTACAAAATAATAATGAAGTAGAAACAAAAAACAAGTATAATAAAAATTGACAAGAAGGAAAAAGATAGGTCATCATGAACTTTCCAGTGATCAACCTAACTCATTGAATCTTCCACAATTCAAATAAACTGCTTTTCTCCAAATGATAACTTCCATAATAAAAGTCCCTCCACCAAAAACAATCCACAAAGTCAATTGTGAGCATCATCATAAATAGGGCCTCGAATAAGCCCTCTTCACTTGGGATCATCTCTTTACCTTCTATAAATCTTTCTCACTTTCAACACTATAAGATTTTAATCAATCTATAATTTTATAATTAGGGTCCTTGGGTACATAAATTATGCAAAAAAATCCCTCCAAACAACAATGATGAAACTATTTATAGACCAATACACATGTTCAGATGATAACATTATAAAAAATTCGTTGTAAAAAAACTCCAATAGGTAGTGATATATAAGGTTCTCTTGAAAAAAATGTAATATTACAATAGATAGATGTGTAATGAAACCATTAACTACCATGTAAGGGTCTTTCTAATCTATATAAGGGTAGGAAAAACTAAAAACCCGCTATATAAGGGTCGTATTCCAAAATCCTTATCTAAGTACGAGTCAATATTCCATTTCATAAATTTACCATAGATACCATGTTAGGGTAACACTTCCACTACACACTTCCCATAACAGTTAGCCTATAGAAACATAAGGGTATCATAACCGTTTTTTAAGGGTATGACCATTCCCATTAAAGGATAATAACAAACCCTTGTTAATGTAGTGTGCATATTACCGTATCTATGTAAGGGAAACATAAAATTAAGGTAATGGTAGTGTCTAACCAATATTAGGATAATCCATAAAAGATAATGTGCATGTTTGGTAACCAAATCTCTCTTGGAAAGGTGAAGTATAAAGGAATAGAATGGATCCAGAAAAATAAATTAAAAATAAAACATTTAAAATTGAAATAAAAAATACATTTTATTTTATAACATTATCAAGTAAAATTTAACAATTATCCACCTTAATAAAAAATTTAAAAACAATGGAATAGTGTTTTTTCAGGCATATATTATCCAAACCTACCAATTTGTTTAGATAGTCTTCACAAATATTGTTGGTTAGAGTGAGCAACTCAAGAGAAGGGTGAGTTCAATTCCCAAACAAATTATTTTAAAAACACTAACTAAATCCCTTAAATTTAGTAAAAACTCCCATATAATAAATTCATTACAATTACATAAGTTTTATCTTTCAAATAATTTCTCAAAGTGAGATTACATATTTATTAAAAAAATATTTGAAATCACATTAACTTTTAAAAATATATTACTTAATCAAACACATTATATAAAAATAGGTTAGCATTAACTAGAAATGTAAAATTTTTGTTTATAGAATAAAATAAAGGGTTCAGTCAAAAGACAAGACTTATTACACACCATTTGGAATCACCAACTACTAAGCATATTATTATAACAATAATCAAATCAACAACCAAGATTGTATTTTACAAACAATATCACATCATCTGTAGAAGCTCAAAATCACTTCCACAGTTATACCAGGGAAGAAAAAGAATACTAGTTCTGAAGGACATCTTCCACAGTATTAATTGTTATATAAATAAATAAGGTTGATAGAGAGTGTTGATCACACTCTAGTTTAATCATATGAGAAAGTGTGTACAAATAAAAAAATGTCACACTCATATAGAAAATAAAGAATATATAGGGAGAGATAAATTACTGAGATAAAAAATGATTATGATTTTTAATCGATGACGCTTCAGTTGTTTAGAGGTCCTTTAATATGTCTTAAAAATGAGTTTAAACATGTTTCTAAAAAAGTGCAGGAAAATAGAGTATCTTAGTGTTTTGGAAAAATATTTTATTTTTTATCTGTTGATGGTCAGAAAATCTACCACATTGGAATCTTGATTTAGTGTATGAAAGGATCTTGATCTTTTGTATATTCTATAATTCCACACCATCAGATGCATCAGCTCGTCTATCAGCTATCAACCACTTACATAGGGGAGTTTTCTAGAATAAATAACTCTCGAAGTACAATTATTTATTGATTAATAATAAAAAATATGTAATGGATCCTAATTATGAGCACTAAATCGTGAAACTCTGAATTTTTATTCAACGCATCAGGAGATTTTTTATGAATAATGAATAATAAATTCACATGATACTATCTAAATGTAATTAGTTAAACTAGACTTCTGAGAAATAAAATTCAAATGAGAGATATAATAGAAATGGTAGAATACTGGAAGTATATTATCTATGATGTTTGCATAGATCAATGGAAGAATAGACTAATTGTAACATGTTATATCTAATGATATTTGGATGGATGATCATCTAAACTTGTGGTGGATCTGATCATTAGAAGATGCTCTAGTGGTATATTCTAATGGTAAATCATCTCTGGAAGTAGATTCTACAGTGGTAGAGTCTAATATTTAATCATCTCTAGTGATAGACATTGACCTATGATAAATTATGATCAATGGTATATGAATTTTGAACTAATGGTGGATATATTGAACTAATATTGAATATATTGAACTAATAATGGATGTCCTCAATGGTAGATCCATCAATGGTAGAGTCTATACATAGTTAATTTTCTTCACAAAATTATGTACTAACATAAAACATTAATATTAATTAAAACATAATAAATATGACTTGTGAGAACTAAATTAAAAAGGTTCAAACAATCTCCCGTTTTTTTATTATCAAAAAATTTGGGTACTTTATAACCATTTTTTTAAAAAAATATTTAGATGAATTTGAAAAGTAATGGTATGGTTAACACTTCAAATTGATAAAGTGATATACTATGTTCAAATTTTGTAACATAATTACATTAATAAATTCTATCAAAAAATTTATGCCCTTTTTTGGATTTTAAAAGATATAATAAAATTTTAGAAAAGATAAAAAAATTAAGTACAAGAAAAATGAAAAAGTGGAAGAAAATATATTTATCAACAGACAAAATTTCATTTTAATACATTTAAAAACTAAATACTAGGTAAAATATAATTCCTCTCAATGAATAATCTTATGAAAAGTAACCCTCAACTCATAGGGATAAAGGATCAGTAGGGTCTTGTCCTTTTCTAGATTTAGGATTAATGAAGGTAGATGTTGAGGGTTCATATGTAGATATAGGAAGATTCCTAATTACAACCTATTGGTGATGTCAAATAGTTTTAGTTGGTGACATGATAAAGGGATGAATCTAATGAGACATGGGTGAAGATGAAGGTACAATGGTGAAGGAAAATATAGGAATGGATTCTATTTCCACCACTAATGTCCCAGATACATGTAAAAAAGGATTCATCAGAATAAAAAATCAATAAGGATGTTACTACCTCTATCCATGGTTATAAGGACACATCCTTAAAAATTGCATAATATTGAATTAAGTTAATAATTCACATTGAGTATCTTTTCAGGTTTAGAGCTTTATAAAATTAGGTCATAACATATACATTCCAATTTGAATATTACATGAAGACAATTTTACACGGTATCCATTTTTTCATAAAATAAAACCTCTTAAAAGAAAAGAAACATGTTTAGTTCCCTGTTTTAACCATCCTGACAATTCCTTGATCCCATCCTTGACACTATTCCACTTTAAGTCACGTGAAAAACATTTCAAAAACTTGGGATGAGCATAAAAAGCTCAGTAAGAGATACACAATGAAGGGAAACTATTATTTTTTTCAAAAGTACAAATAAACCATGAATACTTTATCATAACTTTTAATTTTCATCTTTATGAATTAGTAAATACTGTTTACTGAAAAAAAGCACATTTATTACCCTTTTGTAACCAAAATATTACCATAAAACCCATAGAAAGCTCACATAACATATATAGGTAACTTCAGACATAAACATACTTGAATGGAATAATAATACATTCGACTCCCACACATATCACTAAATGTAATAGCAAAACGTTTGACTTCCATACCCATTGCATTGGAGCTTATAATGTATGATCCTCCCTTGTTTTATCACGGCACCACCCGTCATTTGGTTTGTCATGTAACCACTTGTAAAATATCCAAGTACCATTACAAAATCATAACACATAGAATATTTTAAATATAAAAATTTCACTAATAAAATTTCAATTGCAATCACAAGAAATCATTTCAAGATATTGAAATAATCAATCAATTTCAAAAACTATTTTCAGTACCAAAACAGCCAATATGTAATTAGGGGTTTATTTTTCATTTAAAAAACATTAAGTCTTATAGAATAAGAAAAATAATGCTTACAGTGGAAGAGAGGTCATTGTCACCACATATGTTAAAAAAATATTCCTTTTGTTGTTTATTAAAATGCTTCATAGAAAAATATTTCTTTTTAATGAAAATAAATGTCAAATGGTTTTATTATACACCATATAAAATGAGTTGTATGGAACTTGCCATCGAGAAAAGCTTGTGCATGGAGGGAAAGCCTATCCGAACAACTATGAGAAGGTGGAGAACTGATTTCAGGATGAAAATTCTTGGGAGGAGTAGTTCTAAGTAGTTAGTTTGGGTTGTATGTATTGTTTGAAGCCTATGGGAAATAAATTCTTCAAAGCCCTACGGGACATGTAATACTTAGGCCTATGTGCCTTTTAAGGGTCACACATCACCTCTTGAAAGGTGGATTATCAAAAATCAATAAAAAATGAAGGCCTTAGGTCCATTTTAGGAGTTGTATATTATAAAACATGCATCAATGAAAGGAGATTGAGAGTAAGTCCCTTACCTCATGTCTGGCTTGATCTGTTAGTTCTTTAATATCCCAAATCAAAAACTTAAGTTAATTTCTACTGGATTAAGAATATTTTTCAAGTTTATTATTCATTTTATTCCACTTATTACCTTTCTATAACAATTTGTTATTTATTTGAGTTCATAACAAACATTTTGTAGATGTTCATAACTTGACACAAAAATGAACTTTTTATAAATACAAATTGTCCATGTGGTCAAAATTATATTATCCCCATAAAGATATTCCTGATTTATATATCATATATATCAAGTATATCCAATGTATAAGTATTTATAATATTCCATATCATTTGGAGTTAAGAAATGAAACACACCATTCATGGAAACGGTAAGTCGTACGTACACATTAACACTACATTCATTTTTATTTAATATTTAAAGGAATGAAAACTTAATAATACATAGGTATATTATAATTATTGTATAATATCTATGTAATATATTTTACATAAGTTCATTAATTTTATCCATTATACATTCCATGTAAGGTATGAATGAGTCATATCACTTTGTGGGGCCTGTCGTCCACACTTCCTCAAATGAAATTATCGTATATATAAAACATGAAAATCATAAAGGTGTGTTATAAAAGATAATTACTGAATAATAGAGATAAAATAAACATAATAAATATCAAATATAATTATTGTTCCATCATAATATCCACCTTGAGAGGTAGTAGGGTAAAATTGAGCAATCCTCGTTTCGTGAGGCAGCAGTTCGCCGTACACATAAATCGTATGTTCTAAATCCATTATATGGAGGTATGTGTAAGTGTAGTTTGAATCCATATCATAAAAAAACTAGTATATTTTGGATACTAGTGTTTTTTTCTAAAAAATAATATGAATATCATAGGGAGTGAAGAAGTAAAATAAAATAATCGAACTTGAAGGAATACGTTACCCTTAAATCGGGTAACTCCCTTTCATTTGAACCAAAAGGTTTTCATAAATTACATTTGGAATATGGATAGGATTCTAGGAGTAATAGAGGGATTTTTGGAGATTATATGGGTAGATTTTGAATGAGACAATGGGCTTTAGAGGTGTGAGTAATGGGTTAGAGGTGGTGTCCATTTATAAGAGGGGGAGGGGCTCTTTAAGAAAGTTTGAAAGTATTATTTTATTATAAAATGATGTTCGGTTTCAGAAGGACAACTCATTAAATTATATTATAATAAGAATATAAGTAGAAATAAAATCATCCAATAATAATTAGACCTGTTTTGGAGATTTTTTTAATCCTTATCGTTTTTAAATAACCCTTTGTTAACTTATTTAACTTTCACCATATCTTCTTGTTAATCATATTTTATGGTTAAAATATTTATTATAAAATTCTATGTGACCCAGAATAGATCATTAATTAATTTTTTATTATAATATATGTCGTTTGGATAAATATTATATTTTTACGACTATTTATCATTTAATAAAATATTAATTGATTTAAAAATTCATTTATATCAATTTTATACCATTAATATCACGAATTTTTAAAAAAACCAACACAATGTGATTATTTCAAAAAAAAATTAATTAATTCAAATATAAAAAGTCATCCTCGTCTCTAAAATTCATGGATGGCATAAAAAAGTTTCAAAACAAATTTATTTCTATATTTATAATATCATTTATTTAAAACATTCATTGATGAGGTAATTATAACATCCTCATTGTGCCATAAATAAATTTAATTATTTGATGCCTAAAAATTATAAATAAAATACCATGATATAAGAAATCAATTTAAATTTATAATGACTATTTATATTCAAAGATATCAATTATATAAACCCTCATTAACATTGTTTTAGAAAAACAATACATGTTTAGGATATTTTTATTTTTAAATTAAATAAAAAGTTATTAAAGTCATTATGTTACTCAAATGGTATTAAAAGGAAAAATGTTTTGCACAGGGATTTTATTGGTCGGCCATGACTCATCCAACAAGTTTATGAGAACTGTTAAAGTAATTTTATATTATTATAATATTATTTTTACATTGAATTACCCTATTTAACTTTAATCATGGTAAATAAAAATGAAAATTTACTGTTCATTAAAAGTTATTTTTATCCTATTGAACCATATTTTACTTACTGATGACAACCATGTATGTCAATTTTTTTAAATTCAGTTCATAGAATCTGTAAAATTTCATTTAAACTAAAATTTGGGTTTTTTAACAACTAGGTAGTGTTTTTCACAATTCAGCAGAAATTATTATGTTTTTAGAAAATTTCCAAACATTCACCCAAAGATAATTTTGATATTAAGAATTTAAAAATTATTTATATTTTACCAAATTCATAAAATATATGTTTCATTAATTAATTTAAAATTAACTTTCATTGTCAAACCCAAATATCATGTTTTTTTAAAAATAATAATTATAAAAAGATTGACATGTGTTTAAGTCCAATTTCAAAGTGAATTTACATCCAATTACCATAATTGCATTAAATGGTAAAAATATATCCAATTACACTTTAAAACCATTTAAAAATATAATCTAACAATATAAATAAATCGGACGAAAAGACAGTTTTGACATAAAATGCAGTATTTTTCACTATTCATTAAAAACTGAACTTTATGAGAAAAATACCAAAAAATTACCCAAAGTAAATTTTGATATCTCACTTATAAATAAGAATTTTATTTTGTAAACTGAAACATATAAAATTAAAAAGAGTAGATTTAAAAGGTGTTCACCATTAAAAGGCAATAAATCTCCCTTTTTAAAAATATTACAGTATTTATGCTTAAAATCAGATTCATTCTCATTTTAAGACTCTAAAAATTTATTGGATAAATGTAAAGACATTTAAGAAACATTTATAGTCATATTGTAGTTATCTCTATTCATTCCTGACAATACAACGTCTAGGAATTAAGTACCATTTAAATTAATAATATTATAATATTATTTTTTCCAGTATGATTCACCATTTTGTGTAACATAAGACTTCGGAGAAACCCATTGTTGTGTTTTGGGGTATGCCATTGAACAAAGAATCCAATTTAAGGTAAGATTAATGAATAATTCACATATATTAATAAATATGAAAATGTCATATTCTTTATTTACTAGGGATGTTACGTCCTTCCCCCTTTTAGGAATTGCATCCTTGGAATTTAAAAATATGGCTTGGAAACATCATTAAAAGTCCCACATCAGAAAAAGATTCAATAAAACTACAATTTTAAAATAATTAAAGAGAAGAACAAATGTCACCTGAGATATTTCAAACTAAGATTCCATGTACTAAAACATGGATATGGAATAGAAACTAAGTGTCAAGTTCTGAGGGAGAGTGATAGAAAATAAGATCAGGAGAGAGTTAGCACCTAAAAAACCATAAACTTGTGATAGGTTAAATAGTCATTGTTTTCCTAATAGGAAACGTAAATAGACATCATTTTTTAGTTTCCCTATCATAATGTTTGAGAAATTTACTTATGAGATTGAATAATAACATAATTAAATATACTTACATTTGAAGTAACGTTTCATCCTTTAATAAATTTCTACCATAAACTCATCTTTTCTCCAAACAATCAGTATTCATGATGACATGATCACACTTGAAGTTCTAAAATCAACTTCTAGAGAATCACCTATTCAAAAAAAGATGAAATATATATTTCCCGGATCATTAGACATCAAACAAAACCAAATTGGTTAGAACAAGATCAAATAATCCCCAAAATGATAATGGTTTATCAAAATAAATACTACTCTTAACCTTAAAAATTAAACAAACAACACCTAAAGTTCAACAAAGACCATTAAATACACAATTTTCCTTAAAATTCTTTACTATAATCCAAAATATGTTTGAAACCCAAAATTCAGAAGGATTAAAACACATAGTCTTCCACAGTAAATCTTAATACCAAATCTCATAGACTAATTTTAAAGTCTTAAACTGATGTGTAATTAACCAAATAAAATATTCTCTATGATAGTTTAATCATTTCCATAAATAACCCAAATCTCTGTATGTCCACAATAAAAATATATATTCTTCCAAAATAAAGATTCAATCATTACTTCACAATTTAAATCCCATAGTATTCTATTTTACTTAGGCATATAGTGTTCCCCAAAAGAGAGAACGTCTTCCAAAATAACCTTTATCACCTAATCACCAAATCATGTTTTATATTAAGTACATCCATTTGATAATCATCAGTCCCATAAATCAACTTATTCTTGATCCATAAAATCATTTAACTAAAAATAGTAATTCATACTAACTAGGGACTTCAGGTAGGCTAGTAGTAGGTGATACGCCCTTGTCGCCTTTCGGTTATGGCTTTAATTCCTATGGCCTTGTCAGATGTGACGGGTTATCACCCATCTTATGGGTTTTATATCTATAAAACTCAAAAATAATCCTAACATGATTCAACCTCAAATTTTTTCTTGTACCAATCATTTTCATCCAAACACATTAAGACATCAACATATTAATTCATGAAGTCTAAAATATACTGTCCATTTTTTTATTTCACATCTATATGATAAAATAATCCTCTTCCCAAAGAAATAACATCATTCCTTGAGCATGGTGTCCACCTGGTTTCATATATATCATGTTCACATAGATATATGTTCAATGCATTGCAACAATGATTTAGAGATCCCTAAAAATCATCTACTTCCTTTATCCAAATACACCTTGTACAACTTGGGTCATATGGGTGTTCACAGAAAAATTGTTACAGAAAAAAATAATGTATGGCATATAATTTCAAAACATCTGATAAAAAATTATTTTTATAAAATATTTAGAAATAGTTTGAGTTTAAAATTTCAATCAGTGGTCCTTTTAAAATACCATAAGTGTGTGTTGAAAGACAATAATTTAAATGAAAATATAAATTGGTATCACAAGGGTCTCCTTCTTAATAACCATTTTCATAATAATAATATGCTTCAAAATCTAGTTATATGGTAGAATATTTAAAAATTCCTTGACAATATTTACCTTTCTTGAAAATATGAGAATATTGAAAAAATAATATTTGCTTTAATACAACCCATGATCCACGATGGTATCGAGGCATATCGAAGGTGTTTGATTACTCAAACAATTTCTTGCAAGTGAGTTATATGTTAGAGAATGTTTCAAAAACGTCTGGACATAACTTTTTAAAACTTATTGTAAGAAATTCATTAGGTAGAGATAAGAATGCCATTTCAAGTACACCCCTTCCATTTTTCACAGACTTTCCTTGATATGAAAAAGTTACAAAATAAGGATTTAACATAAAGTGTATACATAGTGACTAACCGTGTGTCTAATAATTACTTCTAGTCCCTGAAGTTGTCTAAACCAACCTCTAATACCAACTATAAGGCCCCAGACTTCATAAATTACTTAAACATTAGTTCAATCAAGAATTAACATAGAGGATACATTCAGGTTTAGAGATTTATCGAATTAGGTCATAACATATACATAACAATTTTAATATTACATGTAGACACTTATACTCAGTATCCATTTTTTCATAATATAAAAACTCTTAAAATAAAATAAACATGTTTAGTTCCATGTTTTATTCATCATGACTTTTTCATGATCCCTTACTTGACCCGATTCCACCTTAATTCCTACAAAAAACATTTTAAAAACTTGGGATGAGCATAAAAAAGCCCAGTAATGGATACACAAAGAAGGAAAACTGTTAGTTTTTCAAAACAAAAAATACACCATGAATACTTTATCATAAGTAATACTCTCCACCTTTATGAAGTAGTAAATAATCCTCACTAAATAATATATCATTTCTTACCCTTTGATAACCAAAATATTACCATAAAATCCTTATAAATTACACATACCATATAAAGGTAACATGGGACATAAAAAATACTTAAATTAAATAACCATATGGTCAACTTCCCTAAATATCACTAAAAAGAATAGCAATATGGCCAACTTCCATACCGAATGCATTGGAGGGTTTAATATAACCACTCTTCCTTGGTTTATCATAGCACCACCCGTCATTTGGTTTATCACGCAACCACTCGTCAAATGTCCAAGTACCATTACAAAATCATAACACATAAAATATTTCAAATATAAACATTTCACTAATAACATTTTATTTGAAATCACAAGAAATAATTTCAAGATATTGAAATAATCAATCAATTTCAAATACCATTTTCAATACCAAAACACCCAAAACAGAATAAGGGGTTTGTTTTTCATTTTAGAAAACATTAAGGCTTATAGAGGAAGCCAAATAACGATTACGGTGGCAGAGAGGTCATTGTCCCCACATACGTTAAAAAAATTTATTTTTTCATTTAATAAACTTATTAATAGAAAAATATTCCCTTTTAATTAAAATAAATTTCAAATGGGTTTATTATACAACATATAAAAGAAGGATTTGTATATTATCAAAACATGCCTCAATGAATGGAGATTGAGACGAAGTCCCATACCTCGTTCCCGACTTGACTTGTTCATTCTTTAATTTCATGAATAATAAACATAAGTTATTTTCAACTTGATAAATAACTTTTTTCGATGTTATTATTCATTTTATGACACTTATTACCTTGTTATAACAATTATTAAATTATTTGAGTTCGTAGAGGACATTTTGTAGATGTTTGGAACTTGAGTCAAAAATGATCTTGTTATAATTACAAATTGTCCATGTGGTAAAAAGTACATAATATTCATAATGATATTAATGATTTAGATATCATATATATCATATATATTCATTTTATAAGTATTTATAATATTCCATATTATTTGGAGTTAAGAAATGAAACCCACATTTCAGGGAAACGGTAAGTTGTACGTACACATGAACGCTACTTTCATTATTATTTTATATTTAAAGTAATAAAAACTTTATAATAAATGGGTATATTATAATTACAATATAATATCTATGTTTTATATGTTACATAAGTTCATTAATTCCATCCTTTATATGTTCCATGTATGGTAATAATGAGTCATATCCAATTGTTGGGGCGGTAGTCTACATTTCCTCAAATGAAATTATCTTATATATACAACATGAAAAGAAAAAAAATTATAAAAAAGGATTACAGAAGCATGGAGATAAAATAAATATCATATATATCATATATAATTATAGTTCCATCATAATGGCCACCGTGAGAGTTAGTAGTGGAAAATATAATCATTATCGTTTAGTGAGGCAGCAGTTCGCCTTACACAGAAACAGTATGTTCTAAATCCATTAGATGAAGGTTTGTGTAAGTTTAGTTGGAATACTTATAATAACAAAAACCTAGTATATTTGTATTCTGGTGTTTTTATATACACAAATAATAATAAAATCATAGGGAGTGAAGTAGTAAAATAAAAGAAGAAAAATTGAGGGAAGTCGTTTCCTTTAAATCGGGTAACACCCTTCGGTTTGAACCAAATGGTTTTCTTCAATTGCCTTATGCCTAGTGGAATGCTTCTAAGAGGAAGATATGGATTTTTGGAGCTTATTTCAGCATAGTTTGGATGATAAAATGGGCTTGAGAGGTGTGAGTAATGGGTTAGAGGTGGTGTTCTTTTATAAGAGAGAGGAGGGGCTCTTTAGGAAAGTTTGAAAGTATTATTTTATTAAAAAATTATTTTCGGTTTAAAAAGGTCCAAAAATTATTAAATTCAAAAATAAGATTAATATAAGTCTAAATATAATCATCCAATAAGAATTTTACATGTTTTGTACATTTTTTTAGTCCTTATCTTTTTTATTTAACCCTTTGTTAACTTATTTAACATTCACCATATCTTCCTATATATTCACACTTTATGGTTAATATATTTATTATAAAATGAGAAGAGACCCAAAATGGATCCTTAATGAAATAATTAACTTAATATATAAAATTTGGATGCATATTATATTTTTAGAACTATTTTATCATTTAATAAAATATTAATTGATTTAAAAACTTAATTATGTCAATTTTTGTACTATTCATATCATGACTTTTAAAAAATCCAAACTAAATTGATTCTTTCGAAAAAAATCATTAATTATAATATTAAAATTCATACACATCACTAAAATTCCTGTATGGTGTAAAAAGTTTAAAAATAAATTTATTTTAATCTTTATAATCTCATTTATTTAAAACATTCATTAGTGAGGTAATTATTACATCCTCATTATGTCATAAATAAATTTATTTATTTGATGTCTAAAAATTATAAATAAAATACCATAATGTATGAAATAATTTTATCTTTATAATTATTATTTATATTCAAAGATATCAATTATATAACTCCACATTAATTTTTTTTAGAAAAACAATACTTGTTTATGATATTTTTATTTTTACTTTAAATGAAAAGTTATTAAAGTCATTATCTTACCCAAATGGATTTCAAATGAAAAAGGTTCTACCAATGGATTTTATTGGTCATATATGACTCATCCAATAAAGTTAGGACATGTGTGAAGATAATTTTATATTAGCATAATATTAATTTTACCTTGAATTACCCTATTTACCTTTAACCACGGTTAATAAAAATCAAAAGTTACTATTCACTAAAAATTATTTTCATCGTATTGAACCACATTTTACATACTCATGACAACCTTGTATATCAGATTTTCAAAATTCAATTCACAGATGTGGAAAAAATTCATTTAAATGAAAAAGCCTATTTTTAACTACTAGGTAGTGTTTTTCAATATTAATCAAAAATTGAACGTTTTCATAAAAACAAAAAAAAATCACCCAAATCTAATTATGATATTAAGAATTAAAAAATGATATATTTTTTTATCAAATTAATAACATTGATATTTCATTAATTAAGTTAAAAATAATTTCTGTTGTCAAAACCAAAAAACATGTTTTTACGAAATAATAAATATAAAAATATTGACATGTGTTTATGTCCAATTTAAAAGTAAAAATACTTCCAAAGACCAAGTTTATATTAAATGGAAAAAATATAATCCAATTACACTTTAAAACCATTTAAAAAGATAATCTGGCAATATAAATAAATCATATGAAAATACATATTTGACATAAAGTGCAGTATTTTCCACTATTCATTAAAAAATAAACTTTATCAGAAAAATACGAAAAATTTACCCAATGTAAATTTTAATACACCACTTCTAATGAAGAACATTATTTTTTAAAATAAAACATATAAAGGTTACAAAAACTTAATTTTAATGGGGTTCTCTATCAAAAGGTGGTAAAACCAACTTTTAAAAAATATTAGAGTATTTATGCCTAATGTCAGATTCATTCTCATTTTCATCCTATAAATATTTATTGGATTAATGAAAAGAAATTTAATAAAAATGTATAATCATATTTTAGTTAGATCTGTTTATTACCACCAATAAAATGGCTAGGCCTTAACTACCTTTTAAAACAATAATATTATAATTTTATTTTTTTCAGTATGACTCAGCATTGTGTGAAACATAAGACATCGGAGAGACCGATTATTATGTATCGGGTACGCCTTAAAACATAGCATCCCATTTAAAGTAATATTAGTACATAATTTTCAAATATTAATAAATAAGAAAATGTTATATTCTTTATTTACCTGGGATGTTACATCCATCCCCCCTTTTGGGAATTGCATTCTCATAATTTAAAAATTAGGCTAGGAAACATCATTAAAAGTCCCACATCGGAAAAAGGGTCAATAAAAATATAATTTTAATAAAATGAAAGAGAAGTACAAATGTCACCCTAGATATCCCATACTAGGATTCCATGTAGGAAAAGATGGATATGGAATAGAAACTATGTGTCATGTTCTGATGGAGAGTGATAGAAAACATGATTAGAAGAAATTTAACTCCTATAAAAACATAAACTAGTTATAGGTTAAATAGTATTTTAATTTCCAATATGAAAAGTAAAGAGACAACGTTTTATTTATTTTCACTTTCCTAAAAGGTAGATAAATTTATTTATGATATTGACTAAGAACATAGGTGACTATACTTACCTTTCATGTATAGATTCAACCATTAATAGATTTTGACCATAAATTCATATTTTCTCCAAATGATGAGTATTCATGATGACATGATCACACCTAATGTTCTAAAATCAACTTATAGGGAATGACCTAATACATAAAAGATGAAATATATATTTCCCCTATCTTTAGACATTTACCAAATACTAAATAGTTATTAAAAGATCAAATCATCCCCAAAAAGATAATCCTTTATTATAAGAAATACTACTCTTAACCTCCAAAATTCATCAAATGGTACCTGAAGTTCAACAAAGACCATTCAATACACAATTGTCCTTTAAATTCGTTATTATAATCCAAAAAAAGTTTTAAACCAAAACTTTTGAATGATTTAATCAAATAGGCTTCCACAGTATATCTAAACATTTTTCTCCATGTAACATAAACTAATCTTAAAGTCTAAAACTGAAGTGTAATTAACCTAATCACATATTCTCTAGGATAGGTTAATCATTTCCATAAATAACCCAAATCTTCATATGTACACAATAAAAACATAGATTCTTACAAAATAAAATTTCAATCATTACTCTACAATTGAAATCTCATAGCATTATATTTTCCCTAGGCATATAGTGTTCGCCAGAAGAGAGATTTTCTTCCAAAATAATTTTTATCACTTAATCACCAAATCATTTTTTGTACTAAAGATATCCATTTGATAAATATAAGTTCCCAAAATCAACTTATTCTTGATCCATAAAATCATTTAAATAAAGAATAAGTTATACTAACCAAGGATTTCACCTAGCACAGTGGTTGTAGATGTTCCCTTATCACCCTTCAGTTGTGGGTTCGATTCCTATGGCCTTACTGGACGTGACGGTTTGTCACCCATCTTACGATTTGTACATTTATAAAACTCCAAAATAACCCTAACATGTTTTAACATCAATGGATTTCTTATAACTATCATTTTCACCCCAACACATTAATACCTCAACATCTTAATTCATGATGTCTTATATACATAGTTGTTTTTCTTATTTCTCCTCTAGATGATAAAATAATATTATTCCCAAAGAAAGTACATCTTACTGTGATCATTGTTTCCACCTGGTTTAATCGTCATCTTTTTCACGTCGATAAATTGTTCTTCCATTGAAACAATTATTTATAGATCTATCAAAATCATCTGCTTCCTTTATCTAAATTAACCTCATACAACATGGGTCATATGGGTTTTCACAGAAAAATAGTTTTGAAAAATAATCATGTAAGACATAGAATTTCAAAACATGTGATAAAATTTTCTTTTTATAAAATAATCAGAAAGAGTTTGAGTTGAAAATTTCAATCAACGGTTCTTTTAAAATACTATAAGTATATACTGAAAGAATATAATTTAAAATAAAATATAAATAGGTTTCACAAGGTTCTACTTCTTCAGCACCTTTTTCAAAATCCTAATATATTTCAAAATCTAGTGATAAGGTAAAATATTTGAAAATGCCTTGATAATATTTACCATTCTTGAGAATCTGAGAATATTGAAAAAATAGTATTTGATTAAATACAACCCATGATCCATGATGGTATCAAGGTATAGAAGAGGTGTTTGATATCTTAAACAATTGAATGCAAGTGAGTTTTATGTTAGAAATTGTTTCAGAATCGTCTAGACATGACTTCGTAAAAATTATAGTAATAAATTCATCAAGAAGAGATAGGAATTTCATTTCAGGTCCTCCTCCTTCTATTTGTAACAAACTTTACTTGATCTAAAAAAGTTTCAAAATAAGGATTTATATTAAAGAGTAGACATACTAACTAACCATGTGTCTAATAAAAACTCATAATCAATAAAGTTGTCTAAACCAACCTATGATACCAACTATAAGGACCCATCCTTAAACAATTACATAAATATGAGTTAAATAAAGAATTAACATTGAGGATCTTTTCAGGTATAGTGCTTTAGAGAATCAGGTCATAACATACATAACAATTTGAATATTACATTTAGACACTTCTACTTGGTATCCATTTTTTTATAAAATAATAACGCTTAAAAGAAATGAAACAAGTTTAGTTCTAGGTTTTAATCATCATGATTTTTCCTTGATCCCATCCTTGACCTTATTCCACTTTAAGTCCTATGAAAAACATTTCAAAAACATGGTATGAGCATAAAAAACTCAATAAGGGATACAAAAATGAGGAAAACTCTTAGTTTTTTAAAACAACAGATAAACCATGAATATTTAATTATAAGTAATACTTTTCACCTTTATGAAGTAGTAAATACTCGTCACTAAATAAAATATCATTTCTTTCCATTTTTAACCAAAATATTACCATAAAACCCATATAATGCACACATAAAATATAAACATAACTTGGGACATAAACATACTTAAATGGAATAACCATACAGTCGACTTCCACACATATCACTAAATATAATATCCATAGGGCTGACATTCATACCCAATTCATTAGAGGATATAACATAACTACCTATCCTTGGATTATCATCACACCACCGGTCATTTGGTTTATCACATAACCACCCGTCAAATGCCCAAGTACCATTTTAAAATTTTAACACGTAAAATATTACAAATATAAATATTTCACTAGTAAAATTTCATTTGAAATCACAAGAAATAATTTCAAGATACTGAAATAATCAATCCATTTCAAAAACTATTTTCAATACCAAAACTCCCAAAAAATGAATAAGGGGTTTCTTTTTCATTTTAAAAAACATTAAGGCTTACAGAGGAATCCAAATAATGATTACGGTGATGGAGAGGTCATTGTCACCACATATGTTAAAAAACATTCATTTTTCATTTAGAAAAATGATTCATAGAAAAATATTGCCTTTAAATGAAAATAAATATCCAAGGGATTTATTATAAACCATATAAAAAGGAGTTGTATATTATCAAAACATGTCTCAATGAAAGGTGATTGAGACGGAGTCCCTTACCTCATGTCAGACTCGACTCCTTCATTCTCTAATTTCCTAAATAATAAAAATAAGTTAATTTATAATTTATTAAAATCCATTTTCAAGTTTATTATTCAATTTATTTCAATTATAACATTTATATAATAATTAGTTAATTATTTGTATTCATAATGGATATTTTGTAGATGTTCGGAACATGAGTCAAAAATAAACTTATTATAATTACAAATTGTCCATGTGGTCAAAATTCCATTATCTTTATAATGATATTCATTATTTAGATATCATATATATCAAATATATCTTGTGTATAAGTATTTATAATACATCATATCATTTAATGTTATAAATGAAATGCACCATTCATGGAAATGGAAAGTTGTACGTACACATAAACTCTACTTTAATTTTTATTATATATTTAAAGGAATGAAAACATAATAATAAATAAGTATATTATAATTCCGGTATAATATATATTTTATATATGTTACATAAGTTAATTAATTCCGTCATTTATACATTCCATGTATGGTATGAACGAGTCATATCACTTTGAGGGGGCGGTAGTCTGCACTTCCTCAAATGAAATTATTGTATATGTACAACATTAAAAGCATAAAGGTATGTTCTAAAATAGAATTACATAAGAATAGAGATAAAATAAATATCATAAATATCATATATGATTACAGTTCCATCATAATTTCAACCATGAGAGGTGGTATGGGAAAATTGAACAATCATCGTTTCATTAGACAACAATTTTTCTTACAAAGAAACAGTATGTTATAAATCCATTATATGGAGGTGTGTGTAAGTGTAGTTTGAATCATTATCATAACAACATCCTAGTATATTGAGGATACTTCTATTTTTATATAAAATTATAATAAAAATAGCATTGGTAGTGAAGAAGTAAAATAAAAGAAGAGAACCTTAGGGAATACGTTGCCTTTAAATCGGGTAACTCCCTTTGGTTTGAACCAAAAGGTTTTCTTGAATTGTCATCTGAATAAGAGAAGGCTTCTATGAGGGAGATAGGGATGTTGGGAGATTATTTGGTAAGAGTGTGGATGAGACAATGGGCTTGAGAGGTGTGAGAAATGGGTTAGAGGTGGGGTACTTTTATAAGACGTATGAGGGTCTCTTTAGGAATGTTTTAAAGTATTATTTATTCTAAATATATATTCGATTTAAAAAGGTCCAAAACTCATTACATTCAAATATAAGATGAATATAATTCGAAATAAAATCATCCAAAAAACATTTGACATGTTTTGGATATTTTTTTTAATCCTTCTCTTTTTATTTAACCCTTTGTTAACTTATTTAACTTTCACCATGTCTTCTTGTATATTCATACTTTATTATATTATTATTTTTACCTTGAATTGCCCTATTTACCTTAAATTGCAGTAAATAAAAATCAAAAGCTACTATAGACCAAAAATTATTTTAATCCCATTGAACCAAATTTTACTTAATGATGACAACCATGTATGTTTTATTTTTTGAAATTCAATTCTGGGTAGTGGTAAATTTTCATTTACCTGAAAATGTCAGTTTTTAACTACTATGTAGTGTTTTTCACTATTCATCAAAAATTCAACCTTTTCAGAAAAATACCAAAAATTCACACAAAGATATGTTTGATATTAAAAATTCAATTATTTCTATTTTAAAAAATTCATTAAATAGGTTTTTCATTAATTAAATTAAAATTAAATTCCATTGTTAAAATCAAAAAAGTGTGTTTTTAAGAAATAATAACTATTAAAAGAATAACATGTGTTTATGTCAAATTTCTAAGTAAAATTAATTCTAATGACCTATATTTGATTAAATGGTAAAAATATAAACCAATTACACTTTAAAACCGTTTAAAAAGACAATCTAACCATATAAATAAATTAGATGAAAATACAGTTTTTACATAAAATTCTGTATTTTTCACTATTCATTAAAAAATCGACATTATCATAAAAATACCAAATAAATTCCCCAAAGTAAATTATTATATCTCTCTTCAAAAAAATGAGATTATTTTGTTAAATAAAACATATAAAAGTGAAAAAAACTAGATTTAAAAGGGGGCCTCCATCAAAAGGCGGTAGAATCTACCTTTTAAAAAATATTAGAGTACTTTTGCATAAAATTATATTCATTATAATTTTATGCCGCTAAAAATTTATTGGATAAATGTAAAGACATATAAGAGACATGCATAATCATATTGTAGTTATCTCTGTTTATTTCCACTAATAAAATGACCAGGCGTTAACTACCATTTAAAATAACAATATTATATTATTATTATGTTTAGTATGACTTATCATTGTGTGAAACATAAGACTTCAAAGAAAATCATTGTTGAGTGTTGGGTACGCCATCTAACATAGCATCCCATTTAAATTAAGATTAATTAATAATTCAAAAATATTAATAAATATAAAAATAACATATTCTTTTTTAACCTGGGATGTTACATCTTTACCCATTATAGGAATTTTGTCCTCACAATTTTAAAATTGGGCTTTGAAACATCATTAAAATTCCCTCATCAGAAAAAGATTCAATAAAAATATCATTTTGAAAGAATGAAAGAGAAGTAAAAAAGGTCACCCGAGATATCCCATACTAGGATTCCATTTAGGATAACATGGATGTGGAAGAGAAACTAAGGGTCAAGTTATGGGGGAGAGTGATAAAAAATAGGATCACGAGAAAGTAGACTCCCAGAAAACCACAAACTTGTGATAGATTAAACAGTCCTTGGTTTCTCAATAATAAAATTAAATGGACAGCATTTTTTTAGTTTATCTTTCATAATGTTGGAGAAATTTATTTATGAGATTGACTAAGAACATAAGGAAATATACTTACCTTCCAAGTATAGATTCATCCTTTAATAAATTTCTACCATAAACTCATCTTTTCTCCAAATGATGATTATTCATGATGGCATGATCACACATGAAGTGGTAAAATCAACTTCTATAGAATCACCTAATCCATAAAAGATGAACTATATATTTACTTTGTCTTTAGACATTAAAAAAACCAAAATGGTTAGTAAAAGATTCAATAATCCCTAAAAGGATAATCCTTTAAAAAATAAATACCACTTTTAACCTCTAAAATTCAAAAAATAGTACTTGAAGTTCAACAAAGCCCATTGAAAACAAAATTGTCCATAAAATTCATTAATATAATCTAAACTATGTTTGAAACCCAAAATTTAGAAGGATTTAATCACATAGTCTTCTATAGTAAATCTTGACATTTATCCCTAAATAACATCAACTACTCTTAAAGTCTCTAACTAAAGTGTAATTAACCAAATCACATATTTTCTATGATATGTTAATCATTTCCATAAAAAACCCAAATCACCATATTTCCATAATAAAAACATATATTCTTCCAAAATAAAATTACAACCATTACTCCACACTTGAAATCCCATAACATTTTATTTTCCTTAGGCTTATAGTGTTCCCCAAAAGAGAGAACGTATTCCAAAATAACCTTTATCACTTAATCACCAAATTATTTTTTTATACTAAAGATATCCATTTGATAAAAATAAGTTCCCAAAATCAACTTATCAATGATCCATAAAATCATTTAACTAAAAAGAATAATTCATACTAACCAGGGACATCACATAGTCCAGTGGTAGGAAATGCACCCTTTTCTCCCTTCAGTTGTGGGTTCAATTCCTATAGACTTTCCAGATGTGATGGGTTGTCACCCATCTTACGAGTTGTCCATTTATAAAACTCAAAAATAACCCTAACAAGTTTTAACCTCAAAGGTTTTCTTTTATCTATAATTTTCATCCCATCACATTAATACCTTAACATTTTAATTCATGAAGACTTTTATATTTTGTCTTTTTTTTATTTCACCTCTATGTGATAAAATAATACTATTCCCAAAGAAAGAACCTCGTACCTTGATCATGTTGTCCACTTGGTTTCATCGTCATCTTTTTCATGTAGATAGATGGTCCATGCATTGCATAAATGATTTAGAGATCGCCCAAAATCATTTACTTCCTTTATCCAAATACACCTTATACATCTAGGGTCATATGGGTGTTCACAGAAAAATAGTTTCTGAAAATAATCATGGATGACATATAATTTCAAAACATATGAAAAAACTTTATTTTTATAAAATAGTCAGAATGAGTTTGAATTCAAATTTTCAATCAATTTTCCTTTTAAAATACCATAAGTATGTAGTAAAAGATTATAATTTAAAATCAAATATAAATAGGTTTTACTAGGTTCTCCTTTTCCGCACCTTTTCAAAATCATAATATGCTTCAAAATCTAGAGGTAAGGTAAAATATTTTAAAATTCCCTGATAATATTTACCTTTCATAAAAATATGAGAATATTGAAAAAATAGGTTTTGATTAAATACAACCCATGATCTATAATGTTATATATCGAGGTATAGCGTAGGTGGTTGATATGTCAAACAGTTTCTTGCAAGTGAGTTGTATGTTTGAAAATTTTTTAGAATCATCAGGACATGAATTTGAAAATGTTATTTCTAGGAAGTCACTAGGAAGAGAGACGAATTTTTTTTAGGTGCTCCCCTTTACATTTGTAATGAAAATCCCTTGATTTGAAAAAATTACAAAATATTGATTTAAATAAAAGAGTAGACATTGAGACTAACCATAAGTCTAACAAAAACTCCTAATCTATAAAGTTGTCTAAACCGACATCTGATACCAACTATAAGGCCCCCGCCTTAAAACATTACTTAAACTTGAGTAAATTCAATAAATAACATTAAGGATCTTTTCAGGTTTTGAGCTTTAGAGAATCATGTCATAACATATACATAACAATTTTAATGTTACATGTAGACACTTCTACTCAGTATCCATTTTTTCATAAACTAATAACTCTTAAAAGAAAATAGAAATGTTTTGTTCCATGGTTTAATTATCATGAATTTTCCATGATCCCATCCTTGACCATATACCACATGTAGTCCTGTGAAAAACATTTCAAAAACTTGGGATGACCATTAAAATCTCAGTAAGGGATACACAAATAAGGAAAACTATTAGTTTTTTAAAACAACAAATAAACAATGAATACTATATCATAAGTAATAATTTCCACCTTTATGAAGTATTAAATACTATTCACTGAATAAAAGATCATTTCTTACCATTTTGTAATCAAAAGATAACCATAAAACCCATAGAAAGCACACATAACATATAAAGGTAACTTGGGACATAAACATACTTAAATGGAATAGCCATACAATCGACTTCTTCACATATCACTAAATGGAATAGCCATATGGCTGGATTTTATGACCAATGCATGGTAGGTTATAACGTAACCACCAGTCTATAGTTTATCACAGTAGCACTAGTCATTTGTTTTATCACCTAACCACCCATCAAATGTCCAAGTACCATTATAAAAACATAACAAATAAAAATATTGTAAATATAAACATTTCATTAATAACATTTCATTTGAAATCATGTAAATAATTTCAAGATATTGAAATAATAAATCTTTTTCAAAAACAAATTTCAATATCAAAACACCTAAAAATAGAATAAGGGGTTTCTTTTCCATTTTAAAAAAACATTAAGGCTTAGAGAGGAAGCCAAATAATGATTATGACAGAGATGTAATTGTCGTTGCATACGTTAAAAACATTCCTTTTTTCATTTTGTAAAACACTTCATAAAAAAAATATTCCCTTTGAATGAAAATTAATGTCAAAGGGGTTTAATATAAACCATATAAAATAAAGTGTTTTATATTATAAAAACATGTATCAATGAAAGGAGATTTAGACGTACCCCCTTACCTCATGTCCCACTTGATTCATTCATTTTAAAATTTCTAGAATAAAAAATATAAGTTAATTTTTACTTCATTAATAACCATTTTCAAGTTTGTTATTCATTTTATGTCACTTAATATATTTCTATAACAATTAATGAATTATTTGAGTTCATAATGGACATTTTGTAGATATATAGAACATGAGTCAAAAATGAACTTGTTATAAATAATAATTGTCCCTGTGGTCAAAATTACATTATCTTCACTATGATACTCATGATTTGGATATCATATATATCAAATATATCCAGTGTATAAGTATTTATAATTTTCAATATCAATTGGAGTTGTGAAATGAAACGCACCGTTCATGGAAAAGGTAATCCGTACATACAAAATAATGATACTTTTTTTTTATTTTCTATATAAAGGAATGAAAAATTAATAATACATAGGTATATTATAATTCCATTATAGTATCTACGTTATATATGTTACATAAAATCATTAATTCTATCCTTTATACGTTACATGTAAGGTATGAATGAGTCAAATCACTTTGAGGGGGTGGTTTTCCGCACTTCCTCAAATGAAATTATCTTACATATACAACATGAAAATAATAATGGTATGTTATAAAAGAGAATTAAAGAATAATAGACGTAATATAAATATCATAAATATCATATATCAATACATTACCATAAAAATGGACACCATGAGAGGTTGTATGGGAAAATCAAACAATCGTCATTTCGTGAGGCAGCAGTTCGTCGTACAGAGAAATAGTAGGTTATAAATCCATTAGAAGGAGGTGTGTGTAAGTGAAGTTTGAATAATTCTCATAAAAAAGCTATTATATTGAGGAAAAAGTATTTGATTTATAAAAAATAATAAGAATAGAATAGGGATTGAATAAGTAAAATAAAATAATAGAACTTGAGGGAAGACATTACCATTAAATCGGGTAACTCCCTTTGGTTTGAACCAAAAGGTTATCTTGAATTTCCTTCTGCCTAGGGGAAGGATTTTAGGAAGAATAGAGGTATATTGGGAGATTATTTGTGCAGAGTTTGGATGAGAAAAGGGCTTCAGAGGTGTGGGTAATGGGTTATAGGTGGTGTCCTTTTATTAGAGGGACGAGGGGCCCGTTTGGAAAGTTTGAAAGTATTATTTTATAATAAAATGATTTTCGGTTTCAAAAGGTCCAAAACACATTAAATTCAAATATAAAATGAATATAAGTCTATGTAAAATCATAAAACTATAATTGGACATGTTTTTGATATTTGTTTAATCCTTATAGTTTTTATTTAACCCTTTCTTAACTTATTTAACTTTCACCATGTCTTCTTGTGTATTCATACTTTATGATTAATATATTTAATATAAAATTCCAAGAAACACAAAATGGATCATTAATGACAATTTTAACATAATATTTTTTATTTTGATGAATCTTAGATTTTTAGGACTATTTTATCATTTAATAAAATATTAATTTATTTACAAACTAATTTATGTCAATTTTTATACCATTCATATCATGAGTTTTTAAAAAAACTCAAAAAAACATGATTATTTTATAAAATCTACGTTAATTAAAATATAAATAGCCATCCTCGTCTTTAGAATTCTTTTATGAAAAAAACTTTCAAAATAAATTTATTTTAATATTCATAATTTCATTTTTTAAAACATTATTAATTAGATTATTATTACATCCTAATTATGTCATAAATAAATTTATTTATTTGATGACAAAAAATTAAAAATAAAATCCCATGATGTAGGAAATATTTTCATATTTTTAATGATTATTTATTGTCAAATATATCAATCTTATAACCTCACGATAAATTTTTTTTTTACAAAAAATATATGTTTATGATATTTTTATGTTTACCTTAAATAGAAAGTTATTAATATCATTATCTTACCCAAATAGCTTTCAAAGGACAAAATTTCTACCCAATGATTTTTTTTCTCTTACATGACTCATCCAATATGGTTATCACAAGTGTTAATGTAATTTTATATTATTATAATATTATTTTTACCTTGAATTTCCCTATTTACCTTTAACTACGGTAAATAAAAATCAAAAGTTAACATTCACAAAAAATTATTTTCATCAATTTGAACAAAATTATACTCTCCAATGAAAATCATGTATGTATTATTTTTGAAATTCAATTAACAGAAGCTGTAAAATTTCATTTAAATGAAAAAGTTGGTTTTTTAACTAGAGGGAGCATTTTTCACTATTCAACAAAAATTGAACATTTTCAGAAAAACACCAAAAATTCACCAAAATATAATTTTGATATTGAAAATTAAAAATGATGCCTATTTTATAAAATTAATAAAATATATGTTTCATTAATTAATTTAATATTAATTTCAATTGTCAAAACCAAAAAGGATGTTTTTACGAAATAATAACAACCAAAATATTGACAGGTGTTTATGTCCAATTTCAAGGTGAAATTACTTTCAATGACCATAATTGGATTAAATGGTAAAAATATAACCAATTAAACTTTAAAACCATTTTAAAAAGATAATATAACTATATAAATAAATCAGATGAAAAGATTGTTTTGACATAAAATGTAGTATTTTTCACTATTCATTAAAAAATGAAGTTTATCAGAAAAATACCAAAAATTTACCCAAAGTAAATTTTTATTTACCAATTATAAGTAATATATTTATTTTGTAAATTGAAACAAATAAAATGGACATAAACTAGATTTAAAATGGGTTCTCTATCAAAAGGCGGTAAAACTACCTTTTAAAAAATATTAGAATATTTATGCTTAAAATTGGATTCATTTTCATTTTAAGCCTATAAAAATTTATTGGATAAATTTAATGAAATTTAAGAAACCGGTATAATCATATTGTAGTTAGATTATTTCATTCTCACCAATAAAACACCAAGGCATTAAATTATATTTAAAATAATAATATTATATTATTATTTTTTCAGTATCACTCTGAATTGTGTGAAACATAAGACTTCAGAGAAACCCATTGTTGCGTGACAGGGACACCATCGAACATAGAATCCCCATTAATATAATATGAATACATAATTCAAAAATATTAATAAATATAAACATGTCATATTCTTTATTTAACTGGGATGTTACAATGGTAGTGAAAAAGTCTGTATTCTCTTCAATAAATAATTTTTTTATATGGGTCATGACCTTAAGCCGGTTCACTTGTTCCTTGAAGTTACTAATCATATGAGTTATCCTTATGTTCTTGGAAATAAATTTAAAATGAAAATGGATCTCATTCTTGGTATAAATTCCCAATAGGTATTATTTGATTACCTTAGTGATAGTCTCTATATCACTTTGAGCATCATCCAAAGACTCCCTAACCTATTTACATATATTCTCAGCATGCATTATAACTTTATAATGTTCCTATGGATTAGATGTATTGATATCACCCAAGATGGTATGAAACTCTTCCCTTACAATAGATCTGATCATATCACCATCAACAGAAGATGTCGTAGGTGGATAAATGGATGTAGAGGCAATATCTGGATGCAAGGGGTCTAACCTCTTCAGAAGGGATGACAATAGTAAATACAAACTAGCTCTTATATCCTCCATTATAGTCTCCAAATATTTTTCTAATTTTCTAATCATCCATTATCAATCTCAACTTCTTGAATCTCCCAAATCATTTTAGGCTAAATATGGAAGATGAATAGATCAAATAATTGTCATGTATCACCTTCATTGAATTGATCTACTCTTAGAGATTGATGTATAAGAGCACTACTTAAATATTCAATAATATTATCTTTAAAATATTCAAAATCATCTCTGGTGACATATTCTAATAATACAAAAGCGATGGAATGTAGCGGTGAAAGAATCCTCTCGGGAATAAGAATGATAGCCTCCATATGCTCAGATTCAATAGCAGGAGAGTCGTAAGGAAAAGATTGCATGTGACTAGCATTGTCAATTTTCTCCAACAGATATATGATAGGAACTTTTCCATTAGTAGTAATGGACTGTCTGACATGTTCAAGTGGACTATTATGGTCATCATCATCAGTATCACCCTCACCATCAAATCCAGGATAATAAATTCCTAGCATATTGGAACTATGAGATGGATCCCCCATGGATAGTGCATCCTCTATGGAATAGGTAGCTGATTCATCTCTATAAACTAACTTATGACTAGAAAAATCTAGCGATTTATTCCCCTCAATAGATTCTCTTGGTTCACCTCTAACAAATATAGAATCATCAATAGCTTGAACAAAACCCATTCTATCCTCATTTATAGACCTAACATATATTGAAACAATAGGAGATGGATGTGATTATTCCCTCCCAACATCACTACCATCATCATCATCATGACCTTATGGTTCATGAGTTCCATCAGCATTCCTATCTTAAAAAAACATTATAAACATAAAATATTTATTCTGATGTCTCATAAGAACTCTCAAATTTATCCTCTCTTGAGAATTTGGTCTACTCCTTTTATCTTTTTCATAACAGGATCTCTTTATCAAGGAGATAAATAGAAGGAATATAAGTTCTGTAGGAAACATGCAGACACTTGAAAACATTAGGTTCACTCCCTTCATTAACTGAAATAGATACTTATTCTTCAACCTTCGTTAATTTTTTTCCACATCCTCATCAAAATAATACAAAACATCATCTGGATCCAACCCAGATTAGATATATTTTTAGGTCTTGTATGGTTTTTTATAGGATTACAGTCTTTATAAATATTTCCATTTTCAACTACTCATATCTTCATGAATAGATTCTAGATTACCTTCATTATTTTATAGGTAATTTGATTCAAACAAAGGCCACCACATTTTCCATCTACTTATTTATTCTCATCAACAAATCCCTTGTCTTCCAATATAATTGAGGTCAAATTTGGATATATTAGGGAATGCAATATGGATGTGTTCTTTATCATCTCCATCATATATATCATTATATATATACAAAGATTTATTTTACCCCACTTTTCCTAATGAATAAAAGAAATTAATCAGGGTAACTCATTGTGTTAAAATAGCCTTTCTTGGGATTTAATATGTGATGAATAAATTTGAACTGAAGACTGCACCCACCATCGAGTTATGGGGAATCAGTTCTTCACAAAGTACCATTTACATTTAATTATAGTAGTGAATCCTCATATAAAAACATCTCACTACTACTTGGTATAGAACTCTGATAGTTGTCAAAGATACCTCAATGAGATACATTTAGGTTTCTAGCCCATTTCTTTGATGAAAAGTTGAAATTTGACCATTGATCATACTTCAAATGATATCTTTCTTATTGCAATAATATATACTATGTATAGTGGTAAAATTGGAGGACCGACCTTGGAATGAATATTCTATAATTTCATGAAAATAACTTTATCCATCTCTTGTCGTAAATCACATATAGCAACAAAGACTTACTCAAAATCATCCAATTTTCATCATTCTATTTCTCTATAACAACTACTCAAGTCTCGCGTTGTGAATTATTTGGTTTGAATATAGCATAGCTCGATTATCTATGAAACTTATCCATAGGAAGATATCCTTTTGGAAAATAAATTGAGGGGTGATTGACTCTCACCATTGCATTGAATCAAAAGGTGAAGGTAGAGTGGAATAATGTTTGATGGTCGAGAGAGAAGGGAAGTCAAAAATATTGAAAGGTAGGTGTGAGGGAGAGTGTTCAAAATTCTGATTGAAGTTCTATTTTACCATTTAGGTATTTTATATTTCAAAATATAATAGAGTACATTAAAATAAATAAAAAAATTAAACATGGTAAATAGTACTTGAAGCAAATAGAATCAAATACTCAATGAATAGATCACCAACTACGAATCACCTAGTAGTGGATATTCCAACAGTTGATCTTCAATGGTTTATCACTAGGGGAGGATCACCCCGTGGTGGATCTTCCAAAGGTAGATCTACCAATGGTGGATCTTCAAACAGTGGACGTCCCAATGATGGATCTTCCAATGATGGATCTTTCAATAGTGGATCATCTAATGGTAGAAATTTCAAGATAAAGGATTAAATGAATTTTATCATTCCTATTTAATGTTTGATATATTTTAATCTCTCATATTTAATGTTATCTATAAAAATATCATCATTCTGTTGTTCGGTTCCTATAAATCTTAGAGTAATATCACCTTTTTGTAAATGATACCTCAAAAAGTGAAATATAATATCAATATGATTTGTTCAGGAAAAGGATACAAGATTCATTGAAATGTTTATCACACTTGTGTTATCACATTTTATGGGAAAATGTATAAATTGATCTCCATGGTTTAGAAAAGTGTGTTTTAACAACAAAATATGTTCATAGTAACATTCTATAGCTATGTATTTAGACTTAATAGTATATGGTACAAAAAAAAATTCTTTCTAATACACCAATATACTAGTAACTTTCCCAAAAGGTTACATGTTACATATGTGCTTTTTTTACCAAATTTATAGCCACCAAAGTCTACTTCTAAATAACTAACTAAATAAAATGATTTTCCTCTAGGATAGAATTGCCCAAAATTGTTTGTATACTTGAGGTATTTTAAAATAATTATAACATAAATTAAATGAGATTCATTAGCATTTTATAGAAAATGAACACACAAACACACACTAAACGTAATATAAAGTTAGATAGAAACTATGTTTAAAAATATTCAGATCACACCTTTATAAATGGTTTGATATACTGACCTTATTGTTTCATCGAAATCCAACTTAAAAGTTATACTCATGGAAGTATCACAACTTTTACTACTATCCAGACAAAAACGTTTAAAAATATATTTAATGTACTTACATTTTTTAATAATTCCATTTTTATTCTTGAATTTCTGAATACCAAGAAAGAATTTTTACTTACCCATTCAAGTCAATTCAAATTCAGTTTAGATCATTTTCAAAAAAATAGCTACACACTTTATTTTTAGAATATTTAGATATAAAATTATCAACAAAAATTTGAACTACTAAAAAATATATTGAAAATATATTTATAAATAATGTATGATTAGTAATTATTTTAGTAAAAGATTTATAAATTAGAAAAGATTTGATCCTATCATACCATGTTTTAGGAGATTTCATTAAACCAAATAAATATTTAGATAATTTAAATTCACAATTTGGAAAATATATATAGTGAAATATTGGGAGTTTTTCAAAAAAATCATCCTCAACTATACTACCATTTAAGAAAACACTCTTAACATTCATTTGATATTGTTTGAAACTAGAATGAGATACATATTCCAGAAGTGTTCTAATGGATTTAGGCCTAACAATAGGTGAAAATGTTTCCTTATAGTCAATACCCTCTTCTTGACTTTATCCTTGTGTAACTAATCTAGAATTGTTTAAAACTAAAGTCTATGTCACATCAACCTTTTTTATCAATACCCTCTTACTTCAAATAGTAAGGGTAGCTTTAGGTCTATCTACAAGTTTCCACACCTTTTTTATTTCAAATATATTATATTATAATTCCATTTCTATCAATCAAAATTTATCCTTAATTTAATTATTGATGTTCATAGGCTCAATCTATGAAAAGAATGACTGATGTTAAAATAAATTTCTAGTAAAAGATATAGTCTACGTTCCTCTATCATAATCTCCGACAACAACATCTAAAGTATGGTATCTATGAGTACTAACAGTTCTAGGAAAATGAAGACTATAAATCTCATTGTCTTCTATAGGATTAGGTTTTGGTTCAAGTTGATCCTTAGGACTATATGATTTTTCTTCTTATTTTATAGAATTGTTAGAAGGTTTGACATTGATATTCATATTTTTCATATCAACATCAAGATTTTGTGAAAGGGTATTAGGCTTAGGTGTATCTATTTAATCAAATTTGATTTGTATAAATTCTTCCATAATCATTGTTCTTTTATTAAACACACGATAAGAAATAGTAGACGCTGAATATCTAATGAAAATTCCTTCATCAATCTTGGAAAAAAATATTTTTATGATTATCCTTCCTATTAAGAATAAATACTTTGAAACCAAAAACTATTTTATAATTAACATTTTTTTTCTTCACATTCATAATTCATATATTTCTTTCTCTAATAATGGTCATATAATAACTCTATTAATTATATAACATCTCTTATTTACAAATTCTACTAAAAAATTAATTATTAATGTTTACTCATTGAGGATATTCTAGGAAATTTCTTAAAGGGTTCTATTTATCCTTTCCACTACACCAATCTTCTATGGGGTCATAAGAGTAGTAATGTTATGATTATATCCATTTTTGAGAAAAATGGTTCAAAATATTTAATTTCAAAATCACTACAATGATCAATTCATGTGGTTTTAATTTTATGTCCACTAATATTTTCTACATATTTAGCATACTTGTTAAAATAGTAACACACTTCACTTTTTTTACATAAAAAAGAATAAAAAATTACATCTAGAGAATTCATCTATTAGAACATAAACACATGGCTTCCTATTTATTCTAGAAACTATAAAGGTCTAAATAATTCCTTGTGAAATAACTCTAGGGGTTGAGAAGTTGAAACTTGTTTCTTTGATTTGAAAGATATTTTGTTTCATTTCCTTTATTCACATGGATTATAGAAATTATCATCTTGGAATTCTAGTTTAGGTAGATCCTTGATTTACCCTTTCATAATTAGAATACTAAGTGAGTTAATATTCCAATTACCTAGTCTCATATTTAAAAAAATGATTCTTTTTTAAAGTAACTTTGATAAAAAAAATATTTTATGAAAACAGTAATCTCAATTAAAAGCATATAAATTATCATCCACTAAAGTATTAAAAACTAAATCATTTTTAGAATAAAGAAAATTTTCGAAATTATTTTTATTTTTAACATGAAAACCATCATCACATAGTTGTTATATGTTAATAAGATTATTCTTCAATGTATTTACAAACAAAACATCAGAAATTAAAAAATTATTAGAGTTACCAATTTGTCCAAAACAAATAATTTTTCATTATAATTTTCACCAAAAGTGAAATATACACCATTAAACTTAATTGGGTTATTAAATATAAAATATTCTGCAATCATGTGTCTATAATAGATTGACTCCAGATATCATTGGTTTTCACCGGAACTCTTCATGTATGTTTCCTGCAAAAAATATTAAACAAAAAATGACTTTCATACCCAAATATTCCTTGGTTTATAAATATTATTAATAAAATAATTAGGAAACCATATTCCCTGGTAGGTTTCCTAAAATTAGATTCAAGACTCTAATATACAAAAAATCTTTTGTCCTAGAAAAATTAAACTAGTAACAGAACTAGAAAAAACAGGAGCTAGGAATCATTATTTTTAATTATTCTTCATTGTCTAGGATGATAGCATGTTCTTGTAATATATTTAGGTGTTTTTTTCATTCTATGAATCTGTATAAGGGTATTTCTTTAATTTTTAAATATATGTAGATTCTTTAATAATTTATCATTATGTAATTTTAACTCGTTGTTCCATTTTCGTAATTGAACATTTTTATTCTTCTCAATATTAAGATAAGTTTTAATGCTAGAACTCAATGAATTATTCTTATTTTTAACTTATATTTATCTTTAAGTTAATTAAAAGTATCTTCAATAATATTATAGTATTTAAAATTTTCTTCATTAGACATTTTTTCATTATTGTTTTCTTTTTTGGATACGTTAGAAATATAAACAAGAGATGCAAGAAAAATAATTGAAATCTTAGTTTTTTTTCATAAACCACATTTTATCTCTATCTTGCTTATTATCTTTAGTTGATTTTAAATCACTCAAAATATCTGTGGAATCCCTCCAATTTTATTTCATGTATTTATTATACATCTTATCATTATCATCATATTTCATCTTAAATCTTAACATACGATATTCAACTTTAACATTACCTCTCTCTCTTTCATTCATATCATATTATCTCATTTGTTGTATAATCCTTACTCCAATACATTCTCCAATTACAACTATTTACATACATTACTTTATAAATGGTATTTTAAAAAAAATATTCATTTTTAGTACTTTTTCTATCCTCTAACCATGAAATACATTTATATATCTATGTCAATATGAAAGTATTTATCGCTTGAGATATCTTCTTTGATCGTATCCTTTTATTTTGAAGCAGTATTTTTGAATGATATGGATTTCCTCTTAGGTTCATCTAATTCCTCTTAGTTTATGATGAGTTTATCCTCATACGTCATAATGTTTTCTATCATATCCTTAATATGTAATTTACTTATAACACCTGAATCTCATATTGAAACCAAATTTCTTTTCCTTTATCTGATGAAATCCTCAATAGGAGCATCACTTGATCCTTATTAGGATTTTATTTTCCCAATGAATTCATGATATCATTAAACCTAATATACATATCATAAATAGGTTCATCAAGTTTTATTTGAAAGTATCATACTTAATAGTGTAATTATTTATGAACATTTCTTTGACATAAGATGTTCCATCATGAGAAACAAATAAAGTATACAAAATTTAAAATGAAGTAGTATATAATGAAATTATTTTAAATTATTAATATCCTAAACAGTAATATAAAGCATCAATGGATTTACAATTTTAGTTATAATATGCTTTAGTAGGATCATTACATTCATCTCTGACTGAAAGTTGTAATTTTCATTATAATAAGGGAAGATGGATACACATCAAGGTGGATAAAAATAATGTAAACCAGGGCATCACCCTTAACAATGAGCCTAAAATATTTTGGGATATAGCCCATCCTATTGAACAATTTAAGCATGTCATCTGGGCCTTCCTTACTATATATATTATCCACTATAAAATTCCCTTCTATCTAAGAGTTACCAATCTTTTCTCTATGCTCTAACAACCTCATTTCTTTACTAATGATGTAATCCAATTTTTAAGGGACTTTTCCCTTCCCTTGAATTATCCCTAACATTAATTTAGAATCATATTCCACTTTTATTAGCCAGATGTAAGATAATATGTATAACTGAAGCTCGGTTATCAATGATTTAACCTCCACTCCAAGAGAATTGTAGTTTCTATAGAATCCATTAAATCCCAAGATAATTGAACCCCCATAATCCCTAAAAAGGCCTCCCCCTATCATGTCATATATTATATAGGACCCATCCACATTCAGTTTGACCCAAAAAGCTAGGGTTTTCTAGAAAACCCATACTCTTTTGTTTTGACTTAAATTTTATTCTAAAGAAATAACGACAATGAGAATTAATTTCCTCATGGAAGAAGATTCATACCCCCAATCATGAATCCCCCTAGCTCAACCACAAATTATCATTCTGGATCCTTTACATAAGACTAGGAAAATCCACTTCCTCCTCTTTCCTTATTCCACCCCCTCCCCAAATAACACAAAAAACAACAAAAAAAGTTAATACCTCACACCCTCACCTCCTCACCACCATGTTCGGATCCCTGGAACCTATTAGATAAAAAATATTCCACAATTTATCCTCTTCTAGACACCCCGATTAATGTCTCCAGATTGTTCCAAAGACATGAATCTACTTCACATATGAAGAAAATGTTCCAGCAAGGTTCCTGGCTAGGCTTGATGTAACTCCTGCATTTAGAGGCTAGTTAGATCCCCTTATTCGGGATGTTATCCTCTATTGATATTTATTTTTCCACATCCACCATATGAGAAAACTAAATTTAGACGGGATCCATTTATAAAATATTCGGGTTGCCCACTCATCATTACCAGATCGCACATGCAGGGACACTTGAAGTTCTCTTCCACTAAATCAATCTGATTTATAGATCAATAAAATGCAGAAATCAACACCATCAAACCTGGTGATACTGTCATACACATCAAACTGATGCTGGTCTAGCAAGTTTTGAATAAAAATTGGGAATTTAGTTTCTTCCTTGAAAGAGATATCTAGAGTCCATTTGGAACGAAAGAAAATTGGAGTTCCACTCTAATTGTCACTCTAATAGATGATGTCACCACATCCAACCACCCTACAAACATTATCTTCAAGAAATTATAAGAGTTTGATCAAATATTTTTTCAACTTTTATGGTTTCTTCACACCTCAGACCAATAATTCAATCTCTCCCCATATCTATATTTAAAGAATCTAATCCAAAGGTATTTCCCTTCAATGATTTCCTTAGCAGGCTTTACTTGTATAGCTTTAACAGTCTCTAATAAATTATAATGATTAACTCCCCCTTCTTCAATGGGTCTGGCCAATCTCTTCTAGATTTCCCAGTGGTATTTACCATTATCATGAAAATTCCAAATAAATTTCTTAAAAAAAAATTATACAATCCATTTTACCTATGGGAGATCTGATGATTAATAGAACATGCATCGTCATTGAAGTTAACACGTTTTTTATCAACTTATTGCAACCACCAAAGGACAAGAACATCATTTTTCAGTTATAAAAATGTCATTTAACTTTGTCCACCATCCCTTCAAACAAGATATTATTCATTATTCCATTTGATATTGAAGCTCCCATATATATCAAAGGAATGTTCCTTTCTTATATACCAAATTTATTTTGTATCTCTCTGGATCTCTGAAATGTGTACTAATTGGATATATAAACATTAATCTTCTCTAAGATAAGTATCTTCCTACTTTTCTAACTATAAACCTCCATCATTCTCCTCAAACCCTTGATAGATCTCTCCCTTATATTCAAAAAAAAGCATGTCATTAGCGAACATCATATGAGAGATACCATTGTCACCTCCTATATTTTTTTAAGGAGAAATAATTCCATCCTACAAAAATTGCTTCGTATTATTTAATAAAGAATATCGTGCCACAATAAAGAGATTAGGGGATTAGGGATCCCCCTACCACAGTCCTCTAACTTTTTGGAAGAGGCCAAAATTCTTCCCGATGAAATTGATGGACAGACATAGAGACACATAACAACTAAAAACCAAATGACAAGCCCATGTATGGAGGCCAAAGCACCTCATGATTTTTATAACGAAGCCCCAATAAATCCTGTCATATGCCTTATCCATGTCCACTTTCACTATGATGTTTGATTCCAACATCTTTTTTTAATATCTTCCACCATTTCTTTATTAATTCCCATCTCACATTGAATACCTCTTCCTTGAATAAACCTATTTTTCTCTTCTAATATAATTATAGGAATCAATATATTAATCCTCTTATTCACAATGCCTTGATAAAATTTTATACACCACATTACATAAACATATAGGCCAAAATTGGTTGATATCTTTAGGATTCTTGAATTTTGGAACAAGAACCACTCTACAGGCCAAATCTCCCCTAGGAAGACTCCCTTGTTTAAAAAAGTCCCACACATCTTCATAAACTTGATCATAAATCCCTATTATCTATTATTATCCATTAATAATTAAATTTATAAATAAATTAAATTTAACATATTTAAAAGGAAACTAAATCATAGTTGAAAATATATTTAAAAATCCACTGATTCCAAATGTAGGTTATAGTGAGTAACTCGTGATGGGGTAAATTGAGTTCTAGATAAATTTTTTTAATTACAATATTAAAAATAAATCCCTATAATTAACTAAAAATTTCCAGTTAATTGAATCATTAAAATTATTTAGGTTTTATCATTCATATAATATCTCAAAGATGGATTACGGGTAAATTAAAACAATATTTGAAATCACCTTAACATTTGATACTATATTACTTAATAAAACACTGAAATTAAACACATGTAAAAAGTAACTATAAAAGTATATTTTTTTAATCAAATTTAAGTAATAAATGTATTTTTATCTTTGAAATGAAAAAAACCAAACTAAAACACACAACATAATAAAACAAGGGATTCATTATCAAATTTTGACTTAATCCCATCCACCTGTAAATCACCTACTATTAAGAATATTATTATAACAAAAATTAGATCCATAACCAGGATTGGAATTTACAAATAGTAGTAAACCTTTTTTCCATGCTCAAAGCCACTTCTATTGTTATATGTGGGATGAAAAAAAATAAAGGCCACACTTGACATCATCATTAGTATTCATGGGTATAAAAATAAATAATATAGATAGAGTGTGTAAAGAACTATAAGATTCTATCCCTTTTTAGGTATGTTTTCCATTGAGTTTTTTATAAATTATAAATTCTTTATGAGGAAAACAAAACATTAATCTGTGAAATTACATAACAAATTGTTTAAACGATATACATAAGAGAAAATAACCAGTTAACACTTTGGAATATTTAATGGAATGTTTTTAGAGTTATATTCTATGTAGTGTGAGATTCCAAGGCCCATAAAGCCACGAAAAATGAAAAATAAAAAATATTAATTATATTATATTAAATGCGGATAATTTATTCAAAATAATTGAATAACTCCAAAATGATGTGTCGTATGAGAAATTTAATACCACTATTATATATAAAATTTGGTTTTTACCCTATATGGGTCCTAACATTTATTGTTATTGGGCATTTGGATACCTCACTCACAAAAATTACCATTTTTTAATTATTTATTTATTCAAATTTTTTATGAATAAATCATTAATATCTCAAAAATTATGCATCATAGGAGAAATCTGGGACCACTAATAGGTTCGAAATGGGGTGTTTAGCCTTGGAGGGGTAAAATTATTATACGCAACAGACTTATTATTAATGTTACAAATTAAAATTATTTTATTAATTTAAATAATGAATAAATAGAGGGTTATTATTCAATCATCTTCCCAAAATGATGTTTTCCCATTTTTGACCGCTGGATATTTATAAATCATCATTTATGGATCATTTTCACTACAAAAACTCTTGAAACATCTTTTAGGGGTGAATTAAAACACTCTACTGTCAAGGAATGGTAAAAAGGGACAACAAATACAATAGTTTATTTAAGTTTATTTATTGTGATGGTTTGAGTTTTTTTCCACATAAATGGACTGATTGTTTTGTTTTGGGTTAGATAAAGTCTAGTGTGGACATATTCAGTTTCCTTTTGGGTAAGCCAGATGACCTTCATTCTCTTCCTCCAATACCCTGGTGGGCCACCCCCTACGTGATTTTCATGTGTTCCTCGAAAAGGTCTCCATCATCGTATTTTTTAAAATATTCTAATTATTTCTTTTTCATCATTTTTTAGAATTCTTTTAAAATAAAAGGGGGATGAAATGAAAAAAAAGTAAAATGTTTCTTTTTATAGAATTATTATTCTATTTTTTCTAAACTATATTTTCATGGAATTTAAAAGAAATTATGAAATGATAATTTGATGAAATTATATTTTAAAAATTATCATTATGTCATCTTGTTAAATATTAATTTTTCAATAATAGAAAATATAATTATAAGGTAATAATATGGAATTATCACATGATAATTATATATGATATTATTATAAGATATTTATTATTGGATTTTGTGCATTTTTTAGGGTGTTCATCTGTTCTTTATTTCTTCTCAAACCAGACTTTAATTATTAATATCATTTTGGATTTTAATCAGATAGATGTGTCTTCAGTGGCATTTGATTCATCTTTATAAGAGTATGGTTCATATCTAATAATTTTTCATAGAAATTGAAGTATATTGAACTTATTTTTATTAAACCAGGTATTCTTTTTTTTTAAAATATCTCTTTTGTTAGTCGTTAGAATAACGCATTGTTATTGATGTTAGATTCATATCGTGTGTTCATCATATTTGAGGTTGGTGTTCTAAATTCAAATCCCAAAGTTTTGATTTGTTTATTCATATGCGATTGTATAAATTTTATGATATGATTAACAGTTGAGTTTTTCTATATTTAATTAATTAACTGGGTAAATTAATTAATTTGGGGGGGGGTTGTGAAATTTGGAATAGAATTGGTTTATTTAAATAATTAATTGAGAGATTAATTATGATGGTGGTATGGGTTGATTAAATTTAGAATTAATTAATAATCATGATAATATTAATTAATTTGGTTGGTAAAAATAAATAATTAATTAATTAATTTTTAGGATATTGTAATGATGAATTTGATTATTTAATCAAGTAATTAATTAATGGAACTAGTGGATTAATTAATTAATTAATTAATTAATGTTAGATAAAAAATTATTGAATCGCTGAATTGAATAATGGAATTAATTAATTAGTGAATTAACTAACTAATGCAATATAATTATTTAATTGTTGAACTAAATAATTGACTTGAATAAAACAAAAAATATGAGGATTAATTTAATGGGGTTAAATGTGAGTTAATTAATTGTTAATTAATTAATATGAGATGACATGGAAAGTTAATTGGTGAATTGATTGAAGGTACTGAGTTAGATTAATTAATTGAGGAATTAGTTATATAAATACTTTTGATTAATTAATTAGTAATTTATTTAATAAATGCGATGTTATGATTTTTCAGTTAGATTAATTAATTTTAGAATTAATTAATGTGGATCATTGTGATGACATAATTTAATTAGTTATATAAATTAATTGGTGAATTATTTAAAGAGAAATGTTGTGAAGGTGAAATTTAATAACTTAGATTAATTAATTGATAAAGTAATTAAGGTGGATGGTTGTGATATTGAATTGATAAGGTTAAATGATTCATGGTTGAATTAATTATGAGGCAATGAGATTTGTAAGTAGAATAATCAGTTGTTGAATTAATTATGAGAAATTGAAATAGATGATTTGAGATAATTAATTGTAAAATTAATTGTAAGTTATTGATATTGTGAAGGAGATAATTAATTGCAGAATTAAATAATAGATTTAGAGTTGTGTATATTGATTAATTAATTGTTAAATTAATTAATGTGATTGAATTATTTATTAGTTATTGAATTAGTTAATGGGGTGATGTGATTAATTAATTGTTAAATTAAATAATTTGAACATGTGATGTATAAATTTTATAATTAATTAATGTGATGTGGTGATTTATTAATTGTTGAATTAATTAATGAGATGTTAGGATACATGTGACATGTGATATTGGGATAAAAGAATAATTTTGATTAATCTTAAAAAATGTGATGTATGTGATATATGTTCTTGATTGAGAAATGGGTTCTGAGATAGGGACATATGCTCCAAATAGTCATGGGGTTTTAGACCTGGCGTTCTACACCGATTATTTATATGTATTATTGATAAATGAGGTGTGAGATAAGTACTGATTCTCCAAATACTAATGGGGAGATATACAATGAGTTTTACTCCCAAAATACATGTAAATATTATTTTATTGGATATAGAATAAAGCTCCAAACACCCAAGGGTTGTGAAACCAGGACAGATGCTCCAAATACTCATGAGGGTGCCAAGCATAGATTACTACACCCATTAATCAGTATTGGACTATGGTTCTAATTATCCTTGATATTAATTGAATTGAAATAGATAATGAAATAAATTTTGTTTAAATAAAATGTTATTTGATAATGTAAAATGGTTCAGACTCTAGCATGGGCCGTAGAAGAAATTGAGATACATGTGTGTAAGGGAACCAGGAGGTGTATGCGATTAAATAAGTATTAATTCTATAAATGTAAATTGATTACTTTATTACTTTTTTTTATTATTTATACAACTACATAAACTATTATTGGCTGTATTTTTTTAGATGTCATTGGCGGTGGCCTACTAAGTTTTACACACACCCTACTTGAGTTTCCAGATTGAAACCTGAGTAGACTTTTTGTTTTCTAGACATGTTAAAGGAAAAGTTCCTAAGTAAATGTTTGAGTTGGGATGGACCATAGATGAGGGGACCTAATGATTTTCAGGACCCACATAGAGTTCCAATGTCATTCCTTTTAGGTTTTACATTTTAGGCACTCGACACGTATATTATCATGAAAAATATATTGATTAGTTTTAACTTTTTATTTCTAGTTTGTTTATCTTGTGAGATCAGAATTTTTTATAATTATATATGCATCTGCATTTTTTTATTTATTTTCCACTTATGTATTACTCTGATAAAAGAAGGTATAGTTTCCCAATGATTGATTTACCAGACCCTCTCTACTAGTCGGTAGCCTCCAGAATATGGGGAGGCACGCCTGAGGTCATGTGCTGAGCTGGCTTGGGCCACCATTGCATGGCACCCAGGCCAGGATGTTACAAAGTGGTATTAGAGGTCTTGTTTTCTTTTCTTCTTATTTTGTATTCCTATTTGGGAAAGGTAGAAAGGAGATTAGAAAGATTTGGGGCTTGGTTATGAGCTTGTTCATGGGATTATCTACCTCATGTATGGATGAGAAAAGAATACCCAGGGAGGCATTGTTGTTATTTATATTTCCTATTACAGTTGAATATTATTCCACCTTGGGTGACGCACTTATTGTGTGATGTGAATATTGTTTTTGGGAATTTTTTAGATTGACTTGTGGCACGATAAAGTATAAGGGTTGAGTCTGCATGCATCATTTTAGGCACTTAGTATTATTTTGTTACATAAATAATTATAGTCATGCATAAGAAAATGGGATTTGGGTAAGTAGTTGAACTTGACCTATTTTTTCTTGATTGTGGAATTGAAATGAAAATTGTACCTAATGTAAAATCGAGAGAGATTAAATATTGATTAAATATGATAATAAATGAGTGACTAAATGATAAACTTGAAAAATGATAATATGTATACCTTTATTAATCAAGACCTAGGAGTAGGATGGTTAACGGTAAAGATAGTGCCTCAATTTTGACCGTGTGTACCGATAAATGGGGAACAAATTATATGGTTTTGTGTAAATATATCTTGTTAACTGTACTAAATGTTGTAAAAATTCCTTCATTGTTTTTTTTAACCTTGATGTCGGTAGTTTGGGTAGAGATAATTCTCTAGTTTGAGAACTTAGTTATGGTTTGTGTGAACGAACATATAGTTTTGGATCGATGTGGTGAGATGTTAGCGGGTAGGGAAGCTTGAAACATTCAAAGAGGTTAAGGTATTTCCATAGTGGGAGGTAACATCGATGATGAAAGATTTTTGGTGGTGTATATAGATGACTTCTAAGTGTACTTTTAAATTGTGACGATCATGTCCCCTATCTTGATATCATCTAAGGTACAAAAAGAATGATCTAGCTTAATGCCTAGAAAATGGAATGTGTCCTGATTGGATATGGGTCCCCTTTGAGGTTGTTATTATGAGTTGGTATATGTGGAGTTGGATGGTGTGAGATACACCATCAAGAGTATATTTATAAGGCCCTCGGGAGGGATAGGAGTTACATAAATACTATGAGACATGGGTCATGGTGGTCGAGTTTTTTTGACAATGCGATGTTAACGAATATATTTTGGTGGGGAGAGATATGTTAATAGTAGGTATGTGGAGCAATACAATAATTTTAAAATGATGACATCATAATACCAATGAGGAACCTATAAGGTTCTAGTTTATATATCTTGGAGAATGGTTAGGTGAGCCTTGAAGTTGGTGGATGTATGCCCTTTCTAGGTAGTTTTTTATAGTAAGGATAAGTGCCAATATTGGATGACATTGTGGTTATTAGGAATAGTGAGCTGGAAAGTGAGTATGATATGTTGTGGATGTTGAGATTGAGATAGATGTGTCCTTTGAGAATTATTTGATATGTCTGTTGGATCACATTGAGAAAGTGTCGAGGGGAAAGACTATATCGATAGTTTGTGTATTATGGAAACATGGATGTGCAAAGGAAGATACATTGGAACAGTAGGCCAATATGCGGGATTAGAGGCATTATCTTTTTGGCTCAAAATCTTAGAGAATCTTGGTATTTTCTCTCTAGGATAAGCTATTATAAGCTGAAAGATTACAAGATTCCTTCCTTTTTCTGAGTATGTTTTCCTTTGAATTTTTTTATTTTTATAAATTATAAATTATTTTTGTCAAAAAAATGTTTTATCAGTGAAATAACTTAATAAATAGTTTAAATGATTTATATAAGATAAAATACCCAGTAAACACTTTATAACATTTAATGGAATGTTTTCGGAGTCAGAAACGGAGTAGTTTGAGATTTTGAGGACCATAAATCCTCGAGGAAGGTGAAATAATGATATGAATTATGTTATATTAAATATAGATAAATTATTCAATATAATTGAATAACTCCAAAATAGTGCATCGTATGAAAAATCAAAGATAACTATTACCTCCAAAACATGGTTCTTACCCTAAACAAGGTATAAAATTTATAATCACTAAGAGTTTGGATTCCTCGCTCACAAAACTAATCCCTTTTATTTTAATTATTTATTTATTCCAATTTCTAAATAATTAATCATTAATACCTCAAAAATAGTGTGTCATACAATAAATATGAGACCACTGATGGGTATGAAACACGTGGTTTACTCGAAGTGGGGTATAATTCTTATACAAATGGACTTTTTATTAATTTTTCAAATTAAAACAGTTTTATTAAATTAAAACATTAATAAAAAGAGTGTTACTATTCAATCAAATTCCTCAAATAGCTTTTTGCCATTTTTAACCACAATAGATTCATAAAGCTTCATTTATAGACCTTTTTCACCCCCCAAAAACTCCTGAAACGTCTTTTAGGGGTGAATTAAATCGTTCTTCCGTCAAAGAACATTTGAAATTTAAAACAAATGTGGTGGTTTATTTTAATGTTACTTATGGTGATAGTTTGACTTTTTTTTTACATAAATTGATCATTTTTAGGATTCAGGTTAGACCAGGATGATTGTGATCATCTTCAGTTGTCCTTTATGTATTCCAATCAACCTTCTTCTTCTTCCTTTGATACCCTAGTGTGCAACCCCCCCCCCAATTGATTCTCTTATGTGCCTCAAACAGGCTCCATAATTATATTTTTTAAACAATTTTAATTATCTCTTTTCCATCCTTTTTCAATGATTAATTTAAAAAAGGAGGATTAAAGAAAAAAATAAATAAAAAGGCTTGATTTTATAAAATTAATATTCTATTATTTCTAATTGATAATTTCATGGAATTAAAAAATAAATTATCAAATGATAATTTGATGAGATTATCCTTTAATAATTATCATTATGTCAAATTTTTAAATAATAATTGTTCTAAAATATCAAATATAATTATAATGTAATACTATGGAATTATCACATGAAAATTTTATATTATATTATTATAAGATATTTATTAGTTGACTTCTTGAATTTTTTAGGGTGTTTGTCTGTTATTCGTTTCTGCTCAAACCGGACACCAATAATCAATATATTTTTTGATATTGATTAGATTTACATGTCATTAGTGGAATTTGATTCATCTTTATAAGAGTATGGTTCATATAAAAAAAATTGAAAGAGAAGTATTTTGAGAATCTTTTTATTAAAATGAATACACTTTTTATTTAATTTCTCCTTCATTAGTTTTCAGAATAATGCATTGTTCGTGAAGTTAGATTCATATCACATGTTCATCATATTTGAGGTAGTTTGTCTAAATTCCAATCCCATAGTCTTTATTTATTTATGCATATGAAATTGTAGAATTTTTATGATGTGATTAATAGTTGAGTTTTTCTATATTCAATTTATTAATAGGGTAAATTGATTTATTTCGGGGGGGATTGTAAATTTTGGAACAGAATTGGTTGGTTTAAATAATTAATTGATAGATTAGTTATGATTATTTCATGATGGTGGAATGGTTTAATTAATTTTGGAATTAATTAATTATTATAATGAGGTTAATTAATTGGGTTAGTTTAAATAATTAACTAAGGAATTTATTACGATAATTTTTTAATGATGGATTTGGTAATTTCATCAAGTAATTAATTAAAATAAAAGGTGGATTACTTAATTGATAAATTAATTCATGTCATAAAATTGATTATTGAATAGTTGAATTAAATTATTGAATTAATTAATCGATGAATTAATTAATTTAAGTAACTTGATTTTTTAATTGTCAAACTAAATAATGGAATTGGAAGAAACAATTAATTGGTGGAATACTTAAATGGGGTGTAAATGAGGATTAAATAATTGTGAATTAATTAATATAAGATGACATGGACAATTTAGTGGTGAATTAATTGAAGCAGTTGAGTTAGATTAATTAATTGTGTAATTTTTTAATGGGGATAATTTTGATTAATTATTTTGGAAATTAATTAATGGATGCAATGTTATGATTTTGGGTTTATATTAATTAATTAGAGAATTAATTAATGTTTATTGTTGAGTTGACATAATTTAATTAGATAGATTAATTAGTTAGTGAATAAATTAAGGAGAATTACTATGAATGTTAAATTGAATAAATTAGATTAAATAATTGATAAATTAATTAACATGGATGGTTGGGATATTGAATTGATAATGTCGAATAATTAATGGTTGAATTAATTATGAGGCAATGAGATTTTTAAGTTGAATAATTTATTTTTTAATTAATTATGTGATAATGAAATAGATTGTTTGAGATAATTAATTATATAATTATTTACAAGTTACTGATATTTTGAATGAGATAATTAATTGTAGAATTAATTATGAGATTTCGAGTGGTGGATTTTGATTGACTAATTTTTAAACTAATTAATTAGATGGTATTATTAATTAATTATTGAATTAATTAATGGGAATATTTAATTAATAAATTGTCAAATTAATTAATTGGACCATGTGATTAATTAATTGTTTAATTAATTAATATGATGTTTTGATGCATGTAACATGCAATTTGTGATAATAGATTAATGTTGGATTATATTGAATAATGTGATGTATGTTATATTTGTTCATGATTAAGAAATAGTTTTGGAGATTGGGACTAATGCTCCAAATACTCACGAGTTGCTACACATTGCGTTCTACACCGATGATATATATGTATGATTGATAACTAGGGTGTGAGATAGGGACTGATGTTCCAAATACTCATGGGGTGATAGACATGGAATTTTACACCTAGCAAGCATGCAAATATTATTTTACGGGACATAGACTAGCTCTCTAAATACCCTTGGGTTGTGAGACATGGACTGATTCCCCAAATACTCACGAGGGTGTTACACGTGACATTATACTCCCATTAATAGGAATTTGACTGTGGTTCTGATTAGTCATGATATTAATTGAATTTAAATGTTTAATGAAAATACTTTATTTTAAATGAAATGTGAATTGATAATGTAAAATGGTCCATAAACTAGATTTGTTCTATACATTGATGGTGGAGGCCTACTGAGTTGTACTAACATCCTACTCAGGCTTCATGATTTGTACTCATGTAGAATTTTTGATTACTGGATAGGTTAAGGGAAAATGCCTTGAGTTATCATATACATGCATGAGGTATTACTCCAGAATAAATAGATTTCCAACTTTAATTGTCCATTGAAGAATAATAATAAATATATCTTCAATCCTTTTATTGAGAACTCAATAAGAAAACTCTAAATGTTTCTCCAATACTACCATGATGTTATTTAAGAATAATTAATAATAAATCAACATGTGGCTTTATGCATTTAATTCCTTAAACTAGTCATTGGTGGAATTAAATTCGAATGAGAGACAGAACAATAAGGGTTTCACAATGGTGAGAGATTATATATAATTGTATCATAGACCAATGATACATTATAGTAATAGAAGTAAGTTCCACTTATAGATACTTAAATGGTAGATCATCTGAACTATAGGTGGATCTGATCAGTGGAATTTTCTCTAGAGGAAGATTCTGATAGTAGATCATCTCTGGTTGTACATGTTCTGGTAGTATATTCTAACCATATATCAGCTCTAGTGGTAGATCATCTATAGTGATATATGTTGACCAGTGGTAGATGAAGTTCACTGGTAGATCTTGTATGAACTAGTGGTGGATTTGTTGAACTAATAGTGGATATATTGAGATAACAATGGATGTCCGCAACTATAGACCCATCAATAGTAGAGTCTATACGTATCTCTGTTTCTTTATAAAATGATATAGTATTATAAACATTAAAGTTATTATAAATAGAATAAAAATTATTTATTATCATTAAAACAAGAAAGTGCGAACAAAGAGTACAACCAGAAAAACTAAACCTAGTCATCCCAATATGACCATTACAATAAATGTAAAATAGTAGCACATCTATGCTTATACCCATACATCTATTAAAATCATCATAAAAATATTCTTATAATAAAAAATCTAATAGAATTCATTAAACAAAACTCATACCTTCACTTACCAGAGATTTCATCAACACATACCCAGAATTAGTTACACACATTCCATTAGAGGTATGGGTCAGTCCTTATGTGCCAAAAGTGCACCCAAAATAACTAGAGTAGTACCCAATTCATAACAAAGAAACATTGAAAAATAGAAATATAGGGTAAAAAGAATATCAAAAGTGAAATATCATTAATTTATTAACATAACAAAGTATAAAAAACATAGTAAGAAAATTAAATAAGATAATAAGATCCAAGTATCTACCTGAGTCCAAAAAGATCAAAAAACTATCCCCATCCACACACTCTTTTCCAACCCGGGACCTTTAAAAATCAAATGTTGATCTAGTCAACAGATCTCTTGAGAGAGATAGACATTAGCTACACCTACTCTATAATAAGGGTTACAAGATAGAGTCAAAGATCCTAAGTACTAGAGTATTACCCAATTCATAAAAAAGAAACATTGAAAAATAGAAATATAGGGTAAAAAGAATATCAAAAGTGAAATATCATTAATTCATTAACATAACAAAGTATAAAAAACATAGTAATAAAATTAAATAAGATAATAAGATCCAAGTATCTACCTGAGTCCAAAAAGATCAAAAAACTATCCCCACCCACACAATATCTTCCAACCTGGGACCTCTAAAAATCACATGTTGACCTAGTTAACAGATCTCTTGAGAGTGATAGACATTAGCTACACCTACTCTATAATAAGGGTTACTAGATAGAGTCAAAGACCCTCAGTACTATCATAACAAAGGTATACAACATTTTTTTTGTCCATAGTATCCATAAACATATTCTCTAGATAGTATCTCTTAATGTGTTTGGTTTTTCCACATTGATAGTTAATAAACAACTTCGACCGACCACAATCCTTCCTTTCATTGATTATTTTTTTGGTTGATCACTCACACTAATAAATTTTTACCAATCACTCGCCCCACTTGTCACCATCTTTAAAACATGAATTTGAATACCCCTATACAAAAAAAATTGAATTCACTTCCTTTAATGTAATGGAATCCCTACCACACATCGTGGAATTTCTAACCATATTATAGGATTCATATAATGAATTAAAAAAACAATCTAATTCTTCATCTTTTATTTTATGATCTATACTGGTTAAACCTAACATCATCTTATCAAAACCATTTAAATGAGTCTACATAGATGCTCAAATGAACATTATGAAATTTTGAATATGCATTTCCTTTTGAAATATTCTTAAAATAGACCCAATAATATAAATATAGTCTTGATTCAACCATACTGCACTAAGATGTGTTTCATATAACACTTGTCACAAACCCATGTCAACTAGTTTCAAAAATAGTTGGGAATATTCATTTATCAAAATATAAGGTTAAATGTCCATATAATTGGTTGAGGTATTTCTTACAGTAGAGACCGTGAAGATATTCCTCTAAAATCCTATCAAATAACAATCAATCCCATTGTTGAAAATAAAATAATGAATTTATCTCAAAAAATTGAAATCATTCATTCCATTAAACTTATAAATGTCTTACAAAGTCCACGACATATCTAGGATCGATAACAACAATATGATACCTATTAGTAATGGGAGGAAAACCCTAGTTACACTCAAAAAAACCCACATACGAGGAAGTATTATGAAACCCACCCATAGTAGAGATGAAAATATGATCAATCCTAAGATGAAAACAAGTAAGAGAAAACATAAAAAATTAACATAAGTAAAAACAATGGGAAAAGTACAATTAAAAACCACAAAAATATTTATATGAATGATTTAAAGTTAAAAACACTATAATTATTGTGGTTCATACCATATTGGTCCTACACCATGGAATGAACACCTCCAGACACCATTTTATTAAGAAAGTGGAAAATGGAATTTTACAAACAAGGATATATGAATGTGAAAACATAAAAAAAACAGAACTGACCATATAAATAATTTAATGAATATTTTTTATAAATAGATAATTATGAACAACAAACAGGGGTAAAATAATCAGTAGGAAAGAAAAATCCAGGAAAAACTACCTTACTACAGATTGGCATCACCTATTGAAGCCCCTCCAAAACATTTAAAATTCTTTCATCCACGAATATATCATAAATTAAATCTCTCCACTAAAAAACTCTCTAGAGAAAACCTTGAGATTTATCATCAACAAGGCCTCGAATGATCCCTCCTCACTCTGGATCACTCCTTCCCTTTTTTTGATATATCTCAACTTCACCTCTTTAAGGATTCAATATGTCTCTCATTTTAAATATAGGGACTTCATCCACATAAATTCTTAGAAACCATCCCTTAGAGATACCTTGAAAATACTCTTAACAACTTCAGGTAGTCATTCAAATGAGAGCATGCTCAAGAATTCATTATCAAAAACCCAAACAAATAGTGTTATTTAATGGTCACTAATATATTAGATTAGGGTACAAATTATATGAATAATGATAGTTCATTTTGTGCCGTATTCGTGTAAGGTTCACTCTTTTGTTGCAAAAATGTACCATCAATCCCATGTAAGGGTGAAGTGGACACTATGAGTTTGAAATAAGGGTCATCCTATAACTACATTATGGTAGCACAACTACTATGTAAGGGTAAGTGGATTCCCATGAAAGGGTAAAATCTACCCCACATAAAGGTAGCATTAATATTAAAGTATCTACATAAGGGGAACTCTGTCACTATGTAAAGGTTCTAGACAACTGACATAAATGAAATCCATACAAGACAGAGTTCTTGTAAGGGTAACATTCCCCTCACGTAAGGGTAAAAAACATTCCATAATTTTTACAAACCAAATCCATGAAAAGGAAAACATAAAAAATAGGAAATAACATGAAATGGGATATTTTTCATGAAATTAATCAAATAAAAAAAATACATTTTAATTTTTAAAATTAACAATAAAAATTTAGAAAATATCTAAGATACGAAACAAAATTTAAAAAAATATTATCGATTATCTCATAGGACAACACTATCCAAACATATAATAATATTTTGAAATAATCACTAATAGGAAAACCCAAATAAATAAATAAGGTCATCCTAGTATGACCATCACATAGCATGTACCATAGTGGAACATTTATACCCACATAAAAAAACCTACTTCTATAAATACATAAAACATTCTAACAAATAAAAAACAATCTATGTAACAAAATTAAATAGAACCTTAACATATCTTAGCTTCCATCATAACATACCTAAATCTTGATCCATATATTCCATCAAAGGCATTGGTCAGCTCTCTCGTGCATGCAGGAAAAAAACCATAGTAGTAACCAATTCCTCCAAAAAAAGAAACATAAATAAAAAATAAAAAATAATAAAAAATCACAAAAGTGAAATAGTTATAGTGTGATCACTAAATATAATAGAAAACAAACATTATGAAAATAATGAAAATGATAGGAGATAAGTTTCACCCGAGTCCAAATAGTTCAAAAACCCCAACTTATCCACACACCCTCTTCTAACCAGGGCCCCCAAAAAATTACATGCAGATCCAGTCTTATGATCATAGAAGAAAGACAACCTAGATCTACACCTACTCAATATTATGAACTTCTTGATAGAATCAGAGAATCTTAGTGCTATCATAATCTTGGTATACCACATTGTTATAGAAATATTATTCCTAAACATATCCTCATATATGTATCTCTTAATGTGGACTATTTTAACACACTTATTGAACATAATCTTATTAAAACAAATATCATCTTTATATTCATTACATTTATTTTTAGGTTCACCCTTTACACTAAGAAAATTATATCTTTTCCTCACCCTACTTCTTTCTATCTTCAAACCATGAATTTAAATATACCCTTAAAATAATTTTTTTCATTTCATCTATAGTGATTTAATCATTACCATACATCATCAAATCTCTAACCCGATAGAATGATTTATCAATGGAATTCCACAATAAAAAATTTGAAACTTCTCCTTTATTTTTGCATCTACATTCTCTATGTCTTACATTATAGTATTAAAAATCTAAAAATGTGTCTATATAGATGTTCCTAGGTCCATTTTATAATTATAGGGGTTAATTTTATTTTTTTATTTTTCCTAAAAGGGACCCAATCATACAATGATTCTCAAGCTTCATCTAGATTGCACTAGTAAAATTTTCATGTACAGCTTCACACAAAATATTCTCACCTAGAGTCAATAAAATCTGGGAATAGTCCTTTATAAAAATCATATAGTCTAAATCCTCATAAGTGGTAAATTAATCTCCAGTAGTATATATATTAGTTATATACCTCTTAGATCCTACCAAGGATTCGTCAAGTCCATAGAGGACAATAAAATCAATCATTCTAACTCAACATTTCTTGAAATCGTGCCCTATATCAAACTTCTCCATCTCCAACATATCTAAATACATATCTAAGCTTCATAAAACCCCTATAATACCAATCTATTATGGGAGGATAGCACTGGAGACATACAAAAATCCCCTAGTAAGAGGTAGTATGACAACACCCACCCACAACAGAGATAAAAAAAGATCAAGGTAAAAATGAACAACTAAAAAGAAATAGTATACCGCATAACATAAGAAACAAATATGGGCACAATATCATGAAAAATTCATATTAATAATGATAAAAATATAGGAAATATAAAGAACATAGAAATTAAAATGGTTAATACCACTTTGGTACTACTCTATGGAAAAACACCATCAAAAAAAACTTTTTTGTGAAATAAAACATGACATCCTATAAAAAGGGATATGAGTAAGGAAAAAACAAAAAAAAATAAAATAGGTTGATAGACTACAATAATAAAATAACACATGCGCATGTATAAATAATTAAAATAATGATCTAAGGTAATATAATTGATAAATAAGAAAAAATTGAGGCCCAAATTCCCTTAAAAGGGATTGACTTCACCCGTCAATCCCCCCACCCCCATGCCCCAAACCATTTTATCTACATTCATCTTCCCAAAATCTCCTAAAAATGTAAGCCCTCCACCAAAAAATCCGAAATTCAACTGCATGTGTCATCTCCAATATTCCCTCGAATGAGCCCTCTTCAATCAAGATTATCACAATCCCTTCTATAGATCTCTCTAAGATTAACATGTCTATGATTTCAAAAAGTATATAATTTTACAAGTAATAACCATAGACACATAAAATCCTAGAAACCATCCCTTCAAACAACATCAAACAAACTCTCACTAGCTCAAGACAGGTGTTCAGATGAGAAGAATACGGATGAAGTTATAACTACAATAACATGAATAGTAATCACTACATAAGGGTCTCTCAGCCTCTTTGTAAGAGTATCTCAACCATTGCATAAGGGGACCCCAAACAGCTGTATAAAGGTATAGTGAATTTCTTTGTAAGAGTCATTCCACCTTGTATAAACGTATAATGAACCCCAAACCCACTACGTAAGGGTAGTTACATAAAATCATTATTCTTATAAAGTTCAATCTTCTATTACATAGTGGTACTAAAATTCCCTTGTAAGGGTAACATGGTCATTACACACTTCATTTAAGGGTTGCACCATGGCTTTGTAAAGGTTTCACAAATACAAAATGAGGGTAAGGTGATCCCTATGAAAAGGTAGTGGAAAACTTGTGTAAAGGAAGCATGCACACTATTGTATCTATGTTATGGTAACTTAACCAAAATGTTAAGGTAACAGACGACCCATGTAAGGGTAATACCTACAAAACATAGTGCATATAAGGGTAACATACCCCTCACCTAAGGTTAAAATAAAAACACCTTGAATTCTGCCAACCAAATTCAATGTAAAATAAAACTGAAAATACCAAAAATAAAATTAAATAAGTTATTATTCATAACAGAAATCAAATAAAGAAAATAAATTTTAATTTGTAACATTTATTAGCCAAATTTTAAAAATATCCACTATATATAATAAAATGTAAAAACACAAGACATATATTCTTACAGTCTTGCACTATCCTAACCTACCAATTGGTTTATGTAGTCTTTACTAATAGGAAATCCCAATTAAATAAATATAATCATAAATGTATCAAAATCACTTAGAATGAACCATATTTCCACTTACTTTCATATAAAAAACATATACTAATATAAACTAATAAATAATTCCCATAAATACAATACATATCATAGAAAATTTTTTGAACATAACAAATACATTAAATTTCCCATGAATGCATCATCATATACTTGTAACCAGTTGCACACATTCCATCGGAGCTCTTGGTCTACTCTTTTTCCCCTACAAGAAACCCAAAGAAACTAAAGAATTACACAATTCCACGAACAAAAAGAAACATGGAAAATAACAATATAGGGTATAAAATATCTAAAAAGTAAACTAGCTACAATGTATGTAGTTGATGTACCAGAAAATAGACACCAAGAAAATAAATCTTTTTTAGGATAAAGGTCTCCACCTATGCTCAAACTGTTCAGAAACCTACCCATACCCACACCCACTCTACCAATTGTTCCCCTATAAGTCATGTACAAAGAAAGTCATATGGTCATAGATGAAAGAAAATATTGATATACACATAATATTTCTTAAAGGATTCTAAAAATATCAGATAACCCCAATACAATCATAACTGACTGACTGAAAATTAAAATTTTTATTGATTTTGAAACTATGAAATATTAAAAGGATAAAAAAAATCATGGTGGTCTCAAGTAGTGCATGACTATAGAATCATTGACAAAAAATTTCATCCCCTCTCCAGGAAAAGAACCCATGTTAAAGAACGAAAACATTCTTCAATTTGAGGGTTCCATTGACACCAAAAAGTTGGCCACCATATTTCCCTCCCACAATGTATAAGAGATCCTTGATTTACTCCCAATGAGAAACATGCATCTCCTAATAGTATAAACAATATTCCAATGAAATCTACCCTTGATGAACATCTCTTTTTATAAAATCATGGAGTCTATATCCAATGTCTTCAAGATGTTCTGTCATTGGTTGCATATCTCCAATCTCATAATCAAGGCCAGATCCTCTGCCTAGAGCACATCCCCTCTTCCATACGAGGCCGCAAAAGCAGCAAGGACAGACCCATCTTGGTATCTAATAACACCACCCTCATGAATCTACTCCACAAGTATAGAACCATCCGAATTGAGCTTAATCCTCTGGCTGGGAGGTCACCATCAAACCCATCGTCCATGCCCCAAGTTACTTGTCTGATTTTCACAATACAAGTTCCAAAAAATAGCACTCACAAATAGAGTAGATTGACATTAAAGACACAGGCTGATCAGATCCAGAAGTATATTTTTAATTTTTTAGATAATACTGACCAGAGATCCTATGATGTTTTTTTGATGACAATCATTTTTTGCCTTTGAAATTTTCCAGCATCCTATAATTATAATGGTCTACCTAGATTTCCTCTAATACCCATGTGTAACAGTGCCTCTATACCATGAACTAAGGAATTTATCAGGCATCCCATCATACCCATCCTAACTGAAGAAGGTTTTTAAAGCCTTCCACATCACTCTGGCCCATTGACTATTATATAAGAGATTCCCCAATGATTCATATTTGGAAAACCTACAGCACCAGCACCTTGAAGCTTTATTTACTCCCATAAATTGTAGATTTTCATTAGTAGGAAAGGATATATTCTACACATGCCATAATAGAAAAATAAATTTGGAGGTAATCTTCTTAATCTGTAGAATCTCCCCCACTGGTCTTCATTTGACATGTCCCTCATCACATGATAAAAATCCTTGGTCGAGAAAACACCCAACATAGATGTGCTGAAAATAAGTCTATCATGGTCTTCACTAGTATGTATGTTGCGGAAAACAGAAAGCTGAATCTCATAAATAATATCCTATATAAACCTAGGGTGAATAATTACTCACTAAAAGATAGATCTGGGATGGGGTATCCCAGGAACCACAGTTTTCCCACCCCCAATCCTGCTGCCAAAAATTGGTGTTCCCTCTTCCCATGAGCCAGTGAGAGTGATGATGTAGGGTATCTAAGTATGTATAGGCCAGGTTCTATATCCTTGAGTGGTGTATTATCTAGTTATTCAAATTCAGTCCATAAATATCCTTTATTGTTCTTCGACAAAGAGATTGACCATCTAGAGTCTCCAACACAACCTTATCATGAAGCCCTTCCATGGGTAAGGAGACACTCCTTAAATTTTAACCCCCTTTGGAGAATGGTCTTGCAAGCTGTTTCCCCAAAGCCTAGTGATGACTTCCCTCCATCTTCACATCCTATATGAATGAAACCATAATCCTCTCCAGGTTAGAAATAACACTCTTAGGAACCTTCATGGTGGAAATAATGTGCATGGTAATGGAAACTAAAACATTGTTAACAAGAGTTATGTGAACTACAAAGGATAATAATCTGTTTTTCGAGTTGTAGATGTAATCTGTAATTTTTCTTATGAGCCTTTCAAAATGATGGACCCTGAGGGAGGAAGTAATAACCATTTCCTAGGGATACTCCATGGGAAAGTATCCTCTTCACATTAAAAAAACATAGTCCCAGACCTCACCCCATATCTTTTTATCTTCAAACAATTAATTTTGAGATCTTGAGAAAAAATAGATTATCTCACATCCTCAAATGTCATTGAATCCCAGTAATAAATCAGGGAATCTCCAACCATGTTGAATGATTCATTAATTGAATTCAAAAACAAAAAAATTTTGTCCTCATCCTCAGTTTCATTAACTAAAATAGAAATGTCTAACACTGTCTTATTTAAACTATACAAATGATTCCTCATAATGGTCCTAAGGGGAATTTTTAAATTACAAAGATGTATTTTATTTTGTAGTCCTCTTAAAAGGGACCCACTCAAGTATAGAATCTCGATATTTATTCAAATTTCATTGTTTGATGATTTATGGAAAAGTTCTTGAACAAAATATTCACATAGTTTAAATATTAATTATGATAGCTTGAGGTATCTCCAGTAACATTGATAGTGGTGATCATCCTATTAAATCTTTTAAAAGGTTCATCATATACATTGTGGAAAAAAAGATCATTCATTTTAACACTATAAGGATTAAAACCATTCCCTAGATCAAAATTTACAATCTCTATCACAGATAAAGACTTATACAGGATCGATAACAACCCTTAATAACAATGTCTATGGAAGGACCACCCCATCAATAAAGAAAACCCATATTAGTAGGTAGTATAGAATAATCCACACACACCATAGACACAAATGGGATTGAGGCTCAGATTAAAAATTGAAAAGAAATAACAAACAACAACACAAAATGAAAAGTTATGGGAATGATAGTAAGAAAAATATATAATGAGAATTATATGAATACATTAGTCATAAACAACAAAAGAATTAACATAGTAATGACCACATTAGTCCTACATCATTGTAAGAACAATACCCAACATAATATTATTAAGTAAAAAAACATGGTAGACTATATGTAGTGATATGATAAAAGGAAACATGAAAAGAAAATATATAGAACTAGAGGAATAGTTAAATAATACTTGTATAGGGATAACGAAGAATAAAAAATAAAACATAGAAATCAAATAAATAAAAAAGAATAAACATGGATAAAACTCCCTTAATATGGATCAACCACATATATTAAATCCCTTCATAACTATTTCAACTGCTTTTATCATCCTCATAAACCTCACAACGTCATTCTCTATTCCAGGAAAAATAACCAAAGTAAACCATGAGTTCTATTGTCCATGGGGGCTCAAATGATCCCTCCTCACTTTGGATCATATCCTTCCCTTTTCATGAGCTCTCTCAATATCACCTCATTGAGCATTAAATTTTTTCCCCATTTTAAAACTAGGGACCTAATGAAATTAAACTAAAAGAAACAAACATTGTGAACAACATTGAATAAACTGTCAACAGTTTAAGATAGATATTGGAATATGGAAAATGTGGATAAAGAAATTGTAACAAAAACATGAATCGTTGGAACTATATAAGTGTCTCTTGACCATTTCATAAGAGTTTATTGACCATTATTTAAGGGTCACATGACTACTTCTTAAGGGTATTAAAAAATTCTATATAAAGGTATCAGGAACTACTATTTATGGGTCCTTTTATACTGTGTAAGGGTAGTTCAAACTATGAACCCGCTACATAAGTGTGGATCAATGAAATCCGTAGGTTCATAAGGGTAAATTTTTAATTGTGTAATGGTATGATAGATCCCATTTAAGGGTAATGTGGCCATTATACACATCATGTATAGGTCAGTCCAAAACTATGTAAATTTAGAATAGCCACTACATATGGGTATGGTAATCCCCATGAAATGGTAATTAATAACCCACGGAAAATAATATCTTGAATTACCATATCATTTTATAGGTAACATGATCCCTATATAAAGTTAATGTAAAACCCACATAGGGTTAAGTCATTCAAAAAAAATTAACCATAACATTCCCCTCATGTTATGATAGAACAAAATAAAGAATAATTATACAAAACCAATTATAAGAAAAATGAAACTTTAAAACCTAACAGAACTATGAACCATAGATTATTCATGAAATAAATCATATAAAAAAATAAATTTTAATTTGTAGTATCAAAATATCAAATTGAAAAATTCTATACCATAAAATTAAAATTTAATAACATTAGGCTAATGTTCTTTAAAACCTACTCAAAACTGACCTATTAGCTAATTTGGAATGTTTTCACTAACAGGAAATCCCTAAAAAAATCATGATCATCCAAGTGTGAAAATAAGCAAGAATGTACCATTGTGGAACATTTCATCCTATACCATCACATATACTAATAATAACTACTAAAACATGATCATAAAGACAAAACAACATATGAAAATGAAATAAATAGAACTCATAAATTCACTTACCTAAGTTTCTATCATTACATACCTACAACTAGCTGCACATATTCAATTAGAGGTCATGGTAAGCTCTCATGTTCCTATAGGACACCAAAATAAAATAAATAAGTACCCAATTTCTCAAATAAAAATAATGATGTTAAAATTGTAATGAAAAGTATACAAAATTCAAAGTTAAGTAGTTATAATGAATGTTGAAAATGAATCATAAAACACACAATAATCAAATATTGTAAGATAAAAAGTGACAAGTTTTGACATAATCCAAAATAATTTAAAAAAAGATCCCTACCCACACCCTCTCATTCAACTATGGGCCCCTATAAATCACATGGAGAGCCATACCTAGGATTTTAGGAGAAATAAAACCTATATCTATAAACACACTATGATAATGGATGGTAAACAGACTCTGAGAACCTTGGTACTATCAAAAAAATGGAATTCCACATTATTTTAGTACATTATATCCCTTGATGTATTCTTCGGGTAGTATCTCTTAATGTGGATGGTTTTAGACACTAATCTATATTAAATATAATTAATTGAATACTATAATTTTTCCATTGATTTTATTTTTATTTTAAATTGTCACATTGAGAAACTAAGTCTCAGACCTCACCCATATTTTCTCTATCTTCAAAACATTACTTTGAGTTTGCCTAAAAAAATAACATAATTTACTTCCTTTGAAGCTATGTAATACCTACCATACATCATGGAATATCTAATAAGATTGAATGAAGTATCCAAGGAATGTAACAAGAAACAGTCATGGTTATCATCCTTAATTTCAAGAACTACATTGTTTGTTTCTAACACCATATTATTAAAACTATCGAAAATATTCCACATAGAGGATCCGAGGAAATTTTATTAATTATAAATATTTTATTATGATTTTAATATTCTTAAAAAGGACCTATTCATGTAATTATACTCCGGCTTTTAATATATTTAATTATCATAAGTTTATTGGACAACTTCCCCCAAAACCTTTCCGCCAAGGGTTAACATCAAGATGGAATGTGAATTTTGAAAAAATGTAGGATCAACAACCACATAATGTAGTATAAATAGTGGTTATATTCCTCTTAGATCCATCTAAATAATCAAAAAGACTATTTTAGAAAACAAATATCATGAATTTTAACTCTCTAAATTTTATAATTTCTCTCTCTGTGAAATTATATATATTTATTTTAGTCAAATACATATTTAGGTATGATAACAACCTTCTTATACCAAACCATTATGGGAGGAAAACCCCATAGGCTCAAAAAACCCTAGGAAGGGGGAGGTGTTGTGAAACCCTCCCAAAAAAGATATCAAAATACGATTGAGCCTATGATGAAAAATATCCAATAATGAACTTATAACCTAACCGAAGAAAAAACAATGGTCATGGTATCATGACAAATCCACACAATGATTGGTATGAAATAAGAAATATAGAGAACACTAGAATTAATGTTGTTTATACCCCTTTGATTATAATATATGTTAATAACATAATTATACATCATTTTATTAGGCAAAAAATATGGATTATTACAAACAAGGATACGAGAAAGGGAAATAATAGAATATAGACTGAATAAAAGGAACAATGTGATAAAACCTACATAGGAATAAAGAATAATAAATAGAAACTAGAATAAAAATCAAAAAGAAAGAAAAAACCTATGTCAAAACCACAATACAAGGGATTTAACTCACATATTGAAGACCCTATAAACTATTATAGCCACTTTTCTCCATCTCAAAACTCACAGAAAAATCGACCCACATAAAAATCCTCAAATTCAACAATGATTGTCATCACTAATAGGGACTCAAATGGTCCCTCCCCACTCTTGAAAATACCCATTCATTCTCTAAATATTTATCAAATTCACCTCTATAAGCATTTAATATATCTCTCATTTTACAAGTAGTTGTAACACCCCAACCTCAAATACCCAGAGCTAGTATATTATTTTAATACATTGGCATGATTACGAGGAATCACATCCCGAAGGACTGATTAGTTTAATAGTCTTGGAAAATAGATTTAATACATGAAATTTACCTTACAATTGAAAATATAGAATACAAAATAGAAAATCCGTTGATAATGACATTATTTTCCAAGATTAACCCTACATATCAATCATAATATACTTCTTCACATCTTCAGGTAAAATGAAACATAATAAATTGGAGAGCTCAAATTATCAATAAGGATAAAAAATACAGTGGAGGCTTTGATAAATAGGAATAAACATTTAATGCATGGTATAAAACTGAAACAAAATCCTTCTAAACATAATAATCAGTATTAGATAGCAAGAATAAATCAAATAATACCATTTAAAAAATCACATGGATATTATACTCGTCAAATAATCACATGTTATATCAATAAAGAATCGCATAATGAGGGAATGCATAATGTCGAAAAGCATAACTAAACTATCAAGGCATCGTGCTAAGAATATACAAAACCACATTGTCAAGGCCTCATGCCAAGACAATAGTTTATCTCATGAGACTTATTGATGTGTCAAGAGGATATAATGGGCCCCACACATCACCTACTAGGTCCACTGCATTCCTCAAATGAAACGGGTGAAATATAGGATAATCATTCATATTAATACTAGCATACGAGATATTAATAGTTTAACTATAAACCATGAATGAAAAAAATTAGCACACGTATAGTCTAACATATAATAATACCTTCAATAAAATATTAAATATTTTATCTTAATAAATCGACCTAAATTAAGCAGAAAATCCAACAATGGATGTTGAAATTGATGAAAATACTCTAACAAAATCATTAAAAATATATTGATACAAATACCCCTTTTTCATTGAAATCGTTTATTCAAAAGTTGTGCACTTATAAAAGATAATATTTAGAAATATATTTTTGAATCTAATTGTCCCATTCCACTTTGAAACTTTTGAAAGGAATTAATATTTTGAAACATTCATGTCCATATAAAAATCCATAAAACCATTTTGAAAATATTGACATTAATGATAAATATTTTTAAGAATAAATCTTTTAAACATTTAAAACAATGTTTTAGTTAAATAATCACTTAAATAGTACCATAAAAATATTCCTTTTAGAAAATATTTGAATTAACATAAATAAAGACATAAATCATCCTTTATAATCCTTTTATATCCATATAAATAGTTCCGTAAAATAATATCAATAATATTGCAATGGAGAAAGGATTAATTCTTTAAACATTCAAAGCATTCTATGCCACATTGAACATTTAAATCATAAGTTTGATATCTTCAAATTGATATTTTAATAACATTAAGATAAATTTTTTCATTATATGAAATACAATACGGTAATTTCATACACCACTCACAAGAAATAGGTGTTGAACATGGCTTATATCTCACAAAAATTAAAAGTGGGATAGAATTCCCATACCTTAGGTCTGAGACTCTCCGTGCATGTTTGAAACTCATGTATAATAGTTTAAAAGGTATTATTAACTTATATTGAAATAATAATAATATTTACTAAATCATATATGATTCATTTATGACTTTATATTACCCGTTTATTAATGATTTCCAAGTTGAAGCAACATTTCTGGTAATAATTACTTTATTGCACATGTTTTGAATTGTTATTCTAGATCGTATTACATAGATAATGATTTAATTACTTCAATAATGTCTAAAATTATTTATATATAATATATATTCAGAATATAAATCCGCATAATAGATATATATATATATATATATATATATATTAAATGGAATACACAACTTATGGAGACGGTAGGTCGTACATACGCATGAACGTTGTTTCTATTTTCTTATCATGTTGAATGGAAGTGAATGAATTATGTACATACATATATATATATTATTTCAAAATAATTATTATGTTATTTATTTAATACTTATTTATAATATTTTTTTATAATCATTCTTGGATGGTGAATGTGGAAGATGAATCTCATCGCATCGCGGAAACAATAAGTTGTACGTACGCACAAGTGACAGTATCATTTCTTTAATAGTTAAATGATATTGAATTGGATGGAATATGAATTTTACTGAAATAATATAATTTTATATTTATTATTTAAATCCTTTAGATTCAATTTTATACCCATATATAAAAATTGTACTGGAAAAATAGTTTGCACCATAGAGTGGAGACGGCAAGACATACATACGCATGCATAGTGATATAGTTTTTCGTAGGATAGGAAAAAGAATGAATATGGTTTTTTCATAATAATTAAAACATATAAACATATATTAGATTCTAGATTTATTATTTAATTATAGAAACAACTTAGTAAGTATAAGTAGAAGAAGAAAATAACTTTAAAAGAGGTGATAAAACGATTACCTCTTCTTCGAGTGTCTCCTTTTTATTTTCACGAAAGAACTCCTTAAGTTGGCTTTCATCCCAAAGTTTGGCCTCTAGGATGAATTTATAGGTTTTGGTATAATAAATGGAAAGGTTTTTTCTGAGACAAAGGGATTTTGAGGTGTGAATTAAAGAGAAGGAAGAGTGGCCTTTTTATAAGAGAGGTGAGCAGCATTTTAAGAAAATTATGAAATATTAATCTATTATAAATTGATTATTGGTTTCTAATAGCTCAAAATTGATTTATTTGGAGTAAAAACTAGTATTGGTAGTAATAATCTCAACCAATAGGTTTAATATGTGATTAGGTCATTAAAATAACCTTATCTTTTAGATTCGACCCTTAGTTTAATAGTTTAACTCTTACCATGTCTTCTTCTGTTTTTACGCTACATGGTTAATATCGTTACTATAAAATTAAAAGGGAACCTAAATTGGATAATTTATGAAATTTTTAACACTATACAAGTAATTTTAAAGATTCTAATATTTTGTTATTTTTATATCATTTAATAAAATTGTATTTATTTTAAAATCTCATTTATGTCAATGTTGAAAATATTTAAAAATTTATTTTTTTAAAGTCATAACAACTTTATTCCTTATAAAAATGCATTAAATCATTCCTAAAATTTAAATTTAATCCAAAAAAAATATTTTTGATGGAATAAAATGTTTCAATTTATATTTTTATTAATATTATCAATATTATTTAATTCATTTTCTTTTAAAAAATCCTTTTGTGCATCATCATTGTGTCATAATTAAATTTATTATTTAATGTCTAAAAATTATAAATAAATTATAATTATTTATAAAAAATTATTATATTTCTAATGAATATATATAGTATAATTTATTTTATGTATAACCCTATATTAAAAATGGTTTTGTTATTAAAATTTGAATATGATATTTTTAACTATTCTTTAAATAAAATATAATAAATGTCCTAATATAACACTAGTGGCATAAAAAGTATAATATTTCCATAATAATATTGTTTTGAGTCTAAATACACATATCCAATAAAATTAGGTCAAGGTTTAGGGTAATTTTATATTATTGAAATATTATTTTTACCTTTAGTTACTCTATTTACCTTTAGCCACGGTAAATAAAATTCAAAACTTACTATTCACACAAAAATATTTGGATCCTATTAGATTACATTTTTCACCATGATTAAATTAATTTATATAAAATTTTTGAAATGAAATTCACAGAAGTGGTAAAATTACATTTAAGGCTAATTTGTAAATGTGGCAAGAAGACGAGTAAAAAGACATTTAAAAGTTCAATAAATTTTTATATCTAATTTGATTAGAAAAATGATTCCATGAACTAAATTGGTCTAATATTTATATTATTTATCTATTATGACTTTAAAATATACTTAAATTAAATTTAAATGAAAAATCCAGTTTTTATTTAAAATGCTGTATTTTTCACTATTCATAAAAAATTGAATGTTTTCATAAAAAAACCTAAACTTCACCCTAATCAAATTTTTATATTATGAATTAAAAAAGGAAGTCTATTTTACCAAATTAAATTTCTACAAGTGTCTAAAATTAATTTTATTATTATTTACAAAAGGACATAAAAAGTAGTTAATTTAAGAAAATAGTATTTTCTAAATATATAACAATTTTACCAAAACTTATACCTTTCATTATAAATATGTTTTATTTATTTAAAAATTTTATCAATAAAATTTAATTTTTATTTATCACTATTCATATTACCATATTTAAGGGATAATTTATAAATATATTGTTTAAATCATTATAATAAAAAAGTGTTGTTTTGTTGAAACTCAATCTTGTGTGTAACGCAAGCCAAGTAGGCGTTGTGTGAAACATCAATAATTTAAGATAACAAACCATGAAATTTTGGTGTGTTACATTCTCCCATCCTTCCATAAATTTTATCCTCACAATTTCAACACATAATAAAAAACAATGGGTTGGATTATTCAAAATATCATTATTTAAATATGACATCAGTAAATGGATTAATGAGACCTACATTTTAAAATAAATAAGGGGAAGTATGAATGTCATTGAAGATAACACATACTAGGTTTCCATGTAGAAAAACATGGACATGATAAAAAAATCTAAACTTCATGTTCTGATGGAGGGTGGTAGAGGACATGCTGTGAAAAAAGGTAACAATCACAATTCTAGAAGTCGGTGATGATCTAAGGGACCATTTGATTCATCAAAAAAGAAAGTACTAGGAAAACTTTTTTGGTATTATGATATTTTACCTAGAGTTAAATAATTTATTAACTTCATATATTAAGAACATATGAAACGTACTTACTTACAAAACTAGTACAGTTTTCTCCTTTAATCAATTTCTACCACAAACTCACCTTTCTCTCTAAAAGATAATAAAATTTGATTTATCTTAATCATATAGGGTTCCAAAAATGAACTTATTCTTCATCAATCATACCTCTTAAATAAAAGAAAACTAATTTATACTAACTAAGGACCTCCCATAGTCTAGTTGTACGTACAAAAATTCTTTTTGTACTTTGGTTGTGTCTTTGATTCCTACAGCCTTATCCGACACCACAAGTTTTCTCTCGGCCTGTGGGTTTTCCTTTTTCTAAAACTATATGATTATGACATTCCTAAAATAACCATTGTATGTTCAGAATTAAATATATTTTTTATCCTCAAAAAATAATATTCCATTTACATGATCCAAATCAATTAGCTATTATTCCAAAATCATTATCTCAGTATCAGGACCATATTAAGGTATATCTTTCCCTCGTCCATATAATTTCCAAAAAAAATTAACTTTCTAGTAAGTCACTTTTCTTGGTACCATACAATCTCAAATCCTTAATGAAATATTACTATAGTCCAATCCTTATATACTCTATATTTCTTACCACAAGTACATTGCAAATAAAATATTCAGATAAAATAATTCATTAATAGGAATATTAATAATTCCACTTCATCGGCGACAGTATCATAACTTTATCATTATCCAATAGCATCATCTTGGGTATATTACCTTGATGCTTGGAAAATTAATTTCCATAGTGTCTTGTTTCCTTGCAGTTGAAACATTATACATAGGAAACCTTTTTCTAACCCTTAAAATCATAAACTTGGTGACCTGTTTCTCCACACTTATAACAAACTCCCATTCTATTCAAGCATTTACCGGGGTGTTTCTTTGCATTGTTATCATAGGTATGAAAATCAGTCCTTCCCTTCATCCCTTTATCCATATTTTTCTCATGTATAATTTTATTTTCATGCTTCCCTCTATAGCCATAAGACTTAGGGTATTATTTACTTGTCCTATTATCACTATATATTATGTATTCATATAATGAGAATGCATGGGAGATTATTTCCCTTTGAAATACTGGCTTGAGAAAATGAAATATATGATCCTACTTACTCTTTGGATCATGGGAATCGGTGAGGCTCACATTCCTATTACTGGGAACTGTTTCTAAATGAAGACATACACTAGGTTAGATCATATCGTAAGGTATAAACCAAAAAATAAAAAATTATAAACATAAATTGATTATTTACACGTATCTGGACTCATAATAATAAAATGGTTTATTTGGGGAAATATTTACTCAAAAATACTTTATAAAAGTTTGTAAAGAGAAGGTGAATTATCCTAGGCATATACCCTATGACTGTTAAACTATGTCTGTAGTAAGACCTATTGTCGTGTACCTGGTTATCTTGAGTCAAGATCGAAATACATTGTCGAAGTTGTTACTCTTAGGTACATTTGTGCCAGAACCACACCCACTTGTAGTGTCCTGACAAGAAGTTTTTTTCTTGGAACACCCCCAAAATATATATATTACCAATCTTTTAGAATATTCTTCTATTATTATCCTCAAAGTCTATATGAGCTATATGATCCTGAATCTATGTTTTTTTAAATCTATTTCCAAGGTTTTTTCTAATCTTCCTCTTATACCAACTATAATGACCTGGCCCTAGATACCTGGAGTTGGTTCATTAATTTAATTCATTGACATTATGACAAGGAATCACATCCCGAAGGACTAATCAGTTTAGTAGTCTTGGAAAATAGATTACATACATGAACATTGCATTAAATTTGAAAAAATAAAATACAACCTAGAAAATCATTTGATAACATCAATATTATCCTAGATTGACCGTGAAAATCACTCATAATATACTTCTTCACATGTTTGGGAAAAATGAAACATAATAAAGGGGTAAGATCAGATTCTCAGTAAGGATAAACAATATAGTGGAAGCTTTGATAAATAGTAATAAACATTTAAGGCAAGGTATAAAACTAAACAAAAATCCTTTCAAAAATAATCTTCAGTATAACGTATCAATAATCAATCAAATAATTCTATTTAAACATTAAAATTGATATTCTAATAGTCAAATAATCTCATGTAACATCAATAAAAAAATCTCATAATGAAGAAATTCATAATGCCGGACATTATAACAACATTGTCAAGGCCTCATTCTAAGAACATATATAACCACATTGTCAAGGCCTAGTTCCAAGACATGAGTTTGTCTCATTAGACCTACCGATGCATCGAGAGGATATAGCAGGCCCCAACCATCACCTACTAAGTACAATGCATTCCTCAAATGAAAAGGGTAAAACATAACATAATCTTTCATATAAAAACTATCATACAAAATATTAATACTTTAACCATAAACCCTGAATGGAATAAAAATAGCACATCTACACTCCAACATATCATAAAATATTTAGTAAAATATGGAATATTGAATCATAATAAATCAACTTAAATTAAGAATAAAATCCAACAATGGATGTTGAAATAGATGCAAATACTCTAACAAAATCAATAAAATTATCTTGAGACAAATACCCCCTTTTCTTTGAAATTATTTAAATTAAAGTTGCACACTTATAAAAGATGATATTAAAAAATATATTTTTGAATAAAAGTTTCCCATATCACATTAAATTTTTTGAAAGGAATTAATATTTTGAGACATTAATGCTCATATAAATAAATCCTTAAAAACATTTTGAAAACATGGACATTCATGAGAATGGTTTTTAAGAATAAATCATTAAAACATTTAAAACAATGTTTTAGATATAGAATACCTTATATAAAAATGTTAAAATATTCCTTTTAGAAAACATTTTAATGAACTTAAACATAGTCATAAAATTTCCATGATAATACTTTGATATCCATATAAATAGTTATGTAAAATAATATCAAGAATATTGCAATGGAGAAAGCATTAATTCTTAAAAAATTAAAAGTGTCTCATACCACATTGAACATTTAAATAAAAAGCATGATATATTCAAATAAATATTTAAATAACATAAAGATAAATTTTTGTCATGATATTAAATATAATACGGGGATTACAAACACCATGCATAAGAAATTGGTGGTGAACATGTCTTATATCTCATGAATATTAAAAGTGAGACGGAATTCCATTACCTTAGGTATGATACTTTTTGTACGGGTATGAAACTCCAATATAATGGTTTTAAACATATTATTAACTTCTACATAAATAAGAATAATATTTATAATATCATATATGATTCATTTATGACTTTATATTATCTATTTATTAATGATTTCCAAGTAAAAGCAACATTTTGGGTAATAATCTTTTTTGATTATACGTGTGTTGACTTGTTCTTCTGGATCATATTACTTAGATCATGATTTACTTACATATAGAATATATAACATAATTTATATATCATTTATATTTAGAATATAAAGATATATAATATATAGATATATGAAATGGAATACACTATTCATAGAGATAGTAGGATGTACATACGGATGAACATTGTTTCCATTTTCTTATCATATTGAATGGAAGTAAGTGAATGAAAAATGTACATGAATATATATATATATATATATATATATTATTCCATTAGTATTATTATTTAATTTATTTAATACTTATTCATAATATATGTTTTTAATAATCATTATTTAATGGTGAATGTGGAAGATCAATCTCATCAAGTCGTGGAGACGATAAACCGTACGTACAGAGGAGCGACGATATCATTTCTTTAATGGTTAAATAGTATGTAATTGGATAGTATATGAATTATAAAGAAAAAATATAATATTATATTTACTATTTACATCCTTGATATTCAAATTTATACACTTATAAATAATGTGTACATAAAATATAGTTTACACCATGGCGTGGAGATGGTAAGTCATACGTACAAATGGATGGTGACATTGTTTTTTGTAGGATGGGTAAAAAGAAGAATATTTTAGTCCCATAAAAATAAAAACTCTAATAATTTATTAAATTGTGAATTTATTATTTTAGTATTGAAAACACTTAGTAAGTGTAAGTATAAGAAGAAAATAACTTTGAAAGAGGTAATAAATCGATTACCTCTTCTTTGGGTGTCTCCTTTTAATTTGAATAAAAGGACTCATTAAGTTGTATTTATACCCAAAGTGTGGCCTCTAGTACGAATTTAGGGGTTTTAGGAGATGAAATGTTTTGGGTTTTTTTGAGAAAAAAGGATTTTGATGTGTGAATTAAAGATACTGAGGAGTTCCCTTTTTATAAAAGTGGTGAGGGGCATTTTATGAAAATCATAAATTATTCATTTATTATAAATTTATTTTCGTTTTATAAAAGCTCAAAATTGATTTATTTCTAGGATAACATGATTATGGGACGAAATAATCTCAAAATTAGGTTTTATAAATGTTTTGGTAATAAAAGTAAACTTATCTTTTAGATTTAACCCTTAGTTAAATGGTTTAACTCTTACCATGTCTTCTTGTATTTTTACACTACAAGGTTAATATAGTTACTATAAAATGCAAATGAAACCTAAAATGGATCATTCATAACATTTTTAACACTATAAAATTTATTTGTAAGAACCTTATATTTTTATGATTTTTATATCATTTAATAAAATTGTATTTATTTAAAAATATCATTTACGTCGATTTTGACACAATTTAATACTTGATTTTTTTAAGTCATAACAACTAGATTACTTCAAAAAATACAATAAATAATTTATAACATGTCAATTTCATCCAAAAAATTCATTTATGGCATAAAATGTTTCAATTTATATATATTTTAATATTATTAATATCACAGAATTGATTTTCCTTTTAATAAACCACTTATTGCATTATCATTATGTCACAATTAGATTTAATTATTTAATGTATAAAAATTATAAATAATTTATAATTATGTAGATATATTTATTATACTTCTAATTAATATTTATAGTTGAATTTTTCTTATATAAACCCCTATATTAAAAATGGTTTAGCCCTTAAAATGTTAAAATGATATTTTTAACTCTTCTTTAAATAAAATATAATTATTTTCCTAATCTTAAAAATGTGGGTTAAAAAGTATCATTTTTTTAAAATAAGGATTATTTGGGTCTAAATACACATATACAATAAAATTAAGATAAGTCTTAGGGTAATTTATTAATATTAAAATATTATTTTTACATTTAATTACCCTATTTACCTTTAATCGTGGTAAATAAAATTCAAAAGTTATTGTTCACCAAAAAAATCTTGATCCTATTTGACCACATTATTAATCCATATTGCAACCAAGTTTGTTATATTTTCAAAATACAATTCACAGAAGTTTTAAAATTACATTTAATGCTAATTTGCAAATGTGGCTAGAAGGCGAGTAAAAAGATGTTAAAAAGTTCAATTAATTTTTATATATAATTATATTATAAAAATTATTCCAATGAACTAAATTGGGTTAATATATGTAATATTTATATATTTTTACACGAAAATAAACTTAAATTAGAGTAATTATTTAAATGAAAAAGTTTTTGTATCTACAATGCAATATTTTTCACTATTCATCAAAAATTGAAATTTTCCTGAAAAATACCAAAAATTCAACCTAAGATAATTTTGATATTATGAATTCAAAAATGAAGTCTATTTTACCATATTAAATCATTAAGTGTTTCTGAAACTGGTTTTATTATTTTTCACAAAAGGACATAAAATGTATCTTCTTTAAGAAAATAGTATTTCAAAAACATATAACTATTTTATGGAAACTTATTCATTTTATTAGAAATATGTTTTATTTATGTGAAAACATTATAAATAAAATTTATTGTTTATTTAGGAATATTCATATTTCTATATTTGATGGATATGTTATAAATATATTGTTTAAATAATTATAATACTAAAGTGTTGTTTAACAGAAACTCAATTTTACATGTAGTGCAAGACAAGACAGTGTTCTGTGAAACATGAGATATTATATATAATATACCATGAAATATTTGGGTGTTATAGTAGTGATCTTGGGAAATCAAATTATAAGAAATCATCCCTTTGAATAACCTAGAACAAACACTCAGTAGCCCGAGGAAAGTGTTTAAATGAGAAACATACTAAAGAATCCATTAAAATAAAAAATTGAACTACCATCGCAAGGTAACTGTTTATAAAAATCTTTGTAATAGTTTCTCAAGATTTGGCTAATGGTAATTTTAACCAAAGTGAAATGGTGTCTCCAACCATTTCTTATGGGTTTTTCTACACTAATAATGGGTTACATGAACTATGTACCCACTTTTTAAGGGTACCTTGTCAAAATCCATAGCCACTGAAGTGTCAATATTCCATTGTGTAATTGTACCATAGATCCAATGTAAGGGTGATATGGCCTCTACAGACATTATATAAGGGTCATCTAGTAGTTATGAAAAATTAACGCAATCACTTAATAAGGGTATGTTTGTACCCATACAAGGGTAACATCCAACCCATGTAAAGGAAGAACACACATTAATGTAGTTGTGTAATAGTAAAATGATCCCAATATAAATGTAATGGACAACCCTCATAAGGTTAATCCCTGTAAAATGAATAGCAGATAAGGGTTCCATACCCCTAATGTAAAGGTAAGACAAAATAAGACAGAATGATGGAAAACCAATTCTAATAAAAATAAAACATAAAAAATAACATTAAATATTAGATTATTTATGAAATCAATCAAATAAATAACAAATAATTTTTAATTTGTAATATTGACATGAAAATTTTAACAAATCTCTACATTATAAAATAAAATGTAAAAAACATAGGGTTGATGTTCTTATAGGAATACACATACTAATATTATTAGTTGGTTCATAGAGTCTTCACTAACTTGAAAATCCTATGAACTATAAATGATCATCCCAATATGGAAATAACATTGAATGTACCATGGTGGAACATGTTTTCTTATACCAACAAAAATACTATAATACACTTTTAAAATATGATCAAAAATGAAAAACAATACAAGAAACTGCATTAAAAAAACTAATACCTTCACTTAAATAATATTACATTATCACATACCTGAATCTAGCCACACATATTCCATCAGAGGTCACAGTCAGCTCACCCATGGCTGTTGGAAACCCAAAGAAAATGTAGTGGTACCCAATTCCTCATAAAAAACATTAAAAATAATCAATGAAAATTATAGACAAGATCAAAATTTAAACATTTCTAACACATGAAAAAAATTTGTATAAATTAAATTGCAAGAAAATATAGCTAGAAAACTAGTAAAAAGTCCATGCCTAAGCCCAAACAGGTCAATAAACCATCCCTTCCCACACCCTCTATTCTAATCAGTGTCCTTGTAAAATCACATACAAATCCATTCATATGATCAAATAAGAATGTCAGCATAGATATACACTTTCTCTATACTAAGGGATTCTATAAAGACTCAATGAACCTAGATACTATCATAATACTGGTATAATACATTTTTATAGGCCATATTATCCCTAGATGTATCCTTAAGAAAGTATCTCATAATGTGGCTAGTTCTTCCACACTTATAGTTATTTAAATTCATTAACAGATTACCATATTTATTTTCATTTCATTTATTTCTTTGTTGATCCTTTATACTAAAAGACTCAATTCCATACCTTACCCCACTTCCTTCCATCATCAATCATGAATTTGAAGATCCCTAGACAAAATGGATGATTGCACTTCATCTAATGTTATGGAAGCCCTACTATACATCGTGGAGTCTCCAACCAGATTGAATGATTCATCCAAGTACATCAACCACAAAAAGCTCATTCTTCATCGAAAAAATCAGTATCTGGATTGAATAAGTCTAACACCATATTATTTAAACTATATAAATGAGTATGCATAGAGGTTTCAAGTATCATTTTGAAATTATAAAGATACATTTTTAATTGTAATATTCCTAAAAGATACATTTTCTTGTAATGATTATCATGCTTCAACAAGTATAAATTTGAATATGTTTTTTGGGCCACATTTCATAAAACCTTATCCCCTAAGGGTCAACAACAATATGTTATGAGGCGTTTTCAAGATTGTGTGGTCAACAAACTTATTAGGGATCAAGGTATCTCTTGTAGCGGTGAAAGTGGTGATCTTTCTCTTAGATCTGACCAAAGATTCATCAAGTCCAGAGTGGATAATAAGAGAATTCATTTTTTTAAAGGTTGGGGCTGAAACCTAATTTATTATTAAATCAAACCAAAGAACTCTTTAACTATGTAGAGGGAGACCCATTACATAGGCTGAAGGCCCAGTGGGCATTTAGCCCATTACATGACCCGTAGGCCAATTTTTTGGCCCAAAGCCCATTATGTGAATAGTACTTTTACAGTAACCACGGTGCAACATTACTGCACAGTACCCACAACTGCTACAGTACTTTGTCGCCGCTACAATTACATGCCGCCGTTATAGTGCATGTCGTTGCAACAGTGTCACCGCTGTAACAGTACTGCTACAATACCTGCTCCCAATGGGTTTTGAACCCCCATTTTTCATGTAGAATTAAGTGAGAGGTTTCAAACTATCAAGCTTCACAATCTCAACATACTGGGATACATCTCTAGGATTGAAAAAAATAACTAATACCAATTTTTTATTAGAGGATGACCCAAGTGACACAAAAAACAGTGGATAGGATGTAGTATCATGCTACCCACATGTAATAAATATGTAAACAAGATCAAGGCTATGATGAAAAATCTAAAATAAATAGTATAAAACACCAAAGAAGAAACAAATATGGTCATTTTTTCATAAAGAAGAGATAACAAGAATACTTTTATTATAGAGAAGATAAAGAAAACATAAATTGACATGTTTTAGACCACTTTAATCATACTCTATTATATGAAAACCACTCTACAACATTTAATTAATAAAATAAAACATGCAATATTATAAATAGATATATGATAAAGTTAAAACAAAAAATTAAAATAGATTGAACCAAATTAACAAAACCATTACACATGTATATTAGAAAATAAGTGGAATAAAAATATGGGTAAAACAATCGACATGAATGAAAAATCATAAAAACCCCTCATATACAAATGATTGACCACACATGTCGAATCCCCTAACAACATTAAATACACATTCTTCCTTATAACTTTCACAACTTCACGCACTCTATCATAACTAAACCCATGGATTCAACCACAAGATTCACCACCAAGAGGGACTTGAATAATCCCTCCTCACTCTGGATCATCTCCTTCCCTTCTCTCTATATCTATCAACTTCAGATATTTGATCATTAAACCTAACTCTAATTTTAACAGCACGAACCTGGTTCACATTATATACCAATAAATCATCCCTTAGATGAATCATGAATAAATACTCGACATCTCAAGATAGGTTTCTAGATAAGAAGTGTGTTAAAGAATCCATCATAAAGAAACCTGAAAGGATTGTGTTACAAAAGGGTATCTCAACCACTATGTAAGGGTCACTCAATCATTGCATAAGGTTACCAAGAACTACAATATAAAGTTTCCACCAACCACAACATAAGGGTCCTTCTATGCCTGTTAATGGTAGCATGAGCTACGAAACCTCTACTTAAGGGTAGGTCCCTAAAAGCCTTATACACGTAAGTGTAAATCATCCATTATAAAAATTTAGGATATATCCCATATAATGGTAATGTGGAAACAACACACCTCACCTAAGGTTTATCCAATTGCTACATATTCCTATCACAACCACTACGTAAATGTAAGTTGATCCCCATGAAATGGTAACTTCCGGCCCAAGTGAAGGTAGTGCACACATTACCATAACTATATAAGGGTATCCTGATCCCTAAATAAAGATAATGGACCACCCACATCAGGGTAATCCCTCCAAATCAAAGTGAATGTAAGGGTAACATACCCCTCACATAAGGGTAATATAATCCTAGGTATAATCCTTTAAAACTAATTCTAAGAAAAATAATACCAAAAAATATGAAGTAGCCTAAAACATGAGATTATTTATAACATCAACCAAATAAAATAATTAATTTTTAACATCAACATGCCAATTTAACAAATCTTCACCTTACAAAATAAAATTTAAGAACACTATGTTGATGTCCTTATTATCATATACTATCCTAACTTATCATTTGGTTTGGACTGTCTTCAATAACAGGAAAATCTTATGAACTGAACATGACCATCCCGGTATGACCATCCCATCATATGTATGATAGTGGCTTATTTCTACCCATTCCAATATATTTATTACTTGAAACTACTAAAACATACTCTGAAATACAAAATAGTCTATGTAAATACATTTAACAAAAATCATATCTTCACTTACACAAGCATCCATCATCATATACGTACAACTAGCTACACATATGCCATCATAAGAGTTTTTCAGCTCTCCCATGCCTAAAAGGATCCCATATGAAAAAATAGTAGTACCTAACTCCTCAAACAAAAAGAAACATTTAAAAATAGTAGTGTAGTGTATAAAAAATATACTTGAATTAAAACAATTGTAATGAAAGCTATAATCATAGAAAATGACATAGTAAGAAAATATTGGGTGATTACAGTAGACAAGTCTCCACCTTAATCATAATATCTCAGAAAACCAGCCATACCAAGACCCTCTCTTCTAACATTAACCCCCTAATATTTTCATGCCACACCATTCCAAGGATCACATAATAAATAAAACTAATTGCTATACCTACTCTATGGTCTAATAGACATACTCAGAGAAAATTGGTACTATCATAAATGGGGTATACAACATTGTACTGGGTCATTATATCCCTAGATGTATCCTCGAGGTAGTATCTCTTAATGTAGTTTGTTTTCTTAATTGATAACAATTAATCTTTATAATCCAACTACCATATTTCTTTTCAATACTTTTTTTTTACCATTTACACTGACTAGCTTTGGCCTGGATATCACTCCACTTACCTCTATCTTCAAACCCTGAATTTTAAGAACCTTAGACAAAACTAGTAACTTCAAATCCTCTAAAATGATGGAATTCCTACCATACCTCATGTAATATTCAGTAAAATTGAGTGACTCATCAATGGAATTCAGCAATAAACATTCATAATCATGTCCTAAATTTCAGCATCTAAATTGGATAGGTATGACACAATCGTATCATAACTATCTAAATGAGTCTATATAGAGGTTCCAATAAACCTTTTTAAATTATAAAGATGAATATTATATTTTAGTTTTATTAAAAAATACCGAGTCAAGAAATATTCTCATGTTTCAATGATAATGCACTATCAAAATTTTCATGGACCACTTCTTGAAAAACCTTGTCACCTTCAGTTAAAAATAACTGGGTGTGATCGTTTCTCAAAATTGTAAGGTCATCATCCTCATAAGAAGTTGAGTTATCTCATGTAGTTGTGAAAATTGTGATTTTACTCTTAAATCCTTCAAAACATTTATCAATTCTATTGTGAACAAAAAGGGAACCCATTTTAACTCTCCAAAAATTAAAATCATTATCTCTATCAAACTTTTTAATCTCTAGCTTAGTCGATAAAATATCTAGGTTTGATAAAATACCTATGATACTAATATATTATAGGATTGCATCCCTATAAACACATTAAAATCCTAGGTAGGTGTTAGTATCACACAACCCAACCAAAATAACACAAAAAACAAGATCAAGACTTAGATGGAAAACTGACAAGAAAGAGTATAAAACATAAGAGAAAAAAAATATTAGAACAGTTGCCTTAAATTGAAAAATAAAGAATGATATTAATATAGGAGAGATAAAGAGAAAATGAATTAATATGATTCAGAAATGTTTGGTCTTAATAAATAGTAAGAACATCACCTAACATAAATATATTATGAAGAGATAATATAGCAGGTTACAGAAAATGATATGAGAAAGAGGAAACCAAAAAATATAACATAATGAGGTATATGAAAAATGTAACAACACTTGTGCATGAATAAAGAAGTAAGAATAACAAACTAGGGTAAAAAATAAATAAGAAATAAAAAACTTGGCTAAAACCTCTTTATTAGGGAACAAACTCGTCTTTTAAAGGCCCATGAAACTATTACATCCATTTTCCTCCTCCTTATAACTGAAACAACAGTAAGCTCTCCACCAGAATAGAATCGCATGAGTCAACCATGATATTCATTTCCAACATGGAATCAAATGATCCATCCTCACATAGGATCTTCTCTTTCCCTTCTATGGATCTCTCCTGGATTCAACTACATGAAAAGTTAGTATCTCTCTCTGATTTAAACATCTAGGACCTCATGTACTTAAATTCCAAGAAACCATCCCTTCGAACCACTTTGAAAAAAACACTCAACAACTTAAAAAAGGTATTCATAGGAAAATCATGAAAAAGTATTTTTCATAATAAAAACATGAATGGTTGATAATGCATAAGGGTAACTAAACTTCTATGTATGGTCCACTCAAATATTTCATAAGGGTAACATGAAGAACTATATAAGGGTACCATGAACCACCATTTAAGGTTCCTTCTATGTTTTATAATGTAGTGTGAAATATGAACCTAAAATGTTTGTGTAGTTTTACGAAAACCTTATCCATGTAAGGTTCAATATTCCATTTTTTAAAGGTACCATAGATCCAAGGTAAGGGTAATGTGGCTTCCACATACTTCACATAAGGATTATCCCATAGACACATAAAGTTAACCCAACTTCTATGTTAGGGTAAGATGATTCCCAAGTAAGGGTAACAACTGACCTATGTAAAGGTATTGTGCAGATTATCATAGAAATGTAAGGGTTTCATGATCCCTAATAAAGGTAATAACCAACCCATATAAGGTTAATCCCAACAAAAAAAATGCACCTAAGGAAAACACACCCCTCACATATGGGTAACTAACAAGCTATACTGATTCCAAAAATATCTAAGAAAAATAAATTAAAAAACATGAACTAACATGAAACCTGGGATTATTCATGATACTAATTAAATAAAAAACATGTTCATTTTAATTTACACCATTAACATTACAAATTTAAAAAATTAAATCCATATAAAATTAAATGTAAAAAATGAGTGTTGGTGTTCTTGAAAAACTAATCCATCCAAACCATTCAGTTGTTTTTGAGAATCTTCACTAATAAGAAAACCCTAAGAACAAAACATGACAATCCTAGTTTCACCATCACAGAGAATGTACTGTGATAACACATGTCTGTCTATACTAACACATATAATACAACCAAATACTTAAACATACTCATAAATACAAAACAGTCAATGAAACTAAAATAAACCAAACGTATACCTTCACTTAACTGAGCTTCTATCTTCACATACATGCAACAAGCTACACACATACCATTAAAAGTATGAGTCAGCTCCCCGGTTTCTATAGGAAAACTAATTAATCCAGAGTATTTCCCAATTGTAGAAACCAAAAGGAAACATATAAAAACAACAATGTATAGTATAAACTATATTAAAATTAAAATGGTTCTACTCCTAGAAATAAGGCATAAATACACTCATTAATAAACTTCAACAATATTCTAGGATACAAGTATCCAATTGATCCCATACAACTCTAAAAACCATCCCTATCCATAAACTCTATCCTAGCTAGGGGCACTTGAAAGTAATATCCATATCTATACCTAAGATCATAGAATAATGAAAACCTAGATCTAAAACTACCTTATACCATGCAATTCTATATAGACTCAGAGAACCTTCATAAAATAATAACCATGGTATACCATATTTTTTTGGTCCATACTATCCCAAGACATATCCTTATGGTAGTATCACATATTGTGTCCAGTTTTTCTACAATGATAGCACTTTAACTTCTTAAAATAACTTATATCCTTAAATTCATTACATTAATTTTTAGGATAACCCATTACATTAATCATCTCAAGTCATCACCACACCCCAATTCCATCCATCATTAAACCATATATTTGATGATCCTAAGAAAAAATAGTCAACATTAGTTCCAATAAATTATTGGAATTCATACCATACAATATTAAATGTCAAGTAAGATTTAAAGACTCATCCTAATAATTCCATAACAATGGAGCTTAGTCCTCATCATTAACTTCCCCATATGTAATGGTTATATCTAACACCATCTTATTAAAATAGTATAAATGATACTCAATGGAGGTTATAATGACCATTTTGAAATTATAAATAGAAATTTTATTTTATAATATTCATAAAAGGACCCACCCATGTAGTTATGCTCAATCTTCGTCATGATTGTACTGGAATAGGTTTTATGGAACACTTCCCAAAAAACCTTTCCACTTGGGATTAAAAACTATAGTGAATGGGACTTTTTTAAAATTTTATTGTGAAAATACTCATAAGAGGTCAAGGTATATTCTATAGTAAAGAACTTTTTTATTGTACCCTTAGATCCTATCAAAGATTCATCAAGTCTCTTATGGATAAGAATAGAGTGGACATTAACTCTCTACGTATTTTAATTTTTATCTCCATTAAACATCTAAATATATATCTTAGTAAAATAAATTTCTATGCTCAATAACTACCCTCTGATTCTAATATGATATAGTAGGTCTCCCTAGAAACATATAAAAAACCCTAAGGAGGTAGTATCATGTGACCCTCCCCCAATAGAGACACAACCATGATCAATCCATAGATGAACAACCGAAAAAAGATCATATAAAATAATATAAGAGAAAAAGATTATAAAATTATCATGAAAATACACTACAGGAATGATATGAGTACATAAAAAATAAAGAGAAAATTAATTAATGAGGCTCTAACTACATCGGTCCTACTCCATTGTAAGAACACCACCCAACACCATTTTATTATGAAAAGAAATCATGGAATCTAACAAATAGTGATAAGGAAATGGAAAACACAAAATGAAAATAGACTAAACTAGAGGAAAAATACAATAAAATTTATACAATAATAAATAAATAAGAAAAACTATTGTAAAACAATTGAAAAGATATGAAAAAAATGGATGAAACCCCCTTATAAATGATCAGTCTTACTTATGAAAGCCCCTCCAAACTATTTCATCCTCTTTCATCCACCTCATAACTTTCCCAAATAGAATATCTTCACAAAAAAAGGATCCCTGGAGTCAAAAATTAGCATCATCTTCAACAGGGACACAAATAAGACCTCTTCACCCTAGATAATATCATTCCCTTATATTTATCTCTATCATATTCACCATTAGAATCATTAAAACATACTCTTATTTTACAATCAAGGACCTTAGAGACTTAAATTTTAAAAATCCATCCCTTTAAAGAACCTCTAAAAAGCTATCAAAAATTCATGAAAAGTGTTTATATGATAATTAAGTGGAAGCATTATTTACAAAAAAAAACATGAATTTGTGATTCTATGTAACTGTAATTCAAACACTTTGTAAGGTCCACTCAACCATTTCATAAGTTTACTACGAATTATTGCATACATGTACAAGGGACCACTGTAAAAGAGTCCTTCTATGATGTTTAAGGGTATCATGAACCACAAACCCATAATGTAATGTTTGATCCCTAAAATCCTTCACCTCATAAGGGTCATATTTTTTTTTTACAGGTACTGTAGATCCCACATAAGGGTAACATGACTACTACTCACTTTATATTAGGGTCATCTGGTTTCTATTTAAAGTTCACATAACCACAATATATTTTTATGTAGATCCCCACACAATGGTAACAACCAAACCACATAAATGTAGAAAGAACATTATAATAGGTATGTAATGGTAACTCAACACCTATATAAATATAATTACCAACCAACATAAGGTTAATCCCTTCAAAACAAATCACATATAAGGGTAACACACCAGACATGTATGGTTAAAAAAGAATCTAGAATAATACCCAAAAAATATATGAAAATTAAAAGTTAAGATGAATGAAATAACATGAAATAAGATATTATTCATCACATTAATCAAATAAATAATATATAAATTTTATTCTATAATATTAATATGCCAAATTTAACAAATTTCCACCTTATATGATAAAATTTAAAAACACAAGCCCTATGTGTTGAGTCAAAATTTCTCTTTTGAATTTTATATCTTGTTTTGGAAATCACAAATGTCTTTTACCATGCTGATCATACTGACCATGCTGATCGTACTGACCATGCTGATCATACTGACCATGTTCATCGTACTAATCATCCTAATCGTACTGACCATGCTCATCGTACTGACCATGATGATTGTACTAACCATGCAGATTGTACTGACCATGTTGATTGTACTGACCACGTTGATCATACTGACTATAATTTTCATACTGACTCTGGAAATTGTATTGACTCTGTTAATTGTACTAAGTCTTATAAATCTACTCACTTTGTATCATTTCAAAATATTACACAGTAATACTTATAGTATTCATACTTTGCTTTAATTACTTTCTTGTTTTGGTTCTTAGTTAAAAACACATGTTTTATATTAATCGTACTCATGATTATCATCTTCATATATCTCATGTTTTAACCAAAACGATGTTATTGAGTTAGTTATAAACTAATCAAAATAATGTCATGTTTTCTGTTTCAATATGACCGTTATAATGCCAGGTGTCCAAGTCCCTTCGAGTTTTTCATAGAAATATGACCGTTGGAGGAAATATGACCATTGGAACCTAAGGCCTATAAATAGGAGATCATTTTAAGCCAAGAATACATATGGGAATGAGACTTTGCTATATCAAGTTCTATAGAGAGATACTATGACTTCTCTCTTTCTTCGTGCGAAACCCTTGAGATTACAAAACCTGAACGGCTTGTTCTTAGTTTTTGTATTTCTATAAGTGTATTGTTTTTCTTTGTGCATCCAATCAGGTGATAACGATTAAGGGATACCGGGGATAAGTAGATGATGCTACCGATCATTGTATCGTGTGATTTCAAGTGATTGAAAGACAGAGGTGTCGATTACCTACAAAATTGAGGGCTTGCGGGGATAGCAAGACAGACATGCCGATCATCGTATCGAGGGCTTACCAAGGTGTTGGTAAGAAAGACTTGTTATCCTAGGTGAAAAGATAAACCTTCTCTTTGGGTCAAAACAATTGTAATACATTTACATTTCCACTACTGTTTGTTTTAGAAAGGGAATTTTATTGTTTCCTTTCTATATCTCATATTCATTTGTAATTGTTTCAATTACAGTCATACTGTTACATATTGTATCGATTGATTCTATACGCTTTATGGTATAATCCTTCACTATTTTATTACTCTGATTATTGTATTCATCTTTAATAAAATTGCTTTAATTTTCTTATTGTATTACATCATAACATACCTTTATATACAATACAATTTTGGTTGTTAGTTTTTGTTGTGAATTTTATTAGTTTATGATCATTTAAACTAATTTCATAAGTGTTTAAACAAAGTTTTAACCCTACAATTCACCCCCACCCCTTGTATTGTTACATCTAATATACATATACATCGATATTTTCTATCCAACAATTGGTATCAGAGCAGGCTTCCACTGATTTATACTACTATCTCTTATTCGATCGTATTATTGTTTCAACTATTTACTACACTAACGTGTGGAGTGGAAAAGATTTTGTTAAGATGGCAGGAATAAGTATTGGGTCAATTGAAAACCTAATCCTTCTAGACCACCTATATTTGATGGGAATGACTATGAGTACTAGAGAGATCGAATTAATACATTAATTATCAATACTGGTGTAGACAATTTTATTATTCTTACTGGAGGTTACAAAATTCCAGACAAAGAAGTCAGTACTTTCACTATTCAAGAGAATCAAAAATATCAACTGAATTAAAAGGTACGAAATACTTTACTATGTTCTATGACCAGGAATATATACAGCTAGATATCCTCTTGTGAAGCATCCAACTGTATTTGGAAGAAATTGGAAGTCCCACATTTTGGTACATCCAAGGTTATAGAAACAAGAAGAGCGATGCTTCGAGTAGAGTATCATGATTTTATTTTTCCTTATGGAGAGACAGTATGTAAAGTGAAAAAAAAATATTTATAACAATTTCCAATAGCCTATAATCTATAAGATAAAAAGGTCTTGATAATGAATCTCTTGTAGATAATATTATTGATATAATGCCGAATGAATGGGAGTCAAAAATAAAGGTATTGATGAAAATAGAAAAGTTTCCCAGATTACTCTTGATGAAATCTTTGGAACTCTTCTACATCATGAGACAAGAATGAAGAGAGATGATGATTTCAATAAGAAATAAAATGGAAATAGAAGTGTAGATTTTACATCTAAAGATAAAACACCTAAAAGGATAACAATATCCAAAGCTAAGAAAGTTGTTATGTCTGGTTCAAGTGATTGTGATATTTAAGATAATGAGTTATCCAATCTTGCTCGAAGGATGAACAAGATTGTGGGAATGAAAGACTTCCAATACAGATTCAAAAAGAAATATATGAAGGATAAGAAAGATTCAGAGGTAACTTGTTATGAATGTAATAAAATAGGACATATAAGGCTTGATTGTCCTTTACTGAAGAGAACAGACAGAAATAAAAAACATTCTGAAAGAAATAAGAAAAATTACTACAAGAAAAAGACAAAGAAAGTATTGAAGGGATATAATACTTGGAGTGCAAGTGGTAGTGATACATCAGATAATTCTTCAGAATATGAGTCCTCAAGACAAAGGAATATTGGACTTATAGCCAGACTACCAATTAATGATCATTGTCTCATGGCTATGGTACACAATGCTGAATCCATTACAAATGTTTCACTAAATGAAAATTATACTGATAATAAATATTATGAATCTTCAAATGATGAGTCTTCTTCATAAAAAGATAATACATTACCTTCTTTTGAAGAAGTATCTAGTTTTTCTAAATTACTCGAGAATGAAAATTCTAAACTCAAGAAAAAGCTTGATAAAGAAAAATCTATAATTTTAATTTTAACTAAATAAGTATCATATCTTTCTAATGATATTGATATGAAAACTTCTGATTTTGAAAGTATTTTAAAAACCCTTGAGAAAGTCAAATCTGATAAGGATAAACTTTCTAAGGATCATGATAATGTAATTTCTAATAAAAAAGTTTTTTAGCCTAACTCTAGTTCAAAATCAAATGTTTTGGAGGATAATAACTTAGTTTCGAAAATAATGTTAGAAATTTTTTCCTTGATAAATTGTTTCTCAAACTTCACATATGGAAAGGAAAACTTTGATAAAATGTATTCTTAAATTAGACCTTTGAGGAATCATTCTGGTATTGGATATACTCATTCTAAACTGGTGTTTAGTAATAACTATTTTATTCCTCAAAATACCCCTTTTTCCCAAAGTGTTAATGCGGAGGACACTGGAAAAAAGATTGTTCTCTTAATAGAACCCAGTCTTTAGGATTTCATAAAGCCCATTTTTTAAATCAAATGTGGATTCCTAAAATTCTGTTATCTAACCATTCTGTATCCAAAAAATTTTGGATTTCAAAAAAAAATTGCTTCTTTTTCAGAAAAATAAGAAGTGTACCAACAAGAACATTTGTTACATGGATATTGGTTGTTCTCGACACATGATGGGAAACAATGATTTCATTGAAAAGATCATTGAACCAAAAGGTGGAAAAGTTACCTTCGGAGATAATGATCAAGAGAAAATTGATGGAATATGTAATATTGTTTTTCTTGGAAAAATTTTTATTTCAAATGTTTTGTTTGTTAAAGTTATTAAGCACAATCTCATCAGCATAAGTCAATTATGTGATGAAGGTTACCCTGTGAATTTAAGAAATAATAAGTGTCTAGTTCAAAATTCCAAGGATGAATTCTTTCAATCTACCCATAGGGAAGATAATGTTTACACCATTAACTTAGAAGACATTAAGATATAAAATTTACCCTTTTTAAGTGCAATAGAAGACCAATCATGGCTATGGAATAAAAGACTAGGACACTGAAACCTTAGAAACCTTTGTAAACTTTCAAAGAAAAGACTTGTGAAGGGACTACCAGATCTTAGATATGATTCTTCAAAAGTCAGTGATGCTTGTCAATTTGGTAAGCAACATAAAACTAGCTTTAAATCAATTAATGAAGTTTCAACTTCTAATGCATTACAGCTAGTGCATATGGATCTTTTTAGTCCTTCACGAACTAGAATCATTGGAGGAAAATATTATGTATTGATTTTAGTTGATGACTTTACTAGATTTACTTGGGTGTATTTTCTAAAAAAGAAATCTGATGCCTTTTCTTTTTTCATAAGATTTAGAGCCCAAGTTAAAAATGAGAAAAACCTACCATTGATAACTATTCATAGTGATCATGGTGGTGAATTTCAAAATTCAGACTTGGAAACTTTTTTTAGTAAGAAAGGTATTACTCACAATTTCTCAGCTCCAAGAACTCCTCATCAAAATGGTGTTGTTGAGAAAAGAAATCGTATTTCTTAGGAAATAACAAGAACCATGTTGGGTGAATACTCAATTGCTAAGCACATTTGGGATGATGCTGTGAGTACTGCTTGTTATAATATAAATCGTGTTTTAACTAGACCCTTTGTTAATAAAACACCTTATGAATTATAGATTGGCTGAAAACCTAAAGTTTCATACTTCAATGTTTTTGGGTGAATAGTATTCATTCTGAATACTAAAGATAGTCTACACAAATTTGCACCAAAATCTGATGAAGGAATATTTCTGGGCTATTCTACAACTTCTAAGCCATATAGAGTTTTCAATAAAAAAAATTGTACTGTTGAAGAAATAGTACATGTTAAATTTGATGAAACTGGTCCTTCTGTTTTTAAACCATCCCAACCTACATCCTTAGATGTGTTTTCAAAAACCGATTATCAATCTTTGTTATAAGTTCCTTCTGATAAGGAAAATTTTCAATAATATACTTCTGAAACATTTACCCCATAATAATTTCTACTATATGTTGATGAATAGGTTTTACAAAACCCAAATCAATTGTTTCTTAGGAATCATCCCAGTGATAATATCATTGGTGATTTAAATCAACCTATAAAGACCATGAATTCCTTACAAAATGAAATGGAAGATCTTTCCTTTCTCTCGCAATTCGAACCTAAAATTCCAAGTGAGGCCTTAGGTGATGAATATTGGATTAAATAAATGCATTTGAACTAAATTAATTTGAAAGGAATCAAGTCGAGGCTTTAGTTGAAAGACCTAAATAAACAACTATAATTAGTGTAAAATGCATTTTCATAAACAAATCCGATGAAAATGGAATCATTTTACGAAATAAAGCAAGACTTGTTGCTAAGGGATATAATCAACAAGAGGGAATACACTACGAAGAAACATATTCTCCAGTAGCTAGACTTGAATCTATTCTTATTCTTTTATATTTTGCAGCATAAATTAATTTCAAACTATTTCAAATGGATGTTAAATGTGCTTTTCTAAATGGTTTTGTTCAAGAAGAACTGTTTGTCGAACAACCCCCCAGTTTTCTAGACCCAAAACATCCTAATCATGTTTTTAAACATACCAAGTCTCTATAGAGCCTTAAACAAGCCCCTAGAGCATGGTATGATAGACTTACATGATTCCTTTTACAAAAAATTATACAAAAGGTACGGCGGATCTAACCCTTTTTATAAAAATGGAAAATAAAAATGTTTTGATTGTTCAAATTTATGTTGATGACATCATATTTGGATCAACTCAGCAATTTTTAACTGATTATTTTGCCAACTTAATGAAATCTAAGTTAAAAATGAGTATGATGGGTGAGTTAACTTTCTTTTTAGTTTTTCAAATTTTACAAAAACCAGAAGGAACATATATATACCAACATAATTATATAAAATATTTACTCAAAAAGTATGGTTATGATAAAACTAAAAGTATGAGTACTCCAATTGGTACCTCAAATACACTTGATCTTGATGTAACTGGGAAACCAGTAGATCAAACAATTTTTAGAGGTATGGTAAGAAGCTTTTTATACTAGAAAGCCAGTCACCCAGACTTAATGTTTTTTGTATTCTTATATGCAAGATACCAATCTAATCCAAAAGAGTCTCGTTTAAAATTCGTGAAAAGAATTTTTCTGTATTTAAAAGGAACTATGGATTTAGGTCTTTTTTATTCTTCTGGAAATGATTTTTTTTTTAAATGTATTTCATATGCTGACTTTATTGGTTATAGAATGGATAAAAAGAGTACATCTGGAACATGTCATTTCATAGAAGATTCTCTGGTTTCCTGGTCCTGCAAGAAACAACACTCAGTAGCACTTTACACTAATGAAGCTGAATATGTAGCAGCTGGGAGTTGTTGTTCTCAAGTGTTGTGGATGCAACACACAGTCATTGATTATGGATTGAGTTTTTCAAAAACTCAAATTCTTTATGATAATACTGGTGTTACAGCTCTTAGTAAGAACTCAGCACATCACTCTCATGAAAAACACATAGATGTTAGGAATCACATTCTTAGTGATCACACACAAAAAGGAGATATTATTTTACAATTCTTCAGAATGCAAGAACAACTTGCTACCATTTTTACAAAACCATTACCTTCTGATATATTTGAATTTATAAAACATAAGCTAGGAATTATTATATTAAAATAATCATTCATATCTACTTCATGTTTTACACTTCTCCTTACATTAAAAAACTCCTCTTAGTAAGGGGGAGAACATTTTTTTTACTTGATATTGTTTTTTATCTGATTATTCTCCTAGTTTGTGTTTTTGTCCTTCTGTTTATCGTATTTACTGTTTACTTATTATTATTTACCTTCTATTTATCATAACGCCAGTTCATGGTAATGAATTTCTTTTCCATCGGCACGTCAGTCTATAGTAACAACTTTGTTTCTCATCGGCACGTTAGCCTATAATAACGACTTTGTTTCTCATCAGCATGTCAGTCTATGGTAACAGGTTTGTTTTCTATCATCATGATAATCGATCGTATTCTTTCTCTCCATTCGTTTGTATTTTCTTTCACTATGTTAATACTACTTAAACCAACAATTACCTTACGATATCAGGCAAGTACATTTTTAAAAAAAATCATTTTAATCCTATCCGTTGATTTCTTTTCTTTTAATCTCAAACATAGAAGACTAGTGGTCATTTATTTTGGCGCCTATAAATAGAACCCCCCCCCCCCCAAACCCACACCAGTTTTTCAGATTTTTTGGACAAGCTCATCCTAACTGTTTTAAGACTCCGTACGATCTTCCATCGGCTTCACCTATATGTCTCGGTCCTCTGCTAACACTCCTGCTGAAATGTCTTCCAAGACTTTTTCAGAAAAAAGACTTTTTCTGAGAAAGGTTAGTTTCTCGGGACATCTTTGATTCGTACGATTCTACAATCAAAATAATTCTTTTGTTTCAAGACTGGGATCATTTTTGTGTTGAAAAACCAGTGACATAAGAACTGTTTCTTATTGATGAAGTCAGTCAGTTCTACAAGACTGTGCCTTTCGAAAAAAACATGACTATCAATTTTTCTATGTATGATAGAAAGATATCAATGTCTGTGAAGTAAGAATCCCACTTTCTAAGTGTTCCAGTAGAAGGCGATTATTTTTGTCCATATCATAAACTACTAGAGGAAGTTGGTATGTTTAACAAAGAATGTTCTGAAAAGTCTTTGTTTCTTATAAATGAATAGAAGAGGAAAGTGGATCATCTTTCTCCAGACAATAGATTTTTGGATCTTTGGATGCAAGGTTTTCTAATCCTAAGGAAAGGGGATAGAGAAACCTTGAAAGGTTCTGATATATTTATGCTTCAATATCATGTCAACATGATAAAAGTAAATATCATGGGATAAGTTTTTGAAACAATCAAGAATGTTAAGTCAGGAGCGATTAAGTCTCATTTAATCATGTATCCATCTATTCTTACAAAGTTAATTCTTGAGAGTATGATGTTTTGTAATATTACAATGAAAGGAAAATTGAAAGAGCTAAATCCTTCCTAGATAAGTAAGTGTACGTTGGAGAAGTTGAATGTTTGTTTTGAACAAAATACAAAGCTTTTTGATGAGGATTCATAAGCTGAATCGGATCAGAATCAATCAGCACCTATGCCAGCCAAAGATAATCCATCTATTAGTGCTCCTCAAAAGTCAGATCATCAAACTAGTTCAAAGCCAAAGAAGAAACCTAAGTATAGTATGTAGGTTATGTAAAGGTGGAGAAAAGAATGAGAACAGAGAAAGGAAGGTGATACAAAGTTCAGTCTAGACCCAGCAGAAGCTTTTGCTGAGAGATTAAGGGTTGAGGATACCCTTTAGTCTGAAAAGAAAAAAGAAGACTCGTTTGAAAAAAAAACCATAGGAATTTGATGTTTCAAAAATCATGAAAATGGTTGAAAATGCTAGTGCTCTAGTAACCGAAGAACAATATCAAGATCCTATCATACAAAGTCATCCAGAGCCAGAAAGAGGGAAACAAATTCTGGAAAAAATTTAGGATGTTGACGAAGAGGAAGGAGATTTCCTTTTGTGAATTCCTTCAGAGCTCAAAGAAGAGTAGAGAATAATCATTCCAAAAATAGACTGAAGGTATTCAACAAGTTACTCATGCCAATCAAACAACGACTAAATCTTTTGAAACTCTAGAAAGATTTATTTCCCAAGGGAATCAACATCCTTAATCTTCTGAGAAAACAATCATCATCAGTGACAAAGTGGAAGAATAAATATAGGGGATTGAAAAAGAAAAAGGAAAACAGCCAATTGTGGACTCAAGCCAATCAAATGAACTAGTTTCGTACGATGAGGATATTGATTTAGAATAGACAATTTCTCTTAAGAAAAGTGATTACATTTTTCATGTTTTAAGGAGAATTGATAAGACCATTCCTTACTTTCCCAGGCTTTAAGGAAAAATTGATTTCATTACTGACAATCAGAAAAAAGATGTTTGGTTCTGTAAGAGAATTAAGAAAGAGAGTTTTGTCAGTTGAAGACGATTTGAAAGTTCTATCAGAAAGTTCAGCTGCTCACAAGAAGGCTTGTAACAGAATTACTAAGTGGTCATACAAAATAGAAAGCTTAGTGAATGATCATGAAGTGTCAATTGAAGACATAAAGATACTTTCAAATGATCTCGCTATTTCTTTTAATAAGCTTGACAAAGAAACTATTGAAAGGCTGAATCATTTTTCAAATACCCATGGAGTTGATATTCCTTCAGTGAAAGAGTTGCAAGAGAGATTGAATGCTTTTCAGTCTGAGTTTTCGAAGGTTTCATCTTTTAAAGATGAATTAGTCTTGTTGAAAAAACAAAATTCTATGTTCTCTAAAGAAAACAAGAATTTACAAAACAGAATTGATAATCTTGAAGAAGTAATCAGCGTCCAGGAGGAGACCATCAAGAATCAGGATTAGCTTTTTTCCGATCAACAAGAGATTCTTAGATCTCAGGGTGATTCTATATCTGAAGACAAGAAGGAAATCAAAAATATGAATGTTGTTCTTCATGAATTGATAAAGAAGGAAAAGGAAAGAGAAAAAAAATTACTCTTATATTTTTTTTCTTTTCATAAACTCTAAACTTTTTTTATCATAATGAGATTTTGGTTACCCTTTCCTTTGTCCTTCATTTCTTTTCTATAACTCTTTCAGGAAACTCAAGATTACCCCATTCATTATTTAATTCAATAAGGGGGAGAAGGTTTTATAAAGGGGGAGAATGTTTTACAAAGGGAGAATGTTTTAATCAAATACTTATAAATCAAGGAAAATCTACGAATACAATCCTTAAGAAAATATATACCTAAGGGGGAGTTAGTTGTATTCATTTTTATATTCAGAAGAGTTTCCAATAACTTAGGGGGAGATAAGTATTTCTTTTAGTTTTTACTTTGTGTTTTGTGCTTTCCAAAAAGGGGGAGATTGTTGAGTCAAAAGTTCTCTTTTGACTTTTATATCTTGTTTTGGAAATCACAAATGTCTTTTACCATGCTGATCATGCTAACTATGCTAATCGTACTGACCATGTTGATTGTGTTGACCATGCTGATCGTACTGGCCATGCTGATCATACTGACCAGGTTCATCGTACTGATCATGTTGATCATACTAACCATGTTGATCGTAATGACCATGTTGATTGTACTGACTATACTGATTGTACTAACCATGCTGATTGTACTGACCATACTGATCATATTGACTATAATTTTCATACTGACTCTAGAAATTGTATTGACTCTGTTAATCATACCAAGTCTTATAAATCTACCCACTTTGTATCATTTCAAAACATTACACAGTAATACTTATAGTATTCATACTTTCCTTTCATTACTTTCTTGTTTTGGTTCTTAGTCAAAAACACATGTTTCATATTAATCGTACTCATGGTTATCATCTTCATATATCTCAAGTTTTAACCAAAACTATGTCATTGAGTTAGTTATAAACTAATCAAAACGATGTCGTGTTTTCTGTTTCAATATGACCATTATAATGCCAGGTGTCCAAGCCCTCCGAGTTTTTCGGAGAAATATGACCGTTGGAGGAAATATGACCGTTTGAACCTGACGGCTATAAACAGGAGATAATTTGAAGCCAAGAAGACATATGGGTATGAGACTTTTCTATATCTTGTTCTATAGAGAGATACTATGACTTCTCTCTTTCTTCCTGCGAAATCCTTGAGATTACAAAACGTGAACATCTAGTTCTTAGTTTTTATATTTCTATAAATGATTTGTTTTTCTTTGTGCATCTGATAAGGTGATAACGATCGAGGGCTGCTGGGGATAGGTAGACTGTGCTACTGATCATCATATCAAGGGATTTCAAGTGATTGAAATATAGAGGTTCCGATTACCAACAAAATTGAGGGCTTGTAGGGATAGCAAGACACACATACTGATCATCGTATCGAGGGTTTACCAAGGTGTTGGTAAGACATACCTGTTATCCTAGGTGAAAGGATAACCCTTCTCTTTAGGTCAAAATAATTGTAATACATTTACATTTCTGCTGTTGTTTGTTTTAGAAAGGGAATTTTATTGTTTCCTTTATTAATTTCATATTCATTTTTAATTGTTTCAATTACAATCATACTATTACATATTGTATCGATTGATTTATACACTTTATGGTAGAATCATTCACTATTGTATTACTCTGATTATTGTATTCATCTTGAATACAATTTCTTTACTTTTCTTATAGTATTACATCATATCATACCTTTATATACAATAAAATTTTGGTTGTTAGTTTTTTTTGTGAATTGTATTAGTTTATGATCATTTAAAATAATTTCTTAATTGTTTAAACAAAATTTTAAGCATAATATTTACCCCCCCCCCCTCTTGTATTGTTCCATCTAATATACATATACATCTACATTTTCAATCCAACACTATGTTTTTGTAGGCCTACAATAGTCTAAACTATTAGTTCGTATGTATAGTACTCAAAAACTAAAAAACCCTGAGAAATAAACATGACCATCCAAATATGACCATCACATAGAATTTACCATAGTGGAACGTCATTTCTTGTACCAACACAGCTACAACTATCAACTGTAAAAAAAATCTCCGAAATAACAAAAAATCTAAACAACTAAAATAAATATTACTCATAAATTAACTTACCCATGATTCTATAATCACATAACTATAAGAAATTTCATACATGCCATTAGAGGTATTGATCAACTCTCTTATACCTATAGAACCCTAAATGAAACCCGTGAAGTACTCAATTCCTTAAACAAAAAAACAAGAAAATATAAAAACAAAAATTGTAAAAAATATAAAAGTTGAAACTCTTTTATTCAATTTATTAATCATATTAGTAAATATAAATAAAAAAATAGAGCATGTTTACTGGAGGAAAGCCTCTACCTGATCCCAAACTGCACAGAAAATTGGCCCTACCCACACCCTCTCTTCTAATAGTGTCCCATGAAAATAACATGCAGACCAAGTCCAAGGATCAAAGATAAAATAAAACCTATAAATACTACTATTATATACTAATGGATTCTAAATAAAGACATATAATTTTGTTGCAATAATAATCATTATTTACCCCATTTTTTGGTTCATACTATTTCATGACCCAACCCAAGCTTGGGCTTGAACTGCAACTACTCCAAGATCGCCTCCATAGACCAGGGGGTGGTGACAAGTACCAAAGGAATAACTAAACTTATGTATGCCTTTCCCTAGGTACATTTACACCCACATGACCTAATTAATGAAAACATATTAAGGGAAAGAAATAAAAGATACAACACTACTATAAATAAACCAATATTCAGGGACCTCTTAATAGAATGAAGTATAGTTGTGTAAACTATAAAGTAAAAGGGAAAAACACATTCCCAACAAAAAATATGTCCCCATCTAAAAGAACTAGAAGAGAGTAATTAGATTAGACTTAAACTCATGTATCCGAAATTATGACCACTATACACGGTCCAAGAAGTCTGTATCCCTAAGCTCCTCTGAAATCATGATCGACTTGTCCACTATCTTGAAAATACTCAACACATATTGGTAAAATCTCATGAAGGTATATATATATATACATACTCATTAGAACACCCTAAAAAGGGTTAAGGGGATTGGTAAGAGATACTACTAAAAACAAAAGTAGTAGATATGACAAGGTATGGTAAAATAATACGCATCAACCCAACAAGAGAGAGAAAGAGAACTCTTCCAAACACAAGGATCTCAAAATGGTATTAAGAAGAACATATTATTGAGTCTTTGATACCTATAGCAGGAGAGTAGACACATCTTACTAGAAGAATCTAGACATGGAAAGCACATGTATACCCTATGCGTCTTCACCTCTTCTATAAGGAGAGTAATAAAAATCCAAGGAGTTGGTGCTGAAATAAGATATATATATATATATACACATATATTTATATAAATATATATATATTCCCATTCAAAAGAATCCAAAATGGAGGAGTCAGGGGATCCCCATCTCATCGCTCAACCTAAGAAGATGTGTATCCAACAGTTTCAAGGTAAAGTCCATCTACAATTCCAAGCACCTCATGTATCTACCCATGGCACACAAGTCAAAGGGAATCAATCACCACACCTTGATATTATTCTCTTTGGTCGGCCGTAAGTCACCCACAAGGTATTATGTTATGTCTCACGGATGTGTCTCTATGGGGAAAGTGGCCCTGTTTTATTGTGAGTCCAAAGGTACATCTAACCATGCCTTGTAATTTTGAAGCACAATCGAGGGGTCATCAGTTTTAGAAAAGTATCTAGTGCCTTGGTATGATAAGAGGGTCCTACTATAGCAGTCATCAAGGAACGCCACTGCCCAGTCTTACTGGATGGTACCACATAAGAAGGTCACTAGGGAATGTCATTGCCCAGCCCTAAGGGATGGTATGCCGGGTGAGTCATGAGGAAAATTCCACATCCTAGCCCAGTATGAGGGTTACACATGGATGATTTCATCAGTGAATACCTCTTCCTAGACCATTTAGTGGGTAATACAGGAATGTCGAGTAACTCCACTACCCATTCCAACTAGAGGGTAAGCCCAAAACTACCATTGAGGAATTCCAGTTCCCATCCTTACTAGAGGGTAAGCTCGGTACTGCCCTGGTGAATTTGTGATTCCTGCCATCATAGGGTGTCTCTTCAGTGTGTTCCAATATAGAAGCATTCAAATTGTATCTAAAAATCCTTTATTTATGGAACCATCACGTTCTAAATGTAAAAACACTTAGGATATGTATCTCATCATCCAAAATCCAAAATAAAACTAATGATATACTATGGTTTGAAGATCACTCGGAAGAGATCAAGCAATACAAGGCATGAGAGGGGTCTCACATGGTGTTTGGACCCTCTTTGCATCTTTTACATGTCTTTGGCTAGTACACAGGTCAAATCCCATGTAATAGAACATGTTTTGTTGGTGGAATAATTGACATGTCCTAACTATCTGGAATCGGGGTTGTGTCATGTGGACATGTCTGTGTACTCGAACCTTGTGTGTGTGTGCTTTGGTATATGGCATGTGGGTTCACACGAGATGACGCTCATGTAGAAAACCCAAATCCATGTAATTTATATATGGTGGGTCTCTGGTCATATAGTCCATTACATGGCTCATACACATGAGAAGGAATTACATGGTGTGTCAAGGAAGTACCTACCATGCCATCCTTATGGGTTCCCAAACCCTAACACTGCTACTAGGAAAGCGATACATGCCATGAGTTCTTAATACTATATGGAATGTAGTTTATTTTTTCCAAAAACTATTGGGTTTCATCGATCTAGAATTCATGCTTTAAATTTATTCCAACCATTTCTGAAATCGCCTAATATTGTTCCCAAATATTCGAATATTCCCAAAGAATGATGATTCTCATCGTTGTTCTCCTTGAATCGGCCTTATTTGTAAACATGGGTTTGGCTAAAGGTTATGCACATTGTTTCACCTCCGATTTTTAATGATCTAGAATATAACCTTCAGATTCATCATCCATTCATCACAATGATCCTAGATATACGCTTTTCTCAAATAAAAATCTTCATTTCATCGATCCACCTTGAATCTGAGTGCCCAATCGAGCTCAAGTCACCCAAAAACTATCGATCTGAGAACCGTGGGGTTCCAAAAATGAAGAACATGAGGAACATTGGAATACAATCGTAGAAAAAAATGTTTCATGATTATTCGACAAGCTTTCTTGTCCAACCGATCAATATCAGGAAATTAATATTTGAAAACAACTAATAAAAATTGAGTTTCAATACTTATGCTCATGGAAAAGTTTGCAACAAGGATGCAGGTCAATGAAAAAAGTTCAATCTACTAATACATTTAATAAAAATGGAATATAAATCCCAATTGATGATTCCTACCATTTACTTGGATCAATAATTGGTGAATAATTCCTTTTCCAATGATGGAAGAGGGTTTGTTGCATTTTTTACGCTTCGATTCACCTAGAATCATAGATTTTTCATTCTTTGAATGAAATCTATAGAGGAAGGAGGTTCTCTCCCTGGTTAATTCTGAAAATAATTTGTCTAACCTAAGACAAGATTTCATAATAAATATTTTATAGACATCTGACCTATGTTAAATGAATTTAATTAATTTAATTTAATTAAATAATTAATTCACTTAAATTTACTTCCAATGTGTGAGGAGTCTGAACATCCTAAACTGACTCATTTTATGTCACACTTGGGAAAATATTTGCATTCCCAACCAAATTGTGGTCTCATATTTCTGATTTGATCATCTGTTTTTGAGTTATCCTATTTTCTTTAATTATCCATGCATGCATCATAGAAAATATATTTAATACTTTTATAAAATTAATTCAAGGAACATTGGGCTTCAAAATTACATTCCTATATTTGGAAATTTATTTATAAATATTTAAAAGTCTTACAAGGAAAAAAATCAACTCTCTACATCATTCCATACTTCATGATTTTTGTCCCCATAGAGAAAAACGAAATAAAAAACTCAGGATACTGAGTCTGCATCTATCTATCCTACTCCTAGAATCTCTCATTCATGTTTCAATGTGGCCATTATATGTGAACTGATGGGAAGTTCATTCCTTTCAGGGTTTTCTATCATCAGTCCTTGATCACCATCGGGTTCACTATAAAGGTGGATCCATCCCCAATGTCCAGCATTCCAAAATCAATGGTGTGTGTAGGGTCATTCAAGTATCTCCTTAGCTATTACACATGGAATACTTCATGAACCCACTCTAGCTATGGGGGTAGGGTGAGGTGGTAGGAATCCTCACCAACCCTCAACACGATCTTGAATAGCCTGATGAACCTTGAGAATAGATGGATTCCCTGAAAAAAACCTATGCATTACTCATCGTGGGGAGACTCTCAAGAACACCTAATCCCCTTGTTAAAAATATAAGGTCCTGTGATGGGGATTGGTGTATGATTTATGTCTGCTCAAAGTTCTCTTCATCCATTCACAGATGACCTACAATTTCTCTGTTGTCTCTGGCACTAGATCTGAGCAGAATATAAATGACTCTCCAATATCGTTCAAGAATAATATTTACCTACATGGTTTACCATATAAGGCCTCAAAATGTTCTATGTTGAATGAAGAGCGGTAGCAGTTATTGTATAAAAACTCTACCAATGGAAGGTGATCCTCACAACTCTGGCCGAAATCCAACACACATGCCCTCAACATATCCTATATCACCTAGATAGTGTGTTATATCTACTAATCAGTCCAGGGGTGGAAGGTTGTAATAATCCCCAACAATATTACAAATACCCCTTTTATCAGCACTAAAAATGGTCTTTAACAGTGCTATAAAAGCGCTGTTAAAGCTGGTGTAGATAAAGGGGGTCCCCCTTTATCAGTGGTCCAAAAAGTGCTGATAAAGACCCCTTTTATCAGCGCTAAAAAATTCACTGATAAAAGGGGTATTTTTGTAAGGGTTGGTGTCCTCAGAACCCACTGTTTTGTACTTTGATTACATGAATTTTCACTTATTATATATTTTTCATTGTTCTGCATGACTATAATATAATAATGTCCTGGAATGTTTGTTGCATTAATAAGGTCATAGCAGATCCCCACTATGATGAGATCATTGAAATTCTATAACAATATTCTTAAATAATGTTCTGTGTTTGGATGAAATACTATGATAGGACACATAGTATATCGACCATCATGTGCGAGTACTCGTAAGAAGACAAGACTCTCTTTCATGGATTTCTCACTCGGTAATCTCCAAGATGGGAGATTATGAGAACAGACCCAGCAGTAGTAATTCCGCATGTCTTGGTGTCATCGGATATTGTTATCTGCGAGCATGTGTAATGGTCCTTAGACTGGAAGATTATCATTAACTTATGTCATGACTCGTGCACTTAGATTTACTGACGAAAACTGTCACGCAAACAGTTGGCGGAAAGTAGGGTACGTTGGGTGCATCACGAGTGACATGTTGTTAATAGATAAGTCGATGAAGGATTTTTCCCTTCTATATATGGAAGTTGATATCTCGGACCTTTGATTGAAATAGAACTGTTGCATTAAATTTCATTTCCATGGTGTAAACGACGAGTTTATTTCAGGTAGTCAAAGAATGACGGATCAAGCATATAGGTTTATGAAACTTCCATGAAACCTGCTTGATGAGATATTGAGACAAAGGGATTAAATTAAACAGTAAGCATTCATATGAGGTGATACGTCAGTGCGGTATCAACTTCTTTCTCTTGGGTGCCTTGACCCGTTGCTAGAGAGTAATCTTGGACTTTAGGCAAGCCAGCCTAATGCCAATGAGAAAGAGGCCTAGAGGGTCACACACTAAGTGTATCCAAGTATCTCAAGTTGAATAAATATTATTCCCATACGTGGTTTAATAATTATTCGAGGAAGCCTATGTTTTTTTAAATGATGGAGGAAAAATAAAATAAAACAAGTACATGCCATGTATTATCAAATGTACACATCGTGTAGTTTTATTTAGGAAAGGAAATGAATAAATGAAAACAAGATATACATGCCGTGTACATTTAATGTACACGCCATGTAGTTTTCAATGAAAAACAAGTACATGCCGTGTATTTATTATTACACGCCGTATAGTTTTTCCAGTCGGGATTTTGAGGATATAATATCATTTTATTAAATGATATTTATTATAATCAGTGTGAGCACATGTTAAGGAATTAATTATTCGACATGGGGGTTTTCATTAAGAGTTAATGAAATAAATGAAACGCGTAACACATTTATTTATTGTCATAACTCTAAAACCTCAAACTCGATTATAAATATCCTCACAATCCCAACTCTTTTCCAACATAAGATAATCGTTTTGCACAACATCTCTGGAAAATTCTTTCAAGGCCAAAAGGACCTCTTCCTCCAAGAATGCTCTCAAGACCGAGAGCGATCCTCTTCGATCGGATCAAGACGATCTAAGGCGGACAACGCAAGCAAAGTCTTATCCACGCTTGCACCTGGAGAATCCTTTGGTGACATCCAGAGAAACGAGGTACACGTGTGGATCACCGCTAGAGGGAGTCTACACTTGGCTCCTACGACGCAACGATGGATCACATCGACAACGTGATAAAGAACATCAACGAAGAAAGAACACCCAAAAGGTATTTCTTTATAATTAATTAAATTAATTATAATCAACTTGTTACGATCCTTGTTTGTGGTTCCAGGAAAAACCATCTTCTTTGAATTTTTCTATGATTCAATCCGTGGATACTGGCGTTTATCATCGTATTGATCCCAGATTGATCATTTCTAATGAAAAAAAGCCAAGTGGGCACATCCACCCATGTGCTTCCGCTACACCTGGAACCTTCAAATGGTATCAAGGGAGGTTACAATGTTGATTATAGTTATTTAATTTTCGTTGATAATTTACGCATTTATATATGATTCAATTCGAAATATATCGTTCTATTAATCTGAATAAATGAGATCTATTCTTCCTCCTTCATTTCTCGATTCATATCAGATAAATGACTTTTTAATTTTAATTTTGATTAAAATAAAAATGAGGAATTCATCCGAAGGAGTTTCTATTTCTGTCTGTACAACACGGTATTACATGGAATGTAATTAAAACTACACGTCATGTACTTAGGTTTAATGAACCGACACTGGTCTGCCAAACCACGCCATGTGAATTGATTATGACTAAGTATTAATCACGCCGTGTTGACCAGAATTGAACGACGCATGGGAACTGGAATACACGGCTTGTATGTTGGAACAACACGCCGTGTAGTCCGATCTAGTCGAGGTGAAACTGTGTACATGGAGAAGCCGTGTTCCGCGTACACAGGATTTCCAAGCCGGTTATCGTGTAACAATGAAGTAAACGCCATGTATAATTCATCTACATGTCATGTAATCCAAAATTTCCAAAGTAGAGAAAACATTCCAAAGCCTCGGCGTGTACTTTGTAAATAAGGTGAAAATAAATACACACCATGTAAATATAAACTACATGCCATGTACTTTCCAGAAATGGAATTTTACCAGGTTTCCTCCAATGTACAAAGAACCGTACAAGGAATATGGATGAGAAGAATCTCAAGGAAATTCAGAAAGGAATTTAAGATAAATAATTGATTAATTATAAGATCATAATTAATTAAATTGGAGCACGACTTATCTTAAATGAAAGGGCGATTAAAATAATTGAATTCTAAATATGTGTAAATATCATTGCATGTTGTGGATGATCATGAGCTAGACCAAAGACCCTTTGTATGTGTATGGTTTCATTTAAATTTCTTTAATTTAAATTTGTTGGCATGTGAGCCTTCTTCCAATAAAATGTAGGGTCTGCGTGCCCATGGTTTCTTTAATGTAAACCCATGTAATGGAGGATCTCCCAAGCCATAGGAGACGGTTCAAATCCCGAAGCCGAGGTGAAAACGACGCAAGAAGATACAAAGGTGGACAGGTGGGAGCTGAAAAAAACGAACCAACAGGTTCAAGGTGTTTTCCCTAGGTCATGGTTAGCTTATCAAAACTGCTAGAAAATCTAACCAATAGAAGCTCATGATCATGCAATCTTATTTTATTTCTGTCCGATTGCATGGTTTATTTATTATGTATGTGTTGACACGATCATATAATTAATAAAATGAACAAGCATGCAAAGATGGAATAATATAAAAACCGGACTATGTGTAAACATTATCAGAACATGGTTAATCACTTAAGAAAGCATTACGTAATATTAACAAGCATTTGATAATGCGAAACTACGCATAAAGGAATAAAATCCCTCAATACCATATTATGTCAGACCAAGCCTTCCATTACCTGATTAAGGGAAAGACTCAATAAAACTATATGTTTGACCAACCCTTGTTGGGACACTTACTTTTATAAAGGAAGCCCTTATGAAAGGTTTCAGGTTGACTTAACCATATTACATCAAGAGAAGTATCCCTTGCTAGACTTGGTGTAATATTGGAGGCAAGAGTTGAGGAAATCCATGTCAAGATTTCAGGATAGGGGAGTCCACTCAACAGATCAAGGAACTATAAACTCACAGTTCGCAAAGACCTTCCTACCTAAATACCTTCAAATAGCTTGACCAACCCTTATTGGGCTTATGTGAAGGGAAATATGGATCCTTGCCACTAGAATGTCAAAGAAATTGGAAATTCTGAGTTCAATGGTGAGGGCCATTGGGACTTGATAAAATAGTGGGAGAATTAATTAATTAATTAATTATTTCTCATAAAAATGTAATAAAAAAGGTACTGATAAATCTGCTCTTTTAATTTGTATAATCGAAATGACAAACTCATCGACCACATTTTCTCTATGGTCAATACTGGATAAAGAAATTATCCTCACCGGCAGTAACATTCAAGAATGGTTTAGGAACCTTTGGGTTATCCTACTCCATGAATGAATGTTTTATGTGCTGGAGTCCTCACTTCCTGATTCTCCTACACTAGGGGTGAGTGATGAAGATTTCCTGGTCTATGATCAACATTTGAACGATGCTCTCGACATTCAATGTTTGATGCTATCATCGATGTCTTGTGAGATCATGAAGTATCATGAAGACATGGATTCATATAGCATGTTCGAGCACCTCTGTGGTCTATACCAGGAGAGAGAAAGACAGGAAAGGTTTGAGATCTCCAAGGCTCTATTTCAGAGTAATCTTGGAGAGGGTGCCCAGGCTGGGCCTCATGTAGTCAAGCTCATTGGATACATTGATCGCTTGGAGGTTATAGGGTTTAAACTCCCTGAAGAACTGGGTACCGATCTCATTCTTTCATCACTCCCCGAGAGCTTCTCAAACTTGTTTGTGAACATCAATATGAACAACATTGAGAAGTCTCTTTCTGATCTTCTCATCCTCATTCGCCAAGTGGACACTCACATGAAGCGTGAAAAGCCTTCTGTCCTCATGGTGAATAAAATAAAAGGGAAGGCGAAGATCTTTAAGACCAAAGCTTCTTCAAGGCCTTCCAAGGAAAGGAAGATCAAAGGGGAGGCAAAGGAACAGGATGTTGTTTGTTTTTCATGTGGCAAGAAGGGCCACTGGAAGAAAAACTGCACCCATCCAAGGAAGCAAGGGGAAGCTTCAGGTGCGTTTGTTATTGAATGCAATCTATTTGTTTCTACTAATTGGGTATTATATACTGCTTGTCGTTCTCACATCTGTATCCAAATACAGGAACCAAGTAGATTCAGGAAGATTGATCGAGGGGAGGTAGTTCTACGAGAAGCCAATGGAGCCAGACTTGATGTTGTAGCTATCGAGGACTACCACCTCACATTGCCTACGGGGATGGTCTTGGTTTTGAAAGGATGTTATTATGTACCCTCTGTAACCAAAAACATTATTTCAGTATCCAGATTAGATACTGATGGATTCATCTTCAATTCTGGAATTGGGTGTTGCTATTTTTATAAAGATAGCATTTGTTTTGGTAGGGCACATTTATATAACGGCCTTTATGTGTTAGACTACACAAACCAAGTAATGTCAATCGATAACAAAGTTAATTCACATGACACATACCACACCCAACTATGGAATCACTGGCTAGGTCATGTCGATGAGAAATGTTTGAAAAAATTACATCAATATGGGTATTTAGATTCTTTCGAACTAAAACCACTTGGTGTATGTCATGCATGTCTACAAGGAAAAATGACCAAATCCCCATTTAGTGGGAAAGGTGAAAGTGCTAAATAGCTTCTAGAATTAGTTCACACAAATGTGTGTTGACCATTTCCAGTTGAAGTAAGGGGTGGGTTCTCATACTTCATAACTTTTACTGATGATTTTAGTAGATATGAATATATCTATTTAATGAGGTATAAGTCAGATTCTTTTGATCGGTTCAAAGAATACAAGAATGAAGATAAGAACTATCTTGGTAAGAAGATTAATAAACTCCGCTCAGAAAGAGGGGGAGAATATCTTAATTAGGACTTCATTGATTTATTACGGGATTTTGGGATTCTATCTCAACTCACTCCTCCTTACACACCGCAGTGGAATGGTGTAAGTGAAAGGAGGAACCGCACCCTGTTGGACATGGTGAGATGAATGATGAGTCATTCGAGTCTTCCATTATACTTTTGGGGATATGCATTACAAACAGCAGCGCACATACTAAACCAAGTACCAACTAAATCCATAAATGGTATTCCATACGAGTTATGGAGTGGACACAAAGCCATGTTGTCTAATTTACATGTGTGGGGTAGCGAAGCATTTGTTAAGGCCTCTTTAGGTAACAAACTCGTGCCTCAAGGCACAAAGTGTATCTTTATAGGATATCCCAAGGAAACAAGGGGATATTACCTATACAACCCCTCAGACAAAATGGTTACAGTGGAAAGACACGCCATTTTCCTTGAGAGGGAGCACATCTCCAAAAGAGATAGTGGGAGCGAGATAGACTTAGATGAAGTCGAGGCTCAAGATACACATGAGTTGGTATAAGAACAGATTCCATAAAGCCCCATGGAAGAACAATCTATTCTAGATACACAAGAACTACGTAGGAGCACGAGAGAGGTGAGAGAACCAGAACAATATGGTTTTATTGTCACTGAGGATGGTGACTCATTATTGGTTGACAATAATGATCCTTTTACCTACAAGGAAGCAGTTGAAGGCAAAAACATTGCCAAGTGGAATGAAGCCATGAATTATAAAATGGATTCCATGTACCAAAACCAAGTATGTATTTTGGTAGATCCTCCAGTTGATGTAAATCCTATTGGTAATAAATGGGTATTCAAGAAGAAAATAAACATGGAGGGGCAAGTCATCACCTATAAGGAACGACTAGTTACAAAAGGTTTTAGACAACGTCATGAAATTGACTATGATGAAACCTTTTCAATGGTTGCGATGCTGAAATCCATCAGAATCTCATTGGCCATTGCTGCTTACCATGACTATGAAATTTGGAAAATAGATGTCAAAACAGCTTTCCTTAACGGGAACCTCCAGGAAGATTTCTAGATGACACAACCTAAAGGGTTTGTGACTCCAAAGGATGCCAACAAGGTATGCAGGTTGCAGAAATACATTTATGGATTAAAGAAAGCATCATGGTCACTGAACATTTGTTTTGATGAAGCTGTTATGGAATTTGTCTTTGTTAAGAATGAATGTGAGCCTTGTGTCTACAAAAGGTTTAGTGGAAGGGCAGTTGTTTTCATAATAGTATATGTTGATGACATATTTCTAATTGGAAATGAAGTACCTATCTTACAGTCAGTTAAGGCATGGTTGCATAAATGCTTCTCCATGATAGACTTGGGTGAGGTGGCATATATTCTTGAGATCAAGATCCATTGTGATAGATCCAAGAGAATGTTGGGCCTGAGTCAAAGTACATACATTGACAAGATACTGAAGAGATTCTGTATGGAACAGTCCAAGAGGGGATTGTTGCCAGTGTCACATGGCATTCATCTTTCCAAGAAAATGTGTCATCAGACACATGAGGAAAGAAAGAGGATGGCAAGGATCCCTTATGCATCCGCGATTGGTTCAGTCATGTATGTTATGCTATGTACGAGGCTAGATGTTGCTTACGTATTAAGTGCGGTAGGAAAATATCAAGCTGATCCAGGAGACCGCCATTGGATGGCAGTCAAGACTATCCTTAAGTATCTAAGGCGTACTAAGGATATGTTTCTGGTTTATGGAGGAGATGAGGAACTAGTCATCAGATGACATGTAGATGCTAGTTTACAGACTGATCAAGATGACATGAAGTTGTAGAATGGATACATATTCAGTTTGAATAGAGGTGCAGTGAGCTGTAAGAGCTCAAAACAATGTGTGGTGGCCGATTCTATAGTAGAGTCCGAGTATATCATAGCTTCTGAGGCAGCTAAAGAAGCAGTATGGATGCAAAGCTTCGTCCAAGAGATGGATGTTGTACCGAGCAGTAAAGATCCTATCACACTCTATTGTGATAATACTGCAGCAGTGGCACTTGCAAAAGAGCCAAGGTCACATCAGTGGACAAAGCACATACTTTGGAAGTATCATCTCTTGAGGGATTTTTCTCAGAGAGGTGAAGTTGCAGTGAGCAGTATTTCCATGAAAGACAATGTGGTGGACCCATTGACTAAAGCCTTGACTCAGTAGAAACATGATCATTATGTGAGGTCTAGTGGACTAAAAGTCATAGGCAGTTGGCTCTAGTCCAAGTGGGAGTTTGTAAGGGATGGTGTCCTCAGAACCAACTATTTTGTACTTTGATTACTTGAATTTTCACTTATTATATATTGTCCATTGTTCTACATGACTATAATATAATAATGTTCTGGAAAATTTGTTGCATTAATAAGGTCATAGCAGATCCCCGCTATGATAAGAACCTTGAAATGCTATAGCAATATTCTTAAATAAAGTTCTGTCGTTGGATGAAATACTATGATAGGAAATATAGTATACAGACCTTCATGTGCGAGTACTCCTAAGAAGAAGAGACTCACACTCATGGAGTTCACACTTGGTAATCTCTAAGATGGGAGATTATGAGAACAGACCCGCTAGTACTAATTCTGCATGTATTGGTGTCATCGGATATTGCTATCTATGATCATGTGCAATGGTCCTTAGACTGGAAGAATATCATTAACTCATTTCATGACTCGTGCACTTAGATTTACTGATGAAAACTGTCACGCAGACAGTTGGCGGAAAGTAGGGTGCGTTGGGTGCGTCACGGGTGACATGTTATTAATGGATAAGTCGATGAAGGATTTTCCCTTCTATTTATGGAAGTTGATATCTCGGACCTTTGATTGAAATAGAACTGTCGCATTAAATTCCATGTCCATGGTGTAAACAACGAGTTTATTTCAAGTAGTCAAAGAATGAAGGATCAAGCATATAGGTTTATGACACATCCATGAAACCTGTTTGATGAGATATTGAGACAAAGGGATTAAATTACACGGTAAGTGTTCGTATGAGGTGATATGTCAATGCAGCATCAACTTCTTTCTCTTGGGTGCCTTGACCCGTTGCTAGACAGTAATCTTGGACTTTAGGCAAGTCCGCCTAATGCCAATGAGAAAGAGGCCTAGAGGGTCACACACTAAGTGAATCCAAGTATCTCAAGTTGAATAAAGATTATTCCCGTATGTGGTTTAATAATTATTCAAGGAAGCCAAAGTTGTTTTAAATGGTGGAGGAAAAATAAAATAAAACAAGTACACGTTGTGTATTAATAAATGTACATGCCGTGTATTTTTATTTTGGAAAAGAAATGAATAAATGAAAACAAGATATACACACCGTGTACATTTAATGTACACGCCGTGTAGTTTTCAATGAAATACAAGTACACACCGTGTATTTATTATTACACGCCGTATAGTTTTTCCAGTCGTGATTTTGAGGATATAATATCATTTTATTAAATGATATTTATTATAATCAGCGTAAGCGCATTTCAAGGAATTAATTATTCGACATGGGGGTTTTCAATAAGAGTTAATGAAATATATGAAACACGTAATGCGTTTATTTATTGTCATAACTCTACAACCTCAAACTTGACTATAAATATCCTCACAACCCCAACTCTTTTCCTACATAAGAGAATAGTTGTGCGCAACATCTCTGGAGAATTATTTCAAGGCCGAAAGAACCTCTTCCTCCAATAACGCTCTCAAGACCGAGAGAGATCCTCTTCCATTGGATCAAGACGATCTAAGGCGGACAACGCAAGAAAATGCTTCTCCACGCTAGCACCCGGAGAATCCTTTGGCGACATCCAGAGATACGAGGTACACGTGTGGATCACCGCTAGAGGGAGTCTACACTTGGATTCTGCAATGCAATGACGGATCACATTGACAACGTGATCAAGAACATCAACGAAGAAAGAACACCCAAAAGGTATTTCTTTATAATTAATTAAATTAATTATAATCAACCTGTAACGATCCTTGTTTGTGGTTCCGGGACAAACCATCTTCTTTGTATTTTTATGTGATTCGATCTGTGGAGACTGGCGTTTAGCGTCGTATTGATCCCAGATTGATCATTGCTAATGAAAAAAGGCTAAGTGGGAACATCCACCCACGCGCTTCCGCTACGCCTGGAACCTTCAATTTTATCAGCGCAAAAATATAGCACTGATAAAAGGGTCATTTATCAGTGCTTTATTTTTAGCTCTGATAAAAGACATCTTTTATCAAGGCTTTTTTTAGCATTGATCAAAGTTAAAAAAATTTAAAAATTTTAAAAAAATCCTGACAATCTTAGGGGGGCTTTTTACAGAGCTTGAGCCCCCCCTTTATCAGTTCCTTCCCACACCTCCAGCACCCCCCCCCCACACACCCCCCTCCACCCCTTATTAGTGTTATCCCCCACCCATTATCAGTGCTAGCTCCCATATTCCCCCATAAGTGCACGCCACTACCTCCACCAGGTTTTGAACTCGAGACCTCCCCCCATGCGTGCCTAATCCCATACCACTCCTCTATTTTGATTTGTTTTCCATTTCATGATATCTCTGTTTATATATATATATAGTTATATTTATTCGTATAGTAATATATATTTATATTAATATATATATATAGTTATATTAATATATATATATATATATATATTTATAGTCATATTAATATATATATATATAGTTATATTAATATATATATATATAGTTAGATTAATATATAGGTATATAAATATTCATATATTTGTATTTTAAATAAAATGGATTTTAGTTATTATTTTGATAAATCTAATTTATTTTATATGTAAATATATTTTATTATTTATATTTATAATTAAATTTTTATGTGTGAATATATAATAAATATGTATATATTGTTATATATTTGATTATAAATAGCAGTGCATTATAAAAGACAATAAAATTTCAAAGAAATAATATCAATATGAATGTAATTCCTTGGAATAAATTCAGTTCCCACCAAAACAATTTCAATAATACCCCCCTTAAACGAGGCTGAAAATCCACAAAATGTTTAAAAATCGGGGTATCCCGACTAAAAACTCAATTTTGGAGGCCTACTATGCCTTTTTTGGAAACAAAATAACCTTGACTGGGGTTTCCCCAATCATTAGGGTGTAGATATCATCGTAAGATTCAATTTCATATATGGTAGAGCTCAAACAGACACCCAGATCAAAATTTATGGCCGTTGGAAGTTTGAGTTGCGTTTTCAACATATTTGGGATCTTTTTTTTATTTTTTTTATTATTTTAGTCTTCAAATTATTATTAAATGACTATTACTCCATAATAATTAGAAAATTATATTTAAAAATATTTTCTTAATTTTTTTATAAGACATTTTCACTAAATAGCTTATATATTAAGGGTAATTGTATATTTATACTTATCTAAAATATATTTAAAATTATATTTAAAAAATATATATTATATTTATATCAATATAACTATATCTATATATTTAAATGTTAATATATTTTTTAAGATTTGTTTTTTGGAATTATACCCTTTATCATCGCTTTTAAAAAAAAGCACTGATAAAGACCCCCCTTTATCAGCACTACTAAAAAAAGTGATGATAAAGGGGTACCCTTTAACAGTGCTAAAAAAGCGCTGTTAAAGGGTGTACCTTTATCAGTGCTAAAAAAAAGCACTGATAAAGGGGTACTTTTATGAGCACGTTTTTAGCGCTGATAAAGGTACCCCCTTTATCAACGCTATTTCATTAGCACTGATAAAGTGAGGAGCTGGCCTTGGCCCATTTTTTGGTAGTGCAACTAGGTCCTGAATGCCTCATGTAGGACTCTCCACAATCATGACATAAACTACATGTCATGATTAGAGAAAATTTTTGAGGGTACCGTGTAAAAAAAGATGATCTCCCATATGTACAACTGAATCAAACTCTCCACCAAACTCTTCTCCCTAATAGTAATGAAGTACATTGAAATCGAGAGTCAGTCTACAATCACCTAGATGGAATCATGGACCTTTTCTATGAATGAGATACATGTGATGAATTCCATGTATATCCCATCTCATTTCCACTCTCGGATATCAAGAGGTGGCAACAAACCCACCAGAACTTGGTGCTCAGATTTCACCTACTGACTGGTGAGGTGGTGTAAGAAGAACTCATCTATGATTTGTATCATTATAGACCACCAAAAATTTCCCTGATGATCTCCTTACATATTCCCCACATCAGGATGCACAACTAAGGGAGACTTGGGGAACCCCTGCATAACTTCCTCCTGTATTAAAATTAGAACCAATATTTTCCCCTAGAACAAGATCTCATGATTCACTCATTCAGAATACCCATCAGTTTTATTTACTATGGATATATGATCATGAAAACCCATGTAGTTGATGTCCCTTAACACAGACTCTTTCACATGCTTGACGAGTGAAGGAGTCAACACAATTGACTATTGAAAAATTATAACCCTCTTGTACCACTAGGGTCAATTGTAGTGAAGCTGACTACTATGAAGCTTCCCACACTAAGAATGCTTGGGATTTCCTTCTAATAGAATCTTATTCAACATTTCCCTTCCCTAGAGTTTTGACTGTCTCGAAGTCGTAGTCATATAGAAACTCTAACTTGCATCATTGTCCTAGGTTTAGGTATCTCTATGTGAAGACAAACCTGAGTCTCTGGTGGTCTGAGTAAACCACAAAATGCTAAACCAGAAGGTAGTTCCTCCATAACATCAAGAAAAAGAATAACTCTACTATCTCTTATTCATGATTCATAGAGTTCTTATCATGGGGTCTCTACTGCCTCGACCCATATGTGATGACTTTATATCATTGCATCAACAAAAAACCAAGCCCATCTCCTACGGCATCGTAAAACCCTATGAACTCAATGACTTCCTATAGTTTCATTAATACTAGAATTCTATTCATCCTCTTTCTTAACTCCTTAACGTCCTTTTATCACTATTCAAATTGGGTAAAGTGTTGTCCCATCTATGTTAGGGAAGTCAAAGGGGAAGTGATTCTGGATAAATCTTCATTAAATCTCCTATAGTACCCTACCTAGCCAAGAAACCTCTGCACCTCTGACGCATTCTTGGGTAGATCCCAATAAAGTACTTCTTCGATCATTACTAGATACATGGATAAACCATGTTCATAAATTAAATTCCAAAGAAAGTTACCCTTCTATATCCTGAACTGTCATTTTGAGATATTTACATAAAGATGGTGCTCTTGAAGTAAATCAAGAACCATCCTCAAGTTCTCTACATGCTCCTCCTCTATTGATGGGTAAAAAACTATGTCTTTGATGAAGAAAATAAAAAAATCAAAATATTGTTGGAATATATGGTTTATCAAATCCATAAAGATGGCGAGGGATTTCATAACACTAAAGGGAATAACAAGAAACATGTTATTCCCATAGTGACATCGGAAAGACAACTCTAGAATATCATCTTCATGGTGTTGGAATTGGTCGTATATGGACCTTATATCACTCTTGGAGAACCATATCACACTTTATAACTGATCAAAGAGGCTATCAATCCTCAACAAAGGGTACTTGTTCTTTATAGTGTCCTAGTTCAGGGGATGATAATCTACGCAAATCCGCAAGCTCTTATCTACTTCTTCATGAACAGAACTAGATTTTCCCAGGGGTACACACTAGGTAGGATGAAACATTTCTCTTGAAGGTTATACAAATATAAAAATAGCTCCTAAATCAAGGTATGTTCCATCCGATATGCAGCATATGATATCATGGCAGTTCCATAATGGTAATCTATGTAAAACTCTACCTCCAACCTTGGTGGTAGTCCTGGAATGTCTTCAGGGAAGATGTCAATATTTTCCTCCAAGACTGAAGGAACCTGGATACCTGAATAGTCTTCTACACCAAGGGTTACACTATCAAACTAATTAATAATTGGTTGTGACCTCTTGCTTACAACACCCACTTGTCATACTATAAGGTCTCTCTCACCAAAAAAGGAGAACCTCATCTCATCAGTGTATAGGCATAAAATAGTCTATAGAAATAGTTGATCAGGGATCAAAATAGGGAAAGAAAATCCATAACCAATATGACTTCATAGGGTTCTATCGTGACAACCAATAAGTCCCACATGAACCTTTTTCCTCTAAAAGATACCTCGAACAACTAATAGATAATAGATACAGAATAAGTGTTCCCCATAGAAACCACAATACAAATCTATTGTGCTAGTGTCTATATAGGGAGATATTTCTATCACCCTAGGATTCTAGAGGTAACAAAATGGATGGAATCTATGACTACTAATAATATGGAAATGGTAGAATAAAAATATATTATACCTAAAATAATCTCGTGTGTTGTTGGATCAGAATCATCCAAAGCATGCAACTCTCTACGACCCCATCTGTTAGATCCCTGAGCCTGATGTGGGATTCTTGTTGGTGGAAGGACATCAGAGAATCATCCCCCTCCTATAAATCCTTCTTATCCTCTTCTATCTATTCCTCCCTAGGGAACACCCTGATCACAACACTTTCTCTACCATGGTGATACATCAGATATCTGTAACGGATGCTCAGTACATCTGGTTGGGTAGTACCATTTCATGTGACATCACCTGTCACAATCATATCACCTTCCCTCCTCAATATTCCCTATTTATCTTCACTTTCCTTATGCAATATGACCACGTCCCAAAGACTACTCATTGAAGGGTCTTATGTTATGAGATCTCAAGTTCCTACCTATTAAAGATGCCTTACATCTATTACACCCACTGCCATCCCAAGCTGTTTGGAATCCCTCAAATAGAAATATATCTATCAAAATTTCATGATATAGCACTCCATAATATGTGGGTATTCAAAAGGTCCATATGTTGGTTCAAATCTCCCAACAGAGTCCTTTCTCAAACTTCCGTGCTAGGAAGTATCCATATCTGTTCTTGTCGAGTGATTATTGTATAAGGTCTATGAAACTAGCCACATACTTTACCACCATTATCCCTCCCTCATGAATCTCTATAATCTCTTGAATATAATCATAGAATAAGTAGGAGGGGTAGTACTTCTCATAAAATAATTGTGGGAAGTCATCATGTGAGAGTGTCAACTCATCATGCATATGGGTAACCAATCTCCACTAGCACCCAAATCCCCCATGGAAAACACTAGATACCAAATCCTCCAACTGATCCATCAGTTTCTAGATAATCCTAATGATACGGACCATCAACTCTGGCCAATCCTCTGATTCTCAGTGATCTATCTCACCATTGATCCTTAGCTGTGTCTGACGATGGAACTCACAAAGTGTGATCAGCATACACACATCCTCATCCTGCTCAATTGGGACAATATAATACTCAACAAGTGGTGGTGACACTACCTTTCCACCTAGAGTATTGGGATCATTGAATAGACCCTGAACTGTGGCCTCATTGCTCATATGGTCTTTTTCATGAGTTGGAGCTAGTATCCTAGCTGGCTGTCACCGCAGAGGCATCCAGAATGTTATCAATGAGTACCACGGTCAGATGATTATATATATATATATATATCAAAAATATGGGGGAGTTTACTCAAAAATTATTGTCAAAGACTCAATCTAATATTATTCATATACCATTTATATCCTTAACAAATATCTCAACATGCTACGTCAACAAGAAGGTGGTCAGGGTCTTAGTGAATGGATATATTGGCCTCCAAACCACCACTGAACTCTCTATCCCGAGGGTCGTACTTGAGAAAATGTGAGTCTATTTCCATAAACCCAATTGCTTCTATTAAGGGTAAACATCTAAAAAACATACCAAGTAATGAACTTGATCTAATACTAATATGTCACGACATTACCCAAGCTAGGGATCAAGCTGTAACTACCCCAATCCCACCTCCATATCCTAGGGGGTGGAGACAAGTTCCAAAGGCATAACTAAACATGGGTAGGCCTTTCCCAAAGTACCTGTATGCGCACACACATCCAACTCAATGAAAAATTGTAGAGGGAAAGAAATAAAAGATGCAACACTACAATAAATAAACCAATTTAAAAAAACCTCTAAACAAAACAAAGTTATGTAGTGTAAACTGAAAATTGAAAGTGAAAAATACACACCCACTCAGAAATAATTCCCCACCTAACAAAACATGAAAATAGTAAATAGTTGAGAGCCCATCTCTTGTATCCCATGCTCTGACCATAGTGTGTGGTTCAAGTAGTTTTTATCCATAAGTTTATTTGAAATAATGATTGAAAGGTGTGCCATTTACAAAATGCACTACACGTGTTGGGAAAATTCCATGTAGGGGTGAGTATATACATACTCAACAGAATTCCCTGAAAAGGGTGAAGGGGGAGTAGTAAGAGATACTACTAAAGAGAAAAAGAGTATATAGGACAAGGCATGATAAAAGAGTACAGCTCAACCCAATAAAAGAATGAAAGTGAACTCATCCAAATCCATGGATATCAAAATGGTGAGAATATGAACTTTCCATTGATTCTTCTCTACCTATAGTAGGAGAAAAAAATCATCAAACAATGAGAAGCTAGACACAAAAAGAACGTGGAATCCCCCAATATCTATTCCTATCCTAGAAATATTGTAACCAAAAACCAATGAGTGGGTACTCAAATAGGATATATATATATATATATATATATACTCTGTCAACAAAATCCCAAAAAAAGAGTTAGGGGATCTCCATCTCACAGCTCATCCCAAGAAGTTGAGTAGCCCACATTATCAAACTAAAGTCCATTTGTGGTTCCCATCACTTAATTAATCTTCCTATGGAACAAAAGTAAATGGGACTCAATTACCGCACCATCATACTATCTTCTTTTGGTGGCACTAACTCACCTTTTTTGTTTTAATTCGCATCTCAAGGATATGTCTTGGTGGGGAAAGTATCCCTTCCTTCTCATGAGATTAAAGGTATATCAAACCATGCCTTATCACTATTCTACATAGTCTATTGTCACTAGTTTTAGGAATGGATCACGTTCCTTTGTATGACAAGAGGGTCCTACTCTGGTAGTTGATGAGGAATGCCTTTTCCTAGTCCTATAGGAGGGTACCACTTAGGTAGGTCATCGGGGAATGCCCCTACCCATTCCTACTAGAGAGTAATTCTGATGAGTCTTAATAGAAATTACACTTCCCATCCAACTAGAGGGTTACACCTATAATATGTCCTCAATGAATCCCACTTCCCATCCAAGAAATAGGGAAAGCTCGGAACATCGAGGAAATCCACTACCCATTCTTACCGGAGGGTAACTCAGAAAGATCATTGGGGAACTCCACTACACAGTCCAAGATGAGGATTATCCAAAAACATCCATCAGAGAATGCCACTTCCCAACCCAGATAAAGGGTACGACCGGTACTTCTCTTGTGATTCTTTGATTTTAGACATCATCAGGTGTTGCCTTAGTGCATGTCGAACCCATAACATTCAAATCATATCTCAAAATCCATGTTCAAGGGGTTCATTGTGTTCTATGTGAAAAAACACCCAGGATATGAATCTGAAGGTCCAAAATCCATGTTCAAACAAAGGAGATAAGTATTTTTGAATATCTATCAAAAGATATCAAGTAGTATAAGTCATGTGAGGGGTCCCACATGGGATGTGGTCCCTCTTCACTTCCTATTCAGGTCATGGGTTGGTACACAGCTCCCATACCATGCAATAGAACCCATTGTGTAGGTGGACTACACGTCGAGTCCTAATTATCTGGGATCGGGGCCATGTCTTGTTTTTTAATCCATGTACTCAGACCCAGTATCTGTGTAAATTGGTACACTATGTGTGGGTTCACACAGGATGCTTCCTAAGTGGCCAACCCATGTCCATGTACTTTTTACATGGAATGAATATGACTGCGTAGTCTATTAGAGGGCTCATACACATGATAAGGAATTTCATGGAATGTTAAGGAAGTACACATTGTTCCATCCTTATGGTTTCCCAAACCTTATCGTTGTCATTGGGAAGGGGCTACATGTTGTAGGTTTTTAATCTTACATGGCATGTAGTAGGGATTTTTCCTGTAACCTTCAGGTTTCTTCAATCTAGCCTTCAAACATCAAATATGCTTCAACCACCACTGAAATTTCCATATGTTGATCTGAAATCATCATATATGGAATAAGAACATAGATTCCCATCGTATTTCTCCATTAATTAGCCTAGTTTGGTGATGAGGGTTTGGCTGAATGTTTTTCACACCATTGTGCCTTTGATTCTCAATGATCTGGCATAAAACATTCGGATTCATCATCCTTCTTTTTGATGATCCCATATCTGTTATTTTCTCAAATAACCCTCATCGTTTCGTTAATCAACCACAAATTTGGGCACCTGAGCAAGCTTGGGTCACCCAGAAACTATCGATCCTAGAACCTCGGGGTTCCAACAGCAAAGAATGCGAATAATGGGGGAATAAAATCATAGAAACAATTTTTTTATGATCTTTGTCCAACCATTCTTGGACAAAAAATATTAAATGAGAAAATCAGATTAGAAAACAACTAATTATAATTGAGTTTCAATACTAAGGCTCAGGAAATGGTTTTCAATAGCGGTGCAGATCAAATAATAACATTTAATATTCTTTAACATTTTATTAAAAGAGTTTAAAAACTAATTGAATGTTCCTACCTCTCATTTGGATCAATTTTAAGGGGAAAACAGATTTTCCAATGAGTTGTATTATTTGCATTCGTTGCACTTCGATCTTCCATGAATCAGAGGTTTTTTATTCTTCAAGGGAAATCTATAAAAGAAATAGGTTCTCTCACTGGTGAATTCAGAAAATAATGAGGCTGACCCAATCCAAGATGTCATAAAAAGGAATTTATACACATTTTTCCTATTAAAAATCAATTAAATTAATTAAATTAATCAATTAAATAATTAACTTAAACACATGGAAAAATAATGTGGTGTCCGAACGTCCTATGTTGACTCATTTTTTGTCTCACCTAGGGAGAACACTCTATTCTGAACCCAACTATGGACTCAGATTTGTGATCCTATCAACCATTTAAGAATTATCATGTTTTCTTAAATTATCCATGTGAGGGAAATACCAAATATATTTAATATTTTTATAAAAATAATTTTGGGCACATCACTCCTAGGAGTCGCACGCTATCTAAGCACCTATCTCTGGAAATATATTTAGAAATATTTTAATATCATTAAAGGAAAAAACAGGTCTCTATAAACTATCCCTAGACATTTCCTCAGGGATGTATCTCATAATGTGGCTAGTTTTTTTACAATGATGACACATAAACATCTTAAAACAACAGCCATACTTCTCTTAATTTCTTTTTATTTGTTTATAACATTCACAGTGATTAAATTAGGCCCAGACCTCACCCACATCACTCCATCTTCAAACAAGTAATTTGAATATCCTTAGAAAAAATGGATAACATCACTCCGTCTAAACTTATGGAATACTGATCGTACATCATTGAATGTATAATATGATTAAATTATTCATCCAACTAATTTTTAAATAGATAATTTTTCTCCTTATCCTTAATTTCAGTATCCATATTGGGTTTGTCTTACACCATCTTATTAAAACAATCTAAATGATTCTGCACATAGGTTCTAAGGACCATTTAAAAATTATAAAGATGTATTTTTATTTGTAATCCTTCTAAAAGGATCATATTTGTGTAAATATTATTATAAATAAACTAAATTACAATGTTAGAAGTTTCATGGATGACATCTCACAAAACCATATCACCTAGCGTCAACAACAACAAGTAATGGTCCTTTTCATAATACTAGGTTCAAAATACTCATAAGAGGTTATGGTCTCTCTTGTAGTATAGATAGTTATGATCTTCCACTTAGATACTAGAAAAGATTCATAATGTTTATTGTAGACAAGAACATAATTTTTTTTACTCTCTATACATTTAAATTGTTCTCCCCATCATACTTCTCACTACTTATCTTAGTTTAACAAATCTCTTGGATCAATTACAAACCTATGATACCAATGTTTTATGAGAGTAAATTCCTCGGGGCATTGAAAAACCCCTAGGTATGAGGAAATATCATGTCACCCACCAAGATCTGATATTTAAAAATGATTGAGCCTAAGTAAAACAACTAACAAGAAAGATTAAACGACATAACAGAAGAAAAAATTATTGTTTGAGTGGCATGAAAAATACATATATAGATTGATACAAATACATAATAGATAAGTAAATTATAAATCAATGTGGTTTAGACAACTTTGATCCTACTCTATGGAATTAAAACCACCCAGTTCCATTTTATTAAGAAATAAAATCATAGAAGACTACAAAGAGGGATATGAGAATGGAAAAACACCAAGTGATAACAAATCATACCAAAGAACAATGCGATAATAATTTCATAGTAAAAATTTAGTAGGAAAAATAAACCATACTAATGCAACTGACATGAATAAAAAAAGAAGTCAGAAACCCCCTTACCATGAATCAAACTCACTTATAAAAGCCCCTACAAACCATTGTATATTCTTTCTACCCCTTAAAAATTCTCAAAACAGTAATCCCTCTAATAAAATAGAATACTCGTATTTAACTTCATGTGTTTTCTCTATTAGTTCCTTGAATGAGCCAAACTTACTCTGGATCATCTCCTTACTTTCTCTTTACTCACTCATATTTACATAATTGATCATTGAATTAAACACCTTTAATACTACCACAGACCTCGTCTACTTAAATTACAAGAAACCATTCCTTAGAATAACCATGAAGAATATATAAATAGCTAGAGATATATGATTATATAAGAAGTGTGGTGAAGAATTCATTTCAAAAAAACATGAATGGTAGACATTATGTAAGGTTATCTTGACCTCTAGGTAAGGGAAGCTCAACACTTGAGTAATGGTACTACAAATGTTTTTTTGTAAAGGTGCTATGAACCATCATAATTTTCCTTTTATGATTCATAAGGGTGGCATGAATCGTGAAATCATGATGTATAGGTAGACCAACACAATATATATCCAAGTAAGGTCCAATATTCATTCACATAATGGGGCCATATATACCATGTAAGGGTAAAATGGTCACAACACACTTTACAACAAGATCGGATCATAGCTATGTAATGGTAGAAAAAGTGTCATGTAAGGGTAGTTTGATCCCTAGGCATGGGTATCATCCAAACCATGTAAAGGTAGCACACAGATTACCATCTCTATATAAGGGTAACCCAATCCATATATAAAGGTACAATTTATCCCACATAATGGTAATCCCAGTAAAACAAAGGGAACATAAGGGGTACATAGGCCTCACTTATGGGTAAAAAAAGATAAGAAAAAATACTATCAAAAAAATCTATGAAAATAAAAAAAATGGAAAACAAAAAATAAAATTAATCAAGTAAATATTCAGGACTTTATTGAAAAAATAATAATTAAAATTTAATATATATCATCATCATGAAAAAAAATTATCAAATATCTACCTCAAAAAATATTATATAAAAATATGATCTAATGTACTTGTAAGAATATATTATCCTAACATATCAGTTGGTTTAGACAATGTTCACTAATTAGAAAACCCTAGGAACAAAACATGATCATGCCAGTATGGCCATCACATATCTTTTACTATAATTTCTTGTGTCTTCCTGTACAAAATAATCTACGATTTTAAGATGCTAAAACATGATTAGAAATATAAAACAATATATGAAATAATATTAAGAAAACTCAAACCTTCAGTTACCTAAGCTTCAATCATATGATACCTACAACCTACTACACACATGTCATCAAAAGTGTTGGTCATCTTTCCCATGTATACAAGGAACCAAAAGAACCCATAGGAGTATCAAATTACTCAAAAAATATTAATCATGGAGAAATAATAATGTAGAGTATAAACAAGATAAAAATTTATACAATTTTAATGCAAGAAAAAAATATAGTAGAAAGGTACAAGATGAAAATACAGTATGCTGACATGAGTCATGTTTCCACCTGAGATCAAACATCTCAGAAAAATTACTCTACCCACACTATCTCTTCCAACTAAGGGCCCCTGAAAATCACATATAGGACTAGTAGTAATATTTTAGAATAAAGACACAAATGTACTACACATACTCTATACTAATGTTTGGTATAAAAAATTAGAGACATTAAGTACTATCATAACCATGATATATAACAATGTTTTGGCCCACACTATATGGAGACATGTGTTCATCCCTTAATTTGGTATATTTTTACACACTTGTAGCACATAAAATTCATAAACCAACTACCATTCTTCTTTTAATTACTTTTTTTAGGTCGACCCTTCATAATGATCAACTCTAGCACATTCTGCACCCCCCTTTCCCTCCTTCAAACCATGAATTTTAAGATACCTAGACAAAACAACATACTTCAATTACTATAAATTAATTGAATTCCTACCATACATTATTAAATCCCAAACTAGATTTAATGTTTAATATAATAAATTTAGAAACAAACAAACCAGTTCCTCATATTCCATTTAACCTTCTATATTGTCTTTGTCAAACACCATCTTATTTAAAATTGCTAAATGAGTCCACACAGAGGTCCCAAGGACCATTTTGAAGTTATTAATGTGAATTTTCATTTGTCATATTCCAAAAGGACCCAATCATGTAATTTCGTTCAATATTCTACCATATTTCACTAGAAAAAAGACCCATATACCACTACTCAAAAAACTATATCACCTTGTATCAACATCAAATGAGAATGGGCCTTTTTCAAAAGAGCAGGGTTAACATGATTATGTTTTGTTGAGGTATCTCATGTAGTAGAGATAGTTATTCTATTCCTCTTAGATCCTACCAAAGCTTCACCAAGTCTATTTTGGACAAAAAGAGCATAAATTTTGAGTCTCCACAAATTCAAATAATCTTCACCATCAAACTTATAAACCTAAAGTTTAGTAAAATACATCTCTATGGTAAACAAAAACCCTAGGATTCTAATTTATTTTAAAAGGATGGCCCTGAAAACACACACATAACCCCGGGTATGAGGCAGTATCATGTTACCCAACAACAACAGAGATGAAAACAAGATTGAGCCTATGATCAAAAACTAATATAATATATAATAAAATATAAGAAAAGATTAAACGATGGAAAAAATAACATAAAAATTTAATAGTGAAAATGATATGATTATAGGAAGGATAAAGAACACGTGAATTGATGTGGTTCCATCCAATTTGGTCCTAAACTATATAAAGAACACCAGGAGAGAAAATTTTATTAAGGGAAGAATACAAATAAGCATACAAATAGGGAAAAAATATTGGGAAAAAACAAAAATAATACATATAGAAATATTGTAACATTGCAATAACACTTTTATAGGAATATATAAGCTAGAACAATAAACAAGGGTATAAAAAATGACTAGAATGAGAAAACCAAGATAATACCCCCTTAAAAGGGATGAAACTCACGTATCCCCTATAAATATTTTAGGATACTTTCTTCTTCTACCAAACTTGAACAACCCTAGGATATCATTTGAAACAAAATCCCAAGAGGCACACAAGAGTGTTGTCTCTAACAAAGCCTCAAATGAGCCCTCCTCACTCTGGATCATCTCCTTCTCATATCTCAATTTCTCTAATATTCACTTATATATTATTTCAACAAGTCTCTCATTTTATAGTAATGTTCCATGGGATCTTAAATTACAAGAAATCATCCCTTTGAAAAAAGTCAAAAAAAACTTTTAATAGCTTGAGACTAGTGTTTAGAAGAGTAGGGTGATGAAGAAATTGTTGCAACAAAAACATGAATGGGCATCACTATGTTAGGGTAATTTTAACAATACGTCAGGGTCAGTTGAGAATTGGAAAAGGGTTTCATGTTCCTCTACATAAAGGTGCCATGAAACTCTATGTAGGGGTTCTTCTATGAAGTGTATGTGTGGTATAAACTGTGAAACAACTATGTATGGGAATCTCTCTAAAATTCATAGCCTTGTAATGGTCAATCTTCCATTGCATAAATGTACTATAGATCCAATGTATGGCTAACATGAACACTACACACATCATATTAGGGTCATCCTATAGCTATAATAATATCATACAATCTCTTCGTAAGGGAAATTTGATTCCATTAAAAGTGAGACCACCAACCCTCATAAAGTTTGTATGCATATTACTATAGTTGTGTAATGGTATCACGACCCCTATATAAAGGTACCAACGAACCCATGTTATGGAAATACCTATAAAAAAGAGCACATATGGGTAGAGTTCCCCTCAAGTAAACGTAAAAACAAGATTGAATGCTAAAAAACCAACTCTATGAAAAATGAAACTAAAAAAAGAATTAAAATGGATTAGAATATTTTTTATGAAATAAAAAAAATAAAAAATAAAAACATTTTAATTTGTAACATTATCGTTACAAATTTAAAAAATCTCCATATTATAAAATAAAATGAAAAAACATAGGACCAATGTTCCTATAGGCCTACACTAGCCTAACTTATCATCTGTTTCTGATAGTATTCAGCAATTTGAAAACCCTATGAACTTAAAATGATCATCATAGTATAAAATCAATTATCATGTGCCGCGGTGGAAAATATCTACCTCAACCAATATAAAAACTACTTTAAACTGCTACAACATTCTCAGAAATACATAAGAATCTAATCAAATGCATTAAAAATATCTCAAACCATCTCAAACCCTAGCTCCCAACATCAAATACCATCAAATAATTGTATAGATTCTATCCGAGTTCATGCTTAAATCTCCCACCCCTATAAGTCATCCAAAGAATCTATAGAAGTACTTGTAATGTCTTGGATTTTCCGTTTATTATTTTTAAATATTATATGGAATTATTTCAAGACTATACCTTTCGACGGCGTGTGATTCTGAGGCCCGAAGTGCTCAGAATAAATGTTTGAAATAAATTAAATTTTTTTAAACAGTGCACGTGAGCGGTTTTCCTATAAAAGTGGAATATCTTTATTCAACCGGATCGATCTAGGGGTTGTTATTTTGATTCTTCTTTTCCCATTTTTTGATTTAAAAATGAATGCAAATCAAGCACGAACATGTTGATCCACAGATCGTGCATTCTTGCTAGACGGTTCTATTTTTTGTTTCTTTCAGGGTTTGATTTGGTAATTATAATTGTGATAATTGTTCTATTGTCATTTTGATTCACCTTGTTTAATCCTTCTAATGGGAGTGGATCAACGTCGTGTTGAATAATGGTGGGGGGTCATTCCTCCCTATTAGCATGTTGTATTTTCTTCCTCTTTTCTTCATGTTCTTCATGTTCATTGTGGGGTGACGAACAACGGAACGATGCACATACATTTTGCGACGTAACATTCCCAACTTGAAGATCCGACATTACAACAACCAAGTGGTGGAGCAAAGATGATGGAAGATGATGAATGAGATTGGATCGGGAGATACCATTCTTCGAGGGCTCTTCACACGGGTGGATTAATGCACATTTTCTAAGCCGATTAGAGGTCCTAAAACAATAAAATTGGATTTTCAATGTTGGAGTCACCTAGAATCTAGAGTTTCGGGGTGATCAGACGTACGGATCAAAGAACAGAACACCATGGGAAGCACGCCAATGATAAGCGTTGTTTTTGGAAATTTCCACAATACACAACGTGTATCCCGATGAACATGTCGTGTGTGCCGGCTTAGGGACAGCTTGGGTTTTGGGTTTCAGATAGGTAACACATGGCGTGTGACCCTAGTCACATAGCCTTTTGAACCTTCCCCAAAGCTGAGCGTGTATTCTGGGATGTACATGGACATGGGATAAACAAAATGGCTTTGAAGACACGGTGTGTAAACCCTATGTGGCATGGAAGAGGCGACTACGTGGGAATCGACGTGCATTCTAGGAAGTATAAGGACATGTGATGAACTAAACAGCTTCGAAGACACTGCGTGTAAACCCTATAGGGCATGGAAGAGGTGACTACATGGGACACGGCTTGTATCTTGGGTGATACATGGAAATGGAATAAAGCTACGTACGGGCAGACAGCCGCATACATGGAGCTGACCCTAGTTACTCGGATGTGGCATGTGATCTGTACTACACACCGTGTACTTACTTTCCTACACGATTAGCCTTGTGACACGGGCGGTCGTACAGGGGAAGTACCCAGGGTCAGAAGACATAGCGTGTAACACTTCTACATGTCGTGTACTTTTTAGTACATGGCATTTTCTTCTTGTCCACCATATCTTGGACTTGTTTTTTTGGGTTAGTGCCCCTTTTTCTGGTTCCCCTAAAGTCCAAGTATCGTTTCCTACTACATAAGTATGATCCCTTCAACTGGACTTTCCGAGATAGATTTAGGTATCCCTCGAGAGGCCAAGAGCGAGATCCTCTATCCATTATTGACCCTAGGTGGAGTCAGGTATCGACATGAACACTTCCGCAGGGCATCGATCCTCTACCTAAAAGGTGAATTCTGGATGATTCACGGTATCTACCAAGGCCCTGGTAGTATTCCTCATCTGTGTGTCGTGAACTTTCTCACTCGGCAGTGTGTTCTCCTAGAATGAGTGTATCTATCTATCGTGAACTTTCTCGACAGACAATACTTCTTGGACGGATGTCATTAGAGCTATCAGACTCATGGAGTGTGTTCTCCAAAATGAGTGCTTCTTGGAATCTTCTAACTGAATCCCTATAGGGGGTATGTTGTCACATGACTTGTCCCTAGACTACGGGTTTGGGATTTGAGTATATCTTGATATTTTTCTATTTCTCTTGCTATATGTTCAGTAGGCATATTTTTCAGAGCTGGCTGTGTCTTTTCTTTGTGTATTTCTTTATAGTTTTCAGGGTCCTTTACTGAGTATTGTTATACTCACCCCTGCACGGGTTTTTCCCGCACATGTCCTGTCTTGTGTAGATGAGCATCCCTTTGACAGATTCCAGGGCGGACCAGGACAAGACCGAGATTTCGGAGTTCTCTACAGGCCGACGTGATCCTATGTCTATGAGTAGTAGTCCCAGTACCTCTTTGTGTTTACATGTTAAAAATTGTAGTTTTCAGACTCTTGTTATTTGGTGGTCTTGTATTCTGACCCAGTTTACTTTCAGTACATTACTTTCGGTCGTACTCTGTTGGTTGGGTTTATTTTTATGCAAGCATTTTGTTACCTAGTGGTTTTTACATTTTAGCATTATGGTCTTGGAGATGTTTGAATGTGTACAGGTACTTAGGAAATGCCTCCCATGTTAGTAATATGCCTACTCGGTGCTAGTCACCAGCCCATGGCCTATTGGAGGCGTGCTTTAGGAGACATGACATGGGCCCCAATGAGATGGGTCATGAAATAGTGGTATCAGAGGTGGTTGGTTATACCTTAGAACCAAGAGTCTATGAGTTTGGTTTGGGGAAATAGTTTTATGTTTTTCGAGCTCGGGCTCATGCCAGAGAATCTAGTGTTAATGCGGGCGGCTGACGTATCCATACATATGGACTCTGATAACCTTATTTTCAACACGGTACATGAAAACACTATTTGTTGGGAAATAAAATAATGGTACATGCATCATATAGGAATGTGTTTTGTTTTCCATGTCCTTTGTGTCAGCTATCCAGATATACTCGCGAACCATGGTACATCTTGTTTCCTTACAGGATGCCCCTGTAACACATACCCTCTAGGATTCAGCGGAACGATCGTCCTGATGACCCCCTCAGTTATGGGGATTCGATACAAGGACCAGTTCCCCATGAATTTCCACCAGGTGGTACACCTGCTATAACACCACTAGTGGAGTGGCTCATGGTACCCGTAGTACTGACCGATGAGGAGTTCAGGTTGAGCGTGCTCCATGACTTCTTGAGACAGAGACCCCTTAGGATCCGAGGCGAGCCCAACCATCAAACGGATGAGGACTGGTTGAGGTGGTGACCGTATTCTTCTATCTCATGAGGACACCGGCAGACCAGATGGTGATCCTAGGAGCGAGCCTTCTTCATGGTTCGACAGGACGATGGTGGGGTCTAACCACAAAGACTCACAATGAGGAGACCCTTTTGTGGATGGAGTTTGAGTGAATCTTTTGGGAGGTGGATGATTGACCACTGAGGTAGTGGAAAAGAGTGGTACAGACAGACCCACTAGTTGGCAGACGTGGTAGAGGAGTAGGGAGAGTTGTAGGTGGTGGCAGACTCTTCAATTTACTTCCACCACCATCCCCAAGCGGTCTTCACCAGGCTTAGGGAGATGGGGGATAGGGGCGGGGACAACTGCATGCAGTCAAGGCATATGACCCAAGGACTCCAGGGATGATCTGAGGTATTATTTATGTCTTTTTTACCTTAGCTTCCATACTTATAGACATAGGTGACATTCATTCCTTCATCACCACATGTCTTGTGAGAAACCTTGAGATTCCATTAGAGCTGTTGACTCGATCCTTACACTTTGATATACCTATGGAAGGAGACTTGATTATAACACACCTTTACAGACAGTGTGATATTACCCTTGGAGGTGAGAGTTTCGGTTAGAACCTCTTGGTGGTAGCATCGAGGCCTTATGACACCACTCTAGGTATGGAATGGTTATCTTCAGACCATGCCCAGATTGATTGTTTTAGGTGAAGAGCGCATCGGGTCCACAGTGATGGGAAGAGGTTTTCTTTTGATGGAGAAAAGGAGACCCAGGTATCACAGAACGGGCTCATGCATAGGAGGGAGCAACTGATCACTCATGAGTTGGCTAGCCTTACCCTCAGAGTAGTAGATTTTGTGAGCACCCAGTTCCTAGCAGTAGTGGCGGAGTACGAGGATGTCTTTCCTGAAAATGTTCCAGGACTACCTACCCACTGGGAAATCGACATCTGAATTGACTTACACTCTAGGATGACATTTATTTTCTCATCAGCATATCAGATGTCTCCTACAGAGATTCATGAGCTAAGAGTGTAGTTGGAGGATTTTCAGACCAAGGGATTTGTATGACCCAGTGTTTCACCCTGGTCGGCCCCAGTCTTGTTTGCTAAGAAGGCAGACGGGATTTTGGGGTTGTGCATGGATTACCGGTTCCTGATTCATGTAACAGTGAATAACAAGTATCCACTACTGAGAACTGGAGACCTCTTTGACTAGCTAAGAGGGGCACAATGGTTCAAGAAGGTTGACCTTCAATCAGGTTATCACCAGTTATGAGTAGGGGATGAGGACATACCGAAGATGGCTTTCAGATGCCACTACGGTCATTGTGAGTACTTGGTGATTCCTTTTGGTGTGAAAAATTCCCCCACAGTGTTCATGGGACTAATGAATTAGATATTCCAGCCTTACATAGACCGGTTCATAGTGGTCTTCATCGACGACATCCTTCTGTACTCGGCGTTATAGGAGGAGCACGTGAGAAACCTGTGGATGGTTCTAGACGTACTATGAAATCACCATCTTTATCGGAAGCTCTCGGTGTACCAATTATGGATTTAGGAGGTCCACTTTCTCAGACATGTCATCTCCGCAGGTGGTGTAACTATGGACCCATCCAAGGTTGAGGTATTGTTAGTATGGGAGCCACCTCGGAGTGTGACAGAGGTGTGTAGCTTCCTTGGGTTGGTAGGATATTACCGGAGATTCATTCATGATTTCTTGTGAATATCAGTATTGATGACCGCCTTAACCTAGAAGGGAAACCCCTTCCGATAGACGGTGATGTTCTAGTAGGCTTTCAAGCAGTTGATGTAGATTTTGATGAGCACCCTGATCTTGAAATTACCAAAGGCAGGTTTCAGGTATGTAGATTTCTGCAATGCATCGGAGACCAGGCTTGGTTGTGTCCCGATGTAGATACAGTAGGTGATTTCTTATGGTTCACTCCATCTTAGGCCACATGAGTAGAACTATGCGACCCATGATCTCGAGTTGGAAGTTCTAGTATTCACGTCAAAGATGTAGTGGCACTACCTTATGGATGAGCGATTTATCATTTACTCCGACCACAAGTTCCTCAAGTACATCTTCTCATAAAAGGATCTTAATCTAAGGTAGAGGAATTGGTTAGAGTTCCTCTAGGATTATGATTTCGAGATCATCTATTCTCCTAGGAAGGAGAACAAGGTGGAAGATGCTCTTAGCAGAAGGTTGAGATCTCTACTATTGAGTGAGGTGACAGAGCATTTAGCCATGTTATAGTTATAATTCGTGGAAAGATAGGAAGTAGCTTACCTTCAGTAGATGATTTTCACCCCTCCACTCTTACACCGAGTTAGGGAGGCACATCATGGAGATGTCAACTTTGAGGTTTTACATGCTCATTTATCCAAAAGACATGCTCTTGATGGATATTCGCAAGGTGGGGAGCACACACTTATTTTCAAAGGATGCAATGTAGTACTAGTGGCATTGAGGGAGGAGGTCTGAAGGGAGTTCTATAAATCCCCTTTATAGGTACATCCTAGAGTGGCAAAGATGTACCAGGATCTTTGATGGCAGTTTTGGTGGTTAGCCATGAAGAAGGTAGTAGTAGAGTTTGTTTCTCGATGCCTTACATGCCAGCAGGTGAAGGCTGAACAGCAGGTTCTAGCAGGATTAGCTCACCCCCTAGAAGTAATGGAGTAGAAGTGGAATGGAATATCAATGGACTTCATGATGGTATTACCATGGACATCCAAGGGTCATGATTCCATCTGGGTGATCGTTGACTGACTAACCAAGTCGGCCCACTTCATAGATATCATGGAGTAGAGTTCCGTAGAGTGCTTGGGATGCCTCTACATGCATGATATAGTTCATCTTCATGGTGTCTTCTTGAAAATAGTCTCGGATCAAGATGTACACTTCACATCCCATTTGTGTAAGGGATTTCAAGAGTATTTTTGGACATAGCTACACTTGAGCATAGTGTTTCATCCCCAAACCAATGGTCAGACGGAGAGGGCCATCCAAGTTCTGAAGAATATATTGCGGGGATATATCTTGGACTTTGGTCGCATTTGAAAGGACCACCTACCACTGGTGGAGTTTACGTACAATAACAGCTACCACTCCATCATTGGTATGGAACCTTTCAAGGCTTTATATGGGATACCCTACCGGTTACCACTTTGCTAGACCTACCATGAAGAGTCAGCACTCATGGGTTCAGAGTTGGTGCAAGCTACCATTGAGAAGGTGTAGATCATATGGGAGTAGGTGAATACTACATAGATGTAGTTGAAGTCTTATTCAGATAGATAATGAAGACCTATGGAGTTCTAAGAGGGAGACCACATCTTTGTACGGGTCTCACCTCGACAAGGGTTACGTTGATTTGGTCGGGGCATCAATCTATCTCCAAGGTTCATCGGACCTTTCTAGATACTACACAGATTTGGCGATGTGGAGTACCGCCTAGCTCTACTTCCACAGTTGCATCGAGTATATGATTTCTTCCATGTGTCACAGCTGAGGAGGTACACGCAGGACCCATCACACATCATCGACTAGGGAAAGCTGGACATCGAGGATAGAGTGAACATTGCTGAGTACCGGGTGGGGATCGAGGATCATTAAGAGAGGATCCTTTTTGGGTGATAACTTCTCTTGGTTCGTGTCAGATGGTAGCACAGGAATCTTCAGGAGAGCACGTGGGAGCAGGAGGCTCAGATCTGTGCCTATTACCGACATCTTTTTGAGTAGCCTTTGTTCTGGATTTTCGGGGACCCAAAGCCCCAAGGTGGGGAGAATTTAATGTCTCTTAATTTCCATGTATTATTTTTAAATATTATATGGAATTATTTTAAGACCATACCTTTCAATGACATGTGATTCTGAGGCCCGGAGTGCCCATAAAAAATGTTTGAAATAAATTAAATTTTTTTAAATAGTGTGCGTGAGCGGTTTTTCTGTAAAAGTGGAATATCATTTAAACAGGTTTCCGAATCAGAAATATGAGGGCACTGTTGCTTTCAGATCAGTGACATTACCTTAGGTGAAGCCAAACATCTATCAGCCTGGGTCTTCTGCGAGAGTTAGTTTTTCGATGATTAATGGAAATAAAATAAAATAATAATTTATTTTATTTAAATTATTCCTCTTTGAGAAAAAACCTAATTCCTCCCTTTTTAAATAACTACTTTTGGAATGTTTATAGGGTTAGCCTCATAACCCAATGAATTGAGAGAGAGACTCTTGGAGCATTGGAGGAGAACCTGTTGGTGGACGACAACGACACATCTCAGATCCCGACGATCCTCGCCAACAAACACGACACGACGATCATTCTTAAACCTGATTGAGGTAGGGGTTGTTATTTCGATTCTTATTTCCCCATTTTTGAATTTAACGATGAACTTGGATCAATCATGAACATTTTGATCTGTAGATCATGAGTTCTTGTGGGAGGGTTCTATTTTATGTTTCTTTCGGTGTTTGATTCAGGAATTATAATTTTGATAAATGTTCTATTATCATTTGGATTAACCTTGTTTAATCCTTCTAACGAGAGAGAATCAATGTCATGATGAATGATAGTGGGGGTTCGTTCCACCTTTGTGGAGTGTTGGATTTTCTTCCTCTTTTCTTCACGTTCTTCATGTTCTTCATGGGGCGATGAACAACGGATCGATGCACATCCGTTTTGTGATGCAATGATCCCAACATGAAGATCCAATATTGCAACAACATAGTGTAGGTGCAACGATGATGGTGGATGACGAATCATATTTTACTGGGAGATACCATTATTCGAGCGTTCTTCACATGGGAGGATTAACACGCATTTTCAGAGCTGATCGGAGGTCTGAAAACAATTGAAACGACTTTATGGTGTTGGGGTGACCTAGAATCTGGAGTTTTGGGGTGATTAGACAGAAAAATCAAAGAATGGAACACCATAAGAGGCACTCTGGTGAGAAGCATCAGTTCAAAAAAAAATTATGGATACATGGCGTGTATCCCGATGAACACGCCCTATGGACTGGCTCAGTGGCAGGTAGGGTTTTGGGTGTCAGACAGGTAACACACGGTGTGTGACCCTAGTCACATGGTGTGTTGGACCTTCCCCGAAGAATGATGTGCATTCTGGTAAGTAAACGGACACGGGATAAACTACACGACCTTGAAGACATGGCGTTTAAACCCTACGCGGCATGGAAAAGGCGACTATGTAGGACACGGCATGTATTTTGGGATGTACAAGGACACAGGATAAACTACACAGCTTCGAAGACACGGTGTGTAAACCCTACGCGGCATGGAAGAGGAGACTATATGGGACACAGCGTGTATATCGGGTGATACACAGACACGGGATAAATACATGTATGGGCACACAGTCGCGTACATGGAGCTGATCCCAATTACTCGGACATGGCATGTGATCTTTACTACACGTCATGTACTAACTTTCCTACACGATCAGCCTTGCGAAATGGGTTATCGTACATGGGCATTATCCAGGGTCAGAATACATGACGTGTAACACTTCTACATGCCATGTACTTTACATTACATTTCTTGATCATCTTGTCCACTGTATCATGGACATGTTTCATTTGGGTTAGTTCCCCTTTTTCTCGTTCTCCTGAAGGTTAAGTATCGTTTTCTACTACAGGAGTATGATCCCTTCAGTAGGACTTTCCGAGATAGAGTCAGGTATCCCTCCGAGAGGCCTGGAGTGAGATCCTTTATCGAATCTTGACCCTAGGTAAAGTTAGGTATTGACGTGACCACTTCCACATTGATCCAATACTCTACCTAGCAGTTGAATTCTGGATGAGTCGCAATATTTTCCAAGGCCTTGGCAATGATCCTCATATGTGTATCGTGATCTTTCCCACTCGGGAGTGTGTTCTCCCAGAATGAGTGTATCTATCTATCGTGACCTTTCTCGACAGATAATACTTCTAATACGGAAGCCATCAGAGCTATCAGACTCATTGAGTGAGTTATCCCAAAGGAGTGCTTCTTGGAATATTCGAACTGAATCCCTAACAGGGGTATGTTTTTGTGTGACTTTCCCCTAGAATATGGGTTTGGGATTTGAGTATATCTGGATATTTTTCTGTAAATCTTGCTATATGTTCAGTAGACATATATTGCAGATTTGACTGTGCCATTCCTTTGTGTATTACTTTGTGGTTTTTGGGGTCCTCTACTGAGTATTGTTATTCTCTCCCCTGCACGGGCTTTACCCACAAGTGTCATGTCTTGTGCAGATAAGAATCCTTTTGGAAAAGTCGATGGAGGACATGGAGAAGACTGAGCTTTTTGAGTTCCCTACAGGCTGAGGTGATCCTACAGCTATGAGTAGTAGTCCCAATATCTCTTTGTGTTTACATGTTTGACCTTATAGTTTTTAGACTCTTGTTTTTGGTGGGCTTGTATTCTGGCCAAATTTACTTTCAGTATTTTACTTTCCGCCGTACTCTGTTGGTTGGGTTTAGTTATATGCATGCATTTTTTTCCCTAGTGGTTTTTACATTTCAACATTGTGGGCTTGGGGATGTGTGTGTGTGTGTGTGTGTATAGGTACTTAGGCAATGCCTCCCATGTTAGTAATATGCCTTCTCGGTGCTAGTCACCAGCCTCGGGCCTATTAGAGGCAGGCTTGGGGAGTCATGTAGTGGGACACACTGGGACGGGTTGTGATAGTACCCAATTCCTCAAACAAAAATAAACAACAAAAAATACTAATTTAGATTATAAATAATCTCCAAAGTGAAAATGTTCTAATATAAAAAGTAAACAGAGTTGAAAAAACACTATAATAAAATACCCCAATATTGCATGATATAAGTCTACACCTAAGCCCAAACATCATAGAAAACTATCCCTACCCACAACCTCTCTTCCAACTAGGATTCCCCACAAATAAAATGCAGATCTATTCCTAGGGCCATAGTATAAGGACAACCTAGTGCTATAAATTATCTATACTGAGGGATTCTATATAGAATCATAAAACCTTTGTACTACCATAAGTGGTATATACCACATTTTTGGGGCCATATTATCCATAGAATTATCTATAGAGTAATATCCTATAATATGGATTGTATTTCCACACTGTTATCACTAAAACATCTTAAACTAACTACCACCCCTCTTTTAATTTCCTTTATTTTTAGTTTGACCCTTCATTCTGAGTAACCCAGGACCAGATTTTTCCCTACATACATCAATATTTAAACCATGAATTTTAATATCTTTTGAAAAAACAACTAACTTATCATCCTGCAAGATGATATAATCCCTACCATCATCATGGTGTATCCATCCAAACTGAATTATTCATACATGTAATTGTGAAACAAATAGTCATACTCCTCATCTTTACTTTCAGAATTTACATTAAAAAATTATAACATAAACATATTAGAAATATCTGAATGATTTCATACAGAGGTTCCATGGAAAAATTTTAATTTTTAAAGAATCATTTTTATTTTAAATCATCCTATAAGGGACCCACTCATGTAATGATTCCCATGAATCAATTGGATTTCCCTGGAAGAATCTTCATAGGCCACTTCTCACATAATCTTTTCACCAAGGGTCAATAATAACAGGGAAAGGGCCTTTTTAAAATTATAGTATCATTATCCACATAAAAGGTCAAGGTTTCTCCTATAACATATACAATGGTGATCTCACTCTTAAATCCTACCTAAGATTCATCATGTACATTATGGAAAAAATAGCATTCATTTCAACTCTCCAAATATTGAAAACATTTTCTCCCTCATACTTTTCAATCTCTAACCTAGTTAAAGACAACACTGGGCTAAAAATCACTTTGATGTGTTTCTATTATGGGAGTATATCCCTTGGGACACACAAAAAACCCTAGGTAGGATGTTTTATCTCCCAATCCACCCACAACATAGTTGAAAACATGATTAAACCTAAGATGTGGAACTAAAAATAAATGTAATTCAACATAACACAAGAAAAAAATGATGGGCACTGTACCATGAAAAAACCATACAGAATATGACATGTATATAGGAAAGATAAAGAACACATGAATCAATGTCATCTATGTCATATTGGTCCTCCTACATGATAATAACTCCACAAGACACAATTTTATTATGAAAAGAAAAAATGAATGTTTATAAAGGGGGATATGAGAAAATGAAAATACAAAAAAAGAAAACCAACCAAAGAATAGGAATAATGCAACAAAACTTGTGAATAAATAAATGAAAAGTAACAAGAAATAAAGATAAAACATTCAATAAGATAAAAAACTAGGTTATAAACCTCTTACTTGGGACTGAACTCACCATTTGAGTCCCCTATGAATCATTACAATCACTTTCTTTCCTCAAAACTTGTAATAATGCAAGTTCTCCACTATAAGAAAATACCTGAATTCAACCAAAAGTATCCTTTCTAATAGAGACACAAATAATCCCTCCTTAATCTAAATCATCTCATTCCATTTAGTTAATATCTCTCTGCCTCACCTCTACAATCATCCAATAAGACTCTTATTTTACTAGTAGAGACCTTAGTCACCTAAATTATAAGAAACCATCCTTTGGAACAAACTCCCAACATATCAAGACTCATGTTTAGAAAAAAAATGCATGATGATGAATCTGTTGAAACAAAAATCAGAATGGTTTTTTCTAATTAAGGTTTTCTCAGTCACTATGTAAGGTTCACTCGACTGTTGCATAATGATATAATGAACCAATACACAATGTTACCTGAAACCACTACCTAATTATTATTCTATGTTTTGTAAGGGTATCATGAACTAAAAAACCTCTATGTAAGTGTATATATCTGAAATACTTAGCTGTGTAAGGGTAAATATTTTATTTTATAATGGTATTTTAGATCATATGTAATGATAACATGTCCTCTATACACTTCTCATAATGGTCAACCCATAGCTTTGTAAAGGTAGCACTGCTGCTGCATAAGGGTATCCTGATCCCCACAAAAGGGTAACATCCAACCATCATAATGGAAAAATTCACATTACTCTATTTATACAAGGGTAACCCAATCCCCACATAAATTTATCACCAACCGATGTACTGGTAATTCCTATAAAACAAATCACACCTTAGGGTATCATAGCCCTAATGTAAGGGTAAAACCAGACAGTCTAGAATGATTACAAACCAATTTTTAAAAAATAAAACATATAAAAACATGAAATAAAATTAAATAAAATATTACTCATGATACCAATCAAATGAAAAATATATTCATTTTTTAACATTAACATGTCAAATTCAACAAAGATCCACCTTATAAAATAAATAACAAAAAAGAACTAATTTTCGTGTTTGCCTGCTCAATCCTAACCTATCAATTGATTTATACAATATCCACTAACATAAAAAACCTATGAACTGAACATAATCATTCATGTATGACCATCACATAACATATACTGTAGTGGAACATGTCTTTCTATACCAACACATTTACTACTATAAACAAGTAAAACGTGATCATAAATAAAAAACAATGTAGTCCACTACATTACAAAAAACTCATAACTACACTTATCAACAAATCAATTATCACAAACCTATAACTAGTTTCACACATTTGATCATAGGTCATGGTTAGCTCACCCATTCCTACAGGACACCCAAAGAAACTCATGTAGCAGAAAATTCCTAAAACAAAAAGATGCATGGAAAAATAGAAATATAGAGTATAACCAAGATCAAAAATTGAAGAAATTATAATACAATTAGTAAACATAGTATAATCACATATAAATTATATAAAGTAATCTTACATAAGACAAGCCTCACCTTAAGAACAAACAGCATAGAAATACAATCATACCCACACACTCTCTTCTAGCTATGGGCCATAAAAATTAACTTACAGAGCCAATCCTAGGATTGTAAAAGAAATAAAACTGAGAGATACACATAATATATACTATGGGTCATGAGAAAAACTCAGAGTACCTTGTTACTATCATAATTTTGGTATACCACATTATTTTGGACCATACTATCCCAAAACAAATCCTTAGGGTGGTATCTCTTAATGTGGCTAGTTTTTCACCACTGATAGCACTTAAACATATTAAATTTGATACCATCTATATTTTCTTGTATTTTATTTTTATTTAGACCTTTCACATTGGTCCACTCGATTCTATACCTCAACCCACATCCCTCTATTATTAAACCATGAATTTGAAGATCCTAAGACAAAACAAATTAATTTACACCCTCTAATGGGTTGGGTTCTCTATAATAAATTATTGGATATACAATTGGATTGAATGATCTGTCAATGGAATTAAAGAACAAACAATCCTAGTCCGCATCTTTAATTTTAGTATCTAAATTTTCTAAGAATAACACCAAATTATCAAAACAATCTAGATAAGTCTATACATAGGTGTCTAGGGATATTTTTAAATTATAAAGATTCATATTCTTTTTAAATCTTCCTAAATAGAACCTAGTAATGTAATGATTCTCAATATTCAAGTATATTTTAATGGAATAAGTTTTATAGACCACTTCATGCCAAAAAAATTCCACTTAGGATCAAAAGTATAAGGTAATAATATTTTTTCAAAGTAGTTGGCTCAACATCCTCATAATTGGTCAAGGTATCTCATGTATAAAATACAGTGCTGATATCCCTCTTAGAAATTGAAAAATATTCATCAAGTCCATTATGGATAAATATATAATGAATTTTAACTCTACACAAATTGAAATCATTATATCCATCAAACTTCACAATATTTTTCATAGTTGATAACATATCTAGGCTTGATAACAACCCTCTAATACAAATATATTATGGGAGGACATCCATTGATACAAATGCAAAACCCTTGATATGAGGTATTATAATGAAATATACCCAAAATAAAGATAAAAACATGACAGATACTAACATGGAAAATCATTAGTAAAGATAATGCAGCTTAATAGAAGAAAAAAATGGAAAATATAACATCAAAAACCTATAGTGAGTGTAGATGCCAAAAAATGCATAAAAGATGAAGATGGTTGATGCACGACAAAGTGAATCCATATTTGGAACTGGGGACCCGGTCCAGGGGGAGGAGGGGCGGTTTAAAAAAATATGTCCCACGTGAAAAACTCTAGGATTCGTGAGAGTTTTCCACAAGGGCACGAAACCTTTCGCGCCACCACCCCCTGCGTGGTTGATTTACACGCTGCCGACACCGGGTGTGCAATATTTTTCACCGGCTTGTTTTTCTAATGGAGCATTGATCCCAAGTGCCTATAAATAGAAGGCCACCCCTTCAACTTCTTCCTGAAAAATCTGAACCGTCTCCCCAGTGTGGAATTCCTCTCCCGTGCGTGCAAGGAGATGGCTCTGAAGTACTGAATTTTTCACACTAGGTCTCTCAGGGGTCCACCTTTTCACATGACTACTCAAGAATTATCCTCATCTAAAACCCTTAAACTCCCGATCCCCACATGCAATTCCTTCCAATTACGTGCAATCAATTCTTTGGCACGCAATTACTTTTGAGTGCCATCCCAAACTTGTTCGTCCATGAAATTCCTTTTGCATGCAGGTATGATTGCATGTCTGGCCTGGTATTTTTCATGCACGCCACTTAATTACACACAGGCCTAGCCTTTTTTGCACACGTCACTTAATTAAGCATAGGTCTAGCCCTTTTTTGCGCAAGATCTCCTTTTTCACACAATCCTCCCACCTTGTGCGCCCGTGATGTCCCTATTCTAGGCATCATTTTCCGGTACCTCCCATGCCCAGATCCCCTTTTCCATATACTCATTTCCCATGGAACCTTTTAGGTTCACATGGAGTAACTTCAAAGTCCACTGGAAGATACCACTCGTCAAATATCTTCACCTCATGCTTCTTCGCATAGGCACACTAACGGCTATTGCTTCTTCCCATAGCCACACTAACGTGGACCCCCCGATGGTTCGCTCCACGGTACCCCCTAGTTAGGGAATTTCTGATTCCTTCCCTTCTATAAGAAAAATAGGGTACCAGTTATGTAAGTCCTAGGGGTGGAGATCGAACCCACCTCGTCCAAGCTGCAGAACATTAAATTGCCAATCACTCTCGTCCTCTGTACATGACGTTAAACTCTGACCATGCCCCACGTGTCATATGTGGGGTTTCCCCACCTTGGACACTATGCATGGACACTTGTCTCCACGAAAGTGAGATCATTCCTCGCATGGAATGATATCCTCTTTATCGGAGCAGTTTTTGTCTGTGGGGAAAGGGAAACCACTCTAGTTTATGCCCCTAGCCTTCCTTGCAGGAGGTAGCATCTCTGCTCCTCCTCTATTCTTGGGTGCCAAGTCCCTCTCCCGCTGGGCTTTGTCACCATTCAGTCCTCCATCCTAGAGTAATTCCTAACCTCTTCAGGCTACTCACCATGAATAATCCCATGTTTCCTCTTTGGGACACTAACCACGTGTAAGCCCCACTCCACTTCCCACGGACCCACATTTCGCGACGTGATTGTCAGGTCTTCGTTGTCTCTTGTTTCTCACACCGAGCATGAATCACGTGGGATTAGAGAAAACACCGACCATGTAAAACACCATGGGTAGCCTAGAGTTTAATCCCCACATCATCCTAACTCCAAGGACTTTGATCCTTGCCAAGGCAGGGTACGTAAGAAGCCTCCCTGAGGTTCAATCCCAACAACCATTGGACCCCAGGTCCTCCTTCACGTCGGTTCACGGACCCGCCTGAACTATGAGGTCTTTGATCCTTTCTAAGGCGAGGTATGTAGAAAGCCTCCATGATGTTCATGCCCACCATTCACCTGGTCGTTCTGACCCCTTCACATCATTTCAGCAGCACCATGGGCAGCTTATATTGTAAGCCCCACACACCCATATTCTGAACTACATGGACTTTGATCCTTTCCAAGTCGAGGTACATTGGAATCCTCCCTAAGTTTCAATCCCACCACCCATTGGTCGCTCCAACCCCCTTCATGTCGGTTGGCCAACACCCTGGGCAGCCTAGAGTGTAAGCCCCACACCCATCCCGAACTACGTGGACTTTGATCCTTGCCAAGGTGAGGTGTGTAGGAATCCTCCATGAGATTCAAGTCCAACACCCCATTGGTTCCAACAACCTTCACGTCTATTCTCACCATTCTGAACTATGAGTAATTTGATCCTTGCCAAGGCAGAGTACATAGGAAGCCTCCATGAGGTTCATGCCTCACAACATTTGGTCCTGACTACCCCATGTCAGTGCACCGATCCCCACACCCATCCCTAACTACATGAATTTGATCCTTTCCAAGGTGAGGTACGTAGGAAGACTCCACGAGGTTCAAGCCCAACACCCCATTGGTTCTAACCACCTTCACATCGGTTCCCGCCATTCTGAACTATGAGGACTTTGATCCTTGACAAGGCACGATACGTAGGAAGCCTCCATGACGTTCAAGCCCCACAACCTTTGGTCACGACTACCCTATGTTAGTGCACTGAGCCCCTTCCCATTCGGAACTATGTAGAATTTGATCCTTTACATGTCGAGGTACATATGAAGCCTCCCTGAGGTTCATGCCCGCCACCCATTGGTCGCTCCAACCCCCTTCACGTCGGTTCTCCAACACCCAGGAAATCCAAGAGTGTAAGCCCCAAAACCATTTCGAACTACGAGGACTTTGATCCTTTCCAAGGAAAGGTACATAGGAAGCCTCCATGAGGTTCATTCCCCACATCCATTGGACCCCCAAGTCCTCCTTTACATCGGTTCACCCCTTTCCCACATAACATTAAACTATGGACCTCTATTCAGCGGTAAGTCGTTGTCACTCCATCAAGTGGTAATCCGTTACGACCTCATCCAGTGGTAAGCCCTTGAAAGCCCCAATCAAGGGTAAGCCAACATCAGCTGAACTATGTGGACTTTGATTCCCTGCCACAGGGATACTTAGGGAGCCTCTTCTAGACTCAAGCTCAAAACCATCGTCATCTTCAAGACGGTTCCATCCCATTCACCATACACTTCACGGGACCGTCCATCGTCCATCCTGATTCTTACCTGGGCCGCCACATCCTGGTGGGATCATGCCACCCCATTCCCCATTCCGTTAGGGATGCTGACCACATCTTGAACCCAACATCAGTGTTCCCTCCAGGGGGTTCCTCCATCTGATCTACTCTAGTTAGTGTTCTGATCAGTCAAATCCATCTCCAGTAGACGTCAAACTTCCAGCATATCCTGTGTTAAACATGGGAAGCTGAGGAAAACCTCAGATACATGCCCATGGAATATGATTCCCCACGTTCGACGTGGGATGCCTCGGTTTCCATCTCCCTCGAGAATCCCTATAATAAGGCACAGAAGATAGACAAGCCAATCCCCCAGTGTCCAGACATGCCAGTGATACCCAACGTGACAACTCCCTTAACCGAAGGTTGCTGCCCTGACTGGACCCCTTGGAATGTCCCGACAGAAGAAGTTAAATTAACTGGTGTCCATAAAGATATGGCGCTAGGAAGATTTTCACGAACAACATATTAAATCTATGAGGGACACCCGGACTAGGTGAAAAATTCCGAGGAAGAATCCATGGAAGGAAGAACCGACATCCCATCATCCTGTTTCGATCAAGGATAAAACGTTCCTAAACAAGGAGCGGATGCCGCCCACATTTGGAATGCGAGAATGTGGGGAAACATAGCTGCACGTCCTCCACAGACATAAGCATGCGGCTCAGAAAAAGATATAGAAATAAAAATGGTGAACCGGACGTAAAATTATTCTCCTCAAAATAGAGACTAGTAGTGTTCGAGGCATCAATATATTGTTGTGTCACTGGATCCCGCAAACTGGTGTCGGGTCCAGCAAAGCAAATGGCAGTCCTGGCGTGAAGCTCACCAGAATTTGGGGATGTAGAATGTTGTACATCCCGTTCTGTGATTTTGTCAGTGCGGATCCCTCTTACCGGCCATGGAAGATGGGATGGTGCTTGGGCATTGGTCATCGATTCCTTTTTCTTTCAGCAGTGATGAGTTTAATCTCCCTTATTCTCAGAAATCAATTTGCTGCCCTAGGGACGTGATCACCGCCTGCCCATCGAAGTAGGGGTAGCGGCAGCATCAACATGGTCATTCCATATGGCTTCCCCTCTTCCATGACAGCCTCTATATCTACAACCATGGGGCGCCCATGCCCTGTCTCCCCGTCTGAGGTCATTAGATGAAGGTTAATCAATGACCTTCTGTGACATTATGAGGAGGAGGGAACCATATCTACGTGGGATATGACCTGCCTGGACTTGGAGGCATATGTGCCTCATCGCCAACGCCCCCATGAGGTCCACACAGGGAGCCATTACTCCCCACCCCGATGTACAAACATTTTGGGAGCCTGTCGCTGGAGTGCTTGGATGACTCCCTGCCTTACGTAGATGAGGTAGGTGATATCCAGACCATCCCAGTCAGAGTCCCATTCTAGGGGATCTTGGCAAGGACTCCCACCCATCCACGTCAGCACCACCACCCGGTCTTGCTAGAAGAGGAGAAGGTAAGCTACGTGCCTGCACCACCGGCCCCGGTTCTTCCGACCTGACGCCAGCCTTGGGTGGAGGCTGAAGAGGACACCCACCAAGGGGCATCGACGTCAATTTCTACCGTGGCCTGAGCCACTTTCGACACATACAATCAGTTCCTTTTATACATAGAGCAGGGGCACTTATATGCCCGGCTTGGATAGAGGCCCCAACCACCCCACGGGCAGGCTGGGTCGACTCTCGTGGTTGCTGGCATAAGCAGTGGCCACTGCGAACCAATCTGCAACAATGTTACCCAGTAATGAGGTCCTCCCCGTAGCACTACTAAAGAAATCTTGGTCCTTCCACGCTTGGAGGCTCTTCATTGTGGTCTTCCCCGGGCACCCCCAATATGAATGAGGGTCTTCCCTACAGCAGTGATACTCAGCACAGAATCCTATCTCGTTCCCATTACATTGGGTATGGAGTCATTTCTCCTACCCTGGAACACGGGTGTAGAGACATTTCCCATCCGGTCTCTCTTCATTGTGGGGATCCTCCCCATGTCCTCTCAGCAATTGGTGGAGGTGCTCTTTACCTCAGTACCCAGAGGGGTGAAGTCCAGCCTTGCTCTCCCCACACCCATCATGGAGGTCATACCCGTGTTCAGATAGACCGGTATAAGGACCTTACTCATACTGAGGTTGCCAGGGAAAACAAGAATGGAGGCCCTCCCAATGCTTATTCCAGTTCCAGTGGAGGTCTTCCCCTCTCTAGTGCTACCCATGGAGGTCATCCCCATGTCCCCTTTGACATTTTTCCCGGCGCTCCTCGCACCCTGGATTTCTCGGGTGGAAACATTCACTACATCAGTATTAGTGCCTCCGAAGGGCCCCATGTCAGAAATCTACCATGTCCCAATGAACCACCCATGGGAAGGAAGGTAGGATATAACCATCACAAGAAGAAATCTAGGAAATCTCCGACGATGATTAAAACTTTCGGCTTTTCAGACTCTGTGGTGGAGTATGACTCAGCACGGGATCCCTTCTCTCGATCAACTGAGTCAAGGGTCGGGGCAGGAATAAGGCGCATCAGCCTAGTACACTCAGAATGTGAGGTCTATTGGATTACTGCCTCCCTCTGATGGTACATCCTGGAGGATGAAAATCTGGAGACCCCACAGGTCACGGTCGTGCAATCACCACTGTCGTCATCGGAAGCGCTCTTTGGCTCAACAAGAGCTCACAGAAAACTGTTCTAGGGACCAATGGAAGGTGAGAAGCAACACGACCTATCGCTTGTGGCCCTAGACCCTAATCTAGGAATTATGGTCGTCAGCCCATCTTACCAAGACGTGGCAGCCAGTGCGCTACACTCATCGGAGGACAGCCTGAGATTCGACGGCCAGTTAGCCCGCTCACCATACTCTCCACCTACCAGCCTGTCGTCCTAGCAGTTTGCCTCAATACTGTTACCAGTTCCTCAGCCACCCCCAGTTGATGAGTGGGGTAATCAAGGTCCAGACCCTGAATATGAGCCATGTAGTTTATGGAATATCCTCTCATCGGACCACTTCCCCGAGAAGTTCTTTCCCATGGAAGCACTGAATTTCTACGTACCAGAATCCCTCACCCCAGAAGAAGTTGAGTTTTTTTGCCACACCCTTTGGGTGACACATTTTAGTCTTCATCATCAGCACATGGTCTATCCAAGGATCCAAGCGCATTTCGAAGAAATCAGTGAGCAATGTTCTCTAGTCGAGTTGGCTGCACTCTCTGTGGCCCAGCACACCAAGTCATCAGGCCGCCGTAAGGCCCTCCAGCAGCAATGTGTTCGGAGTATCAACGTACTCAGCAAAATTATCATGGAGGCAACCCCCCCCCCCCCCCGGCCCCACATGAAAATCTGTGGTTGGGGGTAGTATGTTTCCCTCCTTTTCAGTCCTATCCGATAGCAGGCTGACTAGCTTGGTGACATCAAGGACATGCCCCCAGGAAGGGTCATGGTCATCATGGCCGACATAGTGGATGAGGAGGACGATCTGGAACTTCTCGATAGAGACTTAATCCCCGAGGGCGTGCCACCACTATTGGACCCATCAGGAAGGATTACTCATTAGTAGAGGAACCTACTTGGTCTCCCTCTACCCACCAAGGCGTTGGTTCCCAACATGAATTCTGGTAAAGGCAAAGAGAATATCGGAGTTTCCAAGCACTCCAACCCATCTTCCTTAGTGTAGAAGATGGACAAAGACTCTGAAAGTCCACGTTACACCAGAAACTTGCAGAGAAGAACAGGTTGGTCGATGACCACCTGGATGAACATGCTCTAGAGCGACGGCCGGACTATGGAAATCCTAGGATAGTACAATAGGGGTAGGAACAACTTCCCCTCAGAGAGCTTCCCCAGAAAACCATGATCATGCTGCTCCCAGGGACAAGGTTGAAGTCGGATCTCATGGAAAGAGGAAGCGGTATGTCCCTCTAAAACCTTCTGAATGGCACAACAATCCATGGAATCTGGCCCGGGTTCCCCTAGCCACCCTGTAAGTAGTTCCACTAGCAGGTCCATGAGCCGCTAAGCCTGTTTACCGTGTTGAAGAACCCACCAACGCACTCGTGGTTGGGTATCCCCATCAGGATAGGGACCCCCATCCAGATGATCCTATTGCAGCACTAATAGCCTGCCTTGAGGCATTGGAAACGTGAAAGGTGGAAATCCCCCCAGATGGTAAGCCAGATCCGGCGTGGGTGGATGATATTTCGGTGCTTCTAGGTCTCAGGAATCCCACCTTCTCACCCTTTAATGGGATGGGGGACCCGCCGCAGCATCTGACCCACTTCAACTCAAGGTGTGGGCCCATGTTAGGAACTCTAGCATAGCAGGAAAGTTCTAAGATCTGTTGTTTTGTTTAGAAATTGGAGGGGCCAACATTCATATGGTACAACCATCTCCCCATCAGATCCATAACCAGTAGGAAGGATATTCACAGGAAATTCCTCTATCAATTTAGTTCCACCACCCGAAAAACAAGTATCGCATACCTTTTTATGTGTAAGAAAATGCCTGATGAGTGAGTCGTGGACTTTATTTCCCAGTGGAAAGGTCTCAGATACTCCCTTGGCATGCCACTAACTCAGGAGAAATTACTGACGATGGGCGTAGGAAATTTCAAGATAGAGTCGTTTCCTTCTCTAATCGCCCAGAACTACCCTTGAGGATTCCAAGACTTCTTTAATAAGGCCCAGTTCCTAGAGGAGGTCTTGCAACAGGCCAGCCAGGCACGTCCATTGACCCCGGTAATTCTAGCAAGGAGGGATTCCAGAGCCGAGCCCGCCGCAGTGGCACAAATAGAATCCCCCAGGATACTAGAATTGCTACTAGTGGCACCAGCCCCACAGCCTCATAGATGCCCTCCACCTCAGGTGAGGCCTCTGGCTCAGTAGCATCCACCTCAAAATCAGCACGTTCCTCCATGGAATGCGCCGCCACCGCCCATACGGGACAATCAGGGTCCGCCTCCTCGACAGGCTCTCCTAGCTCCTCGACAGGGTCATGCTCCAAGGGCCCCCTTCTCGGACAGAAGAAATCGGACCTACTCGTTCAAAGAGAATCAAGTCCCTGGTTACTTCTGTAGCACCTTAGAATAGGGGATTGTATGCTTTCTTGAGTGAAGAAGGCCAGAATAGGTGAATATCACTGGTCACCCCAACTACTGCGACTATCATCGGATTTTGGGACACACCATCAAGCAGTGCTATGTGTTTAAATAATGTCTTCAAGAACAGGTTGATAATAACATAGTCAGGCTGGGCTCGGCCCTGACACAAGTGGCAGGTGTCTTTGTAAGGCTAGACAACAGTAATGACAGCGAAGGTCAGTGGAAAAAGGTTTCTAACCGCGGGTCCCAGAAGTATGATGACTGCATGGCTCACGAAACGGTTGCTCGTGCCCATAGTATCATTCAAGAATGCCTGAATCATCCTGAGCCTTCAGAAGCTGCAACCACTTCTCCTACGTCGTTATCCTAACCAACCTCTTCCCAGAAGAGCAAGCATCAGCGGTGCAAGAAAAAGCAACGTGCCCTGCCAATGCCATCATCGTCCCACACTCTCGGCGAATTCATGCACCCTAAGATGGGGGTTTCTCCCAGAATCTACCCAGTATCAGATGACTCTTCATGTGATAGTCAAGGGTACACTTTGGTTAATAAAGTGGAGTTGGTAAACCCCTATATGACTCTCGACGATAGGGAGCACTCAGAAAACCTCCGCAACATCCCCAGCCAATGACAACGTCGGCAGAGCCGCAACCATATGGGTCATCCAGGTACATCATCTAGCACCTCCAGCCTGGTCGTGCATCAAACTGAGACCAGACAGCAGGCCTAACATAGAGCTCAGCATCAGCAGCCTCTTCATCTGGTTTCATCAGGCTCGCCTCCACCACCGTTTGTGCTACTAGATCAGGTAGAGCTACCTCGACCATGTCGCGACGATCCTCACCCTACTATAGGCTGATCTCAGTCATCTGGTCCTCATCTAGAAGCTACTTCTCAGGCTTTAAATAGCGATCAGTGGGATGTACCCAGCGCCAGCCAGCCGCCGGTCCAGCCGGTAGGGCCCGCAATGCCTCCTGTTACTGAGCGGCCTCCTATAAGCAGAAGTTCAGGCCTGGAACAGAAATATGATGTTCTCAAGAACCTTTACAATATTTCAATGAGGCTTTTCCATCCTTGAGGCCCTTCTCCTATTGTCAGATATTCGTGAGTCCCTCGTTGAGGCTTTAAGAATCCCCCTCCAGTTTGAGACGGAGGTAGCAGCTGCAGAAGCATTTCTTGCTGAAGTAGTTGAGAACGCTGAATTTCATGCCATCATTTTGTTCTCTGGAGAAGATTATGGATCTCCCATACAGGGACACATCCTCCCACTTTACATCACATTCCAATTTAACGGCTTGGAGGTTCATCACTATCTTGTTGACATCGGCTCCGAGATTAACCTTATCCCGATGCAGACACTACAGAAGTTGGGGTTGTCCAAAGATGACCAGACTCCCATTAATTAAAGAATCCAGGGATACGATAGGACAGAGAAGGCCCCAGTTGATAAGATCCATTTAAATACCTAGTTCGACGGCCTAGTTTTCTGCACCGATTTTATGGTCGTCTTTTCGGACACCACGTACAATGCATTAATGGGTAGACCATGGCTCAACATTCATGTGGTGGTCCCCTAGTCATATCACCAGTGCCTCAAGTACTCCCTTAATGGTAAAGTAGTCATACTCCAAGGTGATACGTCTCCTTTTGCCTCTTGTGAATCCTGTTACATGGATTCCGACTATTACAAGAGAAAGGGCAAATAGATTTAGGCAGGTGAGGTCGAGCCTGTCCTGGTTGCAACTGACCCCTGGGCAGGTCTGGATAATGCCTACGTCTTCCTGATCCATCGATTGGAGGTCAAAACCCCTGATATGGGAAAATGTTTTGTTTTCTCTGGAACAAGGGGGAATCATATTCCCAAGTCCAAGCAACGACATAAAATCACCCTGTACTCATAAACAAACCAGGCTCATGAAATCCTGGAACCTTCTACCCCCATACGGTATCGGGATGTCCGCCCCACGATAACAGCAGTACGTCATACATGTCTATTTCTCCAGGATAGAATCAGTCGGATCAAGATGACTCGCCACTACTAATTTGATATCATCAAGTGTTGTCCCTTGGGCCAAAGACCAGATGGGATCGGATCGACTGCCTTCATTGCTATGGTTTTGGCAGCACATGAATCTCCCGATATACTGTCCACCGCTTCCCAGACCGGCACCAGCCTCTCGTTGGGTTCTGTTGACCCATAGGAAGCACCTCCTGCTAGAGATCTCCCCTTCATAAGTGAGGAAACAGATCTAGAGGATGCTCCCTGCCTTTAAAGAATTCGTCTCCACCACAGTCGATTAACTGGTATAGGTGAACCTTGGTAGCAAGGCAAGTCTGTGACCCACATTGATTAGAGTCGCCATGTCCCTTGAGGAGAAGCAGTGATATTTGGGTTTCCTGAAGTATCATCATGATGTATTCTCCTTGAGATATGACCAGATGCTAGGACTAGATCATCATGTCTCTGTCAACCACCTCGGTCTTCTGGAAAATCATCGTGGGTTCAAGAAGCCTCCCAAAAAGATGCACCCTTCTCACAGTGCCATGGTTGTGGCCAATGTTGACAAGCTTATCAGATCCAACATTGTCAAGGAGGTCCATTACCCCAAATGGATAGCCAACATTGTTCCAGTCAGGAAGAATAATGGATAGATCAGAGTCTGCATTGACTTCTATGATCTCAACTGCCACTATTTGAAGGATGATTTTTCCATTCCTGTGAAAGAATTGTTGATCGATGCTACAGCTGGGTTCCAATCCCTCTATTTAATGGATGGTTACTCTGGATACAACCAGATCTGAATGGCCCCTGAGGACGAGGATTCCACATCTTTTTGGGAACCCCAAGGTACTTTCTGTTACCAGGTTATGTCGTTTGGCCTGCAGAATATAGGTGCCGCCTATCAGTGGCTCATGCATCGCATATTCAAGCCAATACTCGGGACATTGGTGGAATGCTATGTGGACGAACTGGTGGTCATATCATTCTAGTTCTAAGATCATCTTAAGGACCTTGAGAAAGTGTTCGACTTACTCCATTCCCACCACTTGAAGATGAACCCATTGAAGTGCGCCTTCAAGGTCACCTCTGGGAAGTTTCTCGGATTTGTCGTCAGGTATAGGGGCATCGAAATTGACCCATAGAAGATCAAGGCCATCAACCAGATTCCCCCATCAATATTCAGGAGATTCATGGTTTCTTAGTCCACTTTGAATACATACGCCGATTAATTATGAATCTGGCTAGCAAGTGTAATCCCTTTTCTCGGCTCATGAAGAAAGGCTACACCTACGAGTGGGACAAAGAGTGCTAGACCATGTTCAAGAAAATCAAGCAGTATCTACACCAGCCTCTGGTCTTGATGCCACCAGTATCTAGAAAACCGCTAATCCTGTATGTGACTACCCTAGAATGATCTCTTGGTGACCTTCTCACCCAGAATAACAATTAGGGTACGGAAAACATCCTCTACTACCTCATCCACATTCTCCACAACACGGAGACCAAATACCCCCCATCAAAAAGATCTACCTTGTGCTGGTATTCACAGAACAGAAATTTAAACACTACTTGCTACATCATGAGGTATAGTCAGTGTCTCGGGTAGACCCACTGAAGTACATCCTAAACCGCCCTATGTAGACCGTCCGACTAGAGCGGTGGGTGGTAATCCTTCAGTAGTTTGACATTATGTTCATTACTCTAAAGGCTATCAAGGTAAAATCATTGTTAGATTTTCTAGCTACCCATCCAACCCTCATGGACTAGCTGCTGGACATGGATTTTCCCAAAGAGGAAATCCTCTCGTTAGATCATGCTATCCCATGTTGGTAGATGAACTTTGATGGTGCCACCTGGTGCCCCACCAGAAGGAGACTCAATGATCCCAGACTCAACAGAGTGGGCCTAGGTATTATCTTCATTACCCCGGCTCAAGCCCTTCTACCATACTCATTCCAACTGTCAGATAGCTCCACCTATAACGAGGCAGAGTATCAGGCTCTTATCACTAGGATCGAGCTGGCTCTCAAGATCGATGTGCCCCATTTTCATGTGAAAGGGGATTCTGAACTAGTCATCAAGATAATCAACGGTGAATTTGTCGTCAGAAATCCAGATATCATACTATAGTTGGAGAACGCCCTCTAGTTAATGGCCCAGTTTCCATCTTAGCCAGAAGTTACTCATGTCCCTTGATCTCAGAATAGTCGAGTCGATGTCCTGGCCAGCCTGGCTACATCACTTGCAGAACCCGAGTAGGATGATCTGATTCTACATGTGGCACATCAAATAGTCATTCCTCCCATCACCTCGAATGATGATGATGTCCTTGGATTAAGCCATCTTACCGTCGGAGCCTCCACGTCTGGACCCCCGGGTTCTTCAGATGCAGTAGTTGAAGCCACTCCTGACTTAAGATCCCTTTTTGTCGAGTATCTCCAAAATGGTTGCCTCCCGGATGATCAGGCCGAGTGTGAGCAAATCCGATACCGCGCACTACAGTTTACCCTCCAGAGTGGTCCCATTCTTAAGGAGATCCTCTATAAGAATGAGTTACATGGTGTTCTCCTCCGTTGCATCCAAGGAGTCATGATTTATTAAGTCATGTAGGAGGTTCACGTCGGTTCCTGTGGGGCTCACCAGACAGAGTTGAAGCTGTCCCATTAGATCCGGATACTGGGGTACTTCTAGCCCTCCATGATCCATGACTGCATCAAGTTTTCCAAGAGATTCCATGCATGAAAAATTCATGCTAACTTCATGCATTGGCCGCCAGAACCTCTCCACTCCACCAAGTACTCTTGGCCATTTGCAGTGTGGGGACTCGACGTTGTGGGACCATACCCACCAGTGACACCTCGTCAGTGTAGGTTCATCCTGACCGCCACGGATTTCTTTTCCATGTGGGCAGAAGCAATTCTGCTCCAGGAGGTCAAGGCCCATTCTATCATTGTCTTCGTGAGCTCCAATATCATCTACCGGTTTGGAATCCCTCACACCATCCTCAATGATAACGACACCAACATCCGATCATCTTAGCAGATGAAATTGAATGCCAAGTAAAACATCCATTTGAACCATACCTCTCACTACCACGTGAAAGTAAATGGATAGATCAGGGCATTCAATAAGAGCCTCTCTAATATCTTGTAGAAAATTGTTGGTCAGAACAAGAAGAGTTGGTTGGACAAGCTCCCCAATTCCCTCTGGGCTTATCGGATGACAGCTCATAATTCCTCCTAGGTGACCCCATATTCCTTGGTGTATGGAGCTAAGGCTGTCCTTCCCATTGATATCCAGTTCCCTTAGTTACGCATAGTGGTCTATGACCAGCAGACGCCAGATAAGGTAGCTGAAATTCATGTAGCTGAATTGGAATCACTTGACGAGAACAATCTTCATTCCCTACACAATCTAGAAAGACACCAGAACAAGATAGATAGGGCATTAAATAATAACGTTCGCCTCCGATATTTCCTGCAATGTGACTTAGTATTGGCCTTCTCGATGCCAATGATCCCTGGTAGGAAACCACCCAAGTTGGATCCCAAATGGGAAGGACCTTATATAATCCACAGGGTTTACCCCAATGGATAGTACTCCCTGGTGACCATGGATGGTGAGCGTATAACTCCTCCCACCAATGCCAAGTTCCTCAAGTAATACTTTTCCTGAGCCTACTGGTCCTGCATGACCTTAAACTGCTGGTCACACAGGACCCTAAATTGTGTGTCGGTCTCGCATGATCCTAAACTGCATGACAGTCCAGCATGACCATAAAATGTCTAGTCCTACATGACTTTAAACTATGCATCGTCCTGTACGACATTAAACTGTGCCCTTAAAACTATGTCAGGCTTGATTCTCATCTGCATGGGATACATAGGAATGCTCATGCCTTTTTTCTTCAGCCCAGTCCCCAAAATCTTCACTTGGACTATTCCCCCTGAGTATAGTTCTCTCGGAGGATCCTAGCATGATATGGTGTAAGCTTCCTTAGCCCCACACATGATAGGATTATAACGGTCGCACAATGTGCCCGCTCCTCGTTCTTCTATCCTACCAATTCCTCACCGCATGATGTTAAACTACATGGCCTTCAAGAACTACTTATGGCTTGATTCCCATTCTTATGGGATACGTAAGAATTCCCAGAAATTTCGTCTGTTGGCCCAGTCCAAACGTTAGATCTTCCCCTTGGGTCAAGACATATGGTGGGGTGCATACTTTTTCCCCAATTCACGTCGATCTAATCTCGATTCCGACGTATGCCCCACTCCCCATAGGTGTTTTCCACTTTAACCACCCTGCTTGAATTTAACATGTATGGGTATAGCTATGCTTCACCCACTCCTTTGATTGGGACTCCATCATTCTTCCCATCCAGAAGGGCCCCCTAACGGCAGGGATGCTAGGCCGAAGGGCTCTCCTACCACATCAGGCTAATTCCCTCGAGGGTGTTGATCTACAAATTGATACAAGTTCCATATTGTGAATATGGTCAGTGATCAATGCTCATTTATTGTTCCCATTCCAGGTCACTATATGGATGATGTGTTTCGAACATGGTCAACAGCTATCCTTCGTCGCCATTTTCCACCCCAAGATGTCCCAAACATCGAGTGTAGTAGTTCACTCTACCCTATTGTATATCCAAGTGATGAACTCCCCTCCAGCGATGCCAGCTACTAGACCCATGTACGGTAGAGAGCTGAATTTGGATCCTTTTTTCTAACACCGAGCACAGATCATCAGGGCTTAGGAGCTATGATGAGGCGGTAATTGCACAAGAGGTCGTATGGATACCATTGGTCGAGACGGCCAGCCTCAGGCCCCCTGGCCTTTCTTGTCCCCTTGGCCCTTTTGGTCCCTTGACCCAAGTTCTCATTTAGGGTTGTGCGGTGTGGAGTGGACTTATGTCCTCATTCACGTCGGGCTATTTCTCCACGCCACACATATCCTCTTAATGCATCCTTCCCTTCATTTATCATCCATACCATGATCACATACCCTGTCATGCTTCGCATGCCCAGTTTTGGGCCCCTGACCCAGGTTCTCTCTTATGGGATTGTACAGTGTGGTATGGGATTATGTCCTCATTCATGTCGGGTTACTTGTTGTGCCGTACACATCCCTGGATGAGATACCTTATCCATATTTTTCCTCACTACAATACATTAAACTGAAAACTGCTCAGGTCTTTCCAATCGAGACCCAGCCTCAGGACCCCAGTCTGTTCTGGTCCCTTGTCCTTATCGGGCCTCGGACCAAGTTCTTACCCATAATTGTACATTGTGGTATGGGATTATGTCCTCATTCATGTCAGGTTATTCTCCATGACATAAACTTCTTGTATGTGGGGTATCTTACCCATTTACATCCTCAGTACATGACTTTAAACTGAATGGCCTTCAAGAACTATGTATGGCTTGATTCCCATCCTCCTGGGATACGTAGGACCGCCCGAACATCTAGACTTTGAGTCCAGACCCATCTCCCAGAAATCTCTTTTTCACCTTGGCTCCTTGGCCTACCCTTTCCTAGGGAGGAGAGTATATGGTGTGGAGTAGACTTACGTCCTCATTCACGTCAGGTTGTAATGACCATGCCATGTACCTCTACCTCCTGAGAGTTCTCTATCCCCTTATTATATACTTTTCCCTTCAAATTATCCACTCTCAAGATGATCCCCTTGGTCCTCTTCGGTGATTCACTAATGTTCCCAATGGTACTCTGGTTCAGCACCTAGAATATCAGATTCTACCCTGACATGCTTTCACCCATTTCTCAAGCTTCATGTTCCCCTTCATTAGGGCTTCTATCACCTTTCACACACAAAGGGACTCCCCAAATGGCATTGATCCTAGGACTAAGGGCTCTCCTACCATTATGGTCCAATTTCATCGAGGGTCTCAGACAACAGATCAATAAAAGTCTTAGGTTACAAATATGGTCAGCGATCGACACTCATTTGTTTGTCCCCATTTCAGGCTAACGTGATATGAGTGTTGTGTTTCGGATACAGTCAATAGTTATCCTCCATTGTCCCACCAACCACATTAAGCCCAAAAAATCAGTTACATGATTCACATCCCTTTCCACCTCATCATGTCCAAGATAATCTTTGAAACTCTTGGTACTATTCCTCAGTGCGCATCCGCATGTTGAAAAAAAAATGATAAGGAAATCATTCATAGCTCCACCGATTTCCCCTTTGCATGTATCTCACATATTTCAAATACCTTATCCTCCCTTGTTTCCTACACTAAGTTTGACTCAAGTAGCCTTAGGGATTGGGTTAAGGTTTGCCTTTACATGGGATAGTCCTGCTTCTCCATGGTCCAAGTTCCAAGACCTTAAACTAATATCTTTTTGTATTTCCCCTTTGTGAGAACTACATATAGATTGATTCCCATACTCATGGGATATGTTGGAACACCCGGACATCTCTTCCTCGGGTCCATCTTTGTGGAGAGCTATTCTCTCCTGCTTCCTTCCCTGTTACCTCACTTTGGCCCCTTGGCACGAGATTTCTTTCACAGAATTGCGCACGGGGTGGTATGGGATTATGTCCTCATTCAAAAAGGGTACGCTTTATTGCACTATAAAAATTCCCCTTTCTGCCATGTCTCTACTACGTCTGTGTCACGCATCTTTAAAAGGCATGGCTGGTCCCATCACATGACCCCAAACTGTGACATTATCGTCCTGGTCGCACGACGAAAAACTGCACTGTATTGTGATGTTCAAACCCAAGGGAATGTCATGTTTTGTATCGGTTACACACCATTCCATTTTTCAATGTCTTTATATGTCTTGATTCATGTGGTGATACTAAAACCCTCCATCCTAGGTCCATCGCTTCACAAAAAAAACCATTCATCCTAAAGGGAAAACAAGATCTATCAAATACTGCTCCTTTTGATGCAAGGGATAGACACACATAACCTTATCTTAGAACTACGTGCAGCTTGATCCTCATCCTCATGGGGTACGTAGGAAACCCATGAACTTCGCCTCGAGCCCAGCTAAACTCTCGTTTCCAGTCCCTTAACCTAAAACCTTCCCAGCAAACACATGGTGGTGGGAACCCCAGATTCCCATTCACATTGGGTTTTATAATTACCCCACCATGTGTCGTCCGTGTTTCCTACTATCCGTGTTCTGAGCTCTATGACCATAAACTAATACCACTCTACGCCCTTACCGTGAGATGTTAAAATGCATGAAATCTCCCAGAACTACGTATGGATTGATTCCCATCCTCATGGGATATATAGGAACGCCCAGGAATCCTGGATCTAGGTCATGACCTAGGAATCATAATTCTTTTTCCCCCTCCTTTTTCGGTCCCTTGACCTGAGCTCCTTTGGGGAACCATGAAATTGCAGCTTTACCCAGAACAAGTTCGGGATTCCCCGCGATAAATGTTGGGAGGTGACAGTTGTCTCCTAAGAGGGGTCCTATTTAGAAGAATGTTTGATCCCTAATCAAACCAAGGAACCTACCTAATGTGTTTCCACCACGGTGGCATAATTTTTAGAGTGTTGAACTCTAGATGAACAAACCATCAGCCCACTCTCCATGTTTTTCCTTCCCTTTATTCAGATCATCTCCCTCTTTCATGTCTAGAGGAACCCCCCAAACAGTATGGATGCATAGCCTATGGCTCACCTGCTATCCTAGGATAACATTCCAGAAGACTAATGGATGGCACTTCGATTCAGGTCCTGTGTTTCTAACATAGTTAGCGGTCATCCCTCATTTGTTATCCCCATTTCGGGATAACGTAACGAACACGGTAAACCGCCATTCTTAATTTTCATTCCATCACCACAGTGTTCCAAATCCTGAGTATTGTAATTTACACCTTTCATCCCCCCTATTCGGATTTATTCCAATGCCCATGGCATTACTCTTTTCGTGCACAAGATCACATTGGGAAAGCGGTAATTCGACTGTTCTGAGAGCTTCATTATCCAGTCAGGTCTCCCTCTTCTCTTTTAGGGAATCTAAAACAATTGTTTGAACCTTGGGTGCTCGAATCTTTGTTTACACTCCTACAATCAAGTGAAGTAATGGATCGTAGATGAATGCATTAAACAAATTGAATGAGTAAATGAGTCCATTCATACACTTATCCGTACATTCAGTTCAGAATAAGGAGTAGAAAGGAGAAATGAGTTTATGAGCTTGGCCAAAACAGGGCCCCTAAGGGTTAGCTTCTTGGATGGATCATTCCAACACTTCTACCTTTTGGCTGGTGGCCTCCAAAATTACTTTCCACCCCCTGAGGACTCTCCCTCCATCAGCGGCCGCAGAGCACAATCCAGTGACCCTAGCCCATTCTTGCACCTGTTCAGTTTGAAGTATGGATATTTGGTGACATGCTTCCACTAGTTGCTCTTGGGCATCTTCTAGCTAGGCCCTCAACTGCTCCACAAGTTTTGAGCAGTTTGCAATGAATATATCCTTTTACTTCACCAGTTCTTAAAGGCATCGGGCCTCTTGTGTTGCCTTTATGAATGCTTGGGTACTCGCTGACTCCTCCCGATGCTAGGAAATATCGGAGCATCGGCTGCTCTCATGCAGCTTCTCGTCCATGTAATCACAGACCGTCGAATGAAGGCACTGAGTGTCCACCCCTCCAGTATAGATAAATCACAACCAGGTTTGGAGTGATCCCATCTGTTTCAACCATTATATATATGGCTAACCGAGAAATCGTTTGATGCACTTCTACGCTTTATGCTGTATCATTCGGCTCTCCTAAGTCGCCTCCGAGTTAGAATCATCTATCTCCTCGGGGTTTACAAGCCGATTGTTGTGGAAGGCAGTCAAGAGACCAGTGGCAGGGTTGGGCTCTTTAACGCTTGGGTGATAGTCCCCTCTCACCTCAGTCTTGGTAGCTCCCTCACCGACTTCTGGCCTTGCCTCGACATGGGTACTGCTAATGTCCACCACTCTCTTCTAACCAATTGTTGGGGCCGACTCAGTTTGAGAATTGTTCCGTGAATGGGACGACACATTTTCAGTTGAATCAACCGTAGATGACCCGGGTTTTGCAGCCCAACGGGCCTCCAAGGCTGTGATTACTACACAAAAAATAAACACCCTAATCAATTGGTCTCTCCAATGGTAATTTTCCGACGTTGAAGTAATGAACTTATAAGAGCCCAAAGCATCATCCTCTAGTGTTATAGCCTCTACAGAAGCTTCCATTATAGGGGATCCCTTAGCGCTCGTTAGCTAAATAATGGGTGTCGGCTCTCCACCTTATTCTACCGGAGCATCCCCTTCGAATGGAGACCCATTGTTGGCACCCATATGCTCCTAAAAAATATATGGAGACCTAATTGAGGGCTACGACAAAATGATGAGTGGAAGGGATAGACATGGGCTTAGAGGTACCTCATGTTTCTTTGTTATATCTATATCAGAGCCGATGATTTCGCCACTCTCCCAGAGACTCCCTTAGTGGAACGCCCCATGTGATCCTCCATCTTTAGGATCCTCCTCTCTTACCCCCCCCCCCCATTCACCTTCTCCTTCTTCCTCCTCTTCTACCTCACTGCCCTCCGGCTCATCATCACTATCATCATCCTCTAACGGAATGTTTTCCAGATCATGATACTGTCTGAGCATTACTTTCCCAAATAAATATGGCTCCTCACGCAAACCCCGTTGGCATGCATATATGTCCATGGCCCTCAGATACACTTGTCAATGGTGAATGTTCACCCTGTTAAAAACCCGAATGAGTCCAACATCTGTTAGCTGGATTCTGTCTCACATTACCTTTTTTCAAAGATCTTCGGTACCCATCGACTATCGTAGGGTCATCCTACCTGACCATAGATCCGGGAAGATCACGTCATTGGATGTTTGAAGCAAATACCTTATATGATTCCTTGGTAGTTCCCCGGCTGCTACATCAGCCCCTCTCCCCCAAGGTGATGAGGGTTCGGCCACACCGTGCGACGTCCCTGCTATTGAGGTCTCGTCCTATGCGGGCCCAGTTGCTCGACATGATTCCGACCTTTCCCCTCCAGTAGAACCCTACCTAATCTCTTTCCACCCAGGTTCTACACTGGATAACTTGAGTTTCCAAACTTGGTTCCTCAAAATCCCCTCGGGGTATGCTATGGCCTATTGCTCGGCATATTCGTTTGAGAGGACAACATTAACTCTGGTGGGAGGAAAGTTGATAACATCGCCAGAGCCTTGGGTCATGAACATCAACCAAATTTGGCGGAGAACACATGGGTGCCTTTCCTCCCGGACATATGTGTACACCTTATTCGGCATCCTCTAAAGGCATCTGAACTACCTGGTGAACCTGGATAGCACGTAGGGCTCACAAAAGATCTTCCCATCAATTCGGGCCATGATCACCCCACCTATGATGCACTAGAAGTATTCCCTTTGCTCCAGTGAGCCTTTCCCGTCATCTATCAGCTGGCCTGTCGGGGTGGGGAATGGGATGAAAGTGAAGTTGGAATGATTTCCAATTCCAATCCTTATTACCTCCTCATTTAGCATCAACATCATGACCCCAGAAATGTTCAGAAACGAAGGTCATGGGCCATTACCCAGAGGACTAATGGCGTTCGAGAAGGTATACCCACCACAATGGGATTCCACCCAGCCATAAAAGATCTGGAAGGGGCCACAGATCCTCCTCGGTGACCCTCCTCTCAAGATGCCTCCTAAAATGGTGTACAGATGAGCCAACATGGAGACTCCCAGATTGAATCTTTGATTGGAGGCCATGATGTCGACCATCACCCGAGTCGATGGGTGAACTCCCATCCTTTCTTCCCTCACCTGTAAGGGCCACCCACTCAAGAATGTGGCATGAAACCTAGAATACTGCACGTTCGGGTCTCATATCTCATTTATGCTGAAGCCCCACGACTAATAGTCCCCCGCCTCCAGGATCCTCCAGTACGATCCACTTTTTCTCTTCTTTGTCGTGGTCAAACACTGTCTCCCTCACCCGGGCATCTTGACTTTCAGATCTTTTTACAGGAACAAGATAAAAAATTTCTTATAAGAAATGTATTTCAAGAAATCCTTGACCCCCAGTCTCTCCTTAGCCATCTCCAATAGGTTCCATGTCAGCATAGGGGTTCGTGATCCGTCTCCCCATGTGTTCCTCATCAGGAGCAATTCATCATACTGGTGCCCATCCAAAGGGATACCACCGATGCAATGAATGTTCCAGAGGCTAATGTCGACTTCCCCATGGGGAAGATGGAAGGTATTGGTATCAGGGGACCATCAAGTAAACAGCTTTGGACTGAGCTCATGCTGATGGTAGAAGTGAAACCGTGACGTCCACACCGCCTCAAACAAACCAATGTGTCATAGTTTATCCCCAAACTAGTCACACATTTGACGTACCTAGTATGCCCAGGCCCACTCATCGGTGAAATTGCCTCCAGAGCACAGATCACAATCCTGGAGCTAGCCTTTGGTCTCTTCAATAATACTCCTATGGAAGGTGCTTTCATAAAGAGTCGTAGAATTATCTGCAACAAGGTCACTCCCTGAGATGGTCCTGGTCTTGGTATTTAGGACATAAATGTCCATGTTTCTGGTTTCCCTAGTAGGATGGCCATTGTAGGTGATTTTATAACGAGGTAGGTCATCCTTGTGGGTCACCCATGACAGCGGTGTTTCGACCTCAAATCATTGCATTGGTACCTCCTCTAAGATATGGAATTCCCATATTGGTAGGTTGGAAGACATCGCATACTCCTTATGCACTGGGGTCAACATGTTGAATTGAGTGTAGTTGTTGGATACGATCCTTTGGGCGCTATAGACCTCAGGGTTGGTGACCATCTCAACCCTTCATGTAGCGGATGCTGATTCCCTTTCAACTTCATCCCGATTGGCGGCCATCTCTTGCCGGAAAGGATTAAAGAAATCATTACAAAAAGGCAGCGGCTGGCGCAAAAAATCAGTGGCTGGTGCAAAAAAATCAGTGGTTGATACGAAAAATCACCGGGTAGTGTGAAATATCCAAGGTTTGTGCAAAAAAATGCTGGCTGAACTCAGTGAATTACGCGCAACTGAAGAGTTGTTTTCGCGTAGGAGGAGGAATTTTTCATGCACGAGAGCTCCTAGATTATCACATGAGAAAATATGTATAGAATGGGGTACCCATGGGATATTTTATAGGAGCAGATAAAGGTTTCTACGCTGGCACGGCAAGAAGATTGCGTGCTCTGTCTTGGTTTTTTGCACCGCTCTAGTTTTGAGCGCATGTCAGCCCCAGGGAGACCTTTATCTCGACGTTTCCCTTGGAATCTGACCTTTGTGGCCCCTCGCCGATCCGATTCTGAGGGGGGCATTTGAAGATGCCAAAAAACTCTTAAGAGCTAAATATGGTTGAGGCGCGACAAAGAAAATCCATATTAGGAACCAGGGACATGGTCCGGGGGGGGGCGGAGGGGAAGCACGAAAAAAATTCCAACGCATGCGAAAAAAAATGTCCCACGCGAAAAACACCAGGATTCATGAGAGTTTTTCGCACGGGTGCAGAACCTTTCAAGCCCCCCCCCCCTCGTGTGGTTAATCTATGCGTTGTTAACGCTGGGAGTGCAATATTTTGCGCTAGATTGTTTTTTGTGCGGAACAGAAATCCCAAGTGCCTATAAATAGAAGGCCACCCCTTCCACTTCCGCCCAAAAAATCTGAACTGTCTCCCCGGTGCGCAATTCCTCTCCTATACGCGCAGTGAGATATCTCTCAAGTAATAAATTATTTGCGCCAGGTCGTTCGGCGGTCCGCCTTTGCGTGTGACCACTCGGGCTTGATACTCATCCAAAACCCTTCAACTCCCTATCCCAACATGTAAGTCCTTCCAATTTTGCACAATCAGTTCTTCGGCACGCAATTCCTTTTGCACGTCGGCCCGACCTTGTTCGCACACGCAATTCCTTTTTCATGCATGTCTGATTGCGTGACCAGCCTAGTCTTTTTCATGCATGTCACTTAGTTACATGCAGTCCCAGTATTTTTCTCGCACGCTACTTAATTACGCGCAGGTCCAGCCCTTTTTCGCGCAAGATCTCCTTTTGTGTGCAAGCCTCTCGCCTTGTGTTCCCATAATGTCCCTCTTCTGGGCATCATTTTTGGGTGCCTCCCGCACCCAAAGTGCCTTCTGCATATACTCATTTCCCATGAAACCTCCTTGGTTCGCACGAAGTAACTTTAAAGTCCCCTGGATGATACACCCATTTCATTTCTTCTCCTCATGCTTCTTCGCATAGGTACGCTAACAACTATTTCTTATTTGCATAGCCACACTAACGTGGACCCCCCGATGGTTCCATCCATGACACCCCAAGTTACGGCATTGCCGATGCATTCCCTTCCACAAGGAATAGAGGGTATCAGTTATGTAATTCCTGGGGGTGGAGAAAAAACCCACCTCATCTGAGTTGCAGGATGTTAAACTGCCAAGAACTCTCGTCCTCTGCACATGATGTTAAACTGTGACCATGCCCCACATGTCAGACGTAGGGTTTCTCCACCTTGGACATTCTTCATGCCCACTGGTCTCCACAGGAGTGATATCATTCCTCGCATTGAATTAGATCCTATTTATCGGAGTGGATTTTTTCCATGGGGAAAGGGAAGCCACTCTGGTGTAAGCCCCAATCCTTCTTTACAGGAGCTAGCATCTCTGCTCTTCCTATCTTTCTGGGTGCCAAGTCCCTCTCCCGCTGGGATTTTTCACCATTATGGCCTCCATCCTAGAGTAATTCCCAACCTCTTCAGGCTGCTAACCACACATAAGATCCTATTTCCTCTTTGGACCTCTAACCACGTGTAATCCCCACTCTACATCCCACGGATGCACCTTTCGTGACGTGATATTCAGGTCTTTGTTGTCTCTTGTTTCTCAGACCGAGCATGAATCACATGGTCTTAGAGCAAGCATCGACCATGAAAAACACCCTGGGCAGCTTAGAGTGTAAGCCCCTCACCATCCAAACTATGATGACTTTGATCCTTGCCAAGGTAGGGTACGTAGGAATCCTCCCTGAGGTTCAAGTCCAACAACCATTGGACCTCAGTTCCTCCTTCACCTCTGTTCACTGACCCCCTTTAACTTCTAGGTCATTGATCCTTGCTAAGTCGAGGTATGTAGGAATCCTCCATGAGGTTCATGCCCACCATTAACCCGGTCGTTCTGACCACTTCATGTCAGTTCACCCGCACCATGGGTAGCCTAGAGTGTAAGCCCCACACACCCATATTCTAAACTATGTGTACTTTTATCCTTTCCAAGGTGAGGTATGTAGGAAGCCTCCCTGAGGTTCAAGCCTGCCACCCATTGGTCGCTCTGACCCCCTTCACGTTGGTTTTCCAACACCCTTGGCAGCCTAGAGTGTAAGCCCCACACCCATCCCGAACTACGTGGACATTGATCCTTGCCAAGGTGAGGTACGTAGGAAGCCTCCATGGGGTTCAAGCCCAACACCACATTGGTTCCGACCAACTTCACATCGGTTACCGCCATTCCAAACTATGGGGACTTTGATCCATGCCAAGGCAGGGTACATAGAAAGCCTCCATGAGGTTCAAGCCCCACAACCTTTGGTCCCGACTACCCCATGTCGGTGCCCTGAGCCCCAAACCCATCCTGAACTATGTGGAGTTTGATCATTTCCAAGGTGAGGTACATAGGAAGACTCCACGAGGTTCAAGCCCAAAACTCCATTGGTGCCAACCACCTTCACATCGGTTCCCACCATTCCAAACTATGAGTACTTTGATCCATACCAAGGCATGGTACGTAGGAAGCCTCTATGAGGTTCAAGCCCCACAACCTTTGGTCCTGACTACCCTAGGTCGGTGCACCGAGCCCCTTCCCATTCTGAACTATGTGGACATTTATCCTTGCCAAGGCGAGGTATATAGGAAGCCTCCCTAAGGTTCTAGCCCACCACCCATTGGTCGCTCTGACCCCCTTCACGTCAGTTCTCCAACACCCGGGGCAACCTAGAGTCTAAGCCCCACACCCATTACGAACTACAAGGACTTTAATCCTTGCCAGGGTAAGGTACGTAGGAAGGCTCCATGAGGTTCAAGCCCCACAACCATTGGACCTCAGGTCCTCCTTTATGTCGGTTCACCCCCATCCCACATGACATTAAATTGTGGAACTCCATTCAGTGGTAAGCCTTTGTCACTCCATCCAGCAATAATCTGTTGGGACCTCATCCAGTGGTAAGCCGTTGAAAGCCCCATTCAGTGGTAATACATCATCAGCTGAACTATGTGGACTTTGATTCCCTACAATGGGGATACGTAGGAGGCCTCTTCGAGACTCAATCCCAAAACCATCTTCATCTTCATGATGGTTCAATCCCATTCACCATCCACTTCACGAGACCAGCCATCATCCATTTCGATTCTTACCCGGACCACCACATCCTGGTGGGATCATGCCACCCCATTCCTCATTCTGTTAGGGAATCCAACCACACATTGACCCCAACATCAGTGTTCCCTCCAGGGGGTTCCTCTATCTGATCCACTCTTGTCAGTGATATGATCAGTCTGATCTATCTCCACTGTATGTTAAACTTACGGCATACCCTGTATTAAACATGGTAAGCTGAAGAAAACCTCAGATACATTCCCATTGCATATGATTCCCCACGTTCGATGTGGGATTCCTCGGGTTCCCATGCACTAAAGAAGCCATATAATAAGTGACATAAGACAGACATACTAATCCCCCAGTATCCAGACATTCCAGTGATGCCTAACATGACTACTCCCCTGAAAAATGGTTTTTACCCTGACTGGACCCCTTGGAATGTCCTGACAAAAGCAGTGTAATTAGCTGTTGTCCATGAAGATATGGTGCTAGGAAGAGTTTCATGAACAACATATTAGATCTATGAGGGAGACTCGAACTAGGTGACGAGTTCCAAGGAGGAATCCACAGAAGGAAGAACCAACATCACATCATCCCATTTCAATCAATGAGCAAACGTTCCTAATCAAGGAGTGGTTGCCACCCACCTTTGAAATGCGGGATTGCGGGGAAACATAGCTTCTCGTCCTCTATAGACGGATGCGTGTGCCCTAGTGAAAGCATCGGAAATAGTGAGAATGATACGAATACAGGGATGATAAAGAGCATAAGAATTAATATGGTTCTTCCCACTTTTCTCTTACTCTATGGAAAAAACACCACATGAAACCTTTTTATTAATAAAATTAAACATGAAAACAAACAAAAAAGATTGTCAGAAAGGGTAAATAGAAAAAGAAAAAATAGACCAAACCATAGGAATAATGAAATAACACTTTTTAAGGAATAAAGATTATGAGAAAACAAACTAGGTTAAAGAAATATACAAAAAATAAACAACTAGGAAAAAAACCCCTTACCAGGGTTTAGCCTTACCTATCAAAGCCTCTCCAAACCATTACATCCAATTTACACCTCCTAATAACATTCACCACCCCACACATGTTATCAGAAACAAATCCACAACAACAACTATGATTATCATTACAAACAAGGCCTTGAATGATCCCTCCTCACTCAGAATCATCTCTATCCTTAATCTCAATCTATCTTATATTAACCTCTATAATCTTTTATTCTATCTTTCATTTAATACATAGAGACCTAGGGTTATTAAATTCCAATGAACCATCCCTTATAACTACTTCAAACAAACTCTAAATTACTCAAGATAGGTGTTTAGATGAGGAGAGCTGTGAAGAATTCATTGCAGAGAAAACATCAACGATTGATGCTAAATAAGGTCCACTCAACCACTATATAAGTGTCTATAAACTGGTTCATAAGGGTACTTTGGAATGTCATATAATATTCCTTCTACACTTTGTAAGTGTAGAATGTACCATAAACCCATTAAGAATTGATACCTATCCAAAATACTTATTCGTGTAAGGGTGAGTTATGTGAAGGTGAACACCAAGTGGGGGGTCACTAGGATCATGTCTCTGGGAGGTCAGTTCATGACATCAATTATTGCATTTTCTATTTTTACTAGATGTGATCTAAACTCTTAGAAAATAAATAAAAAAGAATATAGTTATCACTTGGTACAACACATAGTTAGATTACCCTATTATGCCTCATTGGGCTATAGATATTATTTGGGAGCTAGAAATTATATAGGAGATCATTTATCCTATAAGGAACCCTGTATACATATGGAGTAACAATCAATTCACAATCAAAATTTCTACCAATAAAATCATCTATGACTATACTAAACACATTTTATATAATTTCCATTTCATTTATGGGTTTTTTCTACGTAGTTAATCTAATTTTATATTTCTATTATAGTAAATCTTGTTTAAATTTAGCATTTGGCACTCCTCTATTCTAATAAAAAATAGATGCAACATTTTTAAATATTATAAATCTGGATTAGACTATTACATGTAAGCATTAAAGAATTGAAATCTAGGACTGAAGAGAGTTATAAAAAAGGGATTTGATATCTTTGATGTTTGAATATGTAGTTTAAATTATTAAAATAGGGAGGAGTAATAAATATTATGGCTATATGGAAAATAATTGTCTACAAAATGGTATATTGTATTTTAATTATAAGGTAATGTCTAAATTTTCTAAATTTCAAGAGTTATAGAAACATAGAGACATTAATGGAAAAATGAAAAACATATATCAATAAAATTGGAGGAGGTATAAAATAAGGGAAGACTATTATGAGAATGTGGTGAGACAATTATGTTATAGTAGTTGATTGAACTATTATTCAACATAACTCATTTAATTAGAAGAACTTAATTCCATGATAAAAAACTAAATTGATTTAAATACATATATAACTATCCTATGTGAGAAACATATTGCCAAAATTTTGTGCCCAGACATTCATGAATTAATACAATGGATTAAACAAATAATTTGACAATGCTAAAAATTAAAGTTTTTATATTCTTTCTTATCGTGATGATTTTATTTTCATATATTGAATTTGAAAATAATTTTAATTGGTTAATATTATCAAATATTTTTTCAGTATAATATGAAGGAAAAATTAACAGATTTTTTTAGTTTATATAGATTTTATGTAATTAAACATAGATGAACACCACATTTCAATTTTTTCAAGCCTTGGTTCACTACTAAGGAAGTTGCATTAGTGGTAAAACCACTTTACATTATGGATAAACTTTTTTTGTTTCCTACTTCTAATGATAGAATAAAATATACTCCATATTACATGTTGAGAAAACATATTTATCTCAATTACATTTTAGATTATTTTACTAAATATTTTCCAAAACATTTTAGTTAATGAATTTGAATGAAAATACCCACCAGGTCTACAACCTTATAATTTTAGTGGTTGTGGTTCACATCCATAATTAACTAAACATGAATTTATTACCAGTTCAAAATTCATGGATCTATGATTTATGTATACTAGTAGAGAAGCATCAAAATTCAAAATTTGATTATTATTTTTTAGAGAAAGAACTTTTACCATATTATGCCTACAACAAATCATCTATATGAAATTTTTGTGATCAACATATGTATTCTATACACACAATATATGTCATTTTCTACAAAGTGATTTTATGCTATAGTGTTATGTACTTTAGTGCTTTATTAAATGCATTGTTTGATTGTAATCCCATGAGAACAATGTAATCGTTTTATTTCCTAGGGGTGATGCTTTCTTTAAATGTCATCACTGGTTCACCCATTATCGAAGACTTTTGTAAAATAATTATCAAACATCAATGGATTATGAATTATAGTTATAATGTTATACTAAAGATTGAAATATGTGTATATCTTTCTCAATTAAATTTTAAAAACACATGCATTATTATTTTTTAAATAATGTTTTTTTTGATCTGTGGAAGGAATCATTTTATGGTGAGCTGCTCAAAATGATTCTCTATGATAAATACTAGTTTCTAGATATGTGTAATAAGTTTCACTCCTCCAGTTTCATTTTTTATTGTGGTGATGGTTTAAATTATTTATTTTCTGGAAATCAAGTCATCTGTATAGGTTGGTCGATCTTGGAATTCTATTCACATTATAGTGTGATGGAACTGGGTATAATCACTTTTTATTATTTTTTAATGTAAGTGTGGTTTATAATGAAAAAAATTGAATATAGTAAGAAAATATAATCTTTCTTTACCCCCAAATTGATAGAGTTAAAATATTATTAAAGGAGGTTCTTGAAATGTACATATTAGACATCTTATTTCTTTTAGGTTTTTTTGGTTTAATCTTGTGTTAATCTGTTTTTAGTTTAATTTACCTATGTAAGATACGCATCCCATTTAATATCATTTAAATTGTTATCAATACTCTTGGTATTTATTTTATTTCACTTTTTTCATATATAATTCATTGATAGATTTTTTGGTAAATTTCCATAATTTTTTTCATTCTAATAGTTTGTTGAATTCATGTGCACTATATATTTTCACCTCAACAAATGTCCATGTATTTTTGTCAAGATATACATATTTTTATCCTTATAATTTCATTATTTGTAGTTAATATTTATTTGTTGATTTCTTGTGACCATTTCAGTATATAATTTTTTATTTTATGTTTTTCTTTTGAAAGTGTATAAAACCATTACTTATTGTACATTAAATATTAAATTTTGGACACCCTATATTGGTAGGCAATAATGAATCATCTATTTTCCATTTGAAATTTTTTACTTTGTCTGGTTAAATTAGTTTATTGTTCCATGTCTACCTATATATTAATTTTATATAAATGATTCACATGGTAAAGTGGAGATTACTTGGATTTATTTCAAGGAAAAATCATTAATTGACACCCTTATTTTGGCCTTCATTGATGAAGTTAGAAAAAAATTGAATAGTTGAAATGTTTTGATATATTTAAAACACTTTATTATTTTTTTCAAACAATTAATTACAATTGTGTTTTAGATATTTAAAATTTTATTTCAAATTTTAGTTATATTTTTCAAATTTAATTTTATAATTATTTAGGAATTTATACAATTTTAAGAAAGTTATCATTTTTCTAGAGTGTTTTAATATTATTTATGAATTTATATTAAAAATTATTTTATAAATATGTCTAGGTTAAAATAATTTTCAAAATTGGTATGACATGTTTAGATTTTAATTTTTAGTAATTATGAAAATATGACTCATGTAAATAGTGATAAAATATGAAAATATCTCTACTGAAATATGAAATTATTAAAATCAAATTAAATTAGAATCTATTTTCACTATGGATAAATACTTAAATTTAATATAATTATTTCAAAATAAAATTATAACAGGGATTATTATTTTAAAAAAATTATTTATAGTGGAAAAAATTAAAATGTTCAAAATTATTGGTATACAATTTTAGAATATGAATCCACTTATACATATTTTTATATAATATAGATAAGGGTTGGTTTAAAATATCATTTTTTCTAAATGATAATTTTAATTTGTTGATAATTTAAAAATGAAAAATATAATTGTAACTTTATTCACTATATTCCCTACACTGCTCACTCATCCCTCTTTTCATTTTTCACCCATCACTTTTTAAATGTCACTTCATTGTATAAACATCAAACAACTCATTACACCATTGCCTCGCACTTCCCCACTACCCCTAGCAAAATTTTATATATAATTACACATTATATTTTTAGTTATTCATTTATATAAGTCATCAAATAATTAAATCATATTGAATTTTTAGATGTATATGTTATTAATATTATATTATTAATAAAATTAAACATTAACCAATTATTAAAAAAATATTATTTATTGGTGATAAACTCTTCCAATAGAAATATTTTTTAAATAAAAGTGCATTAAACAAGTAAAAATGACATTATTTTTTATGAATAATTTTTTTTAAAAAGAATACATTAAACAATATAAAAAAATTGGATTGTATATTTAGTAATAAATATTATAATTGTAAGAAAATTATTCATAAAAAGTAAATTATATTTCTATTTCATATATTATAAAATCACATTATAGTATGAATTTTGAAAAAACAATTCATTTGATGTCAATATGACTTCGATTGGGCTTAAAACATTTTTCTAATTGGTAATATTATTTTATATTATAATAATATATAATAAAATATTTCAATATAATAAATACATATACATATAATTTAAAAACGTGAAATTTTGTATACATATATTGAAATAAACATTATGTATTTGATAGCTTGTTGTACACACAACCTTAACTACAAACAAAATGTGATATATAACGACCATTATAAACTAGATATTACATTTTTGTATATTAATATGTTTAAATATAATATTAAATATATTAAAAATTATTTAATATGATGTATTCATAACTGATAAAACAATACTAAATTTTTAATAAAACTATTTAGTGATTTAAAAGACCTATTTTTCAGTGAATTTAATTTTTACATATTATGTGTTTCCCTCAAAAAAACATGTGTTAATAACTTTTGAAAAATGGTTTTAATGATATTTTTTGATATTTTTTGGATAAAAAATGATTCATTAGTTATCAAATAGTAATAAATAGCGATAAAATCTTTTAATGGTAAAAAAGTGTTATTTTTTATAAACAAATTTTATATGCACAATGTAATTTTATAATAATAATTTAAGTAATTAATTTTTGATAAATAATTTTAATGATATGTATACATTTCATATTTAATGAAAATATTTAAGAGTCATTTATTGGATTTTATTAGGCAAGTAATGAATGTGAATTTTATTTAATCTTAAAAATCATTTTTTCAAAAAACAGATATGGTTTTTTTAGAAACTTATATTTAAATTAATTTAAGACAATTTTAGAAATTAAATATTTAAAAATTAATTCCATATTTTTTAATCATCACTATCTAATTTGTTAAATAGGTCCCTTTGATTTTTACTCATTGTGAATAGTAACTTAGGGAATATTTATCACATTAGTATAGGTAAAACAAGGTTAAATCTACAATATAAGGATTATAAATCATCAAAAAAATTTACTTTATTTATTTTAAAATATACTTTTAAACATTATTCATATTCTCTTCAAATCATTGGTAATTTCATACCACTAACCTTTGATTATAACTTTTATATTATTCTAAATATAACATAAGTAAAAAAATTCACACTATTGATTTTAATCTATCTTATATGATCACATTTTAAAAATAATATGTTTCGAATGAATAAAAACTATTATTTTGAAAACATGTAATTTATTTTTATTATGGTAATTTAAAAAAATAGTGATAGTATAATTTCCTTAAATTCTTACACAACGCAAACATAATGTGTTTGTAAATAGTAAATAACTCAATGTAAATGATTTAAAAAACATAATATGTATTATTGTTTGGATAAATTATATCGTCATGTGATATTTTTGATATTATTGAAATAGTTTATATTCAAATTCCATTTCTATTTTTTTGTCTTCAAATTCAAAATATGTGAATAGTTCTTGAAATGAAATTAATTACATTTTATGTCAAAAAAAATATTTTATAAATTGAAATAGAAATAAAAAATATTAAATAGTACAAGTAATTTGGGACATGGTCTAAAATTTAATCCATTTACAATTTTTGATTCTATTTTTACCACAGAGGAAATTTTATCTCTGTTTAAGATCGAAAAAATTGTTTCTATGGTTAACAATGGTTAACCAAGGGGTTATTCCTAATGAGAGTTTTAAAATTATATATAAATCTATAAAAATTTGATTGAATAATTATAGTAACACCATATCATCATTATAATTTCATCCATGTAATTGTTTGATCTATTTTACATGGGTTAGACAAGTATTATATAATAGTATTTCGTGTATTTCCAAAGGTGCCTCTCCCCTCACTTATATAAGGACATTCATTCTCCTCTTATACTTGAATGTCATGAGCCATATAGGTAAACCAAAACCATTTTTGAAAATAGTTATCTATGTTTTAGAAGATTTTGTCTTCTCAAAAGACCATCCTTAAGGCATGTATGGAGATATCTAATAGTGGTTTCGCAAAGAAGAGGTAATCACTTTAACTGAGGGATTTCATTTTACTTAATTATCTACTTCCATCAACTTTTTACTAACCATTAAAATATTGTAACATTTGTGTCTCCCATATAATATAATTTTATTCTATTGATTTCAATAAATTTTCTCATCAAATGGTAAGCGAAATTATTGCTCATGTTTACATAGAGACTACCAAATCCTTGTAGCGATGTATTTTATTTTCCATCACCTCCTTTCATAGATGGTTATTATGACATAGTTAATTATTAGACATGAAGATAATGAAATAATTTTTTTAAATTTATAATATATTATCTAACTTTTTACCTTTACATATCATAAAAAATAAAATGTTTCGATTATGTGTATGCATGGAATATCACCTCTATATAGCGATATGATTCATCCTCCATTATAATACCACATGGTTGTACATTATGAAGGAATATATATATATTTAGATATATATATATATATATTATTTATGATTTTAAAATAGTAAGATATCATATATCTCTCTTTTATTTTTTTCATTGAAAAATGGAAACATCATTCATGCATATGTATAGACTACCATCTTCAGGAATGATGTAATTAAATTTTCTATCTCAAAATTTTATGGATGGTTATAAAAATGTATATAATTAATATATATTATATTTATATCATTTTTATATTCCAAATATGATAAAAAAAACATGACAATGATTCATGGACTGAAACTTCAGAAGAGAAACAAAAATGAAAAAAAAGTAGACACAGAAAAATTATTTTTTATAGAATTATTAATATACAGGTGTTGAAATGTTATTAGTAGATCATATATTTTATTATATTTATTTATGTGTTTTTAAAAAAATTATTAGAAATCTAAATATATTGTACATGTGGTTAGAGACCTTATGAATGAAGACATACTTAAAGGAAGGGTTATTCATCTCAAATATTCCTTCAATGATATATATTTTATTTGGTGAACATATCACATTTCAAAAGATGAATCCAAAAACCCTATAATATTTTATATTATGAATCTTTTTATATTAATAGTATTTATTATTTTATTTTAATTTGTTTCTTTCAGGTGGGTTATGATTCCATGGTTACCAATGTGGTAGGGTTTAATGATACAATATCCTTTTATTTTTTGGATTTTAAAGTTCCTTTGGAGGAATTATATGCTCATGTTTTCTTGAGCCATATATTTTTTTATTTTTTTATTTTAATTTTCATGCTTTGTATGTTTTATTTTCATTAAACTCCTTTTGATACTAAAACATGAATACAAATAAAATTTTAATAAAATTCAACCTTATTACTCCATTGTTGTTGGGAATATTTCTCCTCCATGTTCATATTATATAAAATATTTCAAGGAATGTTATTATGTGAATTTAAATTATTTCATAATGTCTTTTTTAAAAATATTTAAAAAAATAAAAGGAATAATATATAATCTATTTTAAATATCACATATGAAACATTGTGACTTGTTTTACAATGGTTAAGAAAGAATGTTCTTTTTAACATATACAGCTTGAATGCATTTTTATGTCATCATGAACACTCATTTAATTGGAAATTGTTTTAAATTATTAGATTTTTATTTTCATGTAAAGTTTTTTTCCAAATATTCTATAAATTGTATATATTTAGTAAGTGATTTAAAAATAAAAATTTAATTTTCTCATGAAATAATCCAATGATCATTTAAAGTAATTTCAATCTATGTAAGAATATTTTAATTATTATTATGCTTCACATGGGATATTTTCTAATTATACCATCCATATACATTATATGGATTTCTCATACTTATGTGATGATGGAATATCTTTTAAACCCATTTATTTTCATGATATATGCTATGATGATTTGATGAATGTTTATGATTTTATGTCATGCATATATATGATTTTAATAATGTGAGGTGTTGGACCATTATAACCCCTTAATTCATTTGATAAATATTTATGTATCTTTATACAAAAATATTAATAACAAGGAATGATCCCATTATATAAATATGGGTTGGAATGAGGAGTGATCCCAGTCAACTAAAGGGCCCCACCCACAAAGTGGGGATAGTAATGGTAATGATTTTTTTCTAAGAAAACTATTTCATATTTTTATGATCATGCCAAACTTTTATACATATGTTATGATCTCATGGATTATGATTTTTAATTATTTTATGACACATTCTTATGTAATTTCAAGCTTTATGTCATGACTTGTAGTTTATGAAATATGACTCTTTGGGTTTATTTTTAAGATCATGAATGATGGTTATAATCTGAAACACTTTGAAACATATTATTCTCACTTATTATGATTTATTGTTATCTCTTATGATTACACTTTCTTATAATCTGAGCTCACCCTTTCTAATGCTTCCTTTTTCTAGGTTATGTAGAAAGATACTAATAGTGATAAGTCTTGATAGGTACAATGTGAGAAGTATATTATGGGATATATTGAAGATGTTAGATTTATTTGTCTAGTATCCAAATATACTAAACTATTATGGTTCTTGGGTGTGTGTAATGTGATATGTAATGTTTTTGCATATATAATTATGTATAAATTATATATGTTCTACTTGAGTATATTTATTTTGTATCAAAGAATGGTTTTTTTAGTTTTCAGATACAATGATAAGAAAAAATTAGTGATAATCCTTAGGATAATCCTAAATATAGTAAAATTTCCTATGTTATGTTAAATAATGATGTTTTATTTACATAAATATTGAATCCATGTCTGGATACTGGAAAGTGGATATATCATTGATATAGATACAATTATGGTTAATTACTCTAAATAATATAGATTGGGTATTAATTCAATCATCACTAGTTCATGATGAGTGGGAATAATAGAAGACACTTTCATAGACACTCCAATGGATATTCTTGGGTCAATTCATATTATCTTTATGAACCATCATAACGGATTTGAATATGAGGTTATGAAATTAAATAATGATCATGTATAACCTTGGTTAAGCCTAACGTATCTAATATTAAAAGGATAGACCCATGATTTTTAGAAACTATGAATTATTTTTCATGATTATAAGACTAATAACTTTGATTATTATTGCACACATTATGATTTTTTTAATGAATGACTAGAACCAACAGGAATCGTGTTAACACAAAATGTGATAGATAATGTGGGGACCAAATAAATGAAAACCCAGAAGGGATGATAACTTGAGAAAAAATTATTATAATTATTCATAATTATTTATTATTATATATGATTAAAAACCTTAACCTTAATTAACTCTTAGAGTTACCAAATAAGATAATGATAGAGTTCCCTAAGATCTCGTGTAGTCGAGATTATTGAGGAAATAATTTTCAATTTCCTAAATATTAACAATTTTGGAAGAAGCACATGGGTAACATGTTAATAGAATAAGAAGATATTTTATATGTTGAAGAGGAGGACATAAAGCATCAAAATTTCAATTTATGAATGAATATATTAATTGATTTAGTGAAGGTAGATAGTGGTTTCTGTAAGGAACTTCTAATAATTCAATGTCTCATATGTTGGAAAATTTTCCATTTTATAATTCAATGCCCTTATCCATTAAATAATAATGATAATAGGAATAATAAACCTTCTTTATTAGGAGAAAAAGAGAAAAAAATTTCATTGAAAAATGATGAGGAATATCGTGATAATTAGATTTCACTTATCCTTTACTCTAAAATTAAGAATGTTATATTAATGTTTCCGTGAATTTTCCCTATGAAAATTGTATTATTTTTAATATAGTAAATCATTATGTGATTTTGAGCGTTGATTAGATCTCTCATCATATAACCCACATAATTTCTAGAATAATGGAATTAAATTCAACATTCCATGTCAACCAAATATCATTTATCATTGTGATGGTGATAATGAACTTCCAAAGAAAGTTAACTCCATTATATAAGTTTTAATTCCAAATAGTGAGGGATATTTCTTATTTCAAATTTGATCAAGATGGAATTATTTTCATCAGGACTCAAACGTGAGTTCCATCAATAATAAAATCAATGAAAATGTTTTTAGATAAATTTTATAGCTCATCATTCACTATTCATACTAGAATTATAAATATATATATTTCTTAAATAGAAATTCTCGTAGAAAAACTTGAAGAGTGATATTATGGAGAATGTATCTTAGTGCATGGTATACCATCATGTTAAGGGTGAATAACTGAAGAAAAAGGGGTTGTTATAACTACTAACTATACCTATATATAATTTGGAAAACATCATCATGAATTTTGTTATTGGAAAGTTTAAGACATATAAATGGTATAATGTTTTAAGGGTATAGTCTATCACCTTAAGAATTTAGTACATTTCATTTCTATCATAGAATATTAATCTTTTTATTACCATTTTGGGTTGAAATTTTACTTTCTACTATTTTTATCCTCTATTTTAAAATTCACTACATACTCTTAAATAGATTTATTAATAACTTTAGATTTCCCATGTTTTTTGAATGTTTTTATAGAGAAAACATATTCTATTGAATGCAGGAATTCTTTTTAACTAAAGGAATATAAAATTTTCATTTATGTATGATAAATCAAATAGATAGAAGTCTAGTCCATTGGATTAACCAAAATCTGTTCTATTGGTATGAAAAAATCTAGTCTACTTGTATGACTAAATCTAGACCATAGATATAACAAAATCTAGCCTATCAGTATGAGAAAATCTATTCTATCAGTATGAATGAATCTAGTCAATCAGTATGACAAAATTTAGTTTATTAGTATGAATGAATTTATTATATTAGTATGATTGAATCTTGTCTTTCGATGGGATAAAATCATTTAATCATTATGACTGAATATAGCCTATTGATGTTATGGGTTTTAGTCTATCATAATGGCATGTGTTATTCCATCGGGATAAGAAGTTTATAATTAGTGTTATAATTATTACAACTTGTTAGGATATAGTTTTTAACAGCATTGTAAGGGTACTACAGGAATAGTATCATATTAAGATATAATTTGTTGATCTATCATGTGAATAACATTGGATTTTTTTTCAACCAACTCAAAGAATCATATAAATATGATTATTGTAGATATTCCTTTTAATAGGTTTTCATTTGAGGATTTTGGTGATGATTCTTTTTCTAACTTAACCTATCTAGATATTTATCTAATATGACTCCTTATTATGGTTTTATTTGTAATATTTTTTGGAGTTTTCTATTCAAATGATTCACTGTGAAATTTTTTAAATAAATAGATCATATTTTGAAATTGTATTCTCTGTCTGATTAATGTTATGATCAAGGGATTTAGGTGATAAGAATATAGATGAATACAATCAGGCTGATTGTTGTATTCTTATGATAGTAAGATAAATTTGATTCTAATCATAGTTATTGAGGGATTTCTATAAAATAAAGAAAAACCTAGCAAGTTGGTTTAAACATATGATACCTTAATTCAAGGTTATCAACTTCATTTTCACTAAAGATTAATGTGTTATCAGTCTTTTATAATGTTCTTATTATTCTATTAAAAAACTTTTTAATGTTTATATTTTCATGTTTTTATACGTTGTTTTATTTCCAAGAATCGATTTGTTAATAAAGATTATTTTCGTAAACTTTTATTTACATTGAATTACCAGACACACTATAAGCCGGATACATGTCACTCTAATCATCAAAAACATTCCTAGTATGATAACTATAAAAAAATGGTTTGTGTTTTAACTTTTAAAATTTTGTAAACTATTTTTCACCCCTACCCCTTGTAGCCATTGTAAACTCTTTTATCCAAAAATTGCTTAACTAGATATGCATTAAATAAGAGTTTATGTTAAATTATGTACCACAATATATTATCTCTAATCAATATCTGAGTTTTTCCTTGTATTTTTATAGAATTATTCAACATGATAGGAATATTGAGTTTTGAATCAGTGTTCTTTATCATCCTTCGATCGATGGTTAGTCTAATAGGACCACTCAAACCCTAAAGAGTATGTTGAGACCTCATTTTTTGGATTCTAATGGTTTTTGGGGTCAACACCTTCCTCTAGTTATGTTTTATTATACGAATAAGTATTACATGAGCATTTGAATAAAACCATATTAAGATAATTATGGAAATAAGTGAATAACACCAATATCATTGGATTAAGTTGGAGAAAAAAACGATATTGGTAACTAAGGTATATATGGAAATGGATGAGAATTTTCAACCAATTCAACAAAAAATCAGGACAGATCAGACTCAATAGAAAGTTTATATTGACAATCATTAGAGAGATATCAATTTCAAAGTCGTAGATAAGGTATTTTTTAAAATATCTCATTGGAAAAATATTTTTTGATTTGGAAATAATAGGAAATTTATCCAATGATATATTTTCCACTACATTACTCTTAACTGAGTAGGGATGGTATCTTATCGTCTGACACTTCCTATGAACCTATCTAAAGATCATGATGTGTTACATATATCTCTCATGAGTATGTACGTACCAAGCCCATTACATGTAATAAACATTAATGTTTTACCACTAGAGCATGATCACTCATATGAAGAACTACCAATATGAATCTTAGACCACCGATATAATGTGTACCATAACAATTCTACTCATCTGGTTAAAGTTATTTGATGGAATCAAAAATTTGACAAATCAATGTGGGATATAGGGGATGTGATGAGACACACTTTTTCTCATTTTTTGTATTAGGGTGATGTTATTTCAATGTCAAAATTCATTTTAAGGGGGTATAATGTAAGACCAGGATATTTTGTATATATTCCTTCCTAATAAATAAATATTAGTATTTGATATCTTTTTTACACACAATCCTGGCTCTAAAGGAACCAAGATGTATAATGAACTTGATATCAAAACTATTATATTAGAAAGTGTGAATAGAATTAATAAAATTTTTAAATTTATGAAAATTTATTTAATATAATATATTCATAATAATAAATAAATAAATAAAATTAAAAAAAACTTTCTGGTTATTTAAAATTCATATTTTTTAAAGAATTGTATTTTTAGATATTTTGTGTTTCTATCAAAAACATATGTTTATCACATTTAATAACTAGTTTTAATGAGATATATGGATAATGTATCGATAGAAATTTATTCAATAGTTGCCAAATAGTTTGAAATAAGGATAAAATCATTTAAAGGTACCATGTGTTATTTTAAAAAAACTATTTTATTTTTGCAATGTGATATTATATTTATAATTTCAATAATTAAATAAAAATAAATAATTATAATTAAATTTATATATGTTATATTTAATCAATTTTTTACCAATAATTTATTTTCATTATAACTCATGTAATGTATATGAATTGAGTTTATATCTTAAAAGTATGTTATTTTAAAAAATAGACATTGTTCAATTTTGAGTACTTATTATTAAATTAGTTCCTACAACATTGAGAAATTTATTATTCAAAAAAATGATGTAAATATTTGGAATCATCATGTTAAGATATGGTAAATATGACCCTTTTATTTGTTTCATTATGAATTGTAACCACGGTAAATATTTGTCACCTCGGTTTCAGTAAAATAAGTAAAATAGTGTTGAAATTATGGTCTAAGGCCTAGAAAATATCCAAAATATTTATTTAATTTCATTTTATTGGTCTATTTAGACCTTAAAAGTATTATATTTGATTTTTTGGGAACTTTATTTCCAATTTCCTTGATTATGGACTTTATATTAATTTAAGTTCATGATAAGTACAAAATATCACTTCCTTCCATTTAATTTCACTTACATATTCACATACGGGTTAAGAATATGTCATCAAAAAATATAAAGGGTTATTTTTAACATAAAAAATTTTCAGTTATTTTTTATTTTAATTTTTAATCATGCTATAACAACTTTAAATGCTTACACAATGCTGACACGATGCTTTTTAAAGAAATAGAAAAATTAAAGTAAATGATTTTAAAAAAATTGTAATATTGTTTGAAAAAATTATGGTGTAAAAAATTATAATAATTTAAGATATATGATAAAATATTTTATATTTGAATTCCATATCAGTTTTTATATCATTAATTTCGAAATATGTGAATAGTTTGTAAAACTACATTAATGGTATCTTATCTTAAATCATATTTTATAAAATGATTTAAAAATAAGAATTATTTAAGGATTAAAAGGGGGATGGTATTTTGTGGATAATTTCATACCTTAACCATTTATGTGACAATTATAACCATCTAGAAAAATTTATAACCCCTTAAGATTGATAATTTTGTTACCATGATTAATAATGATTAAAAAAGGGGTTAATCCAGAACATAATGTGTAAAATGATATATAAACCTATATAAATTTGATTGGATGATTATATTAAGAAAATATCATCATTATATTCTAATACATTTCATTTGGGATCCATTATATATGTGTTAGACACATATTGTATAATAAAATTTCATTAATTTCCAACAAACCCTACTAAATTATATAAGGACACCTCTTTTCTTCTTCTCCTTACACATTTTGAATAACATAGTTTGAACAAACCCTACTAAAACCTATTATTGAAATTATTATCCAAGAAATATAAGTAATTTTTTTAACTCCTAGACTATAGTTACCCAGAGTTGGTGCATTATTACATAACATTGTCATGATCACAACAAAATCGTGTCTCAAAAGACCGATCAGTTTAGTATTATTAGAAACAAGATTCATACATAACTTCAACTTTAGAGCTTGAAAATAAATACAACACGAATATATTCAATTAGAAACATCCAACCCTCCTAGATTATGCACGGAAGTCACTTATAACTAACTTCTTCACATCCTGGGAAAATTAAACATATGAAAGGGGTGAGCTCAAATGCTCAATAAGGGTAAGCAATACAGCAAAAAATAGCATAAATATTAAGTATGGTGAATAATTGAAACCACATGCCTTTACCAATCATAAACATGAATACTTTTATGGAAGTAATATGAGATGAGTAAATAATTCCTTAATAAAACATAATAATGGGTATTATACTAGTCGAATGACCACATGAACCATCAATATTATTTTCATAATGATGGAATGTATAATTCCAGACATTCTGAAACATTTTGTTAAGTCCTCAGCCAAGATGTCTAAAAATGATTAAGGCCTCGGCCAAAACCATATATCAAATTGTGAAAGGCCTTGGACAATTCCACATCTAGTTGTCTCATGAGACCTATTGACGCATCGAGGATCTATAGCGGGCTCCACCTGTCACTTACTAAGTCCAATACATTCCACATATGAAAAGGTTGAAATATAACATAAACATTCGTATTAAAACTAGCATATGAAATGTCAATACTTTAACTATAAACCATGAATGGAATAAAAATATCACATCCACAGTCAAACATATCACAAAACCTTAAATACAATATGGAAGATTTGTATTATAATAAATCAACTTCAAATAAAATTAAAATCCATCAAAGGATGTTGACATAGATGAAATCAAAACCTTTTTTAGATAAATATCTCTTTCTATTTTGAAATCATTTAAGAGAAAATTTATTTTTGAAATATTCTTATATGCTTTTAAGGGATGCTTTTATGATGTTATAATGGTGGAAAATATCCTCATCCCCTATATAAGTTAAAAAGGCATTTTTACCTTAATTTTTTCAAAAATTTCCTAAAGTACCATGTTTGGAAAAAGACAGAAATATTCCTTTCAAACCATTTTATAAAAAGTAAAATAAGGGTATAAATGACTTTAACCCATAGTCTAGTAAATAGTAAAAATGTTTTGAAATATTTTTTTAAGAAACATGGATTTGGATGATAAATATGTCCCAGTAGATACTTATGTAAAAACAACCTCGGATAATAAAGAGATTGTGAAATTAACCCTTACCTTGTACTTTTCCTTGGTTGAAGGTAGATTAACCTCCTATATAATGGTGAAATAATTGTTATTAAATTATACAAGAATAATATACATTAATATGATATCATATCTGATCTTTTAACATTGCTTTGTTAATAATATCTTAGTATTATCGTCGTTTTGGGTGTTAACGAATTCGTTTTCCATTATATTATTTTTTATGTGAGAAATATTTGTTATGGATGGGGTGTATATTATTCATATCCAGAATGATATCAAGTCTTTAAACATTATTTTTAATCATAAAATTAAAATTAATCTTGAATGGATATGATGGGGAATGAATCTCATCGTGTTCGTGGAGACGGTAATCTGTACGTACGCACGAGCGACAATATCATTCTTTTTATATTAAAATAATATATAATTGTTTTTTATATCATATATACATAATAATTATCATTTTATATTCATTATTTATATCAATTACACATCATTAATATACACATCCAAATAATAATGTATTGAATAACAGTTACACCACGATGTGGAGACGGTAAGCCGCACGTACGCACGTATTGTGACATTTTATTCAAAGGAAGAATAGAATAATGAATTAGGTTGTACCATATTTATAATAACATCACAGTATATAGAAGACACTAGATTTATTATTTTATAATGGAAACAATAAATAAAATGAATGTGGAATAAGAAAGGAACATGAAAGAGGTGATAGAATATTTACCTCTTCTTCGGGTTCTTCCTTTTGATTTGATCAAAAGGGCTCATTAAGATGTATTTATGACTAAAGGAAGGCCTCTATAATTAAGTGAGGATATGTTATATGGTATTTGGTTAGGTTTTGGCCTATCCAAATGTCTTTGAAGGTGTGAATTGGAGAGAAGGGGGAGTGCCCTTTTATAAGAGGGGTGAGGGGAAGCTTAGGAAAAGCTAGAAATATTTTTTTATAATAAAATCATTTTCGGATTATAATGGCTCAAAAATGGATTATTTAAAGTATAAGGTGGGGATGGGTCGAAAAACACTCAACCTATAGGTTTTAGACAGGTTTGGGTCATTATATTAACTTTTTCTTTTAAATATAACTCTTAGTTAAATAGTTTGACGGTTACTATGTCTCTTTGTATTTTTATATTATATGGTTAATAAACATACTATATACTTCCAAGAGAAACTCAAGAGGTTAATTAATGATACCCCTATGATCATATATGCCTTTTTCTCTAACCTTATATTTTTAGGAATATAATATCAATTAATAATATAATATTTATTTTAAAAACTCTTTTATGTCAAATTTGATACTATTTGGTATTTTGTTTTTTCTAAATTCATAACAACATTATTACTTCAAAAAAAATTCATCTAACAAACCCTAAAATTACATATTAACATATAAAAGTAGTTTAATTTATAAAAATTCTCAAATTAAATTTATTTGGATATTTATAATATCGATTATTTTAATATTTCATTAATTAGGTAATTACTACATCATCATTGTGTTATAAATAAATTAAATTATATATTGTCTAAAAACTACAAATAAAATACCATTATGTAGGAAATATTTTTAGATTTCTAATTAATATTTATTGTCGAATTTATCTTCTGTATAACCCTATATTAAAAAAATTAGTTATTAAACTTTGATTTTAACTCTTTAAACTCTTCTTTAAATAAAATAATAATAAGTCTCCTAATCAAATACAAGTGGACCAAAGAGGTTCATATTTTATTCATAAGGTTTTTTTGGGTCTAATTATACTTATCCAATAGAATTAGTACATGTTTTAGGGTAATATTAATATCATTTTTACCCTTAATAACCTTATTTACTTTTATCCATGGTAAATAAAAGTAAAAAGTTATTATTCATCAAAAATTATTTTCATATTATTGAACCACATTTTACTTATTTATATCAACCATGTCTCTCGGATTTTTGAAAATCCACTCCCAAAAGTGGTAAAATTAAGATTTATGTGAATTTTCAAATTCTCCTAGGAGGTGGGTAAAAGACAGTGAAAAGTTCAATAAAATTTTTGTATATCTAAAATTATTATAAAATTACTCCAATGAATTATAATGAAATTATATAGTTCTTATGTATCTATTTTGGCCTAAAATAAATTTAAATAAAATTAATAATTATTTAAATAAAAATTTGGTTTTAAACTATAACTCATTTTTTTCACTATTCATCAAAAATTGAAAGTTTTCATAAAAATGCCAAAAATTCACCCTAAGCTAATTTTGATATTACTAATCCAAAAATGAAGTCTATTTTGAAAGATAAAATTTATAAAATTTCAAAAATTGTGTATTACTATTCATAACAGCTACTTTGATTGGTTGCGGTGTGTTAGAATCTCGAAGTTGCGTGCAATGAAAGCTATTGCATTATTCAAAGGGAAACGTACTGTGGAAGCTTGAGGTGTTATAATTTTATCCTAAAAATACCATCCCTATGTTCCTTAAGAAGATATCCAAAGTAGGGTTCTCAATGAGGAGGTAATCATTTTAACTGAGAATTTTAATATTACTTCTCCATATACTTCATTCAATTATTCCCTAACCATTCCAATATAGTAACATCAGAATCAACCATATAATAAGATCTTATTATATTTATTTAATGAACTTTTTCCATCTCTATTTTCATAAAATGGTAAAACAATCATCGCTCGTATGTACGTACAGACTACCACCTCCATGTATATATGTATTTCTTTTTCCATCACTACCTTTCATGGATGGTTATTATGATGATATAAATTTTTATATATTATTTTTCATTACATAAATATACTTCTATAAAGATAATATATTATATATATTATCTCCATTATATCTCATTAAAAATGAAAACTATCTCTCATGCATACATGCAGACTACCACCTCCATGTAGCGGTTTGATTTCTTTTCCATTACCGCCTCGCATTGATGGAAATAATTATGGATTCAATATATATATATATATATATATATATATATATATATATATATATATTTGTGTGTGTGAGTGTGTGTGTGTGTGTGTGTATATGTTAGTGATAAATATTTTATAGTTATTATTCTAAAATGATAATAAATAGTATATATTTCTATTCTTTGCTTCATTAAAAAATGGAAATTGCATCCATGCGTATGTACAAGCTATCATCTCCATGAATAGTGTAATTAATCTTTTTATTACACCTTATATAGATTGTTATTAATCATTATGTACTAAAGATTTATGATATTTGTGTCATTATTAATAATTTTTAGATGAAAAACCCATCACCAACATGTGAAGACCGAATTTTTTGAACTAAAACAAACCTAAAAAACATAATATTTGACACCCAAAAATGATGATTTTAATATAAAATTATTATTAAAAAAAGTTTAACTATTATAATTGGAAAATATATTATATTATAAGTATTTATGTGGTTCTTATATACTATTATAATAATTCTAAATTTATTATAATTGATTTTTATCTCTTATGAAGAATTTCAGATTTAAGGTAAGGATTATTTGTCTCAAATTTTTCTTCTTTTTGACTGATGTTATGTTATGTTCCTAATTTTATTAATAAGGTTCATATAATTAACCTATGATATTTTATCCCATTAAAATCCTTATATTTATTTAATTTAAGGGTTATTATGATGTTATTTATTTCGTAGGTGTTGTGATAAAAAGGATAGCAATGTTTTAATGGTTTAATGATACAATCTCCTTTTATTTCGGGATTGTATATTGTCAAAGTTTCTTTAGAGGGACTATATTCTCATTTTTCATAAACCACATATTTTTATTATCAGATGGTTATGTATTATTGTTACAAGTCTTCTTTATATTTTCATACTATGGAAACTCAAAAATGACCAAAAGAATATTTTTATGAAGAAAATCCAACATTATTCTTCTATTATGGTCTCAAATAATTCTTCTTTGTATCCATATTCAGTAAAAAAATCAATTATATTCTTATTTAAATTTAAATTATTTCGTTAGGTAATTTTCATCTATATTTGACATTATTTAAAATGGTTTAATAGATAATATTTTTAATGTTTCTCATATAAAAAAACATTACATTATGTAGAAAAGTATGAAAAGAATGTTCTTTTTAAAAAATAAAATTTCACCATATATTAAAAATATCATGAATATTAAATTATTTAAATATTACTTTAATATTTTATGCTGTTATTTTCAATGAAATTTTTTTACCTGATAATATGAAAGCATTTAGACTTTAAAAAACTGAATTCAAAATTCATATGTTATTTTCTCAAAAAATGATCTAATGATATTTAAAAGTAATTATTGTCTATGTTGGAATATTTTTAAGAATATTTTGTTTCACTAGGGATTTTTTCTAGTGGTACCATCCTTATAATTTCTCTATATGTCTTATTATTATATGATGGTGTAATATTTATGAAACCTATTTCTTTTCCTGAGTTATTCTATAATTAGATAATTATATTTTTACTATTTTATGGCACACATATGTATAGTTTTAATTATGTGATGGGTGGTTCCATTATAAACCTCAAATACATTGATTAAATATTTATGTATCATGAGATAATATTATATAGAATTAGGAAAGAACTAAGTCTTTTAGTATGTGATGAAATGTAGAATAATCCCAATCTAGTAAATGGACTCTTTCCCCTATGTGATGATATTCATGGTATTTATCCTTTGATAAGGAAATTATTTTCTATCATTATGACCATGACACATATTTATGCCTCTCTTATTCTCTCATGTCTTATGGTTTTCAATAATATTTGACTCATTCTTATGTAATGTCAGCCTTTGTTTCATGAATTATTTTTTATAATCCATGACTCTTTGGGTATCTTATTAGCTCAGGAATGATGATTATCCTCTTATACACTTATAAACATATTATGATCACTTATGATCATTCATTTTTATGTCTCATTATTACCCTTACTGGTTATCTGGGCTTTGAATTTCTTATGTTTCCTCTCCCCAGTTAGTGCAAAAAAGATACTAAGTGTGATGAGTCTAGAATGGTAAAAAATGAGATCTACATTATAGGATATGTTAAAGATTAAACGTTTGTGTATCTAGCCTCAAAAGACACAAAACATTTTGGTGTAATATGATATAAAATGTGTTTAAATCTTAAATGGTGTTTAAAGTATGTATGTTATGCTTGGGTCACTTAATATCAATATAATAATAGTATATATTAATTTATGTTATAATTAAATTTATGATAAAATTTTTAATTATTTTTCCTTATTTGAGAAAATTGGACACTCGTTATTTAAGCTTAAACGACTCCCATTTTCCTTGGTCTCTATCAGGTTGTGCATGAACTTCCACATTGGAAACTAATTATGTGAACTTTGCTCAATATATCGACCTCTCTAGTTTCATGAAGAAAAAAATATCCATGGAACCTTATTTATAAATTTTCTAAAAATCACATCTCAATAAAAATTCAATTTAATAAATATGGCTTCAATCCTTCCTTATCGGTACATGGATTCCTCTTCAAACTCAGGTCAATAAACCATGACCCAAATATTTCGATCATATTATATAATTATTTTTCTTGAAGGGGGTGTTATAAGAATATACATTTTCTATACAGCTCGGATAGGGATTTTTACCTAGTAGTAGGTACATCATGATTGGTTATGGAATTGAGGGTTAATCATCCCACTATCAACCATTTTGTCTTCTTATAGTATTGGTGGATTATATTCCCTTGCATTTGGTTGAGGATTCATACATTTGGTGTGGTTTGTTAGAGCAGTCAGTTTGATGAGTTGTTACTATGTTGCTTGAGTCTTTATGTTTGTGATCATATGTGGGTGTCTATTGGGCCTTCATGTGTTCTTGAATATTGGAAAAAATAATCTATTTAAATATTCTCATGAAAACACACAAAATTAATAAAATCAATGTATTTAATATAATATGATTTGTTAAAATATTGAAATGAAAATTAAATTATGAATAAAATATCATATTATTATACCGGTATCAATAGTGGATAATATTTGGAAGGATCTCATCCCATGTGTGTAATAGTTGATAGGGGTAGGTTGGAGTCTATAATCACTAAGTGTTCAGTTAAACATCTATTAATCATGCTCTAGGTAAATCAATATCCTTTTTATTATTAAAAAAAATAGAATTATCTCCTATTTTCTAGAAGTTCAATGGGTTATTATGTGATAGAAAATCCTTAAAATCCATCATAGATTAATTCAATCATAGTCCTCCTTCTCTATTATAATATAGATCTACATTAGTGTTAAAATACACCTAATAAACCAAGTTGGTGTGTTCGGATCGAAAGAAGAGAGATTCTTCCCAAGAACATTTATTTTAGTTAGATAAAATTTATCATAAACCATATATCGATAAAAGGAAACAAATTCTTGCACTAATATTGAATCTTCCATTATTTGTACTCAAAATAGGCTTTGTAGGTGCTAAAAATATGCTAATGTTTTAAGTGTTTCTAAAATTAGATCACATTTTTCAATACTAAAAATCAATGATAAAGTATCTTTTTTCAGTGATAAAAGTTTTTTGATAAAGGGTTCCTTTATAAATTTATTTTTTAGCTCAGATTAAATTCCCATTTGTGAGTGATTTTTTTAACACTTTTAAATGGGTCATTTATAATATATTTTGTTCCTAGATAACATAAAAACACTACTTTGAATTCTTTTTTATTAAGTGTTACAATTTATCAGTTCTAAACCAAAATATAAAATAAATGGAGTACCTTTATTATAGTTAACAAAAACCACGGATAAATGGACCCTTCATCAATGCTAATGAAATTTATTATAAAAGTACCTCCTTTATCCATTATTTTTCTTAGTATGGATAAAAGTGTGTTTTCTATCAGCACTAAAATCATTTATTTTAGCACATATAGATGGTATATTTTATTAAAAATATATATATCATTAAAAATATATATTTATATATTTATATATTTATATTTATATAAATATAATATGTTTTATTAAATATAATTTACAAAATTCTAAATATGTATTTACATTTAATATATACAATATTGTGTGAAAAATAATATATAATGTAAATATAAATTTATATTAATTAATAATTATCAAATTATTATTGAGTAATATAAATTTAAAAACAATTAGACAATATAAGAATTGCATAAATTAATAAATGATCTAAAATAATTTGAAACCTCGATTTGAACATCAAACAACCACAACTTTTGAACTAGGTCCCACTTTGGGTTGTACATGATAAAAATTATAATCAAATGAAAATATATAAAAATTAAAATTTAAGGGGTGCCTAGATCATTGTTTTTCTAAGGTTAAAAATCATTATAAGGCCTCAAAAAATGTGTTTTTCAAGGTACCCTACATTTTGAACATTTTATTGAATTTCAGACTCCTTTAAGGGGTCCTCTTACCTTATTTAGTGGATACTAAATTATTTACTTAGACATACACTTATATGAATAATGTATTTTTAAAATTTTATGGTTTTTTATATTGTAATATTATTTGTAAATTAAAATAAAAATATATATAAACATTTGAACATAATTACATATAAAAGTTATATTGTATAAATAGATATTTACACAATTTACATGTAAAATATAATTTTAATAATATAAACCATAAAGAAAAATCATTTATTATCCATGATATATATATATATATTATTTTGTGTATGTAATAAAAAAATATTTATACAAATACATTATATATATATATATATATATTTAATAATTCTTAAATTCATTTAATCATTTATAATAATTTATAGTTATATGTATCGATAAATATATAAATACATGGGAATGTGTTTTCCAATATTATGTAAATACATTATATTAATGTATTTATATAAATAAACCATTAAATATACAATATAAATTTTTATAAATTTTTATAAATAGATATAGGATTATAGTTTTTATGAATATTTTAGAAATATATTATATAAACATATTTAAAATTAATAAGAATTTAATAAATTCATTATAAAAAAATTTATATATTCAAAATTATAAGTACATATATATAAATATATAAACATATTTTATAAATATATTTAAATATAATTATATAAATATAGATAATTATATAAATAAATTCGTGAATAAACAAGATGTGTTAAAGTTTATATTAATAAATTAAAATATCATAAAATGTAGAAAATATATGATGTTGTTGTCTTAAGTGTGATCAAATAGGATAAGGAGGTCTAGCGTTCAAGTCCTTCCATGTAGATTTTGGTGAATAGAGTGAATAGTCTTGATAAATGGTTGACAAAATCATTGATAAAAGGGTATCTTTTATTAGTTCTATTTTAAGACTAATAAAAGTGATTTTATCCATGATTTTTTTAGATATGATAATGGATAGTGTATAATGAGATGAAATATACGTTAATAATAAAAAATTATGATTCAAATATGATGAAAAGAGGAATACTAGTTCCAAATTCACATTTACTTTCTATACAATACTAATATGGAAATTTTTGGGACTATTGTATGTGACGCTTCACACATGAAGCTTGGATGAAAAAAAAATTTGAAACCCCTGCCACATGTTTTGGTTCAAGCATAGAAATGAATGGACTGTTTTGATATGTAATTGATTTGGGATAAAAATTCATTTAGCTAGAAATCCAATGCAAATAATATTCTATATTATAGAGAATATCATAGGGTTGGATGGGAAAATTCAATGGCTCCAATTTCCCTTTTTTTCTTTGGACGTAGCAATAGGTATCTGATGAATAGATCAGGATCTGGATCTAGTTTCCATTCACCTAAAAAATGAATATAGAAATTCCTTCATCATTATCTAATTTTTGAAATGGGAATCCATAGGATGTTCAAAAATAGATACAATGAAAGGTGTAAAATAATGGTGGATAAGATACAACATTCATCTATCTTATATATAGGAGGCACCTGGAGATTAGAAGATACAGGAACATGATATTTATTGGATAAAAATATCACAATGAATATATAATGAGAGATATCTTCTTGGAGGGAGAAGTAACATTTTAGGGATCAGTGTGAGATCATATCTTAGATTAATAAAACTCTTGAAAAATATGATACATAGTTAGAGGAGAATTTGTGAAAGGAGGAGGTTCCACAAGACATACAACCATAGAAGTGCCTCTAAAGAATACTGAGCTAGAAGGATAAGCTTATAAAACTATTGTATGTTGTGTAATGTCTGATACAGAATGTTGAGAAGAATTAAAATGCATGAACATAACTTGGATATCTCTGTGCGGCTGGATAGTTAATATACATAGGTAGACACTACGTAAAAAAGAAAGACGTATTCATGGATATTATTAATATTGGTGGTGGTCTAAACCACCTCTATATTATTTAGTTGTTGTTCTATAAACCTCTTCATAATTCATGGTCACCAATAATTTCGTGGTTTTTCTATATGATCAATTTTTAGGCTCAATGTGGAGGTTTTTAAAAAAATAATAGAAATTAGCATAACCACCTATAAATTATATAGTGACAATTTCTTTTTTTGGATGAAAAAATAACCGAAATGATGTAAACCATGAGTAAAAAAATAGCATTAGATTCTTAAAAATTAAATTAAAAATAATAATTAAAATATATTTTTAAAAATATTTAATAAAAAAATAAAGTACATAAAAAACTCATTCATACAATAATATAAACCATAAATATGTAACCATCATACCTCCACAATAATATATTTACAATCATAAATACATAATCATTAGTCAACCAAAAGCTAAGTGATTATATATATATATATATAATATCCAACATGCACCATCAACCCAAGGCTAATGTGTCCATCCCACCACCAGTAATGCATCCAACTACCTCCATTGATACAATAATCTTATAGAAAATGGAATAAATCAATTCCCTAACCTAAAAAAAGTATAAAATAAAATTAAAAATAATAAATTTTAATTACATTATAATAATAAATAGTATTTAAGAATACCAAAAAATCTTTGATCCACTGTGACTTCCTTGAGAAGATGGTCTGGGATTAGAACATGCAATCGACTATCTATTTTATACATTTATAAATTTCAATACAAAGTTTAATATCTAAGAAAATAAATATTAAACATAATATAAATATAATATAGTTATATTCTTTCACATAACATTTTTTATTTTGTTATATAAACTTTTTCCCTTTTAACAAAAAACAAATAATATATCAAGAAGAAAACTTTGAAATCATAAACATACATATTTAAGATATGACACAACACATGTATCTCATGAGGGATAAGTATATAATATTCTATTCAATTTCTAAACCATTTAGTTTTGGGCTCTAAAACACTCAATAATTCAATATAATATGGAATAATTTCTTATATTTCAAAAATAATTCAACCGTTGTAGTTTCATGAATTTAATATCCTATAAAACTACATATTTATTCATTATAATAACATTTCATGTCAATTGGAAATTTTTTATACATGTATATGTTGTAAATAATTTAATGGTTGTTGTACCATGATTTCACATTGATCTGAGGTTGTTGTATATGGATTTGACCATTACAAAAGAATTTAGAGTTTTAAAACACTAAAAAATATTTATGTGAATACCTAGAAAATAATATCTTGGAATAACTTGGTTTTAGTTACAATATTTTATAAATAAATCTATTGTCTTTGTACTAGGATTTCACATTCATCTGACAAATTTTTCTTTGTTTTAACCCCCTAGTGCACATTTTTAAACACTTTGATGTCTTTTAAAACTACTTATTAGTACATTATGATCCCAAAAAACATTTGATGGATCATCTTCCTGCACATAAAATAATTCAATATTTTAATGGTTGTTTTCCCATGATTTATCATCAACTTGGGGTCATTTTCTATAGTTTTGACCATTACACACAAGTTTTAGTGTATTAAAAACCCTAAAAACATGTTTACAGTAATCCGAAGAAAACTATACCTTATATTGAAATGGAGTTGGTTCCAAAATTTCAAAAACCAAAATGTTGTCACTATCCAATAATTTCATAACCATCTAACACTATTGTTTTGGTTTTGACCCCCTGATACAAATTTTTGAAGACATTGATATCTTTTAAAAATTAATATTGAGTATTTCTAAATACATTGAATGATGGATGGTCTTATATTCTTCTTTTAAACACAAAAATTATTTCAAAATTGGTTTTACCATAACTTTACATTAATATGTGGTCAATTTTAAAGATTTTTAAAATTATATACATGTTTTAGTTTATTAAAACACTAAAAATTTGTTAATAGTAATTTCAGAAAAACTATTACTCATAATGTTGTGGATATAGTTCCTATAATTCAAGAGTAATTCTATATTCATTTTCCTCAGATATCTTATCCATTGTAAATCATTTTTCATGGTTTTGACCCCATGAAAATCATTTTAAAAAACATTGATATATTTGAAAACTTATTATTGATCCATTTTGAGAACACCACACATTGGATGGATAATTTCTCTAGTTTTTCACATCAAAAATTATTACTTGGGTGGTTTCCCATGATTTCACATCATTCTATGGAATCTGTTTATGGTTTTCACCATTACACCCAAGTTTTAATGTTTTGAAACACTAAAAACTCATTTATATGAATTCTAGGAAAACCATGACTTGGATTGATGTGGGATCGGTTCATATATTTCAAAAATAAATCTATGGTAATTTTTCTTTGAATTCATGGATATATAACATTGTTCTACTAGTTTTAATCCCCTAACATTTTATTTTAATAACTTTGATATCTTTTAAAATAGATTATTTAGTCATTTTGAGCATAATGCATGTTGAATATACCTTTTACCTACTTGTACACATCAAAAATCATTCGATCATGTTTTTCACATGATTTAAAAAAATTGTTTTAAATTTTTTTAACCATTAAAATCATGTTTTGGAGCTTTAAAAAACATCTTTTCAAGAATCTTAGTAAAACTATAACTTAGATTTATGTGGCATTGGTTTCTACATTTCAAAAGTCAATCAATGGTCATTGTCCTAGGATTTCAAATCCATCTAATGTTATTTTCTCAGTTTTTACCCCTTTATGAGTGTTTTTAAAAACATTATCATATTTTAAAATAATTTATTGGCACATGGATTGAGTATAGAATTTATCTCAGTATAAAGAGATATAGGATTATAAATCTCCTCAACGATCATTCCATCAAATATTTGAATAAAAAAACTAATGAATTTTTTATTTTTTAACACCACTAATCCTATTTTTTACATTAAGATTTATGCTCTATCACCATTTCTTTCAACCTTGAAATTTTTATTTCTGATTACTAATCAATGGAATTACTCAAACCCCCACTAAGTATAAATTAAATGATGAAAAAACCTTACCAGAGATATTATATGTGGTAGGAAAATAACTCATCCCTCATACATAAATGGGATACTCCTTCCCTTAGGCAATTACTACTACATCATTCTAGGAAATTGATGATGATTGTGAAGTGTACACATTACACTATTCTTGAATATTAACATGATAATACAAAAATACTAATAATTATTTTTCTAATTATTTTAACTTTATAATATTATCTAATTAAAAAAATATTATTTAAATTTATTTAAATATTTTAAAAACAAAATATTAAAAAAAATATTATAATAAGCATACCTTAATCACAATTAATTGGACCCGACTATATGGGTCAAACTCTTCCAACAGTGAAAATCAACCCCATTTGATCTGTGTTTCTAGCCCCGTTAAATTAGCTTTACGAATTTTTTGTTGTGTTAATTTATTTTTCATTATTTAATTTTTATTTTAATTAAATATTAATAAATAGTAATGAGAAATACTTAATCCAACATCTCTAATTAGTTTGTTTAAAAACAACTTTCATGAATCATATGACCTTTAGGTAATATCTCTATCCAACCAAGCAAGTGAACTAATTTTTTAGACATTATATAAAAATATACAAGTGATAAAAATATCGAGATGGCCCCGCTCTCCCATGAATCACTCCCTTCAGCCCAATGTTCTTCCACCTAGCATTTCCTTTTGATATTGAGGCTCCTCATGGCCCATTTATTTCGTCTATATTTCCTTTGCTCTGTCCCTCTTTCTCACCACTCCTTGAATCTAGGTTCTCGTTCCAATTAATTCTCTCATCATGGTGTTGTTTTCGAATTTGGTTTGTTGTGGAAGCCTCAGGCCACTCCAGCCTTCTCTTATCTCGTGTTCTAGTGTGCCTCTCCAGGTCAAATCTAGAGTGATGGTTAAGCTGGGTTTGGGTATTTTTGGCTTTGTGGTCGATGGTTTTCAAGAATTCTCCTAAGTCATCTTCTTTCCTTCCTTAGATATATTTTCAGCCACTCTAGTATATCATCATTTGGAGCCCTCAGTTTTTATAATATATGCCCTAAATTCAAGTCCAATGGCTCTTCTCCTGGTCGTATCTAGAGTTTTGGCTTCTCAGAGGTTATGGGATGTGATTTTTGATGGCCAACGGTGCCCCTCATATGACCTAATCTATTATCTTCTTCCTTAACATTTGGGTTTTGGCATCGTCAATGGTATGTTTTAGTTCATTCTGATTTTTTCCTCAAGTAGTTTTTGAACATTTGGTGCTTTTTCTACGGTGGTCTATCTACTTGATGTTTGTTAAGTGATGAACCCATTTTGTGTTTATGGAGTTGTTTCATTTATGTTTGGTTTCGATGGTTGACAATACTGTGTTGAGCATTATGATGTGGTGAGATCATATTGTACTAGTGTGTGGGTGTTTTTTCAGTTTTTTGGGGGATGACGACGATGAATTAAGATGTCTCTAACTATCTCGAGCATTCTAGTTTGATATTTGGATGGAATGGATGATGTTTGATATTTTGTTATGTTATGGTTTTTGATGGTGGTGATTTTCTCTAGCGATAGTTATGTGATTGATGACGATGTTGACAGGACAGCATGACGACGATGGGTATGCATGATGATAGGACGATACCATAGAATATTGGTGTTCTATTGGCCCGAAACTTCCTTCACTGATATGGTTTTTGAATTTTTTATTTCATTTTGGTTGTTCTTTAAATCTTTATCCCACACATGAACTTTTGGTTACCTCTTTTCCAAAAAGCGGATTATTTTAAAATAAATAAAAAGATAATTTTCAGTCAAGAAAAAACATGTAGTTATAATAAATTTGTATAACTAAAAATGTATAAAATTCTTCCAGTATTTTTCTTTTTCTATAAAAAAATTGTGACGAATAATTATAAGGAATAACTTTTTTTTCATGATTCACTGTGTTTTTTATAAATCCTAAAAAATATAAACATTTTAAAAATTATAATTTAATTGTGTTGATTTAATTAAGATACTATAAAATATTTTATTACCTCATGAGATTCATATTTGTTAATATTGAAAAATAACTTTTGATTCTCATGATACATTCCTTTAGGAACATTCAAATACATTTTTCAAGTCCTTAAAGGTCTGTCATTTAACACTTGTCAAAATCTCTATTTATAATCCCTCCATTTTTGGCCCAATTGTTTTTAGGTCCATGGTATGAAATTTATTTAGGGACATAAAAATAAAAAAACATCATGAAAATAAAAAACAAATCAATTTATAAGTATATTAATAATTTTAATCATTAATTTTAAATTAGTTGGGACTAGATATAAAATTAGTATTAACATTACTTGGTCATCAAACACCACATTTTTTAAATCTATGTGAATATTATTCAAATCATTATAATTCCCAGGAAACCATACCTTCTAAAAAAGAAATATGGCTCAGAAACTTTCCATAAATTTTGGAAGCATCACTCATAGGCACCCTGTACTCATAAAATGAAATAATAAATTTGATGTTTTTTAGGTCCCATATATATTTCGTGTTCATATTTATATCTATTATATTAATATAATTACATTTTAAAATTTTAATTAAAAACTTAATAAAATATAAAGTTTTTTTGTACAATATATTATTACTAGTAATGGTGACTCACCAATATACCATATATGGATGGGTGACCCACTGCTCCATCACCAGAGGATCATCATATGGATGGATTCCACTAATATCTAAGGATACTGTTTTCTCAATAAAAGTCTCTCATAAAGTATAATGGCATAGTTCCACTGAAGTTAAAAATGGTGGTGGTATGATCTAAGATGTCTATTAGCTAGTATATCAAACAAAAATCAGCATGCCTGCAATTAAAATAATTTAGAATCTATTTTATGTATAAAAAATTACATTTGTAAAATATTTTATGAAAAAATGACTAAATTAAAACAATTTATATATGTATTAAATACTTATAAATTTGATATTGTAATATATTTTCATTATAAATTTATGTATTAAATTATCTTCATCTCAATTATCATCATTGTTATAAACATCCATTTCAATTCGTACATCATTCTCGTGATCTATTTCATTTTCTTTTTTTTATATTATCATGAAGAAAATGTTGAATGATTTTTGGTTGATGACATTCACTATAACAGTGTAAAAAATTTAACTTCAGCACCGATATCATAATATTCTTTCTAACCGAAGTGTACAAAAACACTTAAAACATCATATATTTCATCATTTACATAATAAACCATCTTCACATATGATTCTAGGATAAATGGACCATGATCTTCATGATCATCAATATAGATCTAGCAAGATAAGCTAACGGAAGTAAAATCTAATGAATCATTCATTATACCCCTATCAATGTGGACTGACTTGCATTTGAATATGACAACTTAAATTTTACCATAATAGTTTAATTAAATTGTATCAGTTAGATTTCCATTATATCATGCCTATGTAATTGCAAATACCACGCAATTTTGAGATTTAAATCCTTCTTCACTATAAATTTTATGAAAATTAAATCCTTGAATATTATAAGCATGGGATCAATTATCCATCATTAGAGGATCTCACTCCCAAAAATTTAATTCATTTGAAATTTATACTTGATTATAATCATTAATTATCTAGAAAATATTGTATAATTGTTAAATTTAAACATATAAAAATAGCTACTCAGTAATAATATGAATAATGTTATTTACTTACATTACAGGTAAATTATTTGATAACCTAATTATAAACAAAATTTTCTAATTTCAGCTCATTTGAAACTCAACACCTTAGTTGCATCATTATTTATGAAATCAACTCATCAGTAAATATATATTTAAAAAGACTACTTATTATCATATATTTATTCACTTGTAGTTACTTCAATTTAGTCTCTTTAATATTTGACCCACTTCTAACTGGGATTTCAATTGTTAGAAATATAGATGACTAATTTTCAAACTAAGAATTATTGGAGATGTCATCAATAGGTCCAACATGATTGAATCTAGTCTTAATCTCATCCATATACCTAGAATATGTGGTCAATAACTCTTAAAATATTTAACATTCTTCAATAGATACTTCTCATAAATCTTTATTCCTTATAAATTATTTCAAATTACCTAAGTACCTGATTAACAACCAAACAGTAATAGTAGTTTATTTTTTAGGTAACATATTATGAAATACAAATATAAATAACTTCTCTATTATAATAAGTGAGTAATTTCATTTCAAACCATGTAATATTTGTTGTTTTAATTCAACACACCCTGAAATGTTACTAGAATTTCCATATCTTACTTTTACATTATTTAATGTTTGTTGGAATATGTAATTATAATGATTTTTTACTTTTAAAATAGTCATTATATACATTCCATTATCATTTTTCCCACAAACCATTCATAATATATATTAATTCTAAATCCTTATTAGCATTAAGGTGATCTTTCTATTTTCCCTTCTCATTAATTAATGTAAAAAATTACTTTAACCAAGATATTGTTTCCAATAATATATATTTCAAGATTATAATGTTTCAAATTAAACTCCTAATATTGATGTTTGAGAAAAAAATCATTTTCATATGATTAAGTGTTCCAGATTCTTCAAATATTGTAAATCATACCACTTTCCCCTTCATTAAACTGACTATATTTTCCAAATTCTTAAGTGACATTCATTAATGGTCCCAATATTTATTGACTAGATAAAACCTTAATTGAATTTTTAAATTCAATCTATCCATTTAATTTGGTCTTTTTTGTACATGAATTTATGAGAAGCATCAAGAAATTGATGATGAAAAAAAACATTATTCCTACAATGAGGTAATCATTGAGGTTCAACATAAATTTTAAAAACTGGAAAATCCAATATAGAATGTTTATTCCTACAAGAGAAGTTTTCTAATCTAGGTAAGTCACTAGTTATCAACATTAAAGAAGCCTTATTTTTGAATTATTTTCTCATTGAATCCTTAAATGTTTCCCTAAAATAAACCTACCATTCTTGAAATTCTTTGATTAGAGGTTGAATGTATATGTCAATTTCATTTTTAGGAAGTTTCATTCTAGGAATAATAATCTATATAAATATTAATTCTTCTTCATACAGATCTTTAGAGGTAGATTATGGGGGATCAAAACTATTTTCCATGTGTTATAATTAGTACATAAATTACTAGAAGTGATAAATCCATTAGAAGGTAATCTGAAACATATATTCAAAGGATTTTTAAAAAATATAGATATAATGAATCAAACACCTAACATGAAGTTGAATATTTTAGATTCCTTATCAATCCAATATTGTTAATATCCTAATCATTCAACTTCATATAATATTCAATTTTAAACAAAATCAATAAGTCTTGTAATTTTGGTTTTATAAGAAATAAACACAATACTTTTGTAGAAGTTTTATTTTTATTTTTCCTCATGTTTCATTTATATGTACTCTCATTATTTCTTATTGAATTTTTTCTACTTATATGTCATCTTATTAATTCGTATTTATAAAACTCTTGTCCAAAATAATTAATTAGAACATCCAGGTAACTTTTTATAATTATATACATGTTTTTTATGATTTTATTTATCTCATAGAATGATATAGGGAACTTCACAAATAAATTTTTCTTTATTTCAGAAAATCACATTGAAAGAAAATTGGGAAACAGAAAACATGTTACAATTCCAAAATAAGCATCAAAACTCTAATGTAAATTCCTGGTTTTGAAAATAAAATTGAAATATTTAGATTGATTAATCATGAAGAAACTCAGAATTCATGGACACATCTTTGTCCGTAATTCCAAATAGACACTTGGTATTATAAAAAATAATTTGAAATTAAAATTTCAAAAACATTTAATACACTTTATAATGTTCTTTTTTCATCATCATCTAAATAATAAAACACATTTTTTGTCCTATATGTTCTGAGAATGATTAACCTACTCATGATAAATTCAAGGTTCTATTGATCTACAAAAATTATGGTCATTAAATCTGAAATATCCAAATGCATCATTTTTCAAGTTTATAATTGTATTCTTCTCTTGTGGGTTACTTTGTGTTTCTTTGATAGGATATTCATTTTTTACCTTATATAAAATTCTATTCACCATCCCAAATACAACATACATATTTATATGGAAACAATTTAAATATAAATCTATAATATACTTCATTTCTATTCACCTATTTATTGAATTTACAATCAGGACACAAACATTTTATTATACAATCTACTGACCAGTTTTCAATTGTGTAATCTAAAAATGATTTTGAAACCTTGGAATACTGAGGTGTGTTTTTAGGTAAACCCATCAAACTTTTTCCATAGTAATATGATTATCAAACTCCGTCTATACATTAAAAAACAAATATATAAATGGTTAATCCAAAAATTAAAATCAATTCTTGACATACTAATAAGAAAACATAGTTTAAGCTAAAATATGAAAAATAAATTAAAATGATCTATAGAATACTATAAAATTATTATAATATTTATAACCATTTATATTTATATAATGTATTAGTATTAAATAAAAAAATATTCATGATTATTTTTTAGACTATTTTTAATTTTGAAATATAATGAAAATATATAATATCACATAATTAATATTAAAAAATATATAGACACATGAAAGTTGAAATATAATTACAATATATATATAACATAATTAAATTAATAATAATATATAAATATTATATAATTAATTACAACTAATCATTGTAATAAATATCGATTGAACATGTTATCACATTTTAATATATGATATTGATTTTATAATAATTTCTAATGTAGCTTCAGGTTTTTATCAAAAGATAATACTTTCCATAAATGTTTTTTTTTGGAAAAGTTCTTGGGGGTTTGGATTTCCCAATTCATTTTTGGATATAGTCGGAAATATATTCAATAAAAAAATGAATCCTACAAGAAAAAATGTTTATCTGATCCAAAATTAAAATTAAAACATTAAAAATATTGAAAATATAAAAGAAAAACATATTACCTTTCATTAAAAGGGACTCGATTTCATAGAATAAGGATACCAAGGAAATCATGATGAGGTGTAATATCATGGATTTCTTTTTAGGTATGTTCATGTTTATTTTTTGGTTAATAAATTTTTTACTGGGTGTAAGAGGAGTCTTAGGAGTGTCATGGGGTTTTAGGATATGAATGTTAAGGAAATGTGACAATCCAGTGCATGTTACATAAGTGGTGCATGGTTAGTAGAAACCATTTTCCCTAATCATGCTTACCTTTAGGAGGATATCATAGTTTATGAAACCATGAAAGGAGGAGGACAACCATGTTGGATTGGATAGATTCTTTCTTCATGGTCACTGCATAGTTTTTCAAACCGTGTGGGCTCCCCTAGAGGCCATGCGACCTAGACACCTCTTAGATATGGAGTGGTGTATGTTTGGCCCATGATTTTACTAACCTTGTGGCCAAAACATGAACCCCATTAATATTTTAGGTTCCTACCCCCCCCCCCAAATTCAATATGAAACCTCACCTGATTTTATCCCCTTTCTTCCTGCAGTAGCAAAGGGTGACGAACCCATCCTCCCAAACTTCTCAATGATCGATCTCCCTAAATTCTAAGTTGTTTAGAGCATAGTTGGGTATGTATTTAATCTCTGGGTGAGTCTCACACTCTAATTTTCTCTATTTTCTGGTTTAGGGAATTTTTAATCCTTCTTCTCTTTTTATATCAATAAAACCTCACTTTTCCAGTAGATTTTAGGTTTCAGATTTAATGTTGGTTTTTTTAAAATGGAAGGATAAGGTTAAGAAAATGGTTTTCCATGGTCTTGAGGTATGTGGTATAAAAGATATATCCTATATTATCATTTATTTATTTATTTTTATATGGTTTTGTGCTTGTGTTATTGTTCTATATGTATGGATTTCCTAGGTTTAAATAATGAATCAATTGGTTAATTGATTAATTGAACCCCTCATGATTCTCGTGGGATTCATTAAGGTTTATTATATAGGATTAAGGGCCACACATGGGGTGTTACACTTTCATGTATATTGAATTTAGTTGTTAAGTGTATAGTCTAAATGTTATGAGATAGATCACATGATAGATATTTTGACATGTTATCTTGATTTATGAAATGGAACTAATTGTAATTATGTCTATTTATTGACTTGAAAAATGGGGTGTTTGGTACAATGGTAAATGTGTTAAGTGAAATATGGGTTTTAAATTATACATTTTTTGATGGGATAGGGATTGTGAATGATAAATATGTTATATGTATTATGGTATATAAATGGGGAATGTGTTTGATAATGGGATATGGAACACAAATACTATATTTTTTATTAAGTTATGAATAGTAAATGGTGTATGTGTTAAATGGGTTAAGGAATGTAAATGAAAAATGTTTAATGGGTTAAGGTATGAAGATGGTATGCATTTTGAATGTACAGTGGTTTATAAATGGTAAATGTATTCCATGAGAGATGTTTTGAACAAGGTATATCATTTGAATGGTTAAAAAATAATGTGCACATGTCTTATTGGTATGTGTGGTATTGGACATCAAGATCCATGACCATGCGTTGGGTAAGACTTAGGATCTAATACCCACCCTTATAATGCATGGATTAAATGGTCGGACAGAGGCTTTATGCCCCTAACAAATGCATGGAATGTGAAAAACTAAACTAAGGATATGAGGTAAGTGTGATGTATTATTTTTTGTGATGCTTATCTAGTTATATAGGGATCTTGATTCTTCCCCTTACACATATTTATATGATTAGTATTGGCCAAATTGTATATGATGAAATTGGATAATCCATGGAATAAACAATGAAAGTGGATAAAGTAAACCTTTTTACTAGTGGAAAAAAAATTATATTTGGTTTATTTTATTATTTGTTATGTACATCCATAGACTGCCTATTTAAACTGTATGTTTTGTGGTTACCATTTTTGGTGGCCAACTGAGATGTAATGACACCCTGCTCAGGCCACCAGTGGGTACCCGAGGAGACATCATGGTTGAAATTCTTGATAAGTGCAAGGGACCTACAGTGTATTTAGTCATGGGATGTGCATGGATTTAGAATGTGTAAACGGAGTCAGAATCATTTTATGGATTTATATATTTTGTTTTTATTTTTGGTTTTTCTTAGACTTGGAACTGTATGACATGACATAACATATTTACTATTTGGTTGTGCGATTATACCCGGTTTTGTGAAATGGAATTTTGAAGCATGTTTATAGTTTATTTTCATCATTTATTTTGTATCTTATCTATTGTGGTTTACTTTGATAAAGAGTGTATAATTTCTCTAAATAATCTATTAGACCCTCACTTCTAGTTGGAAGTCTTTGGCGTACATGTAGGTGCACCTAAGGTCATGTGGTGACCCAGATTGTGGTACTAGATGTAGTGGATATGAGATAGGGGAAGTTACAAAGTGGTATCAGAGTATTTTTTATTTTCTTTTTTCATACTAATTGAGAGTTTTATATGGTATTCTAGGATGTGTTGGTACTTGGTAATGAGCTCAATCCTGAAATTCGCTAACCCATGTATGGGGAAACCCAAGTACTTATGGGGGGATTATTGTTCTTGATGTCTTTTGTTACGGTTGGATGATAATTAACCATTGGGCGATGCACTTATTGTGTGATGTGATTATTTTATGATATTTTAATCATGGTCAAAAAAATATGAGTTTGTGCATACATGCATCATTTTAAGAACCAAGGGATATATGGGACATGAATTGTGGTAGGAATGAATGTGAAGGATATATGGGATGTGAGGGATGTAATGCATTTCATTTTATTTGAAATTTGAAAGAAGTGGTTTCAGATAAAGTTGATGTGAATGGGTAAATGGAATTAATATAAAATAATGATTAAATAATAGTGCCTAATGATGATCCATAAATGGTTAAAATATTTTTATGACAGTTTTGAATGTCAAAAAGGTTCCTATATGAGAAAGTGTTATGTTGTGAAAGTGAAATGGTTAAAAATGGGTGTCTGTTAAAAAGGGTTGTGTCTATGTGAGTAGGTTACCACATTTTGACCATGGCCCATAATGGGGATGGTTGAGGTTACTAATAGAGATGTAACTATATTCATTGAGATAGTGTATACGAAATGAATTTTTTATGTCTTGTGGAGATCCTTATTTTTCATAAATTTTGGAAGATTAATGTTATGTTCTTTTATATGAATGTTTAGAATTACAAATAGATGCAACTATGATGATGTTTACTAGTTGGGAGACATGGGGATATCTCTATTAATGCACCTATAATAGCGAAGAAGGAAACCCTTTTGATTCAGGGTAACAGAGGATAAGAGCAGTTTCATGAGAAAATTTATTATTTTATGTATATAATGGAATAGGACCCATGGTATGTTGTGATGAGTATGTTCGACCGAAGTAGAAAGTTTTAGTTAGAGAACCATATAAAATTTGTTGGAAAGGGTGGACCTGAGGAATCTGAGTTCGAGATATAGTCCATCTAGTTGATTATGGTTCATATGGAGACTCCTCCATAGAATAGATCCATGATGGTGACATATGTGTTGTGGGGATTAGAAAAGTGCTTGTGGGATATCCTTGTTTAAAATGATCATTCGTATGACATTTTATGGAAATATTTCTTGGAAAATTTTCTAGGACATTTCTATATGGAGACTTTAAGGTAGGAGATTGCTATTGAGTTTATAAGATTGACCCAGTAGACTATAACAGTGATAGATTATGTTGCCCACTTCACATACTTGAAATTATTCATTCTAGAATTGGTATGGGATATGGAATCTACGAAGATACATTTTCAAGATGTAATTATGCATGAGATCAAGTACTATGTGAATATATTCTATTTAAAGTGGTTTTTTGAGGTGGTGGATTAGAATCTTATTTCAGAATGGAACCTTGATGAGGATTCTGGTGGTGGACATCAGGTTCTAGTTGGAAAATCACGTCATGTGCCTTCTGATGGTAGGAAACATTATTTTGAGGGTTTTCACTAGGGTAGTGGTAGATAGAATATTCAGGGAAGGGGTTTGATCTCCCACAGTGGTTACCATGTGTTTTTTATTAGTGTAATAGGTCGAGACACATGCATGGTTCATATAACCAACCACTAATTGAGTAATAAATGTTTGGAGGGATGGAATATATTAATAGGTTCTATATGAACCCTCAACAGATGTTTAGTGATTGAGGGTCAAGGATGATGCAGAGTGTAGGTATGGAGTTGACTACCCCATACCAGGCAGGCATTTGGAGCTTTTTTAGCCACACCGATTGAGGTGATGGATTGGGTACTTCTGGAAAAGGGAATCATTATCAATAGGGTGGTGAAGTGATAGGAACTCATACTAGAGCCCAGAGTAGAAAGACAAGTCAACTTCATGCAGCTCATCCTGAACTGAGAGGTGGTGAGGCTGGTCCATCGATAGTTCAATGTGTGATTATTATTTCTTCCATGATTGATATTTCTTTATTTAATACAGATGAATCCCACTCTTTTATATCTTCTCATATTATGAGTATATTAGAACTAGAGATGGAATATATATGTGGGTTTATGTTGATTGATAAAACATTAGGAGTACAATAATGAAATATCTGGCAACGTAAGAAGTGTACCCTTGATATTGGTAGGTATTGTTTCCTATGGGAATTATTTTTGATTGAGATGTCAGGTTTTTATCTAAAATAGGGGATGGATTCGATGGTGTTTTATCAATCCCATATTGATTTTTACATACATATGGTAACATTCACATGCCATTAAGGGGTATTAATGTTCACTGCAGGGAATGACTGAAATGACCCAGGTATTTATAGAATAATACTTTCTTATTTATATTAATACTTATGAATAAGATATTAATTTTAATTTAAAGGGGATACTTTTTTTATAGCTTACTCAACATGCAACAACGGGCTTCTCTGAAATCATACATTGTACAAAACATTGAGTTATACTGAAAAATAATACAATAATATTATTATTATTTTTAATAGTAGTTAACACCTAGTTGTTGGAATGGTGGGAATGAATCTTATCAAATGAATTTTGAAATATGGTTTACAAATGTTTAAATGATGATTCATTGATTACCAAATTTATTATAAATGGAAATAAAAACCAATTGAATATAATGGATGTGTTTTTTATGAAAACCTATTTTAAAAAAAGAATTGTGTTTTGATATCACTCTTTATAGATTTTTATTTAATGAAAAATATGTGATATATTTTCAATGTAATTTTTTAAATTCATATTTTTTGTTTTCTATATATGTTATAATAATAAATTCCTTTTTTCGGATAAAAGAAGTATTTTTCTAAAAATGCAGTTTTACGACCTGTTGGTGGCGAAAACCTTTTTAAATATAGTTTTTCCCACTTATATATGTTACATTTGACAAAATAAACTTCATATTTAGAAGTGGGACATAAAAATTTACTTTGGGTAAATTTATGGTATTTTTCTGATAAACTTCATTTTTTATTGAATAGTGAAAAATACTACATTTTAACTCAAAAATTTCTTTTCATCTAATTTATATATATTATTATATTATCCTTTTAATTGGTTTTAAATTGTAATTAGATAATATTGTTATAATTTCATCTAATTTAGGTCATTGAAATTAATTTCATTTTAAAATTGGACATAAACACATGTCAATATTTTGATAGTTTTTACTTCTTAAAAACATGCTTTTTGGCTATAACAATGGGAATTAATTTTAAATTAATTTCTGAAACTTATGTGTTTTGAATTTGGAAAAATGGATTCCGTATTTGGAATCATTATTTTCAAATTGTGTAAATAATTACCTTTTATTTTTAGACATTATGAATAGTAACATCAGTAAATATTTTATTTATCATGGTTAAAGGGTAAATATGGAAAATAAGGGTAAAAAATAATATAATGATATTAAATTATCGTAACACATTTATTAACCCTATTTTATGAGATATTTCCCTCCATGGCCATCCTTGGGTTGATTTTAGGACCCCATGTATCCACTTGTGTGTGAAATTTACATTTAATTACTTATTTAAAGTTAAGGAAAATATAACCTAAAAATATATCATTTACTAAAAAAATATTTATGTGGGGTTATATAACTGATATCGTAAACTATAGATATTAATTAGAAATATAAAAATATTTCCAACATCAAATTATTTTATTTATAATTTTTACAATTTAAATAAATAAATTTATTTATAACACAATGGTGATGTAGCGATTACCTTATTAATGAAATATTTAAAAAAATGAGATTATAAATATTCAAATAAATTTATTTTGAAACTTTTTATGAAATCCATGAATTTTATTTATGAGTATGACTTTTTATCTTTTAATTAATGAAGTTCTTTTGAATTAATCTAGTTATGGATTTCTAAAAATTCATGATATGAATAGTTTATAAATTGACATAAATAAATTTTTAAAATATTACTATTTTATTAAATAATATAATAGTCTTAAAAATATGTGATTCATCCAAATGAATTAGATAATTTTTGACATGTAATTAATTAATCACTTGAGTTTCTATTGGATTTTCATATTAAATATATTAACCTTATAATATCAATATATAAGAAGTCATGGTAAAAGTTAAATTAGTTAACTAAGGGTTAAAGCTAAAATATAAGGTTAAATTTGTGACCTAAACTTGTATAAAACCCATTGTATGAAAGGATTTAGAACCATCCTCATCTTATATTTGAAATATATCACTTTTTTTATTAGTATTTGAAAATCAATTAATAATAAAATAATACTTTCAAACTTTCTTAAAGTACCCCTCCTCCCTCTTATCAAAGAACGCCTCCTCTAACCATAACTCAACCCTCTAAAATCCCTTTGTCTCGTCCAACATCTTCCCAAATAAGATCCCAACATCCCCCTCTTCCTCCTAGAATCCTTCCCCTATACAGAAGGCAATTCAAGAAATCCCTTTGGCTCAAATAAAAAGCAGTTACCCAATTTGAGGTAATGTCTTCTCTCAAGTTCCTTTCCATTATTTTTCCTTCTCCACTCCCTATGCTCTTATAATTATTTTTTTACATAAAAAACATATTTTATCAATATTAGAGGTTGTTTTTATGATAATTATTCGAACTAGACTATCCAACACCTCAATCTAAGGGATACAAACATAATGTTTTTGTGTTCAGGAACTGTTGCCTCACGAAATGATGATTGTTAAATATTCTCATACCACCTCTTATGGTGTCCATTATTATAGAAATGAAATTATATATGATATTTATGATATTTATTTTATCTCTATTCTTTGTTATTTCTTATTTATAATATACCTTTATTCTTTTCATGTTGGATAAATACTATAATTTCATTTGAGGAATTGCAGACTACCGCCCCCTCAAAGAGATATGAATTGTTCATGCTATACATGGAACATATAAAAAATTAAATTAATGAAATTATGTAACATATATAAAAAATATATTATACTTGAGCATCCTTTAGTTTTCATTTCTTTTAATATGAAAAATAAATGAATATAGCATTCACGTGTATGTACGGATTACCATCTCCATGAACAGTGCAATTAATTTCTTATATCCAAATCCTATGGACTATTCTAAACACATATATACTGGATATATATGATATATATTATATCTAAATCATTATTATCATTATTTAGACAATGTAATTTTTACCACATGTACAATCTGTAATTATAACAAGTTCATTTTTGACAAAGTATCGAGGGTCGACAAAAAGACGGATATAAACCTGAATAATTATATGATTGTTATAGCATGGTAATAAGTAAAATAAAAAGAATAATAAAATTTAAAAAGGTTCTGAATCAAGTAGAAATTAACTTTAGATTATTATTCAGGAAGAACAAGGAACATACATAATGATTCGGACTCAAGGTAAGGGACTTCGTCTCAATCTCCTTTCACTAAGGAATATTTTGATAATATAAACATCTTTATTTTATACGGTGTATAATAAAACCTTTTGAATTTTAATTTCATTCAAAGGGAATATTTATTCTATGAATAATTTTACTTAATGAAAAAAGGAATGCTTTTAACGTATGTGGTGACAATGACCTCTCCGTTGTCATAATCGTTATTTGGTTTCCTCTATAAGACTTAATGTTTTAAAGAGGAAAACAACCCCTTATTCAATTTTTGGGTGTTTTGGTATTGAAAATGGTTTTTGAAATGGATTGAGTATTTCAAAATCTTGAAATTATTTCTTGTTATTTCAAATTAAATGTTGATATTTGCAATATTTTATGTGTTGTGATTATATAATGGTTCTTGGACATTTGATAGGTGGTTGTGTGATATACGAATGACAGGTGGTTATGGGATAAACAAAATGTTGCATGGTTTTGTGATAAACCAAGGATGGGTGGTTATGTTATAATCTCCAATGCATTGGGTACATAATTCGGTTGTATGTCTATTCTATTTAATGATATGTGTGTATATTGACCATATGGTTATTTCATTTTAGTATGTTTATGTCCCAAGTTACCTTTATCTGCTATATGTTGTTTTCAATGGGCTTTATGGAAATATTTTGGTTACAAAATGGGTAATAAATGAAATTATATTTAGTGAATTGTTTTTTCTACTTCTTAAAGGTGAAAGGTATTACGTTATGACAATGTTTTCATGGTTTATTTGTTGTTTTGAAAAACTAATAGTTTTCCTTCTTTATGTGTCCCTTACAAATATTTTTATGCTCATCCCACATTTTGAAATGTTTTATTACAGGACTTAAAGATTAATAGGTTCAAGGATAAGATCAAGGAAAAGTCATTCTGGTTAAATCATGGAACTAAACATGCCTCTTTTTATAGAGTTTTTGTTTTATGAAAAAAATGTATAGTGAGTAGAAGTGTATAATTCTAATTTTCAAGTTGTTATGTATAAGTTATGAACTAATTCTCTAAATATATAAACCTAAGAAGATCCTAAATGTTAATTATTAACTTAATTAAAGATTATGTAATGTTTAAGGTCGGGTCCTTACAATTGGTTTCATAGGTTTAGATAACTTTATAGGTTAGGGTTTTATTTAAGAATAAGTGACATAAGCATAATGGTTATAATATTAGAAGGAGTCATAGTTATTTTAGATAAATTGAAGAAGTTTAAGATAACATGAATAAGTATATCTTAGTGTTTACCCTCCTCATAAGATATTATATGATGATTTTACTAATATAATCACACTGACTTTTTTGTTTTAGTAAATGGTTGGATCTAGTTGGCACCAAAGTAACAATGGATCAAAAGAAAATTGTAAATGTTTTCTGAATTAGCAACCAAATGAAATGGGAACTTCAATGAGAACTCTTGTGGTTATTCTAAACCAACTATTTGTAGTCATGATTGACCACGTGAACCTTAGTGATTTTTATAAGGTATCATATATGTGAGAAACAAATCCCTACAAATGTTAATGTAATAATCATAAAGGTAAGTATATTAAAAAATATATGTGTCAATGATGTAAAAATAAACCCTTAGTAAAATGCTTCAAAGGGATGGAAATATTCTATTTATGTGTTAATGAAAGTCATAAAGCAAGAACCTTCCATGGAAAAAGGAAGCATCCAGTTGAATATACAAAAGGGAAAGAAGTTCTTTATGAAGGATCAATTAAATGTTTTAAATGTGGTGTGCATGGTCATTATACAAAAAGATGTCCTATGAAGAATGTTCGAGAATGGGATCACCAGGACAATACAAATATATGTTTATCAATACCAAATTCCATTCCAACTGATGTTGAAGAAATTGACAATGACCAATGAAAGGTATGGATTATTTCTTAGTTCATGTTTTGACATTATTAAATCTTAGGATATGATTCATGATTTTGTTTGTAGGAAAGAAGTATTAATAAATAAGTTGGAAAATAATAGTTAATGGATCATGAAGAATGTTGAATGAGTAAGAAGTATATATATAAAGGACTCAAGAGTTATGGTACAATTTTGGAAGATGAAATGATTAAAATAATTAAGGCTCTTTTGATGATGGAATTACATTGGAATACTTTTTCTAGTACGTGTATCCCTGAAGCTTGATATGTGAAAATTTTATTCAAGAAAGAATTATATTTTCTTTTTGGACATAAGGGATAATATTAGGGGTTCATATGATCTTTTTTTTGAGGTGATAAATAGTTATTATATTTTGTGATGTAAAATGAAATGTATTAGATAACATTTGAGAATAAAATGGGTTATGGTTATTTTGACGAAATTATCTTATTTTTGAGAATGTTATAAATAATGATATTGTTTTATAAAAAGGAAATCATGTAGGATGGTTGACAACCCATCCTGTCTAGAAAGGCCATGGGAATCAAACCCGCAACCAAAGGGAGACAAGGGTGCATCGCCTACCACTAGACTATGTGAAGTCCCTAGTTAGTATGGATAATTATTTTTAGTTAAATGATTTTATGGGTCAAAAATAAGTTGATTTTGGGATCTTTTGTTTTATCAAATTGATATCCATAGTATAGAAAATTATTTGGTGATTAAGTGATAAATTTTATTTTGGAAGAGAATCTCTCTTTTGGGGGACACTATATACCTAAGGAAAATAGAATACTATGGGATTTCATTTGTGGAGTAATGATTGAAATTTTATTTTGGAAGAATCTATGTTTTTATTGTGGAAATAAAGAAAATTTGGTTTATTTATGGAAATTATTAACCTAACATAGGGGATATGTGATTAAGTTAATTAATTTTTAGTATGAGACTTTAAGAGTAACTAGTGTTTTTTGGAGATAAATTATAAGTTTTTTGTGGAAGGATATGTGATCAAATCCTTCTGAATTCTGGGTTTAAAAATTATATATGATTATTTTGAATAATTTTAAAGAAAATTTTGTACTGAATGGTCTTTTTTTATCTTGGGGTAATGTTTGTTAAATTTTGAAAATTAAGAGTAGTATTTCTTTTTATAAAGATTATCCTTTTTGGGGATTATTTGATCTTTTACTTACCATTTTGGTTTTGGATAATATCTAAAGAAATGGGAAATATATGGTTAATCTTTTTTGAATAATGTCATTCTATAGAATTTTATTATATCACTTCAGGCGTTACCAAGTCATCTTGAATACTCATTGTTTGGAGAAAAGATGAGTTTTGGGTAGAAACTTATTAAAAGAAGAAATTATACTTAAAAAATAAGTATATTTATTTATGTTATTATTCAATATCATAAATAAATTATTCAACTTTATGAAAGGTACCTTAAAAAAATTTGTCTTTTTACTTTTCTTACCGAGGAATCAAATACTGTTTAACCTATCACAAGTTTGTGGTTTTTTGGTGGTTAACTTTCTCCTGATCACATTTTTTTTTCACTATCCATCAGAACATGATGGATATTTTTATCTTCCATATCCATGTTTTCATAGAATACTATTAAGTTTTATCTTAGGTGACATTTATAATTTTCTTTATTTATTTTAAAGTCTTAGTTTTATTGACTCTTTTTCCGATGAGGGACTTTTAATGTAGTTTCTAAGCCAAATATTAAAATTACAAGGACAGAATTTCCAAAAGGGTGGAAGGATGTAATTACCTAGGTATTTATAGAATAATAATTTTTAATTTCTATTAATACTAATGAATAAGTTGTTAATTTTAAGTTTAAGAGGATGTTTTTTCGGATAGCGTACTCGACACGCAACAAAGTGATTCTCTTAAATCTTACATTGCACAAAACATTGAGTTATACTAAAAAATAATATATTATTATTATTGTTTTAAATGTTAGTTAATGCCAAGAAATAGGAATAGAGGGAATGAATAGTATCAACAAAATTTTGAAATACATTTTAAACATGTTTAAATGATGATTCATTTATTACCAAATTTGTTAGAAATGGAAATAAAAACCAATTGAATATAATGGATATTTTTTTTTAAAACGTATTTAAAAGAGAATAATTATGGTTTCATATAAATATTTATGGATTTTTATTTAATAAAAATTATATGGTATATATTAAATTTAATTTTTAAAATTCATCTTATATGTTTTCAAGATATAATATAAAAATAAATTCATTTTTTCACATAAAAGAAGTATTTTCTAAAAATGATGTTTTACCGCCTTTTGATGGTGAACCCTTTTTAAATATATAATATGTTAATTTTATATGTTCCATTTAAAGGAATAAACTTATTATTTAGAAGTGGGTCTTCAAAATTTACTTTTGGTAAATTTTTTGTATTTTTCTAATAAATTTTATTTTTTAATGAATAGTGAAAAATTCTGTATTTTAAGTCAAAACTTTCCTTTAATATAATTTATTTATATGCTTAGATTTTACTTTTAATTGGTTTTAAAGATTAATTAGATAATATTTTTATAACTTAATCTAATTTTGGTCATTATAAGTAATTTCACATTGAAATTGGACATAAACACATGTCAATCTTTTGGTAGTTTGTACTTCTTAAAAACGCATTTTGGTTTCGACAATGGGAATTAATTTTTTCAAAGTATGTGTTTTTAATTTATTAAAATGGATTTCATATTTATAATCAGTAGTTACAAATTGTATTAATAGGTACCTTTTATTTTTATACATTTTGAATAGTAACTTTAGAAAATATTTTATTTACCATGGTTAAAGGGTAAATTTTGTAAATAAGGGTAAAAAATAATATAATAATAATATTAAATTATCCTAAAACATTTAATAACACTATTTTATGAGATATTTCTGACCATGTGAATCCTTGGGTCAAATTTAAGACCCCATGGAGCCACTTGCATGTGAAAATGACATTTAATTACTTTTAATTTACAGTTAAGGAAAATATAACCTAATCTTGTATCTTTTACTAAAACCATTTTTATATGGAGTTATATAAGTTATATCTTTGACTATAAGTAGTAATTATAAAGATAAAAATATTTCCTATATCATGGTATTTTATTTATGATTTTTTGACATCAAATAAATAAATTTATTTATGACACAATGGTGATGTAGTGATTACCTTATAAATGAAAGATTTAGATAAATGAGATTATAAATATTAAAATAAATTTATTTTGAAACATTTTCTTCCATCCACAAATTTTATGTATGTTTATGACTTGTTTAATTTAAATTAATGGTGTTTTTAGAATTAATCAGGTTATATATTTTTAAAAAGTCGTGATATTAATAGTCTAACAATTGTCATAAATGGGTTTTTAAAACAAATACTACTTTATTAAATTATATTATAGTCCTAAAAATATAAGATTCATCAAAATTACTTAGATAATGTTTTCAATGTCATTAATGAACCACTTGATGTTTTATTGTCATTTATAGTAAATACATTAACCATATAGTATGAATATTCAAGAAGACATGGTAAAAGTCAAATTAGTTCACTAAGGGTTAAAGAGAAAAGATAAGGTTATATTTGTGACCTAAACATGTCTAAAACACATTATAGAATAGGATTTATATCCATACTCGTATTATCTTCAAAATATATTACTTTGGTGTTATTATAATTCTAAAATCAATTAATAATAAAATAATACTTTCAATCTTTCCAAAAGTGCCCCTCCTTTCTCTTATAAAAGGACATTGCCTCTAACCCTTAATCACACCTCTCAATCCCACTTGGCACATCCAAAATATGCCGAAATATTCTTCCAATATATATATCTTCCTCCTAGAATCTTTCCCATAGAAATAAAGAAATTGAAGAAATCCCTTTGTCTCAAATCAAAAGAAGTTACATGATATGAGGTAATGTCTTCTCACAAGTTCCTTTCCACTATTTTTCCTTCAACACTCCCAGTGCTCCTCTTATTCACTATTTACATAACAAAACAATTATCATAAATATAATATGTTATTTTATGAGAAGTATGACAACATTCTTTTATTACAAACTTAAACATGATTTATTACATAAAAATTCACTTGATACAACAAAAATATCGAGAGGTTTAGTGTATTTGGGGCTTAGGATCATTACATAAAAACATAAAACATGAAATACAACATCTTTATTGAAAACTTCCTTTACATGACCACTACATTCCCTCATACTTAGCATTGCATGGGATAACCTAAGGACATGCATAAGAAAAGGGTGAGCTATAAATCCCAGTAAGGGAGTACACGTGGAATAACATGAGGAGTACAATACATGTTATTCAATAGGCATATCAATAGAGCATAAGAGAAACCTGAACATAAAGGCGTGATAAAGAAAGATAATCATAACATGGAAATGTGGCACCAACACTAAACATGGAATTAGCATGAGCCAAGGCTCATTGCATATGGAGCATGAGTAAATCCTAATTGCACATAAAGAACGAGTAAACCCTAATTGCACTTGAATTAGCATGATTAAACACTCATTTCCCATGAAGTATCATGATACTATACTTCACCCAATGCATTGGAGCGCTATAAGGGCACCCCCCTCTTAAACATTTCATTTCATGCATAAGTGTGCCACATGGGTCATAAAACATGGATTCATAAAACATAATCATTTATTCCACAATAAAGGAATATAGAATTAATACATGAAACTTTATAATCAATCAGTAATTGTTCATAAATTTTAATACCCTTGATGGATAAATGGGCATGGTATTCACTACACAATGGCATTGGCTTAGAAAATTGGTGCGATTTCGGCAGCGTAACAGCGTGACATAAGAATTCATAAAAACAGTTGATGAGAGTGAAAGGGTTTCCTCATCATATTTACATGTAATGGAAAGTAAGGAGGTCATATAGACACATATCCCAACAATTTTAATGGAATTTAGATTCATGATACAAAAGTATTGTTTAAATGTAAATGAGGAGAGAGAAGTTCCTTTCGGAATTTCGTCATAGTAACGGGTGTAAATGGGAGGCATCTAATGAGAGAGAAAGGGGTCTCCCATCATTAAAACATAAATAGGGAAGTATGAGGGAGGTGCGAAACCATACCCCAACATTCATAATTTAAATTAAATGGGAAAAACAACTTAAAGAAAATTGGACAAAAATGAGAAAGGAATAAAAAACCCTTACATGGAAGTGTGCTTCCAAAGGCTTGAGAGAGGCTTGAGAGAGGATTCTTGGGAGATTGGGGCATCTTGAGAGGATTCTAGAGAGAGTAGTGAAGATGTTGGACGAACTCCAAAGTCTTTGAGTGAGGAGGAAGTGGGAGCTTGGGTGGGTTTATATAGGAAAGGTGAGGGAATTCTTTATTATTTAGGTTTGGGACCCCTTATATTAAATTAATCTAAACCACAAACCATCCCATGGTTTTTGGAAAAGGGAATAGGAAAAAAATATTTTATAATTCAAAAGTCCTAACTTCTTAAAATAATAGGGTTGCTTATGTGGAGGTGAGTCACACTCCCATGGAAAACAATTTAAAAAGACAAGGTGTTTAATAAGTCTTGAGGGGTCCATTAATGCTTTGAAAAGTAAGTCAAACAAACCCAAAATCATATTATTTTAATGTTAAAACATATATTGGTCGAAAATAAAGCTTATAGTATTTTATTACATCACCATTGGGTCATTATGATGTCATAAAACACATTATATATTTAAACGGTATTTAATTTTTACCCAAAAATTTGACTGTCTCGGAAAATTATGAAAAAATCACCGTTGGATAATTTTGACATCCTAATTCTAGAAATATCATTTATTTTATCTAAATAATTTTGTATGTATGATAATTTTCACTTTTAAAATAAAAACTGACATTAATCGAAAATTCACAGGTTTTGACAAAAATGGATTTCAAACCTTAATAAAAATTACAATTGCATTCATGAAATTATATGATAATTTATATATCATAAAAATTAATTTAATAATAATAATAATATTTTATTAAAATATTATTTAATTCAAAAATACCTTAATTTAATAAAATATAATTCTTAATTAAATAATAACTAAAAAACTATTTGTACATTAAAAACTATTTACAATGTATCAATAATTATAAGAAAGTATATACATTATTATATAGAAAACAATAATGTACATGAACATAGTACTAGTGATTTGTTACATAACCCCTTAAAAAAGTCACATAAGACCTAAGGGTAAGGTGTGCGATGGTGACAGACTCTTGGGGTGGCTCGGATAACATCGCTCGAGTGGTAATTTCTATCAACATTCAATTTTACCATAGACGGTCCCGTTCAAGCTTGACATGATAAAGCTCAGCTTGGGCATGGTCAAGTACGAAGCCCAAGGATGCCACCTCTTTTCCGAGCTCTGACAAATGGGCTTCGTATGGAGCAATTCTACTGGATGAGGTCATTGCTTCTTTTTTCTAAGTAAATTGGATTTGTTAAAGTCCTATATTTATACTAATCATATGATCACTATTCAAAAGCTATATTAACAATGGTCAAAATTCTTAACATAAAACCAAAGAAGTTGAAATTTTATATAAACAAAACGAGACATTTCATTAGATCAAGAGGGATTTCCGTTAATGAAACTTTGGGTCGTTACAATATTTCCCCCTTAAGAAATTTCTCCCTCGAAATTTTCCTTTTCCCACACTAAAACAGATGTGGGTAACTCAGCTTCATCATTTCCTTCAATTCCCAAGTCACTACTTCAAAATTGTGGTTTCTCCACAACACCTTGACGAGGGAAATTGTCTTATTTTGTAGAACTTTTCCTCTACGATCTAATATCTCCCCTGGTTTCTCCCCATAAGAAAGATCATATTCCAATTGTACCACCTTAGAAGAGAGTATATGGGAAGGGTCTAGTATGTACTTCCTTGAGAGGGATACATGAAAGGCATCATGTACTTTGGCCATGGTAGGTGGAAGTGCTAGTCGATAGGTCACAGCCCCAACATGATCAAGAATCTCTAAGGGTCCGATGTACCTTGGACATAACTTCCCTTTCTTTCCAAACCTCATGAACTTCTTCCACGGAGATATGCGTTGAAAAACCATGTCTCTAACTTTAAACTCAAGGTCTCGTCGACGATTATCTGCATAACACTTCTGTCGACTCTAAGCTGTCTTGATATGCTGCGGAATGGTTTTCACCTTCTCCACCATTTCTTCGACCATTTATGGTCCAAGTGGCTTACGTTCACCGACCTCATCCAAACATGTCGGTGTTCTGCACCTTTTCCCATACAGGGATTCATATGGTGCCATTTGGATGCTCGAGTGGAAGCTATTATTATAAGAGAACTCAACCAGATGAAGATTTTGATCCCATAATCCTTTAAAGTAAATTGATCATGCTCTCAACATGTCCTCAAGTGTTTGTATAGTCTGATCGGATTGGCCATCAGTTTGAGGATGATAGGCCATACTGAAGTTCAGTTCAGTATTCAGAGCATGTTGAAGACGCTTCCAAAACTTAGAGGTGAATCTTAGATCTTGGTCAGACACAATATATAGTGGTACTCCATGTAGCCTTACCACTTCCCTGATATATATCTGTGCCATTTGATCCAATGAGAAATCCTCCCGAATATCAATGAAGTGTGCAGTCTTTATAAGATGATCCACAATAACCGAGATTGTATTGTTTCCTTTGGATGTCTTTGGAAATCCAGTGACAAAGTCCATGGTGATGTTCTCCCTTTCCCATTCTGGTATGGGAAATGGTTGCATCATCCCCTTATACTTCTTCCTCTCTGCCTTCACTTGCTGACACACCAGACACTTTGATGTATATTCAGCAATCTCCTTCTTCTTATTATCCCACCAAAAGTTTTCTTAGAGATCTATATACATCTTTACGCTCCTTGGGTGAATAGATAAATTTTAACTATGTGTATCATCCAAAATTTCCTTCTTCAGCTCCGGACATGATGGAACACATAGCCTTTTCCCAAACCGCACAATTCCTTCTTCATTAACATTAAACACCGAGGATTTCCCTTTTTCGATAGCTTCCACTTTTTCCTGAATTCCCACATCATCCTTTTGAGCATCCTTTAACCTTTCTAAAAGAGATGGTTGAGAAATCATTTGTGAAAGTATTTATGATGTTCCCTTCTTTATTATTCCCATGTCCATATTCATGAAGCTTAAGAAGATTGGATCCTTCTTAATTCTCATCATTGATAGAATCGATGGGTCCTTTCTACATAGGGCATCTGCCACCTTGTTTGCTTTCCCAGGGGGGTAATGGATTGAACAGTCATAATCCATGATGAGCTCTATCCATTCTCCGGTGCATATTAAGCTCTTTCTGTGTGAATATATATTTAAGACTCCTGTGGTCAGTATATATCTCACATTTCTCTCCATAGAGATAATGCCGCCATATTTTCAAGGCAAAGATCACAGCCGCCAACTCTAGATCTTGCATTGGATAGTTTCGCTCATGAATTTTCCTCTTCCTTGAGGAATAGGATATCACTTTATCATTCTGCATCAGTACATAGCCTAAGCCCTTCTTTTAAGCATCACTGAATACCACAAAAAGTTCCCCACTTGTGGGTAAAGTGAGCATGGGTGCAGTGATAAGCCTCCTTTTCAACTCCTTGAATCTTTCTTCACATTCATCACTCCAAGAAAACTTTACACCCTTTTGAGTTATCTTGGTAAGAGGGTTGGACAATCGTGAGAAATTTCTCACAAATCGTCGATAATATCCAGCTAACCCCAGGAAGCTACGAATATCCATTACCGATGTTGGCCTCAACCATCACTCAATTGCATCTTTTTTAGAGGGGTATACAGACATCCCATTGCTTGCAATGATATGGCCCAAGAATGAGACCTCCTTCAACCAGAACTCACACTTTTTGTACTTTTCATAGAGCTTCTCCTTGCACAAAGTCTCTAGTACAGTTCTTAAATGCTCCTCATGATCCTCCTTGGTTTTTGGAGTATATTAGTATGTCATCTATAAATACTACCACAAATTTGTCAAGTTAATCTCTAAAGACTCTATTCATCAAGTCCATGAAGATTTCTAGAGCATTAGTGATTTTTAAAGGCATTAATATGAATTCATAGTGCCCGTATCTTGTACGAAATGTAGTCTTGGGGAAATCTTCCTTCTTCACCCTTACTTGATAATATCCCGACCACAAATCTACCTTGGAGAAGTATTGTGCCCCATGCAGCTGATCAAACAATTAATCGATCCATGGCAGAGGATACTTGTTCTTTATCATGATTTTTTAAGTTCACGATAATTGATGCAAAGCCGCATTGACCCATCCTTCTTCTTGACAAAGAGGACTGGTGCCCCCCATAGTGAAGCACTTGGGCATATAAACCCCTTATCCAGATTCTCCTGTAGTTGTTTCTTCATCTCTTCAAGTTCCAATACAGCCATTCTATACGGGGTCTTCGATATTGGTAGTTCCCCTGGTATATGTTCAATTGAGAATGCAACATCTCTTCTAGGAGGAAGACTGGGCAATTTCTCGGGAAACACTTCAGCGAATTCCCTCACAATAGGAATTTCTTCAAGGATGGTTTCTTCCTTGGACTCAATCATCTGAGATAGATATGCATGCTCATAGGGCAGTAATATATATGCTTGAGATGATGGAGGTAAAGGAAATTCATCTTCCTCCTTACACTTGTAAAGAATTGGTGGTCGATTCTCCATATAGAGAGTGATTTCCTTCTCCAGGAAATTTATGTTGGCTCTATATAAGGAAAGACAATCCATGCCCAGAATTGCATCAAATTCCACCAGAGGGAGTATGATGAGGTTCTCCGGGAAATTCAATCCACATATTATAACAGGGGAGGACTTATACTCATGGGATGCAATGATTTCCCTATTTTCCATACTCACTCACATCTTCACTTCCATGATTTTTAGTGGTGTTGGGATTGTTCTACTAAACTTTCGAGATATAAAAGAATGTGTAGAACCTAAATCAAAATGTACATTCACTGTTCTTGAATGAATAACCTGTGTACCTATCACCACTTCGTTTTCAGGGTTCACTTCGGCAGAAGTGATGGAAAAAGCACTTCCTTACTGCCTTGGAGGTTGTTGGTTGCCTCAAAAAACCCTTGAATTAGGGCATTGATTTGCAAGATGCTCTGGTTCTTTTCATTTATAGAAATTTACAATGAGTTGATGTTCGAACGGAGCGTTCCTCTCCTCTGTCGCAGCCGCGGGTCTTTTTTGCCGACAGTTAACAGCTAGGTTCCCTTCTCTTCCACACCTGAAGCATTTCTTTGTCCCCTTAAGGCAATTTTCAGGGTGCTTCTTTCGGAACTTTTGGCAAGTCGGGTGCTGGATCTTCTTAGCACCGTTGGATTTATCCATCGAACCTCTATCATTGAAGTCCACCTTACACTTCTTATCCCCATGATAACCATGTGATTATCCGATCTCCATTTTGACCTTGAAGGCACATCGAACAATTTACTCGTAGCTGTCGAAGTCACAGATCACCAATGCTTTCCGCAGGCTAGGCTTCCACCCACCAAAGAAGCGGTCAACTTTGTCTTCGGGGGTAACGACAAAGCCAGAAGCATGTCGTGCAAGCATTGTGAAGTTTTCCTTATACTCTCCAATAGATTCTTCGTCTTCTTTCATGAGGGAAAGGAAGTCCCTTTCCATCTTAATCCGGAGGGTGCGCAGAAAATATTTATCGAAAAACATCTTCTGGAAATCTTTTCATTCCAATGCCTCGATCTCCTCCTCAGGCTTCATATTTTTGATCAACATCCACCATTGACCAGATTCACCCTCCATACAATAAGCCACCAGGAGAACCTTCTCGTGTTCATAACATTGAAGGATGGAGAAGATCGTTTCAATATAGTTGATCCATTGTTTAGCGATTGTGGGATCAGATGATCCAATAAAATTTGGAGGACTTTGTCTCATGAAGCTCTCGATAGTGACTTGTTCTTTCGTAGAAGGGTTGAACATTCCTCTAGAGCTGTGTTTCTATTCAAAACTTGAGTAATCTAAGAGATAATCTTGAAAAAGTTCATCATTCCTGCTCCCATTGGATTGGGCATCTCATTAGTACAGTCATCACACTGATCTTCACATCTGTTTTTAGCCCGACTCCTCCTATTACCGGCCATCAGCTAGAATAAAAGAAAAGTTAGGGGTAACACATAAAGGGTAATACAAAGGCAAAATTTGATGACTTATAAATAAACTTTTATTTCCTTAACTCATGAGTCTATAGGCTTCAATCTAGGCTTTTCATTATCTACATTCTAACATATATTCTTAGGGGAATTTTTTAATTCCCTTAATAAGGGTTCATACTAAGATTGTGAATTTATCAAAACATATCCCCTGGGAGTGTCGTTACCAAGAGTGCAGCAAGGTCCATTGTCATGCACCAGTTCCCGTTCGAGTCTAGCTCAAAGCGGTGTTTTCGGGTTTTACCCCTAGGATACATCTGTGCTAGAGCCGCCTCTACCTGCTCATATCTAGACATGGATTTATTTTCTTGATAAACCACTTACTCAGTACTGACCAAAACTTAGGGATGTTTTTATTATACTTAGACTTGTCTCTAAGGTTTTACTAGGGTTTTCTAATCCTAATCCCAAAAAAATAACTAAACCCTTCCTTTGATACCAACTATGACAACCCTACTTTTATTACAAACTTAAACATGATTTATTACATAAAACTTCACTAAATAAAACAAGGAATATAGAGAGGTTTAGTGTATTTGGGGCTTAGGATCATTACATAAAAACCTAAAACATGAAATAAAACATCTTTATTGAAAACTACCTTTACATGAACACTACATTCCCTCGTACTTAGCATTGAATAGGATAACCTGAGGACATGCATAAGAAAAGGGTGAGCTATAAAGCCCAATAAGGGAGTACACATAGAATAACATGAGGAGTACAATACATGTTAGACAATATACATATCAATATATCATAATAGAAATATGAAAATAAAGGCGTGATAAAGTATGATAATTATAACATCAAAATGTGGCAACAACGCTTAACATGGAATTAGCATGATCTAAGGCTCATTGCACATGGAGCAAGAGTAATTACTCATTTCACATAAAGCATGATTAAACACTAATTTCACTTGAATTATCATTATTCAACACTCATTGTGCATGACGTATCATGATACTATACTTTACCCAATGCATTGGAGCGCTATAAGGGCGCACCCTTCTTAAACATTTCATTTCATGCATAAGTGTGCCACATGGATCATAAAACATGGATTCATAAAACATAATAATTTATTACATGCTAAAGGAATGTGGAATTCATACATGAAACTTTATAATAAATAAGTAAATGTGCATAAATTTGAATACCCTTGATGGAGAAATGGTCATGGTATTCACTACACAATGGCATTGGCTTAGAAAATTGGTGCGATTTCGGCAGTGTAACGACGTGACATAAGAATTCATAAAAACATTTGATGAGATAGAAAGGGGTTACTCATCATATTTACATGTAATGGACAGTAAGGAGTTCATATATATACATTTACCAACAATTGTAATGGAATTTAGATTCATGATACAAAAGTATTTCTTAAATATAAATGAGGAGAGAGAAGTTCCTTTCGGAATTTCGGCATAGTAACGGGTGTACAAGGGAGGCATATAATGAGAGAGAAATGGGTATACCATAATTCAAACATAAAGAGGAAAGTATGAGGGAGGTGTGAAACCATACCCTAACATTCATAATTGAAATTAAATGGGCAAAACAACTTAATGAAAATTGGACATAAATGAGAAAGGAAGAAAAAACCCTTACTTGGAAGTGTTCTTCCAAAGGCCTGAGAGAGGCTTCAGAGAGGCTTCTTGGGAGCTTGGGGAACCTTGAGAGGATTCTAGAGAGTGTAGGGCGGAGTTTGGACGAACTCCAAAGGCTTTTAGTGAGGAGTAAGTGTGAGCTTGGGTGGGTTTATATAGGAAAGGTGAGGGAATTCTTTATTATTTTGGTTTGGGACCCCTTATATTAAATTAATCTAAACCACAAACCATCCCATGGTTTATTCCCATAGTTTTTGGAAAAGGGAAAAGGAAAAAAAATATTTTATAAGGCCAATTTCTGAACTTCTTAAAATAAAAGGGTTGCTTAGGTGGAGGTGAGTCACACCCCCATGGAAAACAATTTAAAAAGACAAGGTGTTTAATAAGTCTTGGGGGTCCATTAATGCTTTGAAAAGTAAGTCAAACAAACCGAAAATCATATTATTTTAATGGTAAAACATATATTGGACTAACATAAAGCTTATAGTATTTTATTACATCACTATTGGGTCATTATGATGTCATAAAACACATTATATATTTAAACGGTATTTAATTTTTACCCAAAAATTTGACTATCTCGGAAAATTATAAAAAATTCACCGTTGGATAATTTTGACATCCTGATTCCATAAATAACATTTATTTTATCTAAATAATTTTTTATATATGTTAATTTTCACTTTTAAAATAAAAACCAACATTTATCGAAAATTCACGGGTTTTGACAAAAATGGCTTTCAAACCTTAATAAAAATTACAATTGCATTCATAAAATTATATGATCATTTATATATAATAAAAATTAATTTAATATTATTATTATTATTATTAAATTAAAATATTATTTAATTCAAAAATCCCTTAATTAAATAAAATATAATTCTTAATTAAATAATAACTAAAAACACTATTTGTACTTTAAAAACTATTTACAATGTATCAATAATGACAAGAAAGTATATACATTATTATATAAAAAACAAATAATGTACATGAAATTAGTACTAGAGATTTGTTACATAACTCCTTAAAATAGCCACATAAGACTTAAGGGTATGATGTGCAATGGTGACAGACTCTTGGGGTGGCTTAGATAACATCGCTCGAGTGCTAATTTCTATCAACTTACACTTTTCCTGTAGATGGTCATGTTCGAGCTTGACATGATAAAGTTCAGCTTTGGCTTGCCCAAGATCGAAGCCCAAGGATACCACCTCTTTTCCGAGCTTCGAAAAATGGGCTTTGTATGGAGAAATTTTACTGGATGAGGCCATCGCTTCTTTTGTCTGAGTAAATTGGATTTGTTAAAGTCCTATATTTATACTAATCATGTGATCACTGTTCAACAGCTATATTAGCAAAGGTCAAAATTCATAACATAAAACCAAAGAAGTTGACATTTTACATAAACATAAAGATACATTTAATTAGATCAAGAGGGATTTGCATTAATGAAACTTTGGGTCGTCACAAGAAGGATTCAATAAACACTTATGCACACCTCCACCTAGTTGATATGAACATATTGTTTCTATGTACGAAGAATTGTTGCCTCACAAAATGATGATTGTTAAATATTCTCCTACCACCTCTAATAGTGGAAATAATGATGTAACTATAGTTATATATGATATTTATGATATTTATTTTAACTCTATGGTCCTTTATTTCTCGTTTAGAACATACCTTTATGTTTTTCATGTTGTATAAATACGATAATTGTATTTTAGGAAGTGTGGACTACCTCCCCCTCAAAGTTATATGACTCGTTCATGCTATATGTGGAATGTATAAATAATGGAATTAATGAACTAATGTTAACATAGATATTATAATAAAGTATCATTTAATTTTCATTCTTTTAATTATGAAAAATAAATGAAAGTAGCGTTCACGCATGTGTATGGATTACCCTCTATACGAACGGTGCATTTCATTTCTTATATCATAATGCTATGGACTATTATAAATACATATATACTGAATATATATGATATATATGTTATCTAAATCATTAGTATATTTTATTAGAAAATGTACTGTTTACCACATGGACAATCTATAATTATGACAAGTTTATTTTTTACACAAGTACTGGGCATCAGTAAAATGAATGATATGAACTTGAATAATTATATGATTGTTTTAGGAAGGTAAAAAGTGATATAGAAGGAAAAATAAATTTGAAAATGATTCTGAAACAAGTATAAATTAACTTAAGTTTATTATTCATTAGAAACAAGGAAAATACGTGACGATTCGAACTCAATGTAATGGACTGCGTCTCAATATCCTTTCATTGAGGAATATTTTTATAATATACACCTCTTTATTTTATATGGTGTATAATAAAACCCTTTGAATTTTATTTTCATTCAAAGGGAATCTTTTTTCTACGAAGTGTTTTACTAAACTACAAAATGAATGTTTTTAACGTATGCGGTGACAATGACCTCTCCACCACAGTAATCATTATTTAGCTTCCTCTATAAGTCTTAATTTTTTTAAAAGGAAAATAAATGTCTTTTTATCTTTTGGTATGTTTTGTTATTGAAAATGGTTTTTGAAATTGATTGAGTATTTAAAAATCTTTAAATGATTTTTTGTGATTGAAAATGAAATGTTATTAATGAAATGTTTATATTTGAAATATTTATGTGTTATGTTTATATAATAGTACTTGGACATTTGACAGGTGGTTACATGATAAAACTATTATAGGGTGGTATGTGATCAAGCAAATGACATGGTATTCCATGATAAACCAAGGATGGGTGGTTACATTATAACCTCCAATGCATTGGGTATGGAAGTCGGTTGTGTGGATATTCCAATTAGTGGTATGTGTGTAAATAGACCTTATAGATATTTTATTTCAGTATGTTTATATCCCAAGTTACCTTTATATGATATATGATGTTTTCTAAGTGATTTATGGTAATATTTCATTTACAAAAGGGGTAAGCAATGAGGTTATATTATGTGAAGTGTTTTTACTACTTCTTAAAGGTGAAAGTTATTAATTTATGATAAAGTATTCATAGTTTACTTGTTGTTTTGAAATACTAATAGTTTTCATTTTTTTATGTATCCTTTAATGAGCTTCTTATGCTCATACCATTTTTTGAAATTTTTTTAATATTACATAATGATTAATGGGGTAAAGGATGGGATTAAGGAAACGTCATGTTGTTTAAATCATGGAACTAAACATGTCACTTTTTAAATAGTTTTTTGTTTTATGAAATAAATGGATAGTGATTAAAATTTTATAATTGTAATATTCAAGTTTTTAGGTATAAGTTATGGCCTAATTACCTAAAGATCTAAACCTGAAAATATCTTCAATGTGAATTATTAACTTAATTCAAGATTATGTAATGTTTAAGTTCGGGTCCTTACAATGGGATACTTAGGCTGGTCATGCAGGGCCTGTTTTTCAGGGGTTTGGTGAGCTCATAACCCAAGTGGAATGTATTTCACATGATGATGGGTGAGTATTGTAGCTTGTATTTACTCCTATTGTGTATTGGCTTTAGTATGTGTTTCATGAGGAATTACGGAGGATGCTACCTGAGAGTGATATTGGGTTTACAATTGACTTACTTCTTATAGTATAACATGCTTTCTTTCCAACATATAGAATAGAACTAGTAGAGTTTGAGGAACATAAAACTCAGATGGTGGAGTTAGAGAGTAAATGGTTTATTTGTCTGAGTATATAACCATAGGGATAACCATTTTTTCTAAGATTAATGATGAGGAATTGGGGATGTGTTACAATTATCGAAGGTTGAATTAGATGATAGTAAAGAATTTATACCCCATTCTGCAAATCAATGACGTTTTTGACCATCTGAGAGGCTATTTTGGGTTCTCTATGATTGAATTGATATATGTGTATCATCCGTTTAGGGTGATACCTTCTAATATATCGTGGTCTCTAGTATGGTTTATATGAGTTTTTTGTAATGTCATTTTGGTTTACCAATGCATCAACAGTGCTTATGTTCCTAATGAGATGAATCATTCACTCATACCTGGATTATTTTGTAGTAGTTTTTGTGGATGGCCTAATTCTATACTAAAAGGCTCATTAAAATCATACAAAACATCTTGAAATCATCTGAAGTACACTAAGAGATAATAGGCTATATTGAAAGCTATCTAAATTTTATTTTTAGATTGATTGGGTAAATTTCATGGGTAGCATAATCTCTGAAGAAGGTGTTTAAGTGGACCCTGAGAAATAAAAAAGTAATTTTATCTTGGGATCATCCCAAGAAAAAATTTATATTCAAAGCATACAACTTTAAGTGGATTGTTATCTAAGGTTCATCATTGAATTTTGACTTTTTGTAACACTAATTTTGTACTTGGTCGAGATGGGCATCAAGATTCAATTGTTTGGTTAATGTGAGAATGTTTTCTAAGAGTTAAAAATTATGTGGACTATGGCATCGATTTAGATCCTACCCAAGATGGGTAAAGAGAATACCTTGTTTTTTGAGAATCTAGTGTTGGGATTTGGGCAATGTTAATGCAATATTATAGATATGTGGCATATAGTTCATGATATTTGAGGCCACATGAACAAAATTACGCTACGCATGATCTTGAGTTCTCCGTGGTGGTTAATTATTTAAAGTGTTGGTGGAATTGTTTGTTGGGATAGATTTTTATTATGTATACTGATCATAAAAGCCTAATGTACATCTTCTCCTAGCATGATATGAATATTCCGCAGTTAATATGGTTAAACTACATGAAGTACTTTGATTTTAGAGGTGGTTTACATGCTGTGAAATGGAAATAGTGTTTTAGATCCTTTGAGTTGGATAACACAAACTCAAGTGTTCGTGAATCCAGTTTCAAGTAGAGGATAAATCATTTTCTACTAAGATGCATCTAGAGGTTTAAGATAGACAAGGAAGGATGACCCTTGAATACATGTAAGTTGATTCCATGCTTCTGAGATGGATCAAAGAGATAATGTATTAGGATTTAGATTTCTTTCCTTTGGGGAAAGTTTTGATGGTGGGGAGTCACCTTCTGATTAGACTATTGATTAAGATGATATCATTTATGATTGTGGATATATTATCATTTCTCATTGTATGTAATAAGATTTTATGTGTGAGATTCATGATTTGAAGTGGGAATTACTTTTTGGTTTAACCAAAATGTATCATTCTTATCCTAGGTAGTATTGGTGGACAAAGATGAAAAAAGTGGTTATAGGTTTGGGAACATGATGCTATACATGTTAGCAGGTGAAGGCTGATCATTAGTGACAAGATAGATTATTATATTTGTTTCCCATTTTGTAATGGAAGTGTTATGATGTCACAATTTATTGTATGGTAGGTCTCTTGAGAAAAATGTAAAAGAATGATATGATATGGGTATTTGTGGATCATTTTACCAAGGTGGAAAATTTATTTCCTATACAAGAGACCTTAACCATTGACTAGTTGGGTAAGTTATACTTTTGTGATATAGTACAGTTTCATGGAGATCCATAGACTATAGTTATAAATCATGATTACTATTTTACTTTATGCTTCTAGTAGGTATTACATAAGGCACTTGGTTCCTAGGTGTTTTTGAGTAAATAGTTTTACCTTCATACAGATGGGTTGTCAGAGTGTACTATTTAGGTGCTGGAGGACATGTTGAGGGAATGTTTCATAGAATTTTTTAGATCTTAGGAGAATCACCTAGTGCTTTTTCAGTTCTTATATAGCAAAATTTACCATGATACTATTCACATAGAACCATATTAGGGTCTCTACAATAGGCCAGGTAGATCCCTGTTTACTTGGATACTAGTGAGGAATCAAAATAACTTGGATTTAGCCTCATACATGAGACATAAAAGAATGTTTAGTTGATTCAGAAATGTGTGGATATGTAATATAGTAGGAAAAATTAATATTTTGATCAATGTTGTTGACCTCATGAGTTTATGGTCGGTTATCATGTGTTCCTTCAGGTTTCTCCAAGGTTGGTTCACCATTAGATTTCAAAACAAGTTAAATTGGACCCTAGGTACGTGGGGTCATTTGAGATTGTGTAGAGGAGCATATTGGTGGTGTATCATTTGGATATTCCACAATGGTATATTGTCATGCATGATGTTTTTAATGTTTCATATCTTTTATAGTATCTCCCCAACCCTTCCCATGTGTTAGAAGTTTATTATGTTGATCTTGAGGTTTATGTGCCCTTTGAGGAGCATACAGTTTGTAATCTAGATTATAGTGAAAAAAGTCTTGTGGGGAAATACTATTCCTTTGGATTGAGTGCTGGGGAAGCATGGAAATGTTCAATAAGAGACTTTGGAGATTGAGATGGAAATGTGGTCCTAGTTTCCCAATCTCTTTACCTTGGAAACTCAGTGATACTTGGGAGTGAATCTCGGGGACAATCCATTATAAGGTGGGGAGGTTTTAAGATCTCATATTTCTTTTGATGTACATTATTGTAAATTTTTTGGTTAATTAATATATTTTCAAGTGTATGAGAAGTATCGTGGGTGTTTTAGGGGTTTAGGACATGATATAGGGGGAAAATTGTACATTCATTTCATTTTTCATGGTAAGCACATCTTTAGTAGTAAATATGGTTTCCTAGAGGAGGGGTGCACAGTTGATGAAACCATGAAATGAGGGAGGTTAATCCATGTTGGCTTCGACATATCCATTCTGCATGGTCACTAGATGGGTTTTCAAATTGTACAGGCTCCTCCAGTGGCTATTCAATTTATCCCTCTTTTAGATAGAGGGTTCCACATGGTAGTTTCATATTTTCACCAACTATGTTTCCAAATTATGTGTCCCATTAAAAGTGTAAGTTTTAGAAAAAATTCTCCTAGGGATTTATGAAACCTCACCAAATTTTTCAAATCATTCATCCTAGAGTATCCAAGGGTTATGATCCCTTCCTCTCAAAATTCCCAAGGATCTATCTCCCTCATTTCAAATATATTTTGAGAATTTTTGGTTGGGGATTAGTTCTTTGGAAATTATTACACGCATCATTTCTCTATTTTAGGGTTTATGGCTTATGTAATCTTTATTTAACTTCATAATCCCTAATACCTCACTTTTCTTGTAGATTCTAGGTTTTGGATTTAAAGATAATTTTTTTCTAAATTGAAGGCTGAGGTGAAGCATGTGGTTGTCTACAGACTTGAAGTATGTGGTATAAAAATTATATCCCAAAGTCTTTTTGATTTATTTACCTGTATATGGTTGTGTTCTTATGTCATTGTGTTTTCCATTTGCTTTTCCATGGTAGAAATTATTAATTAATTTGTTAATTAATGAATTAAACCCTTCATGGTCCATTTAGGAAGCATTGAGGCTAATTAGAATGGGTTATGAGATACTCGTGGGGTGTTCCACTTTCTTGAAAATGGAATTGAGTTGTTAAGTGCATAATTTAATTGTTGTGACATAGATCCCATAATAATTATATTAAAAAGTTATATTGTGTTATAAAATGGAACTAATGGTAATTTTTATTGTGGTTAACATAGAAAAGGTTGAGTTTTGTACAATGGTAAATGTGATAAATGATTTATAGGTTGTAAATGGTAAATGTGTTGATGGGGTAAGGAATTTGAATGGTAAATGTGTTAATTGGAATAAGGCTTATAAATGAATAATGTGTGTGATTATGGGTTAAGGAATATAAATGTTATATGTGTTAATGAGTTTTGAATTTTAAATGTTTTATGTTTTAAATGGGTTAAGGAATGTAAATGGAAAATGTGTTATTGGGTTAAGGAATGAAGATAGTACACATGTTGAATGAAAAATGGTTTATAAATGGTAAATGTGTTTGAAGAGTGATTTTTTATACATGATATATGTGTTTAATGGTTAAATAAGAATGTGCACATGGATTAGAGGTATGTGGGTTATTGGAATTGAGGATCTATGCCTATGGGTCAGTATTTACTAAGGCTATAAGACACACCCTATAATTTTGTGCGTTAGGAAGTCAGGATAAGGTTTTATCCCCTAACAGATGCATGGAAAGATAAATCCTAGATTAAGGATCCAAGGTAAGTATTATTTATTGTTTTGTGTGATTTTTTCCCTATTGATGTTGGTAATGTGAATTTTCCCCTTATGAATTTTTTATATGACTATCATAGGCCAAAGGGTATATGATGAAAATGGATAACCCATGTAATAAATGATGAAACTGGCTAAAGAGAACATTGTTGACTAGTGGAATCAAGTTTATATTCTATTTATATTTTCATTCATTATGTAGATGAATGAACTATTTATTTAGACTATGCATTTGGTTTACACTATTGGCATTGTCCTACTAAATTTTACTCACACCCTACTCGGGCTACCATGGGGTACCCGAGCAAACATCATGGTTACAGGTTAAGATAAGGGCAAGGTACCTATGATAGATATCTGATTTGGTCATGGGTGTGCATGGATGATGGATATAGACATAGAGTTGGACCCATTTTTGGGATTCTTCAAAAAAAATTATTTTTGTTTTTCCATACACTTGGCACTGAATGACATGACATAGTACATTTACTATTTGGATGTGGGATTCTACATAGTTTTGGGAAATGGAATTGTGAAGCATGTTTATTATTTGTTTATTTCCTTTATTTCATATACTATATATTGTATCATACTGTAATAAAGAGTGTATAGTCTCCCCACATTCTCTATTTGACACTCACTACTATTTAGCATTCTTTGGAATATGGGGAGGCACACCAGAGGTAATGTGGAGACACAGACCAGGGCACCGAATGTAGTGGCTATGGGGTGGAGGATGTTACATAAGGAGAGGGAAAGTGATGATATGGATTTTGATGAGGTGATACCAATGACATATAAAAAATGTATTGATTTTGAATCAATAGATATCCCTCTAGATTAAGGGTAAAGGAGGACAAGTGGTTCTAGGTCAAGGGAAGAATGGGTTCAGGGTGATGTCAGAGTTATGGGTTAGGGTTGCAAGGCATAAGGGTCACTAGGAGAAGGGGAATGGGGAGCCACCATTGGGGGGGTCACAGTTCTAGTCCACCATCATCAGAGTTTGGGATGGGGTTTAGAATTTAAGGGAGTGGCTTTACAGGGTCCAAGGGGGGTTGATGTCATGGAGTTCAGGGGGAAAGTTTGTTGTTGGGGCTACTACTATTGGGGGATTGGGTGAGGATTTTCATTGAGAGGAGTAGACTCACATAGGACAGGAGAGGTCACAAGGTGTTGAGGTAGGGTGATAATATTTTTTTAAGGTTTACATATGTTTTTAATTAAACCATCACAAAATATAATAGTAGATATTATTATTCAAAAGTTAATAGTGGTTAATGAAATTTGTCGATATTTTTTTATAAGTTTTGAGTTAGAAATGGGTACTAAAACTGCCACTAATCAACCACCACTAAAAACTATTTTTTGTAGTGATACCAATGCTGGGGTTGATTTTGGATTTGAGGATAAACCCCATACATCTCTAAATATAAAACTACAGGAGTTCGTATCATCATATAAATCCTTTGTGTTAGACTAGAATTTTCATTCCTTAGTAAAAAACATTAGAATAGTGACTTTGGATGTTTCAAATGGAGAATTAAATGAAAGTGTTATTAAAATAAATATCCTTATAATGAGTAACATAAAAACCATCATGAACTAGGATACATAGTTTTATTCAACCAGTCTTGTGTTTAAATAGTGAGAATTCACTAATAGTGGACAATAAAAATAAACAATTGTAGACATTGACAAACATGGGAGTGGAGTAATAATTTGCCAACACAAACTACACAATCATGGAATTGGTAATAATCAGTTAATACTACATTTCTAACTTTTTTACAATTATATCTCTAAATACAACAAAAAATAATTCATCTACATGTGAATTTAAAGCTATCATTCATTAAAAAACAACAACCATTTTTTTAAAACTAACCCCCAAATTGTATAAAACTAGAATTGTCATAATTTAATAATAAATAGTGAATAAATTTAGCAGTCATGTAATTTTTATCATAATATACATATAAAAATTTGATCAAGTACAAAATCATAGAGTAATTTAGACAATGAGTTCTGACACCAATATCTATAGATTCCTTTAAAGGCCCTCAGTCTGAATTTTAAACATGTCATACATATATTGATTCCAAAGATATGGTAATGATCATGTAATTAAATTAATAGTTTTATTTTAAAAATTAAAAATAAAATAAAATTCCAAGATTATGTTTAGTGTTCATTTATTAAATTCATAAAAAAAAAATTAATGTCCATGGGAAAACAAGTTAAAACATGATACACCATATTTTGTGTATTTTTTAGTCTCCATAAATAATGTTGTGGATTTTTTTTATTCTATGTAAACACATGTTAAGTATATAATGATAAAAAATAATGGAATTTTAAATTTACAAATATGCACCCCAATTAACATTGTAATAGAAAATTATTTGAAATAGGGTAAATTTTCTATACCACTTATTAATTTCTCATACCCATGGTTACCCTAATGAGTGCCCCATGAATTTTTAAATATCTGATAATTAACTCCCAATTCAAAAGTACTTAATGATCCAATAAAAATAAAATGGGTACCTATATCTTTTTGAATAATTATTTTTCCTGTTTCCAAAATAATGAAAAATATAATTAGAAAAAAATTATATAAAAATTAAAATCTTTTATAAAATTTGAATAAAAAAATAAATATTTTGAGACTCACTTCGTTAGAACCCTAACAAATCATTAATTTATAATTGATGTTAATTACAATTATCAAAGGGTATATGAATTAATACAAATCCTCTTTCATTTGATAGTCACTACTTTATTTGATCTATATATACTTTTTTATATAAATTATAAAACCTTTCTTCTATTATGGATTTCCTTTGTATCAAATGAAATTTTAACTTTTCCCATTATTTATGAAAAATTTATGAATATATCTAAAATATATAATGGAATTATTATTTACCTCTTCATTAAAATATACCAAATCCTTTATTTCTTGTAATAAAACACAATATATTTACCATTGAAACATTTTTTTCAAATATTTCTTACGTAGTATATAATTTTTAATTCCTGGAAAGAATGTGTAAAAAAATAACCTATCTATAATTCACATATAAAAAATTATTAAAAATAAATAAAAATTATATCAATAACAAATTTATGAGTGTGTGAATGGTCTTGTATAAGAAATAGCTCGAAATTATCATATGGGTTAGAAGAGTAAGGGAAATTATTCCTCTTCCATGAGAGTGAAATAAATTATAATGAAAAAAGAAAAAATTAGATGGTAAAAACACATCAGAAAATTCAATTATTGATATTGAATAAACATAAAATGAATTGAGTTTGTAATCAATTTTTTTATTCAATTTAAATGAAAAACAAAATTCAATATTAGTTATAAACACAAAATTCAGGATCATTTAAACAAACTTATGATTTAATTGAAAAATTTAACACTATATGTGTATGGGTTTCAATTAAAAATCATTTATGACTTATAAACATAAAAAAATAGTAAAAATAAAATATTTTTTGACTGATAAAATTTGTGTTAAGTGATTTTGATCCAAAGACACACATAAATGAAAAAATTAAGCATTTTTTGAAATGATTTGACGGTCTTTAAAAGTAATTATTTTATATCTTGGCATATTTCATTTTTTATTATGCTTCACTAGGGATATGTTATAATGGTATAATCCTTATACTTTCTCTGAATTTCTTATGATTATGTGATGAGGGAATATTTATGAAAATAATTTCTTTTTTCAAGTTATGATATGATGAGATGATGAATGGTTGTGTTTTTTTGTCACATGTATGTACGGTTATCATTATGTGATGATTGATTCCATTATAAACCTCTATGGAATTTTGTAATAATTAATTTATCATTAGATAATATGTAAAATAATGATATATAAACTCAGTATAGTAATATATAATGGAATTTGGAATGAACCTAGTCTAGTAAAGGGACTCTATACACTATGTAATGATAGACTTGGTAGTTATACTTGACTAATGAAATGATTTTAAATTTTTATGATCATGCCAAACTTTTATTCCTATGTTATAATCTCATGGATTATGGTTTCCAATTATCTTATGAATCATGTTTACATAATGTCATGATTTATGTCATTACTAATGTTTTATGATCCAAAACTCTGTGGGTATTTTTTCACATAATTAATTATGATTATTGTATCATAACCTTATGAGTATATTATGCTCACATATGATCATTGATTATTATCTTTCATGTTTACCCTCACTGAGCATCGAATCTCTCCATTGCTTATGTTTTGTTTCCCTAAGTTATGGAGAAAATTTCTAAGTCTAATGAGTTTATAGGGGGTAATAAATGAGAATTATATTATGAGATTTATTGAGTAAAATATTTTTAGGTATCCAGTCTCTACAGACACTAAAAATTTATGGTTCTTAGGTTCATGTAATGTTATATGTAATTTTTTTACTTCAAAAATGTTGTTTAAAATATGTATGTTCTTCTCAGTTCTCCTCATATAAACCTAATAATAAATTATATTAACATATGTTATAAAATATATATTATAATATATATATTATAATATATTATAATAGAAACTATATATAACAATAATGATAAAATAATAATATATTCAATAAAATAGTAATATCATGTATGCACATATATTATATTATCATGTTTATACAAATATATATTTACATAGATTACAATGAAATATAAAATAATATATATAATGTAATGTAATGTTATCATATGATATTATTATAATAATAACATATATTTTATTATAATTATCTTGTTGTATAATTTAAAATTTTATATAATTTTTAGAAGGGAGTCAATCTTCTCATGAGATATTTTTTAAAGATTTATTTTTCATGAAGGTGCTTTCGGAATAAGTGCTTAGTCATCAAAACAACCCTCTGAACCTCCATGGGTTGTTGGAAATTGTTTTTAAATATACCTATTTAGGGAATTTATATTTTCCCTTATATGAAAAAATTTCCCATCCATCCATGAGGCTCATTATAATCCCATTTTCCTTAGTCTCAGTCATACTATGCATGAACATATATAGTAGAAACTCACTATTTTGATATTGGCTCAAAATCTTGTAGTATAATCTCAATCCCCTAACTCAGATTCCAAAGTTTCATAAAAATACAAAACTTCATGGATCCTTCTTCATCCAGTTATTGAGAATCATTTTTTGATGAAGCATCAATTGAAGTAGGATGGCTTGGATCCTTCATCATTGGTACCCAGATTTCACTTTAAACTCGTGTTGATGGGCCTCAACCTATCAATGTCGATCAACTTCTCCAATTGAGTTTGGGGAGGGATATGTTTCTAGAATATACTTGTTCTAGATATCTCATAGAGTGTTTATACCCCTGTGATAAGGTTAAACATGGTCGATTATCGACTTGAGGTTTCATCATCCCACAATTGATTGTACCCTCATCTAGTATTCATTGTCGATGTTGTTACCTTATAGTTGTCTGAGGATTATTTTGGTTTTTATTGTACCTTAATTCTACCACAGTCAGTTGGTATTTTTGGTTTAAGTAGATGTTGGTGTTCTACTTGATATTATGTGTTTTTAAATCTATTCATGAGGAGTAGTTTATTGCGACTACTCAGATGCTTGAAAATGGCCGAATATTTAATAATTAATGTAACCAATATAAAAATAAAGAATATAAAAAACTATTTCAGAACAATGCATTAATAACATTTAAATTTATAACAACCCACTAAATTCCACTATTCAATCCAAGAAAATCATTTATTTAAAAATTCTCCTAAAAACACAAAAAAAATAATAAAATCTGGGTATTTGATATAATATAAGGTAGTTTTTTGGTGTAATGAAAATAAAATTTTCAACAAAATAGAGTGTTATCATATTATCATCACCAATGGATAATGGTCGGAAAGATCTCATACCATCTGAGTAACCACTACTAGAAATTGGGGTTGTCATTTTAGTATATTTAGGAGCTCATACCATGTGTGTAACCACTACTAGAAATTGGGTTTTCCATTTTATCAGTTCTAAAAGTTCATATAAATAGAGTGTTAGTTTAAAATGATATAAGGAAGTGGGAGTGGGATGAATGGTTTCCTTTTAAAAAACTTGAAAAATATAAATTAATACCCCTTTGTGATATGTAATGCACTTTAGGGTTCTACTCTTTAAATATATTATGCAGTGGAAAGATAAAGAAGAGAACAAAATAATTTTTATAGTGGTTCTATGAAAAAATATCCCCTATTATGCTCCTAAAAACACCATCATTGTGTTTTGTGATTTTTAGTAAATATTCCATCTTATCCAAGGACATAAACAATTGTGTAAAGGTAATTTTCAATTTACAACAATATAGGTTCATTTATAGAGAACCTCGACAACCATAGCTTATTACAGGAAGCTAAAACTCTACCATGAATAAGTATAAGTAATCGAAACATAGAAAGAAGGATATAATGTGAATATTATTGAAATATATTTGTCACATAGTTGCAATATCAATTGAGAAAAGAAGATATCTTTATAAAAACAGATAAATAGCCTTTACAGCACATTCCTCTAGATAAATATTTTAGCATTCTGTTAATAAAATATTTTGAGATAGAAATTAGTTTCTATAAAAACCGTATTAGAGAAGTATAATAATGACATATAAAATAATAAACATGTGTGTCTATAATGTGTACTCTTGAAAATGTCGTCAATAAACTATAATAAAAGATTAACAGATAAATATAGTAGCAGTAGTATGATGAAAAAACAACAATGGATCAAAACATTTATGTCTCAAAAATGTATCCCTTTAGATAATTATAGACAACATCACAATATGTTTAGTATATCTAGCACTTTTTATTTAAGAACAATATTGATTTTATTTAGTTAAAAAGGATCTATAAAAATTGACTTCTAAAATGTGATCTTTTAAACACTCAAAAAGTTTGAAATTTGAATTTAATTACATTTTGAAAATTATGACTTCCCTTAGAAATAAGATAAATTTATTCCATTATTTAATATCCTTTGAATTATTCTTTCAACTACTTTTCATGAGATAATTTCTCCATTTAAATCAGTACAGAAATCATGGGAAATATTATAAACTCAAATATCACAAAAAAATTATTCGATGCATTATTTATATACATAGAAATAATTTAGAAAGTATTTTTTATAGCATACAGTTTATTCTAAACATTTGCTTCATATAACATACATTAGACACTTAAACATAGGGTTTTTTTCAAAAAAATTAGGTTTCCATTCCAAATTTTTCGTGCAAACATAATGATCCCAAAGTATTATTCCTTACTGAAAGTTAGGTTCAAAAACATAACATTTACCTTACACCTGGGGTTATAAATATTGATTCTAGACATATTTAAAATTGAAAAAAAAATATTATGGAACTAAATATCAACTGATTTAAAATGTAAAGAACTTCCATAATTCCTAGGTAAATAAATATTTCAATAAATGTAATCCTAAGATACAATTGAAGAAAAGTCATCTATAAAATAAATATGTGTGTGTCTAAGCATCAAAATCAATGAGAAATTAATGAAATTATTAGATCAACATATTCCCAACTATCTCTCTTTTTTGTGATCACAAAACTAATACAAAATATTTATAAAAAAGTAATTATTTACTAAATAAATATAGATAAAATAAAAATATATATTATATTTTTCCATATTTCACATATAAATGAAAAATAGTTAATTTCAATTATTTTAAAAAAATTGGTTATTGAAATTATTTCCTATAATGGTAAATATATTTGAATATTAAAGGTGTGTTTAAAAGAATAATATAATGTTTTGTTTATAAAAATTTCTATCATTGTTTCTGATATCACAAAGAAAGTATAAAAAAAGAATAAAAAACATTCAATATAGAAGAAAAATTTTAAGTGATTGTTTTGTTAAACCAAAGATAAATGTATCCTGAAAATTGAATAGGCTCTGAAATGTAAAATATTGGTAAATAATGAATAGAAAAAGAATGCAATATATGTCTGAATAAAAAAAGTTATTCTTTTCATTAAACTTTCATATTACTAAATAATTTTGGATTATGGTTTGTAATTTTTTAATAGGTATGATGGGAAGAGGTTTCAGGATCGGATCCATCTAAAAATGACTCTAATGTTAGGTAATCATGGATAGTTTGATACACAACCATTATCTATTCCATAAATAGCTCAAAATTTTGATTTATTGGTTTATCACACTACATCATAAAAATCCACGATTCTAAGAAAATCTTGATCACTTAAACCATATTTACTTTTAGAAAAAAATTTACAGTATTAGAATACTAAACATATTTTTACATTATTTCACCCAATTAGTTAACCAAAATTCAATCATCGTGCTCTGTAGAGGTTAAATTTTCAAAAAGTATATAACTAATTGTATAATAGAGTGTGTAATGGAATACTATCACTCTATTATATTTCAATTCAATCATTAATTTTTAAAAATTGATGTAATAGGCTCAAACCACCAAATCAAATCTTGAGATATTGCAATAATGGAAGAAGAATCCATTCCTTGGATTATAATATCACTTAAAAATTCAAATAAATTTTCCAAAAATCATCTTCAAATTTCAAAAATAAAAATTATAAAATGAATCACCAATCATTTTTCTGATAAGATCATTCATTTCCCACCTAAAATCATCAAAATCTACCCATGAGATTGATCTTTTTTTCAAAATCTGAAATTGGGAAAGGAGATAATCATACATTATTCTAGGAATATAATAACATAAAATTCATTTTGAGAGTACTAAATATACTCATTTAAATTCATATATCTATATTTTATCTTCTGTATCACAAAAATCATTCACATGGTAGTAATGTTTTACCCCTCATAAAAATAATCAATAGAACATGATGATTTTGTTTTAGGTCTTCTCGATAATTCACCAACCACAACCAATTGAAGATATTTCACTTATACATATTCATAAAATTTAGAGAATGATTCTCCAAGAACATCAGTATTTTCTCAAGAATCTTCTTCAACCATCCTTCCCAATGATACAAAAAATAAAGAAATTAAATGATATTCAATCAACTTTGTTGTTTCAATTATAGGGGTTATCAAATTCTCCTAAGAATGATATTTATCAAACACTTGTTATTTACCATGATACACCTTCATATTTTTTCATGTAAAATCATCCTAAATTATTATTATAACTAAAACTACAAAAAACTCCACATCAACCCTTTACTGAAAAAAAGTTTATTTACTTCTTTAACATCAGTAGCTACATCTTACTCCATAGTCTCTTCTCTTTTTCTATGTTTGAGAACTAGAAATATGAAACTATACTATGCATAAATATCTTAAAAGGATCTTGGGTACTAGATAACTCCCCCTATCTAATTGAGGCATTTTCATCCACAGCCTTCTTTCTCCTTCTTCTGATTGGAATAATGGGTTTGCCAACATAATCACCTACCTATCCTTTATATTCTAGAGTTTCACCTGCTAGTACTTCAACTTTGGACTCTCTAATACATTTTCTAAAAAATTATAATAACCTATCTATCATTGAACTTCTTTTCTCCCCCCTAAGCATGAGCACCATATTTATCATCATCTTCAGTACCAACAAGCATCCACTTACCTTTGATTCTTCTCCAAAAAATATAAAATATTATGAGCAATAAAAAAGATAAAATATAACTATGGTGACATATCAAGTCTATATAAATTTCATGAAACATTCCCTTCTTATAGAGAAAAAGATCCACTATCCTTCTATATTAATAGAAGGAAATCCTTATATCCTTCTAATAGAAGTAATGAATATACCTTAACATAAACCTATAGAAATTTAGTTTTATGTCACCAAACATTAAAAAATATGTTATATATAAAGGCAAATAATTTTCTCTATATTGATTATTCTAATAAATACTACCATTTAGATAAACCAGACCAGAAAATTTTTTTCAGCCTCTAAATACTTTACAAACGTCATTCTAATCTGGGAGGTTCCAAACAAGTACTACATTATATCATCTTATTTATAAACTTCATCCCCTATAAATTATAAATTTAATTTAAATATAACATCATAGGGTTCGTAAAAAAATATGACCAATTTCTATGTTATATATTGAAAATAAATCATTTACCTTTATGGAAACAACATCATCGAAATCACTAAAAACTTACTATGAAATTTCATTAAATTCTATTAAATACTTATTAAAGATGTACTATATTTTCCCTCCATCAAAAATTAAATCCAAAACCGGAAAAAAGAAGGATTTTTTCAATATTGTAAACATATAGAAGATCCACTTGAAATCAATTACTTTCCCAAAAATAATTTTAATTTATGAAAATGATATTCTTTATTATTGCATTCCACTTGGTCTTGATTCATTAGTTCACTTAGTCTTTTTCATTTCAATAAAAAAAGTTTTTTGGTTCAGAAATTTTGGTTAAATAGAGATTGATAGCTCTAGATGGCTAAACGATGAAAGAAAGAATATGGGATGGAGATAAATATTAACTCTAATGGTTTCAATGTTTGGTTCTATTTCTCAATCCAACATTATAGAATAATCATTTTTGGATTCTAAAAATGAAATGAATATTTTGAAAAACAAATGAAAATAATATATTAAATAAATTATTTCATTAAACAAGAAACCTTATAAAAATAAATCATAAAATTTATTTAAATAAATCATATTCAAAATCGTAAACATAGATTATTCTATTGATTTATAATTTTTAATTCTTAATTTTCCATTTATTTAATCATGGAAATCAAAACACATTATTAAGAACTTGTTTAATAATTTTTGTATCTATTGTTTTTTAGTATGTTTTTTAATAAAACATTAATTTATAAAAAAACATAGAAATATTTCTAATCTATTACAAATATAAACTTATCATTATTCAATAAGATCCATCAGAATAAGAATGTTTCTGATTCATCAGAATTACATTTTTTCTGACTTGTGGTTAAACTTTTTTCTTATCTATAGTATTAGAAAAAATCCTAACCATCATATTGGTATTAAAACTAATTCATAAATATGATCCTTATAAGGTCTATCATATTGAAAACTGATAAGGACGTCAGTTAGAATATTATAATTTTATAATTATAATATATAGACTTTTTTCTATTGGATGGAATAATAGATATAACTGTAATGATACTAAACAAAACAATTTTAGACATTTTTTTATAAATGATCTGTCAAGTAAAATATGTTTAAGGTCATTGCAACTAACTCAGAAATATCATTATTGTAGCTACATCTATAAATATTTGGTCATTTGAATATTTAAATATAGATACTTTTCCAACTCCGGACTTCTAAAGTTTACTTTGTGTAATATTATCATTCTTAGACTTTGTAAAACTTTAGAGAGTTTTTTTAAGGAATCCTTGACATGTTTGTTTCCTTTATAATAATTTTATTTGGTAATCACATGTTCATTAGAGGTTAGATCAAGGGATTCCAGAGATATGAATATGGATAATCTGATCAATCAGATTGAGGGACTCTGATGCAAGGAATATAGAGGTTGATCATTGTATCAATAGATTCTAAGGCTAATAAGACATAGCTTGTACCAATCATCATATAGACTTATTTATTGGTAAGGAATGATAGAAATTATATTAAGTATAAAACTATTGAAACTTTTTATCCAGGTGTTATGAATAGCATAACTCTTAAGGTTATAGAGTTAATTCTTTTAATATAGCTTGTAATTCATTATTAATTTTATAATTTGTGTATTTATTGTTTGTAAATGATTTATTTTTCTATTGTGTATGCAATATAAATTTAGTTTTTTGTAATTATCTATCTAATAAATGTATATTGTTTTTGTGACTATAATATCGATAAATGTGCTATGATTAATCATACAATTTTGTTATTCTAATTTTAATACTTTGATCATTAGACTGTGTTGAGTCTGATAATTTTACATAAAGAGTTATTTTTTTTTATTTTTTTTATTTTTTTAAACAACAATTCACCCCCTCTTGTAATCCATCACATATTCTTCTGATCCAATAATTTGTATCAGAGAAAATTTCTATTTCTAAAAACTTTCTATGTTTTTACTTTCATTTATATTTCTATTTTTTAGCTTTATATATATTTTTTTTTGTAAACCCTATTATAGAAATGTGTTTATAGTAAAATATTTTCTATTATTTCTAATATGGAAGTTATTAATGTTGGATCACTTGAAAATATCAATCCTAGTTGACCACCTATTTTGTATCGTAATGATTATCAGTACTTGAGAGATAGGATGAAAACTTTTTTGATAAATACTAGAGTTACCAATATTGATACGATTACTATATATTATAATATACCTAATAATCAAGTGACTACTTTTACCCATCAAGAAATTTTGTAATATAATTTTATTATAGAGTAAGGAATACTCTCTTATGTTCCATGACTAGAAGCATGTACAGTCAGATTTCATCTTATGAAGCTACTAACAGTATTTGGAAGAAGTTAGAAGTCACACATTTTGGTACTTCAAATATTATTGAAAAAATAAGAGCTATGATTAATTCTAATTATCAAGTATTTTATTTTGTACCTGGTGATATAGTTTCCAAGAGGCACCAAAGTTTTATGAATATTATCAATAGTTTACAGTCACTTGGAGAGAAAGGACTTGATGTTAATATTCTGGTTTAATAGACTATTATTATAATTCCCAATGAGTGGGAATATAAAAGAACTATTATGGAAGTCATGATAAAGATAAATAATCTTACCTTATTTTATTATGTTGGTACTTTCATACAATATGAATATAGATTAAAGAGATATTTGGAAAAGGATAAAAAATTGCGGAGTTTCTTTTGTTACTTATTCAATTGTTCCTTCTAATTTTTAGTCAGTAGAGAAAGTAGTGTAGTCTAAACATAAAAACAATTGTTGTTAAATATAATTCTATTTCATCACCATATTATAAGGATGAATTTGAAATTATTTTTACACAGTTGAAACAAATCATGAGAATGAAAAATTATCAATACAGATATAAAAAAATCCCCAATGATAAAAGCTATAAAAAAGATTCTGAAGTTCCTTATTATGAATGCAAGAAGATAGGACATATCTGACTGGATTGACCCAATATAGAGGAAAAAAAGTAATGAAATAAATTTAGATAAAAATAACAATATTATTATATATATAAAGGTAAGAAAAGTTTCAAAGATTCTTACACATGGAATTCTAGTAGTGTGGATATTTCCTCAGAATGTTTTTCTGAAAACAATAATTTCATATAGAGTAACATTATACTTTCTGATGAAATTACATTGTAAAATAAATTTATCATAGATAAGGTACAAACATCTAAATCCCTTACTAATATTTCCATAAATAAAAATTATATTTATGATAAAAATTATACATCTTCATATGAATAATCTTCCTTAGAAAAAGAATATAATACTCTCCCTAGTTATTAAGAAGTTTCTAGGTTTCATAAGCTTTTATAAATATAATTTTGTAAATTTATACATAAATTGATAATTCCCAAGAAAATATTATTAAGAGAAAATCATGAATAACAATTTTAACTAATGAAATATAATATTTTTATAATGATATTGATAAAACAAATTATGAAAATGATAGTATCTCAAAAAAATAGAGAAAATTATTTTTGAGAAAAAATATTTACAAAATTATTTTGATAAACCTTGTTTCACTAGTATTTATTCTGAGTATAAGAATTTGGTTATCAAAATAAATTATAAAATATCTAGTTAAAAGAAACTTGTATCCAATTTTACCTTTGACAAAGAAAATTTTGACAAAATGTACAAAAAAATAAAATATCAAAATAATAATACTTTAAGGTGTTTTAAAAATCAAAAACAAGTTTTTAATAAAAATTATTTTGTTCCAAAAAGTGAAATATTTTTAACTAAGTTCCAAAGTTGCGGGAACTGGAATAATAATTTCTTTTTCAATAGAGTATAATAATTAAGATTTCATAAAGATTAATTTTCTAAAGAAATGAAATCTACAAAAAATGGTAATGTTGGGAATATGTGGTCACCCAAAATCTTATTTTATAATCACAATACTAGAACCAAGAAGGTTTCGGTTCCAAAAGAATAATTTCTTTATTTTTAAGAAAAAGAATAATATACCAACAATAATAATATTTCATACATGGATATTGGTTTCTCTATGAGCATGACTTAAAGTAAACATATTCAATAATATAATTAAGATGAATGGTGTATAAGTATATTCATAGATAATGATCAAGGAGATATTATCAGTATAAGTAATATTTTACTTCTAAGAAAATCTATCCTATATAATTTTTTTATTGTAGTACTTAAGAATAAACTTATAATCATAATCAATGTGATGAAGGTTATCTTGTCCCGAACTAACCCGGGTCGACCTTGAACTGGTCGTCCGAGCTGATCTGCGGCATGGCCTGAAGGGAATTCTTGATCCCCATGGGATGGAAACTAGTATCAAGAATCAAAATTTAATCATTGGGAATGATTTTTTCCATAAAGATAAATAAATAAACCAAAATAAACAGAACAAAACAAGATAAATAAACAATAAGAAGAGAAAGAATGACCAAAACATGACTTACCCATCCAAGACTAAGACTCCACGTAACCCCGTGTGTTACTCTTCGATAAAAAAACAAAACATTACCCAAGGCTATCAGATCTAGATCTAGAACCTGCAAGAAAAACTAAAAATAAGAAAACGCTATAGGCATGAGTATTAAATCTCAGTAGGTTGGCCCGACTATTCTATTCCCAATGCACATTCTTTAAATTAAGAAAATATTTATTTTAGTTTTGAAATATAATGAATAAATATAGAAATTTTCTTCACGTCTCATTTTTAGGGTAAAAAAATAACAATCATAATCCATTGCCCTCATAATTAAAATAATGTGTAAGGGAAGTAAAGAAAAGGATACCAAGAAGCAATCATTAATTTTTCATAAAAGTGTCAAAGGAAAGAGTGATTGTTCATTGAAAACTTTTTTTCTTGAAAAGATCTTTAAAAAACCACACATTTACAATTTTACAAGAAAACATAAAAACTAAGAACAATGGGTTTCACTATATATATTGAGTGAAATGGTACAAACTATACTAGTGTTAAAGGAACACGAGAAATCCTAGGAACTCAGAGGAAAATCATAATGTACTAATACATGTTACACATCCTGAAGGCGTGCCTACTCCTGATGATATCATAACTCCCAAACGCTTGGTGTTTCCCTACCCTACCTAACCAAGGTGCCTAATCCCCTAGCATAGCAACATCCATAATAAGGGACACTAGCCATTGCATGGTCTAAACTAGTGTAGTAATCATTCTCAGTAAACCTCTTTGTTATGCCAGGTTCCCATGTATAGTTCTGAAAAGGGTGTTCCATACATTTCAAATAAAAAGAAACTTATATATAACCGAACACACCACCTAACATGGCACCACCCCATCCACCTCAAGGGTAGTGCATTGTTAAAAATAAAAAATTTACCACGAAGGTCCCATACTGAGGAATCTCCTGTCTCATGATCAATCATTGAGGCAAGAGACCCAACCCAAGAGAGGTTTTCCCAAATAACCACTCAAAGGTTCCAACCAGGCCTTTACCTATGAAACTCTCTTACATTTATCAAACCATTTAAAAAAATATTTCCAAAGCAAATCCAAAAATTAGTTTACATAAACCTGTCGAAACTGTCCTTAAACAATCATTTAAGACTAATTCATTTCCAAAAGAAGCAACACATGCCTTTATTTTGAAAATCAGATGCACTTGGAAACCCATTAAAGAAACTCAATTCACTACATTAAATTTGAAGCACATTTTCAAGGGCCAAAGGGGAATTTCATCAAACACTTAGTAAGCACATTTAATAAAACAACTTCATGCAATTCATATATAAAGGGTCCTACTTTATTTCAGAACAACAAATTATTCTAAAATACCTAAATTACCAACATGCATTAAATAAATTCTTGAAAAACAATAAATCAATAATTCATTAATTTAAAGGCTAATGAATATAGAAACCTATATCAAAGAAACAAACAGACCAAGTTGAGACACTTCGACTCTTTAATCTTCCGACGAAAAAAATGTCCACACTCGCACCCACATACATTCTCATACATATTTATATACCCTTAATCCATTGAACATATTACCCACACCATGAGGAAATATATGCAAGGAATATATATATATATATACACATACGTACTTATGTATGTGTGTGTGTACCACTATGGAGCCACCCAAGATCTAATTAATTAACATAGAGGAACCCACATCATTTGGAAAACAAGAACCATTTAGGAAAACATGTTTTCAAGGAAACACCAATTTAAAGAATCACCTTCATTTGATGCACCCCCATGTGTGAACATACTGCACCCATGGGTGTGCCAACATCTAGTGACACACCAAACATTCCAAGAGTCACAAAAAAACATTTTTCAATTGCATTTACCATTAATTAATCAACTCATTAAACCCCTTTATAAAAACCCACTTTCAATGCATTCGCATCTATAGTGCCTTTGAAACACATTTTTCATATTTGTCATAATTCTAAAAACACTTCCAATATGTACCCTAATGAAACACACAAGAAAATGTAACCATATCATTTAGAAAATCCTCATTCACCATATACTCAGGTCAAAACAGTTTTGAAATATATTTTGCACCACATAAAACATCCAATTTCACTATTTAAAACCCAAATTACATTTAACAAAAATCATTTGACACATTCACATATAAATTTAATTAGAGATTCACTTTTAAATATAGTTTTAACAAATTATACTCTCAATAAAACCTCACAATAAATTCACTAAGTGATTAAAAAAAGTGGGCATTAACATGCCCAAACATAAATAATAAACACTTCAAAAACTATTTTTAACATGTTATAATAATTCATAAACATTAGAATTGATTAATTAGCTATATCCTTAAGAATTTAATCAAGTAAAAATAATATTTGGAGCAATAAAATAACCAATAGATGGATCCGGAATGGAATGGTATGAAAACACCTACGTCATTGTTGTGCGACTGTGATGCCACTTAAGCGGAAGGAAGAACAACCTCATGCACACCAATCATGAACCGATGGAGGGGTTCACAGTAAGAAAGAAGGGATGGATAGAGTGCGAGAGGATAGAGGCACCACTGGTCAGAGCAAGGAAGTGGTATGGTCAAATGCATGACGTGAAGGAGGTGGAGGAAGGGGGCGTTGATGATACCAGAGTAGTTGGGAGAGGGCATCTAGAACTGGCGAGGGAGGGGTGTGGAGGGACAGAATGGAAAGGTCGGGTGTTGAGGGTTGGTCAGATGCAGGCGGTGGGTTGGAGTTGGGGAGTGTGAGGGCAGCAAGGGGTGAGAGAATGCGGAGGGTGGGCAGGAGGTCAGGTGTGCGGAGGGCATGGCTAGGGAAAGGATGAGGGGAAGAGAGTGAGGCGGTGAAGGGGGCATAGGGTGGAGGATCGTAGTGCATAATGGGGAAGGGGCAGCCCATCGTGCAGAACAGACAAGGGGGGTGATAGATTAGGGGTTTCCCCTCTTCATTATATTATATCAATAATAGAAATAATGATAATAAAACTAATAATAAATAATAATAATAAAACCATTAATATTATTAATAATAAAAATAATAAAGATAATACTAATAAAAGTTATAATAATAAAAATAATGATAATAAAAATAACAAAAATAAAAATAATGAAAATAATAACACCTTATTAACAATATTATTATTAATTACATAATAACATCATTATTATTAAAACTTAAACATTAAAACTACTTTTTTACATAAAATTATATTTATTTTAATCGTTAGATACTTGTGCGGGAACAGGTTAACGACAAAACTAACACCCACTGTGCAGTGACCGCACCTGGGTCCAAAACCCAAGGAAAATATTAAATGACGAAAATTTTAATCCAAGACCCATCCAGGACTTTGCTGTGTGAACCTGGAGATAATAATTAACAAGATAAAAATAAGTTAAATTTTGGGGTGTGACAATTCTCTCCACGACATACACTTTCTTCCCCTAGAAAGTCACCCATCCAAACACTAGACAAAACAAAAAACCATTAGCAGTTGAAACCTAAAGAAACCACAACACGAGAGAATGGGAGAACATGAGATGGTTCTCCCAACCACAAGAACTCAGCTAGCGTAGAAATTTAACACCCAACCATAGCACCTTGGGATGGGGGGCCGATGCGGGAACTCCATACCAATCTAAACTAACTTCTTTAGCATGAGTGAAACCACACCTCCGCTAAACTTGGAACATTAGACCCATACCAAAAACCCTAAACACTAGAGAAAAATCTACGAGAAGAATTTAATCCCAGTATTAAACACGAGTATAACTACAAGCCATGACTCCTCTGCTAGCACTTACATCTCCAAACGAACACCGCTAAACCAAGATCAACCCATAGAAGGTCCAAACACACCTTCAAGAAAAATGCATGATTCAAAAAACCACATTCACACAACCAGGACTAATTGTATTAAAATAGGATGAGTCCATCATAAATTCACAATAAAATATTAAACTTACAACAATTTCAAAACTTTAACAGCAGAAAAACAAGAATGAAAAGACAGTAAATGTTCCACTACCAACATGAAACACAAAACCCGAACTGAGGCTTCACACCCCTGGAAACTTCTAACTGTGTGCCAGCTTTACCCCAAGACCTGTGGTTGGGGCTCTAATGGATGAAGCATCCCCTACCTGACAGTCAGGAACATGAATCCTTCCGTCACAATGTCTTTCTCCGGTGACGCTTCCTACAAAACTTCTCTAGATGGATCAGACACTCATAACGACGACATGTCTTTGGAGGGATGCAACATGACGTCTTCACATGACCGAACTGACCACACTAGTAGCACACCATTGAATGGTCCAACGAACTGGAAACCAGAACCACTGTAGAGGAATCTTTAGAAATAGGTCCCTCTGGAACACCCTACTCTCCAGAGGGGAAACGTTAACGAGAAACTGGATATGCTATATTTCCAATAACCTATGCTCTGGAGACCAATTCATCTAAGAATGCCTCATGCAACATCTTCTAAAGACAATGGTCCGTAAAATGGATTACATACTCCTTGATCTCAAAAAGAAGACCCCTGATTAAGAGAGAAGTCTTCATCAAATCCTATGATGCTACTTCCAGAGAAAATGACACAAGTTCCTTGAAATGGTCAACATATGCTTTCACCATCTGTTGGCCTTGTTGAATATGAATTATCTCTTCCCTTTTCTTTATCTTTACCTCCTCAAGTATAAACAATTGGATGAAGATGAATTTAAATACATCCCACATTATCCCAACTTGCATTGATGGAAGGGCGAACAATTCACATCCATCTAGTATCGGACCTTCAAACAGACCCAAAATGGCATGCACTCTGACAGCGCTAGGATTTCCCAATACCATGAAGATACGCTCGTCCACTTGAATCCATTATATTGTTTCTAATAGACCTCGATCACCATGAAGGATAGGCAACGTCCAAAAATGACAAAAAAAATGTGCATGACTTATCAAAAACCTTAGGGACCTTTCTGGGAGGGGTTTTCTAAACAACATATAAAACACAAAGATGAAACCGATATCAAATCAACGTATAATTAAAAGTAACATCCTAATCCAAATGACTGCATCAAAAACATAACAAATAAAAACACTAACCAAAATTCCCTTTTTGTTTTAGATTTCAAAACCACCTTTTTTCAAGTCCACTTTCCAAATACCAAACCCACTTTTAAAACCAAATTCAATTTCCAAATAACATTTTCCCTTTTAATATAATTTTATAAAAACAAGTTCAAGCCTTTAATTCCAAGTACACATGCCAGTAGTCCCATGAATCATTGTGCATGTCTTCATCTTCTTTCATTCAAATGCACCAACGCGCACTTCCCACGCATTCCCTCACATGTGCAATTGTTCATAGAGTGTACTTGAGGTTACACCCAAACCATTTATCTACCCATTCCAAGAAAACACCAGATTTTTTAGACCAAGAGCATTCAGTTTTGAAACCCATTTTGCGAATTTTAATCCATTTATAAAAATCATTTGAATTTTAAAACCCTTTTCATTATCAAAAGCGCACTTACACCGACCATAACCTATATGAAACTGAAATTGCGTCAAACTATCAGAGTGAGGGGATAGTATTCGTGCTTATCCCTATGACATGGTAGTGGGACATGCCCCAAGTAAATGTCAACAACTAGAAGGAACTTAAACCATGAACCTAGACTCCACATGGGCCACTACTCTATGTGAAATCACTATGTAATATCATATTGCCTCTCTTGTCATCCCTCAATCCAAAACAAACCAGAATGAGACAAGGGACCAATCCTTAGACTACCCCTGGTGATTCGAGGTTCGGAACAAGCGAGGGTTCATGATTTCCTTCTTGTACCTACCTCTCGAGTCCCGAAATTACTAATCTTCATCTACCAAACACCCAAAATAACAAGGGCCACCTCTGATACCATTTTGTCATGAACCATCCCAGGTCGACCGTAAAATGATCATCCGAGCCGATCCACAACTTGGCCCGAAGGGCGGCCCGATCCCCATGGGTTGGAAACTAGTGTCGGGCATAAAAATTTAATCGGTGGGAATGATTAGGCCCATAAAGATAAATAAATAAACTAGAATAAAATAAGATATATAAATGACAAGAAAAGAAATAATGACCAAAACACAACTAAGAAGTCCAAGTCAAAGACTCCATGTAACCCCGTGGGTTACTCTCCAATACTGAAACCAAACATCTCCCAAGGTGATCCGAACCAGATATGGAACCTGCACGAGAAACTAAAAAAAATAAAACACTATAGGCATGAGTATTAAAACTCAGTAGGTAGGTCCAACTAATCTATTCACAATGCAAATTCTCTAAATAAAGAAAAAATTGATTTCAGTTTTGAAATACAATCTATAAATATATAATTTTCTACACGTTTCATTTTTAAGGTAAAAAAATCACAATAATAATCCATTTCCCTCAAGTTTAATATAAGGTGTAAGGGAAGGAATGAAAATGAGACCAAGAAGAAATTATTCTTTTTTCATAAAAGTGTAAAAGGAAAGATTGATTGTTCATTTAAAACATTTTTTTCTTGAAAAGATCTTTATCAAACCACACATTTACAATTTTACAAGAAAATACCAAAACAAATAAAAATGGGTATCACTACATAGAGAGAGGGAAACAGTACTAACTATACTAATTTCAAAGGAACACGGGAAATACTAGGAACCCAGAGGAAAACCAAAACATACTAATATATGTGACTCATCCTAAAGGCATGCCTACTCACAATGACGTCATAACATCCAAACGCTCGGTGTTTCCCTACCTGGCCTAACTGAGGGTCCCAATCCCTAAGCAGAGCAAAGTCCATACTAAGAGCCACTAGCCAGTGTGTGGTTTATACTAGTGCAATAATCGCTCTCATTAAACCTCTTTGTTATACCAGGTTCCCATGTATAGTTCTCAAGAAGGTGTGACATACATTTCAAATAAAAAGCCACATATATATAACCGAACACACCACACAACTCGGCACCACCCCAGCCACCTCAAGGGTAGTCCATTCCTTAAAATAATAATTGTACCAAGATTGTCCCATACTGAGGACTCCCCCATCTCATGATCAATCATTGAGGCTAGAGACCCAACCCAAGAGGGGTTTTTATAATGACTCAGCCTTAAAACATTACATAATATTGAATTAAATGAATAATTCACATTGAAGATCTTTTCAGGTTTAGAGTTTTATAGAATTAGTCCATAACTATTACATAACAACTTGAATATTAAATGTATAAACTACTACTTAGTATCCATTTTTTTAATAAAATAAAAACTCTTACAAAGAAACATGTCAAGTTCCATGTTTTAGACAACATTACGTTTCCTTGATCCGATCCTTGACCCTATTCATCTTTAAGTCCTATGGAAAACATTTCAAAAACTTGGTATGAGCATAAAAATATCAATAAGGGTTATAAAATAAGGAATTAAAACATTATCACATCAATAAATACAAATCAATGAAACCATACTTTTCAATCATAACGTACCTTACGAAATCATGAGATTTATGAATAACACACACAAATCATAAATCATTAAGGTTACTTATAGAATACATATCAAACATAAATTGTAGCTATCGCAGCTACCTAGGGAGTTACACTTGGAATACCCATCATAGTATATTTCCTAAATCTCTTAGTAGAAACATCACGTTTACCTCTATCACATTACCCAATGCATTAGAGAGCTATATCGGGCTCACCTGTCCTAGGTTTATCACTGAACCACTTGTATACGTAAACAATGCCCAATAACCATAACATAATCATAACACATAACACATGTATAAAAGAAAGATAACATTTCCACATTCCAATATATCCAATCAAGATATTTAAATAAACAATGCTTTATCAAATCATTTTCAAAACCATTTAAAAAAGATTTTTGAATCAAAGTGTCCCATAAAACTTTAAAGATTTTAAATGAATTATCATTTGAATGAATTAATATCCATATAAATAAATCATAAACCCCATTTTGAAAACATGTACATCAATGAGAAATATTTAGAAGAATAAATCTTTAAAACATTTAAAAAGATATTTTAATTAAAGAGTTTTTTAACAAAAAATGGAGACGCCTGAATACAACTAATTGAGGAATAAAATTTAATAAAAACATTAAAATATCATGAGAATAAATTTATTCATGATATAATATGTCAAAGGATAGTATATATACCATATAAAGTGAATTGGTTCATAACAAAAATGAAGTCTCAGTGGAAATGTAAGTTGATATGAAATCCCTTATAAAGATGGTATCCTTAAATTAACGATAAATCAATCACATAATTATGTGTGAAAAATATAAATACAGAAAATATAAGTAGATATTAAGTGTAAAACAATAATATATCATTCACACATATTCATAGGATGACATATTCAAGAAGTACAAGTTGAACCCAAATAATTGAAATTGGGTTAAGAAGTTCCCTTACAAAAATTTGACAGCCTAACATTGTCACTTTAAAATTCAGAAAATGAGTTGATGAGATAAAAAGGGTATATCATCACTTGGACATAAACGTTAAATCAATAAGGATATAGAAGAAAATATCCCAACATAATAATATGTAAATTAACATACATAACAAAAAAAAAATCTTTTAAAAAGAGGAGGGTGAAAGATTCCCTTACTGATTTGGTAACTTACAAAACATACACCACATTAAATAAGGATCATACAATGAAGATTTAAATACTCATATATGAAATTATATTACAAAAATACTACAATCATGGGCTGTACATACACCACACAAAAGGAAATAGTGGCCAATATAGGATGAATCTCACGGGAATAAAAAGGGAGATGAAACCCTTTACCAAGTTGTAATCAACTGAGTCATATGACCAAAAGTTAATAACCAACAAATTAATAATATAATACCATGAATATAATGAGAATCATGGTAATGTATATCAAATTTCAGTACACAATACACCACAATCAATGAATAAGTGAAGAATAATGGAAATCTCACAAAATTAAAAATGAGATAAGAAATCCCTTACCTCGTGTCTGACTTGACTCGTTTGTTCCTTGTTCTTCCTGAATAATAAATTAAAGTTGATTTATAATTGCTTGAGAACATTTTTCAAGTTTATTATCCCTTTTATATCACTTATTACCATGTTATAAACATTATTCAATCATTTAAGTTAATAATGGTCGTTTGGTCGATATTTGGTACTTGAGTCAAAAATAAACACCTTATAATTACAAGTTGTTCATGTGGTCAATTTTCCATTATCTCCAGAATTATATTAATGGTTTATATATCATATAAATCATATATATATATATATATAGTATATGTATTTATTTATAATAGTACATAACATTTTGGAGATAAGAAATGAAATGCACAGTTCATGGAGACGGTAAGTCGTACGTACGCATGAACGCTACTTTCATTTATATTTCATATTTTAATGGAATTAAAATATAATGATACATAGTTATATTATAATTTCAGTATATTATCATGTATAATATCATTAACTCTATGCTTTATACATCCCACATATGGCATTAATGAGTCATATCACTTTGAGAGGGCGGTAGTCTGCACATCCTAAAATGAAATTATCACATTTACCTGTCATGGAAACCATAAAGGTAGGATATAAATGTAAAATACAGAAGCATAAATAAAATATAAACATAATATATATCATATAAAAATATATTTCCATATTAATTTCCACCATGAGAGGTGGCAGGAGATAATCGAACAATCATCGTTTCGTGAGGCGTTGGTTTTCCATCCACCGAAACAGTATGTTCTTCACACATTAGATGGAGGTTTGTGTAAGTGTAGTTAAAATACTTCTCATAGAAACATACTAATATATATATATGATACTAGTTGTGTTATAAAATAAAGGAATAAAAATATTTTAAGGGTTGTATAAATAAAATAAATGAAAATAAGTTAAGAGGAATTGTTACCTTTAATTTGGGTAACTTCTTTTTGTTTGAACCAAAAGGACTTCTTGAAGTGCCTTATGCCTAAGGTAAGGCTTCTAGGAGGAGCAGAGGGATGTGGGGAGCATAATTGGTCAGTGTTTGGATGAGACAAAATGCTTGAGAGGTGTGGGGAATTGGTTTGAAGTGGTGTCCTTTTATAAGGGGGGAGGGGCTCTTTAGGAAAGTGTGAAAATATTAGTTTATTATATAATGATATTCCATTTCTAAAGGTCCAAAACTAATTAATGTAGAATATAAGATGTATCATGGTCGAAATAAAATAATCCAATAATAATTGGACAGGTTTTGGATGTTATATTAATATTTATCATCTTATTTATTTAAATCATTTATTAATGAGGTAAACACTGCATCATTATTGTGTAAAAAATAATTTAATTTATTCTATTTCTAAAAATTATAAAAAAAATACCATGATATAGAAAATATTTTTATATTTCCAATTAATATTTATAGTCTAAAAGATAACTTATATTACCCCATGTAAAAATTAATATACTAAAAGATATTTTTTTGTATCATTTTTGCCTTTACATTAAATTAATTAATCTAAAGTGTCATTGTCACTCTTAAGTGGCTCCATGGGGTCCCAAAATCGACACAAATATGTCCATGGTCGTCCATGACTCATCTAGAAAGTTTAGGATAAGTTTTAAGCTAATTTTTTATTATTATTATATTCTTTTTACCATGAATTACCCTATTTACCTTTAACCGCGGTAAACAAAAGTCAAAAGTTTCTAAGTGGTTTCACTTTTCATCAAAAATTGAAGTTTTTTAGAAAAATACCAAAAATTGAGCCTAAGATATATTTGATATTTAAAATTAAAAAATGATGCCTATTTTACAAAATTAAAAACATAGAAGTCACATTAATTATTTTAAAATTAATTCTCATTGTCTAAACAAATAGCGTGTTTTTAAGAAACAATAACTATCAAAAGATTGGTACTTGTTTATTTCTAATTTCCAAGTGAAATTAATTTTAGTGACTGAAATTTTATTAAATGTTAAAAATATATTCTAAATACACTTTAAAAGCAATTAAAAAGATAATATAACCATATAAATAAATTTTATTAAAAGGCACTTTTGAATTAAAATACAGTATTTTTCATTATTCATCAAAAAATGAACTTTATCAGAAAATAACAAAACATTATCACAATTAAATTTTGATATCCCAAATCTAAAGAAGAATTTTATTTTGTCAAGTAGAACATATAAAAATGACCAAAACTATATTTAAAGAGGGTTCTCCATCAAAAGGTGGTAAATCGACCTTTTAGTGAATATTAGAGTATTCATGCTTAAAATTAGATTCATTCATATTTTAAGCCCATAACTTTTATTGGATAATTCTAAAAACATTTATCAAACATATATAATCATATTTTAGTTAGTTATATTCATTCCCTCCAATAAAACGGCTAGGCATTAACTACCATTTAAAATAATAATATTATATTATTAGTGTGTAACGTAAGATTTCAAAGAAACCCGTTGTTGTGTATCAGGTAATCCATCGAATATAGTGTCCCATTTAATGTAAAATCATTATTAAATTCATAAATATTAATAAATATTAAAATTGTCTTATTCCTTATTTATTTGGGATGTTACATTTTTTCCAAATAACCACTCAAAAGTGCCAACTGGGCCTTTACCTATGCCACACTCTAACATTTATAAAATCATTTAGAAAACCATTTCTAGAGAAAATCCCAACATAATTTTATATAAACCTGACCAAAAGGGCCTTAAACAATCTTTTGACATCAATTAATTTCCAAAATAAGCAACACACACCTTTACATTGAAAACCAAATACACTTAAAAACCCATTTAAGAAACTCAATTCACCACTTTAAATCTGAAGTTCATTTTCAAGGGATAAAGGGGCATTTTATCAAACACTTAGTAAGAACATTTAATAAAAAACTTCATGTAATTGAAATCTAAAGTGTCTTACTTTATTTCATAATAAGAAATTATTCAAAAATCCCTAAATTACTAACAAGAATTAAATTAAAGTGTGAAAAACAATAAATCAATAATTTTTTAATTTAAAGGCTAATGCATATGGAAACATACCTCAAAGAATGAAATAGAATAAGCTCAGACACTTCGGGTCATGAAGCTTCCGATGAAAAAAAAATCTCACACAATCACACACATACATTCTCATACATACATACATACATATATATATATATATATATCCTTAATCCATTGAACCTATTCCCCACACCATGAGGGAATATGTGTATAGAAGATATATATATACATATACACATACGTACCTATGTATGTTTGCGGGTGCTCCACCAAGGAGTCACCCAAGCTCTAATTAATTAACCTAGACAAACAAATGTCATTTGGAAAACAAGAACCATTTAGGAAAACAAATTATTAAGGAAACACCAATTTAAAGCATCACCTTCTTTTGATGACACCCCCATTTGTGCACCTAGTGAACCCATTGGTGTGCCAACATCTAGTGACGCACTAAACACTCCAAGAGACAAACAAATACCATTTTTCAATTTAATTTACCATTAATTAATCAATTCATTAAACCCATTTGTAAAAACACACTATCAATTCATTCGCATCTCAAGTTCCTTTGAAAACACATTCTGAAAATTTTGCTTAATCCTAAAAACACATCCAAGAAGTAGCCTAATTAAGAACACAAGAAAATATAACCATTTCATTTAGAAAATCCTCTTTAACCATATACTCAATTAAAAAAACTTTCAAAATATATTTTTCACCGCATAAAACATCCAATTTCACTATTTAAAACCCAAATTACATTTAACCAAAAATATTTGACACAGGAAGACATAGACATAATTGGATATTCACTTTGAAATATAGTTTTAACAAATTATACTCTCAATAAAACATCACAATAAATTCACTAAGTGATTAAAAAAAATTGGGCATTAACATTCCTAAACATAAACAGGAAACACTTAAAAAAATATTTTTAACAAGTTATAATATTCCATAAACATCATAATGGATTAATTAGCTATACCCTTAAGTATCAAATAAGGTAAAAATATTATTTGAATCAAAAGAATCACCAATAGATTGCTCCAGAATGTAATGGTATGAAAATTCCTACCTCACTGGAATGAGACCATGACACCACTTCATTGGAAGGAAGAACAACATCATTTGCACCAATCGCACACTGATGGAGGGATTCATAGTCAGAAATAAGGGCTGGTCGGAGTGCGAGAGGCCAGAGGTGTCGCTAGCTAGAGTAAGGAAGTGGTCTGGTCGGGTGCATGGTGTGAAAGAGGTAGAGGAAGGGGTCACAGTTTCTACTGGAATGGCTGGGTGAGGGTGGCCAGAACTGGCGAGGCAGGGGTGTAGAGGGTCAAAACGGCAAGGCTGGGTGTCGAGGGTGGGTCGGATACATGTGGAGGGCAGGAGCTAGGGAGTGTGAGGGTAGTGAGGGGTGATCGAATGTGGAGGGAAAGCTAGGGGCCAGGTGTTGAGAGGGTGTGGTCGGGGTAAGGAGGCAGGGAAGGGAGTGAGGCGGTGAATGGGGGAGCAGCGAGGTGGGTCGAAGTGCAGAACGGGGAAGGGGCAGCCCATAGAACTGAAGAGGGAGGGGGTTGTCGGGTAGATTAGGGTTTTTCCCTCTTTATTTTATTATATAAATAATAGAAACAATAATGATAAAAATAAATAATAATAATAATAATAATAATAATAATAAAACTATAAATAATAATAATAATAACAATAGAAAAGATAATACTAATAAAATTTATAATTATAATAATAATAACAACAAAAATAAAAATAATAACAATAATAACACCTCGTTAATAATATTATTATTAATTATATAATAACAGTATTATTATTACAACTTAAACATTTATCCCTGCCAACGAGCTTGTAACCTAGTGGTACAGGCTCATGCTTGGCATCCAAAAGACCCAGGATCGAATCTAGGAAGGGGCGAATTTCCCAGGGACTGTAGCAGTACTGTATCAGGTACTGCTGCAGTGGCGACACTGTAGCAGCGGTAGCACTGTAGCGGCGGAGGGACTATTGCAGATACTGTAGCGGTGGCGGAACTGTAGCAGGTACTGTAGCAGTGCGGGTACTGTAGCAGTACTCTTCACTGAGGGGTCCTTTGGGACAAAAAAATGGGCTTTCAAGCCTTGTATTCAGGCCACTTGGCCTTGGGCCTTCGGGCTATGTAATGGGTCTCCCTCTACCCAGTCTAAAGAGGTCTTTGCTTTCAAATAATAAATTAAGGCTTCAGCCCCAACCTTTTAAAAAAACTTAAACATTTAACCCTCTTTATTTCCATAAAACATTATTTATTATCATCGTTAAATACTTGCGCAGGCACCCTAGCTAATGAAGTGACTACCACCCACTTTACGGTGACCGTGCACGGGTCCAAAACCCGTGAAAAATATTAAATGACAAACAAAATCAATATGGGACCCATCCAGAACCATGGCGTGAGAACCCAGAGCAAATAATTAATAAAAATAAATAAATTAAATGTCGAGGTATGACAATTATCCCCACCATATACACTTTTTCCCTCAGAAAGTCACACAGCCGAACACTAGACCAAACAAGAAACCATGCCCGATTGAAACCGAAAGAAACCACAACACAGGGGAATAGGAGAACATGAGAGGTTCTCCCCACTATAAGAACTCAGCTAGCGTAGAAATTTTACACCAAACCATATCACCCCGAGAAGGGGGTCTACATGGGAACTCCCTACCGATGAAAACTAATTTCTCTATCATGAGAGAAACCACACTCCCATAGAAACATAGAAATTTAGACCCATACCAAAAACCCCGAACACTAGAGAAAAACCTATGGGAAGAACATTATCCCGGCAGTAAACCCAATTATAACTACAAGACTTAAATCCTCTTTTGGCACTTACATCTTCAAACAAACACCGCTAAACCAAGACCAACCCATACAAGGGCCAAACACACCTTTTAGAAAAAGGCACGATTCGGAAAACCACATTTACACAACAAGGAATACTTGCATTAAAATAGGATGATTCCATTATAACTTCACAATTAAACAATGAACATACAATAATGTCAAAACCATAATAGCAAAAAAACGATAACAAAAAGACTTTAAATGTTCCAATACCAACACTGAACACAAAACCCGAACTGAGGCTTCACACCCCCGGCAACTCCTGACTATGCACGAGCATCACCCCAAGACCTGTGGTTGGGGCTCTAAATGATGAATCATCTCCTTCCTCACATTCTGGCACTGGAATCCATCAATCAAAATGTCTTTTTCAGGCAATGCTACCTGCAAAATTTCTCAAGATGGCTCAGACACCCCCAACGGTGGCACATATTTGGAGGGATGTAACATGACTTCTTCACGTGCCCGAACTGGCCACGTTGGTAGCATGCCATTGAACGGTCCAATGAAATAGAAACCAGAACCACTATACATGACTTTTTAGAAATAGGTCCCTCTGGGCCACCCAACTTTTCAGATGGGGGAACCTTCATGAGAAACTAGATACACTGGATTTCCAATCATCTGCATCTTAGACCAATTCAGCTAATAATGCCTCATACACTAGCTTCTCAACAAAATGGTCCCTAAAAGGGAGTACCCACCCCTTCATCACAATATAAAGAACCTTGATAAAGAGAGAAGTCTTCATCAAATCATGTAATGCTACTTCCTTATAAAATTACACAAGTCCCTTGAAATGGTCAACATATGCTTTCACCATCTGTTGGCCTTATTTAATATGCATTTTATATTCCCTTTTATTCATCTTCAACTCCTCAGGTATAAACCATTGGACGAAGAAAATTTTAAATATATCCCATTTCATCCCAACTTTCATTGATGGTGGCGAGAACAATGCTCATTCATCTAGTACCGGACCTTCAAACAGACCCAAAATGGCATGCACTCTAATAGCATTGGGAGTTCCTAATACCCTGAAGACACACTAAACCACTTCAAGCCGCTCTACTATTTCTAACAGACCCCAATCCATAATAAGGACATGAAACGTCTATAAAGAACCAAAAACCAGACATGAATTATCTAAAACCTTAGGGACCTTTCTGGGTGGAATTTTCTGAACAACATATAAAACACAAAGATGAAACTGATATCAAATCAGTGTATAATTTAAAGTAACATCCCGATCCAAATGACCGGATCAAAAACCGAAAAATGCCAACACTAACCAAAATTCTATTTCCATTTTAGATTTTAAAACCGCCTTATTTCTAGTCCACTTTCCAAATACCAAACCTACTTTTCAAACCAAATTCAACTTCCAAAAATCATTTCCGCTTTTAATATCATTTTATAAAAACAAGTTTGGTCTATTAATTCTGAGTACACACCCCAGTAGTCCCATGAATAGTTGTGCGAGAGGCCGGAGGTGCTTCTGGATAGAGTAAGGAAGTGGTCTGGTCGATTGCACGATGTGAAGGAGGTGGAGGCAGGGGTTGCAGCTGCTGCCATAGTGGCTGGGAGAGGGTGGCTAGAACGGGAAAGGTAATGGTGAGGAGGGACAGAACGACAAGGCCAAGTGTCGAGGGCGGGCCAGATGCAGGTGGAGTGCTGGAGCTAGGGAGTTTGAGGGCGGCGTGGGGTGAGAAAATGCGAATGGTGGTCAGGAGGTTGGGTGTGCATGGGGTTCAGCTAGGGAAAGGAGGAGGAGAAGGGACCATGGCGGTGAAGAGGGGTGTAGGGTGGTGGGTCGAAGCATAGAATGGGGAAGGGGGAGGCCTATGGCATGGAATAGGGAAGGGGGCCAGGTAGATTAGGTTTTTTACCCTCTTCATTTTATTGTATCAATAATAGAAATAATAATAATAAATCCAAAAATAAGAATAATAATAATAATAAAACCATAAATAATAATAATAATAATAATAATGATAATACTAATAAAGTTTATAATAATAAAAATAAAAATAATATAAATAATAACAATAATAACACCTCATTAATAATATTATTATTAATTACATAATAACATCATTATTATTATAACTTAAAAATTTAACTTTCTTTATTTATTGAAAACTTTATTTATTTTAAATGTCAGATACTTGTACAGTAACCCGGGCTAATGATGTGACTACCGCCCACTGTGTGGTGACCGTGCCTGGGTCTGAACCCCACAAAAAATATTAAATAAAAAAAATTAATCTGGGACCCAGGTAGGACCTTTCCGCAAGAACCCAGAGCCAAGAATTAATAAAATAATAATATATTAAATTTCTGGGTGTGGCATATCATGTGAATTTTTGGAATGATAAGAGTTTTATACATATCTCTAAATATAAGTTCATTCTTTTTCCAATCTAAATGATAATGTTCACACACTAATCATTGAAGACATTAGGATCCAAAATTGAGCATTCCATAGTGTAATGGAAGATAAATATTGGTTATAGAATAGAATATTGTGAAACTGTAACCTTGGAAACTTAGATAAGTTGACTAGGAAAGGACTTTTTAAGGATGTACCAAAACATAGGTTTGATACTTAAAATGTATCTCACCATTTTCAGTATGGTAAGAAAAATAAGTCAGTATATAAATATATTTGTTAAGTATCAACTTATTATGATTTATAGTTAGTTCTCATGGACTTATTTGGTCCTACAAAAAGTGGAAATATTGGTGAGAAATACTATATATATGTCTTAGTTTATGACTACCTTATATACACATGCGTCTATTTTACAACAAGAATGTCCAAAGACTTTAGATATTTTAAAACATTTGTAGCATTAGTTAAAAATGAGTGAAGTGTCACTTTGATAAATATTCATAGTGATCGTGGTGGTGAATTTGAAAATTCTTATTTTGAGAATTTTTGTATTAATAATGTTATAATATATAACTTTTCATCTCTAATAACTCCATAGAAAAATGGGGTATTTGAAATAATAAATAGAGGTATCCAGGATATTACTAGGACCATTTTGAGTGAATAATCTATTACTAAACATTATTGGGAAGAAGAAATTAGTATTTCCTATTAAAATATAAATCAATTTTTTATTTTACCTTTTATTAATAAAAACCCTTATAAATTTTGGACAAGACAAAAACCAAAAGTTTCTTACTTAAAAGTATTTTGACTCAAATTATTAATACTAAATACTAAAGGTAATTTACATAAGTTTTAACTCAAATATGATGAAGGAATATTTTTAGGATATTCCACCAATAGTAAGGATTATAGAGTTTTTAATAAAAACTTATCTACTATTAAGGAAATAGTGAATATTAAATTTGATGAAATTGATCCCTTTATTTTCAAACAGACCCAACCTATATATTTGGATGATATTTCTAAAATTAATTTTCATCCAATAGAAAACAAATAAAGTACATAAGGAAATTACTCAAGCATATGTTTCTGAAGATATCCCTTAGAAATATTTTGAACCAGTTATTGAAGAAAAAACTTTTGAAATCTCAATAAGTCACTTGATTCCTAGGAATCATCCCAGTTAATGTATCATTGATAATTTAGAATAACTAGTTGGGACTATATGTTCCTCAAGAAATGAAATTTAATATCTATAATTCTTATCAAAGTTTCAACCTAAGAATCCTAATGAGGCTTTAGGTGATGAGTATTGGATAAATTCTATATAAGGTAAACATAATGAGTTTAAATGGAACAAAATATGGAATTTAGTTGAATAACCTAAAGACACCTCTATAATTGGATTGAAATGGGTTTTTCAGAATAAATGTTATGAAAATGAAATAATAATTATAAATAAAACTAGGATTATTTATAAGGGTTATAACCATCAGGAGGTAATAGACTATGAAGAAACATATGCTCCAGTATCAAGACATGAATCTATCTGAATACTTCTATCCATTACAACATTCATTATTTTTAAACTATTTCAAACAGATGTGAATTATGATTTTCCTAATGGATATGTTAATGAGTAATATTATATATTATAACCCCATGATTTTGAAAATACAAATCATTTAGAATGTTTTATAAACATACCCAGGTACTTTATGGACTTAAATAATCCCCTAGATCTTAGTATGATAGATTAACTAGATTTTTGTTACAAAAAAATTGTGTTAACTGAGTTTCATATCCACTAGTTTTTATAAAATACTTAAATAAAAACATTATGAATGTATATATCATACACTTAGAGGATATATCATTTTATATTTCATCAAAATGAAAGAAAAACTTTCTCAAGTTTAAAAAAAACCATTGTTTTTATATATTTTAATATATTAAATAGAATCTAGTAATGATCAATATCAATTAATTATTCCCATATATTTCTTTTTTATCAATTTATTTATATTAATGAAATACTTTTCATAGGGATAGTACATATGTTTTTGTTTTTAAAAACATTAAATAAAAAGTTTTAGAACATTTCAAAAATGTTCAATCATAATAACTCTTTTATTCTCATATTTCCTTATAAAAATTTCTGAATTAAATGTGTAACAAAATTACTTGTAAATATTTAAAAATTTCGAACACGTAATTTTTGTTAAACATACCATAAAATATTATTTCAAGAAAAACAATCATAATTTTTTTCCAATAAAACTAAAATAATTAGTTTTTCTAAGGAAAACTTCCATATTTATTTTTTCTAAAGAAAACTATCATAATCATTTTTTCTAATAAAACTATTATAATTATATTTTATAAAGAAAAATATTATAATTTTTCATTCTAAAAAAACAATCCTAATCAATTTTTTATAAAACAGTCATAATCTATTTTTTCTTATAAGTTATTGTAATAAATTTATTTTCAAAAAATCAAAAGAGAACTGGTAACTCATACCTCTGAAACTTTATACTCTGAAAGGTACACTAATATTCTATTAATTTTTGAACTAATCATTTACTTTATTTATATATGTTACTTACTACACATTCTTTTTGTTTTTATAAAACATTTATTTCATTTCACACTTAAAAGTTTACAGATCATATATATTCCAATGAAATGTTTTCTTAAAACATTTAGAGTTCAAATTTACATTTAATTATATCTTTGATTAAATATCAACTATTAGATAAGATAATGGTTTTAATCTGAGATGTTTATTGTTTTGTAAAATGAACAATTTATTCTCCATGACTATATTTGTTTGGGACACCACTAGTCCCACATCAGCTCTCGACCTATTTGCTACTGACTCTCATCACCATCTAAATAAGACAATCTAATTGTTTTGGAATTAATTTGATTGTTGTATTCACTCTCATTAAAATAGACACCAAGTATTATTATAGAAGTAGAAAAGTTTTCATAGAATCACTTGTGGAAATATTTTGGTTTGATAGGTATGATTCTATTCTTAATAGATTCGTCAGTTTTTTGGGATGGGAAAATTTGTGTGGATAAAAACTGGGATAATATTTTGATTTATACTATCATGAAATCATTAGATATTTGTATGCCTCATTGAATTTATTATCTAAATATGGTAATTATGAAGTTTCATTCACTATGTTTTCAAATAAGTATGGAATTTTAAACAAAAGAGTAGTTTATTTTTTTGTAGTTCTTACTAAAGGAGAATCCAACTTACCCTCTTAAAAATTACCTAAAAGGCATATATCTTTTAATAAAAACAAGGTTAAAGCTTCTTTGTTCCCATACTATGAGAATATCATTAAAGTATCACACTTATCATCAAATTATAGGTTTATAGTGTTATTTATGTTAGGGTGAATAACATTGAGGAAGGTTTAAAGGGAAACCCTTATGTTTTCTGATATTTTTTTGGATTTCTTGATAAAAATGAGGCATGAGAATTTTGTGAAATTTTTTTCTTTACATTGGACACTATAAAGAGTTTCTCAATAAAGTAAAAAAATATTTTGTTTCCTTATTTCATAAAATAGTTTCTTTTGAAGTTTATACAACTTTTAAAATTTTAAAATAAAACATACCCTATGAGAGAAAAGGATTACTTCATTCGATAAGATACTATCTCTAGAATGAAATTAGTTTTTGGTTTAAAGAGAGGGAATTTTTCTAACATACTTTATGGTACTTTTTATAAAGAAAAACATTTTAAGAAAGAAGTGGTTTTTTAGAAGAAGTGAAAATATGATTCTTAACCACCAAATAATAAAAATAAAGAGAATAAAATGTTAGATAAAGAGTTAAAATAATTTGTGGATAAGAAGGCTCAAAAGAAATATGTTAATTTAGAATTTTTGTTAAATATTGATAAATTATTAGCCTTAAAACTTCATTTTGATGTAGATTTTAAAAAGGTTGAAAATAAAATGAAACATAAGAAAGTATAGGAGGAAATAAATATTTTTGATTTTTTTTAAAAAAATTGTTGAAATAGATTCTGAGAATATTGTTATATCAGTTTCCCATACTGATAAATTTATCCCTAACGCTGGTCTGTAATTTATAGAAACCTCTATTTTTTCATCAATAATACCTTCAAATATTGATAAGGTAAAAGAAAAAATATATAATTGAATAATTAATAACATCTGTACCAAAAAATAATCGATTTCAAAAAAAATGGCAAATGAGTACTATGAACAACTCTACAGTTAGCTCAAGAGTTAGAAGAAGAAGATGATAAAGTGGAAGAGTAAGAGAAAGAATAATAATAAATAAAATAAGAATAATAGTAATAAAAATAATAATAAGTAAAATAATAAGAATAACAGAATGAATAATAATAGAAATAATTAGAAGATAAAGAAGAAGAAGAAAAATAGGATGAGGATGAGAAATATGATGATGATGATGATGATGATGATGATGAAAAAATAGAAACTGATGAAGGGTCAAAATAAAATAAAAAATAAAAATCATCACCATAATCACCATTAACTTTTCATTAATATTAGTATTGTCACATAAAAGGGTCACATAAACAAAAAAATCTTCATCCGAAAAGGATAAAAGTCATCTTTAAAAGTTGAAGAAGAAAATCAACAACCACATGGGAATGTTTTGATAAAAATTTAAGGCATAAAAGGATTTAAAAAATATTCAAGTATCAAAATATGTTAATTATTCTATGAAATTAAGACACAAAGTTCAAGAGGAATAAAAAACTTGATGAAAAAATCTCAAGACTGAAATCTCATAATGTTACTTTGGAATCATCAGATTTAGGGGAAACAATTCCTCAAAAATATTTTGATGATATTTGTCTAAATATGAACTGGTTAAGTGAATTTATTCCTATCTTCCAAACCTTGAATAAAAACTTAATTATATTCATAATTACATCAATGATAAAGTCGAGTCACTCAAATATTTGATCGAATACAGTTGTCCTTATTGAGGAAGATTTGAAAAAAATCAAGAAAAGTCCAAATCTCAGAAAATATCATACAATTGAATGGTTAAGTGATCCAATCAAGTTTATAGTGATCTCACAGTTCATGATGACTGACACATTAAATTAATTAAACTATCTCTATAAATGGTAAATTTCTTAGAAAAATTATCTAATGATGTATCGAATTGTGTCATGTTCATTGAAGAGTTCAGAGACACAAAAGATGAATGGAATGAGGAAATAAAACATCAGAAAGAAAAGGTTTTCATTTTATAGTTTGAAATAGCATGATCAGATCATGTGGAGATGAATTGATCCTTATTAAGTAAAAAAATCATTACTATGGATATTGAAAGTTTTAAGATTGAATTCTGGAAGCAAGTACTTATTAAATGAAAAATCTCGAAGCTTTAGAAATATTGTAATGAGCTCAAAAATAGGAATCAATTTTCAAGATGCTAATTAAGAATGAATTAACATTTTTACATTTTTAACTCTTTTTGCAGTATTTTAAAAACATTTTGGTTGAATTATTTAATTTAAGTGACCTTTTCCATCCATTAATTTATGTTTAAATGTTTTGTAATTACTATTGGATGTATATTATTTCATTTCTTTCTTGATGGTTATTTATTTCACCTAAAAATTGTTTCATATGTTATATATTACTAACATTTTAGGTTACATAGATTCCCTATTTCTATTTGAAAATCCAAAAGGGGAGAAGGTTTTTTCATATTTATAAAAGCGGGAGTATTTATTTTATGGGTAATAAGTATTGGAGGAATTCAAGGAGATGTGTTTTAGGGGGAAAATTATTTATTAAAGATTTTTATTAGGGGGAATCCTTATTAAATACTTTTATTAAGTGTGATAAAAAAAGTTATAATTCCTTACATCAGATCATGAGGTTTTTATAAACTCTGGGGGAGTTATTATATGAATTTTTTCTATAATGTTCTTAAAATAAAAAGGGATGTGGGTTTCTTAAGTTATATTTTTTCATTTTAAGTATTGTGTTTTTTTTCTTACCAAAAATGGGGATATTGTAGAGATAGAATTATTACTTCTCACTTTTACATTCCTATAGATTTGGAAATCTGAAACACCTCTATAAAATGTTGTTTACTAACATTTTACATCCAATGTTTTTTAGTATGTTTTTTTAGAAGCCATTAATTTATACTAAAACGTGTTAATAATTAAAATTAATTAAGAATATAAACTTATAATTATTCAATATGATCCATCATACTAAGGATGTGTTGATTCATTGAACATACCATTATTCTGAATATTGGTTAGAATTTTTCCTTGTCGATAGTACTGACAAATGTCATAACCATTATACTAATAATGGTATCGATACATCGGACTAGTCCTTATATAGTTTATCATATTGAAAAATGATAATGCAGACAATAAAACTATCCTATGTTTATAATCAAAATATATGGGCTTGTTTCTATTGGATATAATACTAGTTATCATTGTAATGATGCTAAAAAAATGATGTCATACATTTAATTATAGATGATCTGTTAATTGAAATTTGTCTATGGTCATTGAAACTAACTTGGAAATATGATCATTATATATTTGTATATAAATAGCTGGTCATTTGAAGAGTTATAAGTGGATACTTTTTCAACTCATGAAATCTAAAGTTTACATGGAATGAACTACTCATTCTTAGTCTTTTTAATAATTTAGATAGATGAAATTATAAGGAAAAATTTTTAGGGTTATTTTCATTATAAAAAATATTTTTTAATAATGTGTCTGATCGAGGATAGATCAAGGGATTTTTTGATATGAAAATGGTGAATATGATCTATTGGATCAAGGGTTTATGAGGATATAAAGACATACAGTGATCATCATATTGATTATTTCCAAGGATAAGAAGACAGAGATTATACCAATCATCGTATCAAGGGATTTCATTGTAAGGAAATATATCCTTTACAATATGTATACAACTATGGATATATTTAGTCAGGGTTCTCTAACTACCTCAAATCCTAAGGTTAAAGAGTGAATTATTTTAATATATCTTGTAATACATTCGTAATTGTATTAGATGTGTATCTCTTGTCTGTAAAAGATTAATTTTTCTATTGTGTATTAAATATAAATTTATTTTTCATACATAAATTTCTAAAAAAAATATTTAATTGGTGCGGATGTAATACCGATAAATGTACTCTGATTAATCAAAAAAATTTGTTATTCTGATTTTAATACTGTGATCATTAGAAAGTTCTGAGTCTGATCATTTTATTAAAATAGGTATTGTGTTTTTTTATCTAATTTTATTAAACTATAATTCATCCCCTTCTTGTAATCCATCATATATTCTTTCAATCCAACATAATCAAGACGAATTAAAACCATGACATAAAATAAAATGAACCTAACACCCCTTAATAAAATAAAAAATATTATTGGGATGTTTATTGGTTAAAATATCACCATGTTATTATTTTAGATTTACAAATTCTAAATACAAATCCCATTTATGGGCATGATATCTTTGAAAATGATGCCTTATATCAATATTTTTAGTCCTCGAGTGACTAACATTATTTTTAAAAATTTTAATATCACTATTATTATAACATAAATTATGAATAGCATTAAAATAAAGTCCAAAGTCCAAAAGAGTATGTTTTATTCAAAATAATTGTGCATAGTAACAAGTAGAAGAAGTATACTCTTCCTAAGTTGTTCACAATGAAATTGAATAATTATTTTTACTTGACTATAAAAATAGTGGCATTCCTAAAAAGTTAAAAGTATCGAAAGTAATTTTTCTATCTAATATTCACCCTCAAAAATCATCATCTAAATATGAAATTTAATTAAAACCATATGTTTTTGATAAATTTTAGATATATTAATAGTACCTTTTCCATATGTTAATTTTATTTTAACAATACTTAGATGAGATTCTTTTGGGTTTGTTTGAAACCATTCTAAGAGGAAAATAGAAACCATAATGTTTTATCTACTTGTAATAAAATATAGTAAACTACGCATCATGCCTATATATAACATGTTTTCAATTGGTTTAACACCTTTATATAAATTATGTTTTATATTAGTACACATTTCAGTTGAAAATTAATTAAAATTTTAAATCCTATACTTTATAAATAAATCAATAATATATTTAAAATTTAAAATATTTTCCAAAAAAATGATAAAATTGAAATCCTAGAAGAAAATTCAATTCTCTCATCATACTCATTTAAAATTCCTTTTACATAAGTTTTGAGAAATAATTACTAATAATTTGATTTTTTGACAATCAAATAACATCATCTACATATATTTGAACTAATAAATTGTGATGTATATGTCTTGGTTGACTCATAAGTAACCCAACTTTAGGGGAAATATGGCCTCAAACGTACCTCCCTATATGCCATAGGTTGTCGACTAGAAGGGATGGTCTGAAGGTGGTACAATGGGGAGAATATAACCTTTGGATTTGTGTAAAATATAGTAGAAGAAATAAAAATTGAAAGAGTAGAGGAAGATAATAATAAATAACCAGTAATCATAATTGGTAACTCAACCAGTGAAAAATAAATAACCATTCATGAACATTCTATTCCAATAAAAATAAAAGTTTATTAACATATAGTAGATGAAACATAAAACTAGGATAGGATGATAAAAGATAGAATAAATAAAAGTCTCCAACTCTAGAAGGCAGCCTAATTACATGCTCAACTACTACTCCAATTCCATTTCATACCCTAGAAGGTATAATAATAGGAGGCATGAACCATTTCCAAACATTCAACCATGAGATCTATTTGAGTACCCAAATGCAGCCTGAACCGGGTGTGAGAAAAACTCAATAGACCATAGCCAGTGACATCTAATTCAATCTAGTCCATGATTATAAAATGTATTAATTTTTAGGTATAATGAATAAGGGATGTAATTTAAATAGTTTGTGCATAAATCACATAAATCTAAGGTTCCTCATGGGACACTTGGCTGACCATACCTGCCTTGGTCTAAACCAGAGACCTTTAGATAAAGGAGAGAAAATATAGTCACATGATTAATGATAATAATAATAATAATAACCAAAATAACAATAATATTGTCAAAGGACCCATGGAGTTGATCCTAATAAACCAAAAAATCTTCCATATAAATCCACATATGGGTGTCTGGGAATTCTCAAATAGTAACTAAGAAAAAATTGTGTATAATTCCCTAAAATTCCAAATATAATATTGAAAAAAATACTATAAATTCATTGTTCTTGTGAGAATATTCTAGTAATTCTGTAATGGGACCCATGTATCACACAATGCACATAATAGTGTGATCTTCCCTATGATCCCATCGAAAAAAATTACTCATAAAAAACACAAGTTTTTCTTAAGGTGTGATATAAATTATTTTAACCCATGATCCATCCCAAGTAATTCAATATAAGGAACCTAGGTATTACTCAATGTGTAATGTAATTTTATTTAACCTATGAACCTATCCAATTCATTATAATTGGGAACCCAAGTATCTTCTATGGAACAAAATTATTTCCATCTATAATTTCTTAATTTCAATGTTTTTGTTGAGCCCATCCATGTAATTTCACATCTCAATCCAAGTATCTAAAATTTCATAATATACTGAATGGTCATGGTCTAGAGCATTATTCATACACTTAAAAAATCACTTATCCCAAATATCCCATTTAATTTATAAAGGATAACTCAATAATAAATTTATAAATGATCAAATTCTAAGCGATTCATCGACATAACTCATAGTTTATTTAATTCAATTTAATTATTTCATTCAAAAAATTTATCCCAATATAAATTCATATATAATATAGGGACCAACTAACATTGTCTTACCATTCACTATTCATTTACCCCTTTAACCAATTTTGAAATGGGCGAACTGTAGTGTCCATCTCATTTTATAATTTCATAATCACATTATAGATAAGTATTGCAGGGACCAGTGAAGGATAATGGGAATAATACAATTCCATTCAATTGATTCAATTAACCAATTTCAATTATAAATGATAAAAATCAATGAATTTTTTTTATCTCACATTCATATTTCATCCCATTTTATTCCGTTTAATAGTATCATAATCAAGAGACAAACAACATACCTCAATGGTGGTTTAATTTTCAAGATAAGGTATATGGGTCATAGAATAAAAGAAACACACCCCATGTTGTTGCTTTAGTTATGTTAAACAACCTCCAAAATTTCACTTAGATGCACATTTTAGAACCCAAACCTTCTTATCAGGTATGTTTTTCCTTTTTCTTGTGTTTTTCTAAAAAAAGGAGTTTCTAGAAATTTCTTAAGTACACTTCGTGTACTTTATGAGTGCTGGTCGTGTAATTAGTTACTGCGAGTAGCCGGATGTTGGTCGTGTAACGGCCATGCACATGGCCGTGTGGCGTGACCTAAAGACTGCCTAATGTGGGGGCGGTAAGGGTAAGTAGACACCATGTACTTCTAAAGTACACCTCGTGTACTTTATTTTTTTCATTAAATGTACTGGTGTCGGGTCTGACAGACAAAACCATCTCCTTCTCAACCTAGTTTGTCCAAGAGAGACAGTGCGCCCATGATCTTTCCCCGAGCCCCTGATTGAGCATCTGTCCTTTGATTCGGCCTTCATCGATTGTGTTGGGATCGCCTCGATAAGATCTTCCTTCTTCTAGAGCTTCATTTCCTGATTCCTTCTCTTCCTCAAGTTATCTCCAGTTGAATGTTTTAGATGTTTTTGTAGATCTATGGTGTTCTTGGGTGATTCAAGGATTGAGGTTCATGTATAAAAATCATGAAACACCATGGTAGGTGTTTTGTTCCTTACCATAGATACTCTTTGAATGTTATGTAAAAAAGTTCCTAATACCCTTGATCGAGGTATTTCGTGTTTATGGTTTTAGCCCTGTTAATTTCTTTCCATGCTTGTATTCTTGAGTAGATGTTAATTGAATATGAATAGGGTTAATTATTATGATTTGGAAGTGTTTTCCAATGGATGTTTTTTATGACTATTTGGTCTTGCTTAGCCTATTAAAATTTCTTGTTTGTTTATCATTCCTAGTATTGTTAGGATGGATTGATTATTGTTTGTCTTGATGTTATGTTGTAGAATAGTTAGTCAAGTAGTTCTTTAGGTTTACTTAGGCCTCTTTTCATTACTATGCTTGTTTGACTTACAAAGGGCCATGATAACCTGGTGTAGTAGACCATAGGGAGAATGGACGTAAGGTCTTCTCTAGAGTGTTTGTTTATTATCACGATGTGAGTCCACAGGGGGGATTGACATTGAGTACTCCCTCCCAGGGTGTATAGTTACGTTATGAGTCCATAGAAGGAATTAACATTGTATGCTTCCTCAGAGTTCATGTAGGTTTCGTTAAAAGACGATAGGTGGAATTGACGGTGAGTGATTCCTCAAAGAGTCTTTGATCATACTCGGCTATAAGGTAAATTGATGTTGAGTGCTTCCTCAGAGAGACTTTAAAAAATATGAACCAGAGGGTTTAGACTATGTGTAATTCCCATAGGGTTGCTTGTGTTTTCTAGGTAGGACTAGAGGGGATAGGCTGTGATTACATCCCAAAGGGTCACCTATTTTTGATTATCTTCTTACTTGATATGTGGTGTTTGAATGATTTGAAATTTTAGGAATGTTTACTGTTGAGTACTTTCATGTTTACTGCTTCTTTTTATTATTACCTGCCATATATATTCACTGACTATTAGGCACAGATCTCTTGGTGGTTTCCTACTAGTATTTAGTCTCACACCTTGTTTGGGACATGATTTTGGGCCCCAATAGATTATATTGTTGCCGGTATAGATAAGGGAAAGCTCCCTTCTACTTCAGGTACTTGACTACTTTGGAGCTGGAGAGCATAGGACCAAGCTAAGGCTTGCAATGTAGAGGAGTTGTTTACTGTTTTCTTTCATACTTTGGTTTAGTATTGAACTTCATCATTGTGACATTTTTGGTCGCTTTCATAGATATATGTATCATGTATAATTATATATGTGCTCCAGCTGCTTGTTACTTTCATTCTTCCAATGTTTACTGTAGTATGCCATTATTACTGCTTCCGTTATTGTTATCTGTTTCTCTTCTGCTGTGTCACTCTACCAATGAGGGCATAGTTTCCCCACTATCACATTCAAGGCCCTCACTGCTAGTCGGCATCCTCTGGCATTAGGGAAATGTGCTTGAGGCCATGTGACCAACTTGGTACACGGCTCCTTTGGGAGGCTTCTAGAACCAGGACGTTACAATGTGGTATCAGAGGAATTATTTTGTCTTGACTTACTATTTGGAGACTATAGACAGGGATAGGAAGGAATAGGTACTTGTTAATAACTTGTACCTCGGAGTAGATAACCCATGTACAGGGGAAATCCAATCTACCTCAATTATTTAAAGTTATCTAGTTTTGGAATTTTATAGTTGATTTGATTTTCACTGTTTGGTGACCCACATGTATTGTGTTATTATTTTTGTTCTTATTGAGGTTCTATTTCTGTTTCAACCCAATGAGATGAGGGTATGACATCTCATTCATCATATAAGCACTTTCTACGAATCAAATGTCATGCATTCTTGCGATGCCATTTAGGGTGCATTAGCGATTGCGTTTTGTTGTGATAGGTGTTGTTCTAGATATGTATGCTATTGTGATAGATGCCTTGATAAAAATATCTGATGTTTGATAGGGTATTGGTAGTGTAATGTTTTGTTAATGAATGTCTAACATTGGTTCTTGAGGTGTTATGGGCACTCATGGATCAGAATTTGGTGGATAATTGATCTATTATGCTTTTTTATGACATGTATAAGATGAAAAGCTTTGATTCACAGAGAGTGTGGGCCCTCATGGATTGTAATTTGGAACTTTAATGTTTATTTCAGTGTTTTTTGGGCTCTGGAGTAGTTTATGAGGCTTACTGTCTAGAAAAATCCAGAATACACGTTGTGTAATGATGAATACACACCATGTGTTCTTCTATTCGGGAAGAAACTATTTTTCTTAAGTACACATCATGTACTGTATGTATACGTCGTGTAGTCGCTAACCATGTCTCAGACTATGTGGGCAGGGACATGGGGTTTGGAATCTTTGGTATGACACATTGTGTACCATATGTACATGCCATGTTGTAGAACTCTGTAACCGGTCATGTCACTAATAACACGGGTTAGTTGAGTCTTTTCTAATACATGCTATGTCCATCTGGAACATGTCGTGTAGTGTAACCCGAGTACCCGGTCGTGTAACTAACAACACGGGTCGGAAAAATATTCCTAGTACACACCGTGTTCATTTGGATCTCTCCATGTAGTGTAATCCATGTATATGATTGTGTCACTAACAACATGGGTCAGTGAAGCTCATCTAGTACACGTCGTGTCTAGCAATAACACACCATGTAGTCGTGTTCTGGGAGAACTGTGTGGCCTAACCGTGTATGGGAACTCGGGCAGAGGAAGAGGATTCAAGTACATTCCATGTGTAAGGAAAAAATGATGTGTATGGGGTGTTACAAAACCAGTTTTTTAGGAGTGCACGCCCATGTGAAAGGATTAAGGGAACACGCCCTTTAGGAATTATACATGCCCTGTATCCATGTTTTGAAAAACATGAATTCTTTCTTTATCATGTTCCCTCTTTACTCTTCTATGTTTTAGTCCTTATTAATCTTGATCTAAGGTGTGCGCATGACCTTGAAAAGTCATTCCACTGAGATTTCCTCCAGTTGTATACCACTTGCAAGGTGATGATCCGACACCGGACATGGCTGGTCAGGGACTACCAGTAGATCCTCCAATTGTGCCAGTCTTGGAAGCATCAATCATTATAGACATAGATGTTGATGCATAGTTCCGAGAGGGAATCATGAGGTTCATGAATACCTTCTGAGGAGTACAAAATCTTACTCCTACTATGGAAGAGTTGAAGCGGGTTTCTAGTAGCAGCATCCTCCCACCTTCTTAGGGGATGGAGGACCCTAGGCTGCAGAGTCATGGCTAGAAGCTAGGATGATGATTTTAGAGCATCTAGGGATACCTCTAGAGAGGACGGTCAAGCTCGCTTCATATATGATTTGAGATTCCTCCGACATATTGTGGGATGTGATATCACTGGTGGGACACCAACAGGATATGGCTTGCGAGGAGTTTCAGTGTACCTTCTATGATAACTTCTTTCTAGAGTCTTTGAGGGTCAATCGATCCCAAGATTTCATGACTTTGGAGAAGGGTACTCTTTCTGTTATGGAGTACTCTTCTCACTTCATTGAGCTGCAGAGCTTTACACCCTTTTAGGGGGAGATGAGTTGTTCCTATCAAATAAGTTTGAGGATGGTCTTAGGCACGACATTTAATCTCATGTGAAAATCTTCAGGATGACTTTGATATCTTCTATAGTCAACAGGCACTGATCACAGAGCATAACCTGAGATATTTTTAAGCTATGATCCAAGGTGTATCAGCATCCAAAGATTGTGATTTTCTGATTAATAGAAGGAAGAGATGCAATGAGACTACACGTGGAGATTCAAGTAGGTGGGATGCACCTTCAGTTATCCAGGTGGTATGCAACCAGTGTGGGAAGAGTGGGCATACGAGGACACATTTCCTGAGAGACCCATTGGAGTGCCGATTTTGTGGAAAGATGGTTCATCTTTAGTGATTCTATTAGATCTTCTCACCAGTAGCTGGGGATAGGGGTTCTTCTATGACTCCTCATTCAGGAGCAGAGCCACCAGTTTCTCATCAGTCTGGGAATTGGAGTTCTTCCGGTCGTTTAGGTCGAAGTGAAGGTCATGGTTGTGGTAGCTAATCACCAGGATTTCAGCGACCACAGGGTAAACCATATCATGGTGGTCAGGAAGGGTTGCAAGGCCGCATTTCAGGTTAGAATTTTGCAGTGTAGCAGCCTCAGTAGGAGTTGGATCTCAGACTCTCTAGAATTTGAGGTACGATCGTAGTTGCCTCAATTTTAGCTTCTGCCTTTTTTGATACATGGGATTCACATAGATTTATTTCTGTTTCTGTTGTTTAGATCCTTGGACTATGTATTTTTTCTTCTACTAATGTCTTGATATTGGACACTTGGTTGGGGACAAGAACATCTAGTGTACGTCTGTGCAAGGAGTTCCCTCTTGAGATTGGTGGGTGTCACTTCTTTTAAGACCTTTATGTCTTAGAGATGATAGGCTATGATGTAATTCTCTGAATGGACTGGTTAGATCACCTCTAGGTAGTTTTCAATTGCTATTTCCATAGGGTGAGTTTCATATCACCAGAGGTCAGATCATTTCTTCATAAAAGCGAATGGGATATCCTGGCGGGCAGAGTGGGACCCGGGCATCTTGCATTGTTAGGTGTTACAACCCAAATTTCTAGTATATACCTAGATGACCAGGGGACTTCACATATGGAATTTTCTCTAGTGGTAGATCATTTCAGGGATGTATGTCCAGAATAATTTTATGGTTTTCCTCCGAAGCAAGAGGTGTAATTTTCTACTGAGCTTGTGCTAGAAGAGGAATCAGTGTCCATTCCTCATTATAGAATGTCTACACAAGAGTTACAAGAGCTCAATAAGTAGTTGGAGGAGTTGCATGATAAGGGTTTCATCTAACCTAGTACTTCTCCTTGGGGTTCGCTTGTCCTGTTTGCTAAGAAGGCAGATGGTACACTCCGACTTTTTTTGGATTATTAGAAGTTGAACCAGTTGATGGTCAAGAACCTATATCCCTTTCCAAGGATTGATGCTCTCTTTGATCAGCTTTGAGGAGCCTGGGTGTTCTCGAATATTGAATTAAGGTGTGGTAATCATCAGTTGCATGTTAGACTATCTGGTATACCTCTAACAACTTTTCGAAGAAGGTATGGTCTATACGAGTTTTTGGTTATGTCATTCGGTCTCATGAATGTGCCTTCATATTTCATGGAACTGATGAACCGAGTGTTCCATCCATACTTGTATTCCTTCGTGGTGGTTTTTGTGGACTATATATTGGAGTAATCTCACACTCAACACGACCATACTACCCTCTTGATATTATTTTTAGTACACTGAGAGAGCATTATTTATATGCTAAGCACTCAAATGCCACTTTTGGATGGACTAGATTCACAAATTGGGTAATGTTATCTCAGTGATAGTAGTATTATTAGACCTAGAGAAAGTGATAGAAGAGTTTCCTGGGAGAATCCGAAGAACATCTTTGAGGTGTGGAGTTTTCTAGGGATGGATGGATACTACAGATGTTTCATACAGGACTTTTCACACTTAGCAGCGCCACTGAAGTGCCTGACTAAGAATGGTGAAAAGTTCTTGGGGTCATTTTCTTGTGATTCAGCCTTTCAAGAGCTGAAAGAGTGGTTGACTTCAGTACCGATACAAGTTTTTCCAGATCCAGGCAATAGTTATGCAGTCTATTGTGATTCATCATGTATTAGTCTTGGAGTAGTGCTTATGCAAGAAGAAAAAGTCGTTGCGTATGGGTCTCAGTAGTTGAGGCCACATTAGAGAAATTACCTAACACGCGATCTTGAGTTGGCTGCAGTTGTTCATGCTTTATGTTGTTGGATACACTACCTCATTGGAGATCATTTTCTAGTTTTCACAGACCACAAAAGACTCAAGTATATCATTACTCATCTTGAATTGAATTTGAGACAGTGAAGGTGGTTTGAATACCTTTAGTATTTTGACTTTGAGCTTGCCTATATTCCAAGGAAAGGTAACCTGGTGGATGATGCGTTGAGTAGGAGGACATAGATACAGGCAGTTTAGGAGGCCAGTATTGAGTGGCAGCTTATGGCTCTGTTCTATGAGATTCATTTGGAGGTGCATGATAGGCATGGGCAGACATTTATTTCTTATGTAGCTATTACCTCTACTATTCTTGATCGAGTGAAGATGGGGCAGCTATCAGATTATAAAGGCCTAGTCCTATGGGAAATTGATTCATTAGAGGATCCTAATCCTGGATTGACCATAGGCATGGATGAAATCTTGTATTTTTAGGGGATCTTATGGGTTTCAGCAGACATATGCAAGGATTTGATGTGGGACTTTAATTCCTCAATTTGGTCAGTTCATCCTAGGGTCACCAAGATGTATCATGATCGACACCATCAGTATTGGTGGCCATGTATGAAGAGAGATGTTACTGGTTTCGTCATGAGGTGTTCCACCTATCAGTAGGTGAAGGTGGACCATCAGCGACCAGTAGGGATTTTGCTGTAGTAACTCATTCACAAGTGGAAATGGAATGATTTCACAATGGACTTCGTGACAGGGTTGTCGAGGTCACCTTGAGGGAATGTTGCAATTTGGGTTTTCATTGACAAACTCACGGAGGATACTCACTTCTTACCGATTAAGGAGACCTTCAGTGTTTCTGAGCTGGGAATGTTGTACATCCAAGAGATGGTATGTCTACATGGGGTTCCACACTCCATTATTTCTGACAGGGATGTATGTTTTACTTCTCGGGTCTAGCAGGGACTTCAGAGGGCTTTGGGTACATAGGTACTTCTGAGTACAACTTACCATCCCCAGACAGATGTCTAGTCTGAGCATACAATTCAGGTGCTTGAAGACATGCTTCAAGCATGCACCCTGGATTTTGGAGGTTTGTGGGATAATCACATACCTCCGGTGGAGTTTACCTACAATAATAGTTTTCATGAAACTATTCAGATGGAACCTTATGAGGCTTTATACGGTAGACCATGATGATCACCCTTATGTTGGTTGGAGGTAGGAGAGGAAGCTATACTGGGACCTCGTCTTGTCCAAGAGACCATAGAGAAGATAGAGTTGATTTGGAAGAGGATGGATATTTCACAGTCTCGATAGAAGTCTTATGTTGATCAGTGGAGATGGACTCTGGAGTTTGAGGTCAGGGATTAGGTTTTCCTACGTGTCACACCAAGGTTGGGGCACAGAATGATTAGGAGACAGGGTAAGCTTTCGCTGAGGTAGTCGGTCCATTTGAGGTTTTGAAGAGAGTTGGGAGGGTTGCCTATCATTTTCAGTTACCTTAGAGGTATTGGGATATGTATGATATCTTCCACGTTTCTCATCTCTGATGTTACTTCTCCGACCCATCTCTTTTTTTTCAACCTGAGTAGGTTGAGTTAGAGGTTGATGCCTCATTCGGGGAGCATCATATCAAGATTGTTGATTGCAGTACGAAGGTTCTTCATGGCTGGTTTGTTCCTCTAGTATGAGTGCTATGGATACAAGAATGAGTGCATGACAAGACATGGGAGAGGGAAGTCGATGTACGATCACAGTGATAGGAGTTGTTTGAGGATTCTTTTTCTATGCCACCTTGCTAGGGAAATCCAGGGATGAATTTATTTAAGGGGGGAATTTTGAAGAACCCGAACCTTCTTTTCAAGTATTTTTTTCCTTTTTATGTTGTTTTTTAGAATAAAGAGGAGTTTTGAGAAATTTCTTAAGTACACACCATGTAATTTAAGAGTACACATCATGTACTCGGTTACCATGTGTAGTCAGGTGTTTCCCATGTAACGGCCATGAACATGACTGTGTGGGGTGAATAAGAGACTGCCTAATGCAGGGGATGGTAAGGGAAAGTATATGCTGTGTATTTCTAAAGTACATGTCATGTACTTTATTTTCTTTCATTAAAAATATTGGGGTCACATCTGACTGACAGAACCATCTCCTTCTCGACCTAGTTCATCGGAGAGAGACCGTGCGGCCGCGATCTTTCCCCAATTCCCCGATCAAGCACCAATCCTATGATTCTATTACCTTCGATTAAATTGGACTCACCTCAGTAAGAACTTCCTTCTTCTAGAGCTTTATTTTCTGATTCCTCCTCATCTTCAAGTTATCTTAGGTTGAACATTTTAGACGTTTTTGTATATCTATGGTGTTATTGGGTGATTCAAGGCTTGAGGTTCACGTATAACGATCCTGAAACACTGAGGTAGATGGTTTGTTCTTTTCTATTGATAGAATTTTAATTTTATATGCAAAAGTTCCCAATACCCTTGATCGGGGTATTGCGTGTTTATGGTTTTATCCATGTTAATTGCATGTCGTGATTGTATACTTGAGTAGAGGTTAATTGAATGTGAATAGGGTTAATTGTTATTCTTTGGGAGTGTTTTCCCATGCATGTTTTGTTTATGACCATTTGGTCTTGTTTAGCCTGTTAGGCTACCTTGTTTGTTTCCCATGCCTTGTATTTTTTGGATGGAGTGATTATTATCTGTCTGGATGTTATGTTGTAGACTGATAAGCCAAGTATTTCTTGAGGTTTACTTTGGCCTCTTTTCATTTTTATGCTCGTCTGAATTACACAGGGCTGTGAGAATTAATGGTGAGTGCTTCCTCAGAAATTCTTTGATCAAACATGGCCATAAGGGGAATTGATGTTGAGTGCTTCCTTTGAGATCCTTTAAAAAACTTAACCATAGGGGTTAGACTGTGTGTACATCCCAGAGGGTTTATTGTGTTTTCTAGGTAGGACCATATGGGATAGGCTGTGAGTACATCCCAGAGGGTTACCTATTTGTGATTATCTTCTCACATTATACGTGGTGTCTTAATTCTTTGAAACAGTAGGAATGTTTACTATTGAGTATTTCCTTGTTTACTACTTCTTTTCCTTATTACCAGCCATATATATTCACTGAATGTTAGGCACAGATCTCTTGGTGGTTTCTTATTGGGATTTAGTCTCAAACCATGTTTGGGTCATGCTTTTGGGCCCAAACAGATTATATTGTTGCAAGTATAGATAACGGAAAGATCCCTTTTACTTCAGGTACTTGACTGCTTTGGAGTTGGAGAGCATACGACCAAGCTGAGGCTTGCAATGCTGAGGAGTTGTTTACTATTTTCTTTAGTACTTTGGTTTAGTATTTTAATTAAGCATTGTGATGTTTTTTTCTACTTTCGTGGACATATGTATCATGCATCATTATATATGTTCTCCAGTTGCTTATTACTTTTAGTCTTCCATTGTTTACAGTTATATGCCATTATTACTACTTTGGCTATTATTATCTGTTTCTCTTCCACTATGTCACTCTTCCAATGAGGTCAAAGCTTCCCCACTATCATATCTAAGGCCCTCGCTGTTGTTGGTAGCCTATGGAATTAGGGGAAATGAACTTGAATCCATGTGACCAACTGGGTACGGGGTGTCGTTGGGTGGATTCCAGAACTAGGATGTTACACACATGAACTAAGTAATTAAAGGAATTAGTTATTACTTAAACAATTTTTTTTATGTGGTGAAAAATGAAAAGTCCATCACACTGCATAATGGATCATTTTATAAGGATAATACATTAAGGGAAAATATATAAATCACCTTCCACATTATTATAAATCTACACTAATCTAATATCATCCTTTTATTTGATCTGATTTGATAGAAAATAAACCATGAAAACACCATAATAATAGAGCACAATATCTCTCACGTTGCTAGAATTTCTATTGAATATAAAAATAGAGAAAATATGTAAGAGGATTCCTAGAAATACCTCTATGATTCAATCTTGAGTAGTGGAACTCGATTCAGACCAATAATGATGCAGAATCACCCAATGTAAGTGATGAGGGAGGTGGGCTCAAGTGGAGGAGTCTACTGGAGAATAGGGTGCCAATAAGATAAAACCCCATTTAATGTTGATGGAAAACATGGTAATTTTTTCCATTAATTGATCCACATGGTTTTGGTACATGGTAAGGAAAAACATGTTCACACTGTGTAATGCCACTATCAAATAAACTCATGTTGTACAATTGCCTCACATGGTTTACCACCCTTTATCAAACCGTGTGAAGCAATTTCCCTAATTCCCAATCCACCAAAAAAATTGCAATGCACAATTAGAAACATAGTGTTCTAATAATTTAAATACCTTTTCACCTATGATATAAAATTCATAGATATTTAGGACTCACTGTATAGTAAAAACAAGTGTGTTCCTTAACAAAATATATTTCATGATTCAGCTACATGGTTAGAAAAAACTGTGTGCCAACCATATGCCCTGATATTTATCTCCCGAAACTAAACTTTCAAAGCCTGAATCTCATGAAACTCATTTGTATACCTGAGTCACCTATTGTTCTTTCAACCTATCTAAAGCACAGGTTCTTAGAACCTCCCCACCTTAGAACTTCTCATCCATAATAATCCTTAATGGATATCAGAATTAACTACATATCCCACATGGGTAACAACTTCCCACTCAAATTGATGTGTTTCATTTCTGAATTCCCAACATGTCTCTAAGAACAACATTAAGCATACAGAATCTAATGCACTAATACTCCAAAAAAATATTTCCAAATAAAATCATTGATATGGTTCTTACAGGAGCCATCCAAACCAAGACATGATCACAATGTCATTTCATCCATCAGCCAACCTATAATTCTCCCCAAAATAGGTCATGGGTATCAATATTAAATTTTGATCCATGTTACTTCCAAAATTGGAATTTAAAATTAAATAATTACCATAGAATTATAATGATACTCCTAGCATGTTTTTGAACCTTCTCTACCCAATCACACATGAGGAAAATACTTTTTTCCCTCAATTTTATTTGAAATGGATGAATTCAATCAACAAACATTAACCTAAATGGGATGTATTTTCCTTGAAAATCCTTAGTCGACCATTAAATTGAAACCATATCAACTCATGGTGTACCTGATATAGTTTCTCAATGATCACATACCACTACTTGATGTAACCCAAGAAAAACTTCATCTAGCAGACTATTTTCAAAAACCCTCATCAAATATCGTTGATGCTTTACTGAAACCCGATCCTGAATCAATTACCCCATGGGGTATAAAGATCATTCTGATTCTACCCACTAAATTCCATACCAGAATTATAGTGATGTCTCTTGTCCAAACAATCCCCTATTCATTTCCTTTTTTGTGCATCATCATGAACACTAATGCATTCCCAATCCAACACCTTTGGATCCACATAGGTTACTTTGGTTTAAATTCTTGTAATCTGAATTTCCCCAAACTGCATCCAAACCTGTTACTAGAATTTATCAAGCAAACCAGTCATATATTGATTTATTTATACAATAGAATATCATATCCAAAATTACTATCATGAAACCTATATCTAGGTCCCACAACCAATTTCATATGAGGGTCGCCCAAAAACATCCATTCTCCCACTCCCCGCCTTAGGAGCATCCTCATTATTGCACCAAACTAAATATCTTTTGAATACCACATACCATGATCCATCCCGTCATGAACATAATGAATACCATGGATATGAACATGGTCATCTTATATCACTAACACAACTATTACCCATCATATGTTCCCATATCCCAAGAATATATCCAATTTAATTTGATAAAATTAAAACCACAATGATGGTCACAACCCATAGTATCCAATGGTGTACTCCCCACTATATGGATTACTTATACCACTCATTCAGTGAAACTACCATGGATTCCTTTATTTAAACTAAAATATATATATTTATATATCTATGAGTATATCCCATTCTCTCTCAACACATTTAGGAAAATTTCATGATTCTAGTAATGATTGTTTCTAATATATGAGTAAAATATGATTCCATCGATAGGTGTGTATTTCTCTCCCTAATCCACACTCCAATCAAATAGAATACACCTTCTTGTTTTAAACCCATGAAACCATGACACCCAATAATGTGTTTCAATTTCCACTGATGGTTCAACCATATCATAGTTCCCAATATATTATTGATTTATCTTATACCATAGATATACGTTTATCATTTAACAAAACTCTTGAGAAACGATTCCTACAACATCTCTTCTTTTAAACCATTCATCCTCGGTTAGCATACATTTTCTAACTATCTAACGATTTAAATGGTACCATGAACATTGGGAACTTATCATTCCAATTCCTCCTAATATAATGGGTACACACTCCTATACCACCCAGTTCAAAACCCAACTCTTTCTCTTGTGATTCATCCACTAATAAGGCCAAGATGACCATGATATTCAACATGTGAGTATTAACATTCTAGGAGTTCCCATGGAACTCCTATTAAAAAATTGGGCACCTATATGTGCCAATTATCAACAATGACTGAGCATCATGAGACATTTTTATTATATTAAAGCATATACCATGTAACCATTGGTCAACTGGTCCAATCACCCAAAAATTCATTCTTGTCAAATCTATTCTCAATAACAAAGCACTCGGTGTACTTCCTTGAAAACCATAGGAATTTCAAATCTTACACCACAAAACCTGAAAATATTTTGTTCATCCTCCAATAAATAGGAATATTACCAAACACATTACCTCTAAAGACATCTGTAAATATTTTCCAACTGCTCTTGTAGGATTTCTTCGATCAAAAAAACATCATTGACTCTCTAGGGCCTAAGTCAAAATTAATGTCCTCTAGGTCATCCACTAAGTCCTACTAATCAAGTCTCAAAATAGGTTCACTGGGTCATTTCACATAACCCTAATGTCTCTCACATAAGAACCGTATGGAAAAAACTTACTCTATTACACAACCTCCAACATGTATGTAAACACTCTCAAAGGAATTAGAATTGAAGGAAGGTAAAGAGGAAATCGACTCACAAGGGTGAAAACCCTATCAATGAGGGCCTAATAAAACATTTAAATGCATATCAGTTATAATAAATAAGGTTTATAACTAAATCACTTTCTAAGAGTCATCCTACGAGGCCTTAATCATCTATGAGCATCCTCGTAAGGAAGTGATCCCTAGAGGGTCACACTGTCAATGAAAAATGATAAATATTTTACACTAAATGGGTATCCTTACAAAATAATAAACCCTTGAGGTTCAATATACATGACATCCAACGGCATACTCAAGGGTGTCATTCCATCAACTAAGAGAGCTATCAAATTCAAATAGTTGTTTGGAATAAACATACCATGCCTAGAAACTAGGATCTAATGCCTACTGGATTCCTACCTCCAAGAGTGCTACCAAAATTGGTTATTTCCTCATTATAGAATAAGGAATATATTTTTAATTCTTGAGTAACACCTAAAAGGTCACTAGGACCTTCCACTTACCTCTAAGCTCAAATCTAAAAAAGAAAATGAAAAATGTGACTCATGGAAAATAATAACATTCCCATTCATGAAATCTATCAAGAAAATTATTAAACTAACCCCTACATGAGGGTTCTTCACTACCAAAACCACTAAAGGGTTTTAATTGTTCCATTACAACAATTCATATTTACTTTATACATTAAAGAGGCTAAAATAAATTATAGGTAATGTACCAGTTATAGGGGAAAAGTTTTTCAATATATAGTTGGTATTTTATTTATCTAACATCGTAAATAATTTTATAAAAATTATCTTGAAATTTCCTAATAATTTTTTTTATCGATAAATTTTCAAAACTTTTATAGATAAAGAAAATCTAACCTATAATATATATTGGAATACACACTTTAGGTTGTAATTGGAATTTTAATTAAATAACACATTATGTAGATTAATATGAAAATATGATAAAAATTCATTAATAATTTAAATGGTGGTTAGTTAAGTAAGATTCAACCATACATTTATAAAAAAGAAATATGAGTGGATAATAACACATTATATAACTATCGTTTTTTACCATTAACGTACCCCCATAGGTTTAAGTACCAAGGAATAAAAAAATGATTTTCCTACAAGGGTTAAGTAAAACCAACTTGTTTTTAGTATAATGGGTATACATTCCCAATTTATGGATGAAACATTCTAAAAATTACAATTGGAATCCCATTTAAGTGTAACCCATTCACAATTATTTATTAAACATTCAACACACCATCATCAGGTTATTACATAGACATAACCACAAAAATATGACTTACATGGGTCAATTAGATCATATAAGGATTTAGTTATGTGGTTCAACATTCCCATGTATAGTGGTAAAATACATTATAAGTTTAAATTGATACACAATTTAGATAACATCCATAATCAATCACTAGATTGTTTCAAAAAAATATTCCTAAAATTTTAAATTCCCATCAAAATTTATTCATTAAAAATATTAAACCATTTCATTTTTTTAATGAATTATAGGTTGGCTAGATATAATTAAATAAAATGATATATGCAGAAATTATTTTTAGGTTATTTAGGAACATTTATTTAAAAAATCCTCATACCATAGCCATGAAAGGGCATGTTATAACATGAGAAGAGAATATTGGCATACCAAGTAGGAAATCACATAATTATGGAATACTGATATGTATGCTAAGGATACGTGAATCCTATGTCCCTAAATTATTGATGAACAAACATTGCCTCTTTGAGTATTTTTCCTAGAGGTAAAACTCGTAAATTGATACCCAGTAAAAATACATAAATCACTTGAGGTTAATTGATAATTAATTTAAATAATGAACAATATAAAAAAATGCATCCCTGGAAACATGATCTTTCCCATGTGCATGGATTGTACATTCTTCAACACAAGCTATTTACTAAGTTCTAATAGAATCCAACACTCCAATCTACAAGACAAAAATAATAATATGCCAGAAAATGAAGCACAGATACCACTTTGTGATATCTCGGGAGTAGTCCACTCATAAGGGACCCAATATAAGGGGCCACATGGCCTCAAGTTCACATCCCCATATGCCAAAAGGCTTCAAACTTGCAATGAGTTTCTGAAGGTGGTACATTAGGGAGACTATATCCAATTGATCAGAAAAAAATATAGTGTATTAAATAGTAATATAAAGAGAGGAAGAAGATAATAATAACTGACAGTTAATAATCATATATAACCTAAAAAGTGTCAAATAAATAACCATATGTGAACATTATATTCCAAAAAATGTAATAAGGTCAACATACAGAAGATGATACATACAATTGGGATATACTATTAAGATATAGTATAAATAAAAGACTCCAACTTTGTATGGAATCCCAAGTAATTGATCATCCACTACTACCATGCCAATTCCTAACCCATAAGCTACAAAAACAAGAGGAATGAACAATTTCCTAACATACAGTCATGAGATATTTGTGAGTAACAAATGACGAGAAAGACATAGTGTTTGTAAAAATTAGTAGTCAACCATTAATTTAATTTAATGTAATCTTTTCTATGAGTATAAAATTAAGTTTTGTTTAGGTATAATGAATAATTGAATTGAGTTAAATGGAATATAAATAAACCATATCGAGCTCGTGATCCTCATGGGACACACGATCAACCGTATATGCTTGGGCCTCAAGTGGATACCTCTAAGAAAGGTGTAGATAATACAATCAAATGATTAAAAAAATAATAATAATAATAATAATAATAACCAAAATTATAATTATATGGTCAGAGCATATATGGAACTAAGATCAGGTATCAAAAAGAGCATCTAGATGAATCTATGGATAGGAATTCGGGTATTCTAAGATTGAAAAACTAAAAAATGAGGGATAAATCTTAGTAATTCCAAATAAAAATAATAATAAAACTATAAATCCATTTTACCTGTGATCCCATCCAAGGAATAGTGTAATGGAACCTAGGTGTCACCCAAGGAACATTATATTGGGATCTCCCTTGTGGTCTAATCCAAGGAATTCCATGTAATGAACCCAAGTGTCACATCTGGAATAATATTAATTAGTTTAACATATAATCACATAAAAGGAAATACATATAATAAATATAGGTATCACTCATTTCGTAACATAATTTCAATTAAATTTTGACCTCATCCAAAGCATTCCACATAGGGAACCCATGTATTTCTCGTGATATAAAAATATTTCAATCAATGATTTAAAAATTTCAAGGTTTATACTAGGACCTTGTAGGTTATTATATATCTAATCCCAAGTATCCCCATGATATAATATATTGAATTTTCATTTCCAATAAATTTATTTATACCATTAAACAATTCACTTATCTTAATTTGGTGATTTCATTTACAAGTTATAACTCAAGAATAATTTAATGAGTGGTCAAAATATAAGTGATTCATCTACACCACTAAAATTTAATTTAAATACATTAATAATTTCATTCAAAAAATTTATTCAAACATAAATATACAAGTAATCAAGGGCCTGAGTGTTATTTTATTCCCATTCACCTTTCATTTATCCCTTAAAATATATCAATTAAGAAAAAAGTCAAGGGAAATATCCATCTCCTATTACAATTTCATATTCACTTCAATCATAAGTATTATAAGATCCAAGTGAAGGATATTATCCTTGATAAAATTAAATTAAATTAATTATATTAATAAATTTCAATTATAAATTATAAAAATATATAATTTGTATTTATCCCCCCCTTAATATATCTTTCCAATTTAATCCGTTTAATAATCCAATATGAAAGAGACAAACAACACACCCCATGGGTGGTTTAATTTTCAATCTAATGTATAGGGGTTAGGGAATATAAGATATACCCCCCAAGGGTTGGTTTGATTAATGGTAAAAAAATCCACCAAGGATGTAGTTTGAGGAATAAGAACTAACCAATTAAATACATTACCAATTCTATATTATTTTTACATTTTATGAGGTAAAACATTAAGAGCCTTGTGCATAGAACAAAAATACATTTTATAATGATTATAATTCATGCGTAAAAAATATATACCTCCTAACACATTCTAATGGAAAATTACTCATACAATACAAACCTTTGATTCAATCGGGTTTTATAGAAAATGATGAAGTTTAAAAACTCTCCAAAAATAGGGCATATTAACTCACACAGCGATATCATTTATACAGAAGAAGAAAATGAATATAAGAGGTAAGTTGAGTCATATATGTATATCTAGTCTTCTAATATGATTTAATGGAACTCTATTTATACAAATATCAAGGTAGAATCACCAAAAGTAAAAGGAGAGGGAGGAGGTCTCATGTTGTGGTGGTTGTTGGAGAACGAGGGGGAAATGGGGTGATAATTTATTTAAAGTCACATGGGTAAAAATTGTAGTTTTACCTATTAATGATATTCATGGATTGGAAAATGGATAGGTAAACCATACAAAAACCTTGTGGTCACACTATCCTAACACCTCAAGCCATATGATTTACAAAGTTTTGTGCTAACCATGCACAGCTACTACCCCAATGCACACTCCACCCCCACGGTTTCGGGGTATGGTTAGGCAAGCCGTGGGCAGACCGTACAGATCCCTTTTCACCTATATACCAAATTGGATGGATATATATGCCTCCTCACATGGTTCATTAAACCATGTGACTTCTCAAAATAGGCCACATTGTTGAGAGACACAGTTATCACGAATTATGCACCAATAGTGCGCCCTAGGTTGACTCTTCCAAAACTGAGCTTTAAAATCATGAAACCCTTGTAACTAATCCAGTAACTAGACACACATATCAGCGTATCAATATATACAAATAGGGTACGATCAGCTGACCTTACTAAAAAAACTATTTTTCAAAGAAAAATAAGTCAATATTTCATATCAAGTACTTGGATCTTATTTAAGTCCACAAAGTGATTTAGTAATTTTAAAAATAGAATTTAGAAGATGAATATTTTTAAAACCTAGCGGTATCTCAACATAAACATAATCCACTAAATAAACATTTAAAAATATAGATATGTCTTCCATCTTGTATAATATAAAATTCATTTGTGATTCATAGTCTAAAAAGATCCTAATTACTTTAATATTTGAAATTGGAGAAATGGATTCATCAGAGTATATTTTTTATTCCTAGTTATAAAAATTTTCAACTTTCCTATAATTATTCCAAGTAATTATACATTTTTCATCTTTTTTATTTCTAAATAATCATGTAGTTATTATCACTAGATGGTTAGAGGTCCTATCAACTAATTCCCAAACTTCTTTTCTTTTGATGTGGTTTAATTACACTTACATAGTTCTCTTCCAACTCTCATATTTTATGGATTAGCCTATATTCATAGTTTATATCTTGGATAGGAAGGTAGATAAATTAACTAGGTTTCTTAAATTTTTCCTAGTATTAGCACCCTTATCAAGTTCCAATATAATGGTCTCTAAATGGTGATACTTTAAGGTTATGGGTTGTCTAGGTAATAAAATTTTAGGTCCATTAATTTCATATTGTTCACAACTAGATTGATTTTGATCATATTCTAATTTAATTTCAATTAATTTTTTAGAATAATCAAGGCTCGTGTAATTATATGAATCATTAACTTTATCATCTTTATTTTTAATGTGATCAAAAGGATCAACTTAATCAAACATTACAATATTAAATTCCTCAACTACCCATGAATTCCTATTAGACACTCTATAAGATTTATAAGTATCATAATTTCATAGAATTAGTCCATTATCTTCCTTTGGATCAAACTTACCAAGGTTATACTAAGTATTTATGATATACACCTTGCATCCAAAAACATTAAGGTATCCAAATTTTGGTTTTCTCTTCTTCCGTGACTCTTAAAGTTTTGTTTCAAGAAAAGGAATGATCAAAAATATATTCATCATATGAAAATATGTATAAATATATTTTACTCCAAAATAGGTAGGTAAACTATATGCCTTTGGTATAGTTATTTTAATATCTTAAATACATATATTTCTTCATTCTATAATCCCATTTTTTTGAGGTGTTATTAGAGATTAAAAAATATGTTTAATACCAAATCTTCAGAAAAAATAATTAAATTCCATATTCTAAAACTATCCTCCAAGATCACTTCTCAATGAAAAAATTTTCATAATTTTTCGTTTGAAATAACTTTACAAAAAATCAAAAAAAATATATATAAAATATTCACTTTTAAGTTTTAATAAATAATCCAAGGTAAATCTTATAAAATAATTTTCTAAAACAAAAAATATTAAATCTTCTAGACAAGATTGGTACTCAATATGGTTCAAAAAAAATCACTAGGTATTAGATTTAAAGGTTTAGATATATGAACCTTATAAATAGATATAATATATGACTTATAATTATCTATAATTTAGTATAAATTATAATGTATCTTCTCATTAAATTTAATATTCGGAAGATAAGAAAATAAATTCTTCTTAGAAAATTTTTAGAAAAAATACACTAAAATGTCCAAGTCTCATTTTTCAAATTTTGGCTTTAATTATATCAATATTTAACAAATTCAATATTTCATCACAAAAGGTATTAATTTTTAAATTGTAATCAATTTATGATATAGGTTATCTAAACATAAGTAGTTTACCTTTAAATACAAAGTAATAATTTTTAGAAAAATTAACAAAAAAACCCATCATCATAGAGTTCAGAAATTATGAGTACATTGTGCTCTAACCCTTGAAAATATAGAACATTATTGATCAGTATTAACTTTGAATCTATAAATGATCCATATCAAATTATTATTATTTTATCATTAAAAATTAAGGTAAATAAACCTCCATCTACATTTAAGAGTACATGGAAGTTTTAGAAATATCCACTAGTGTGCCTTGAGCATCTAGTATCCTTATACATATTTCACTTCTATCACTATGTATTATAACCTAAAAAATAAAATAGAATCATGTTTTATTTCCTAAATTCTCTTGGGTTCTACTATACTAACAAAAAAAGATTTTGGTAACCATATATATAAAATCTTACCATAATTTTCAAAGTTTACTAGAAAAAATTTTATAAAAAAGGGTTATATTTACACCACAAAAATTTGGATTTTTCAAAAAAAATTATCATAATGGCCATTAAATCCATAGTAAAAAAATGTAATTATAGACATGTTTTAATTCATTGAACTGGGATCAAAATAATTTCTATATATATTTGGATTTTCAATATTTCTCTGTAAACGTTATTCTACAAAATATAGTTCAAAAATTCTTCTCCCTTTGTAGCTATACTAGTAGCACTTTTAAAGGATTATACTTCATCATGCATTTAATTAATTTTATTTTGATGTATAGTGTATCTTGATGCAGATTTTATTAATTTCTCTTTTAATTCAAGGTTTTGTTTTAACATAACATCTTTTCACTTAAGACTATATTATAAACATCCATTAAAGATTAATTATTTTTTATGAGGAATTCATATTTATCCTCAAAAATGGAACAATATGTATCTAATATAGTATTTGACTATTTTTTAAAATTAAAAGAAAAATAATAAAAGGATTGAACCTGTTCTTCCTTAGCCATAAATCACATGTTTTCTTTTTTAAATTGGTTTCTCGTGTTTCGAGTTATAAGAGCTACTATAATATTTAGAAACACTCCATATAGACTTCATATTTTTCTTTATTTATGCTCATAATTATATTTTATTTGGTAAATCATTTATTTCCATTCAAATATTTGTTTCTCCTCATTTAGTTGTGTTTAATCAAGTCAGATATTACATTTTTTTAAATTCATAACATCAGACTTCTTTCAGTCCACAATCATAGTTCTTTTATTCATTAAAATAATTCATGAATACATTATTTTTCTTATATAACCTAATAAATATTCTTTATATCTGAACAAGTTCCATTCTGGAATCTAAAAAACATAAATAATATTTGGACTCAAAATCCCATTTTACTTCTTTTCCCATTTTGGGATACAAACTTTGAGATCAGTATTATCCCTTCTGATCATTCGGTGATCTTTAAATTCATCTTGAATTTGATATTCATACATCATAAAAGTACTAATAAATACCTTTATTTTTTATATTTAACAGGATTTTATTTTCAAATAATAGTAGATATTGTATTCTATCTAGAACGTAAAACTCATAGATCTTTTAAAGGTTGATTTAGTTTAGTAATTTATATTCCCAAGGAATCAAAACCATTTACTGTTTGAGTCAATATTCCATTCATTTGAGTGATTCTTTTATTTTCATACATCCTAAAACTGAATAATTTTATTTTTCATTCTTTATACATCAAATATATAACATTATCGGTTCCTTTATAAGAAATAGTGATTGTTTACCACATCTCCTAAGTAGTAGTACATTGAGAGACTTGATTTAATTCATTACGACCAAGTGCACAAATGATATCATTCATTTATATAAAATTCATATCGTAGTCAACTTCTTTGGTATCATCCCACTTTCCTCATTCTATATGAATTTCATAAGGGTTGAAAATTTTATTGTAATCTTTGAAACCATGATTTTTTTGACAGATGAACATATTAGATTTCCTACATCTATAATTTTCTCCACTAAAATATGTTGATCCACTCATTGACACTTCTTCATTGACATCATCCATAGAATTATTTCTTCGTATAGACCTCTAACTCAAGAATTCTAGAGCATAGTAGAATGCTTAAAAATTAACCTCCTTATACAAATTATTAGGTCAGAACAATATGAATACACAAAATGGATTTTAATTATGTCCTTTTAAAAAAAATCATGATCAAACATAATCCCAAATTGTTATTTGTTATGTTTGTAGGGTTATTATATTTAAATATATTGTGTTGAAAAAAAATCAATAAGATAAAAAGATAATTTTTATACTAGTCTAGGGAAAAAATATCCCCTAGTCCACTCCACCAAAACATTCTTAGTAACTCAGTAATTATTACTAAACCGATCCTTCTATATGGATACAAAAACAACTGAGTGTAGGAAATTGACACCTTACAACAAGTAAGGATCTTTTATAGGGAACCTTGATAACCCCGGCTTCATATGAAAAGTTTAAACTCTACCATGAGTCGAAAATTCAATAAAAAGTGTTAATATATATATTTTTGAAACATATCTGGCACACAGTATCAATTGAAACTAACAAAATAAGAGAATTTCATAAGAATAGAAAAATGATCTTCAATGTGCTTTCATATAGAAGAATCCTAGAACATACTATTAATAAAATATTCTAAAACACATAATAGGATTTAGAATAACCTTTTTAAGAGTATTATAATAAACTATTAGTAGATGATAGTATATATGTCACTAAAGTGCAGTCTGAAGAATAGATTTGTTGAACTATAATAAATGTTTAATAGATAGATATAGAAATAGGAACAATTTAATCCTTTGTTTAACATCCTTTGACTCAAACATTGATTAGTTATTAATGGGATAATTAAATTGTTGAAATCATTACAAAAATCATTGGAAATATCCAAGAATCAAATCTCATGGATGATTGATTAAATTTAGGATCGCACCGCATATGAATTACTTAAAAATTATGGATTAAAATGTACAATGAGTTCTAAACATTGGGTTGATAAACCTTACATTAAGCACTCAATCATAAGTTTCTTCAAAAATGTTTATTTCCAATCCAAATGTTCATTCCAAACATAAGGATCCAAAAGTAGTGATTCTTAATGAAATATAGGTTCTCGAACCATATGTTTACCAAAAATGAAGGGTCATGAACCGTGATTCTAAGACTTCTATAAAATGTCTTGAAAACAATAAATAATTAATATTCAAAAAAACTAAAACATAAAGAACTTATATAATTCCATGGAAAATAAATATTTCAATAAATATAATTTAGATATCCACTTAAAGAAAATTTATCATTAAAACAAATGAAGGTATTTGTGAGCATAAAAATCAATGAGAAATTAATGAAATTGTTATATCTATATATTCTCAACATGTTTTACATTTATCAATGTGAAAAAAAGTGGTCATAAAAGGGCCATTTTTCTGGGATAAAAATAGTTGATAAAAGTTCCCCCTTTATCTTCTATTTTTCTTAATGTTTCTAAAGGTTAGTTTTTTATCTAGGATAAAACTTTTGTTTTTAGCATTGATAAAAGGTATATTTTGTTAATAAAATTAAAAATCAATAAAAATTATATATTTATACATTTATAAATTTATATTCAAATTAAAATGATATATTTTATTCAATATAATATTTATAATACTAAATATGTATTTACACATAATATATAATATATTTAGTGAAATATGGTTTATAAAAAAATAAAAATTAATATTAATTACAAATATTCTAATTAATATTGAGTAATATTAATTTTATAAAAAAAACTATGATATAAAAATTCAATAAATTAATTAATGATCTAAAATAAGTTCAAAACATGACTTCAACTTCAAAAAGTCATAACTTTTTTTTGGTCTATTTAGGATCCATAAGATTTAAAATTGAATCTTATGAAAATTTATAAACTTTATTTAATAAGGGAGCCTGGATAATTGTTTTTTAGGTCAAAAAACTCTAAAATGCCTCCAAAACTGGGTTTTTTGTCAGGATACATTTATTTTTACACATTTAATTAAATTTCAACCCTGTATATGGTGGTCTTAATATCTTTTTTTATGGAAAGTAAATTTATTTTCTTGGAATGCATTCATATAAATATTATAGTTTTAAAATTTAATTATTTCTTATATTTTATTATTATTTATAAATTAAAATAAAAATATATATATACACATTTTCACATAATTACATATAAATTAAATTTTATAAGTAAATATTTATTCATATTTACAGTTAAAATATATTTTTATGTTTATAAAACATATGGAAATATATTTATTATAAATTATATATATACTTAAATTTCATTATATAACAATAAATATATATTTATATAAATTCATTATATAGATATATTAAATAATTCATAAGTTAATTTATTAATTTATAGATATTTATAATTATATGTATTGATAAATATATAAATATGTGTGTGTTTGTGTGTTCCAATATTGTGTAAATACATCATACAAATGTATTTAGAAAAATATAACATTAAATATATAATATAAATATATATAAAATGACATGAAAATAATGTGCTTAAATATATTATGGAAATATATTATATAAACTTATTTAGAATAAATATTCATTTTATATATACATAATAAAAAATTTATATGTTGATAAATAATTATGTGTAAATAAATATATATATATATACTTTTTTTATAAATGCCTTTAAAAATAATTATATATAATTTTAAGTAAAAAAATACTCTTATAAAAAAGATGTTTTTAAATATATATAAATATATATATATCATAAAATATAGAGATAAAAATAATCAGGTTCAGTGGTAAGGGTGGTAAATATGGAAAAGTATTTATTTCATTTGAATCATTCTTAGTGTAGTTGGTGGAGTATGGTGTATATCATTGATAAATAGGGTAAAATGAACCAATAAAAGAGAATTGTTTACATTAAAGTGACTTTTATCCATGTTTTTCTAATGATGATAAATGGTAGTGCTTAATAAGATGAAATTAGTAGTTGTAAGGATAAATCATGATCTAGATATAGTGAGAAAAGGACTATCAATTCCTAATGTGCATGTGCCTTCCATAAAATCCAAATATGTTTATTACTGGGGTAATCATGCATGATGATTCACAAGTGATTCTATGAAAAAAATTAAAACACCTACTTCATGTTTTAGATCAAGGATAGAAACCTAGGAAATATAATTTTCATGTAATTAATTTGGTATAAACTCACATTTATCCAATGTCCTTGATATTATAGATGATGGAGGAGTGCATGGGAAATAAAGGGAGGGATCCATAGAACTAATATCCCTTTGATCTGGGGATAAGGTAGCTGGAGTTTGAGGAAAATATATGGTCCTGGATATAGTTTTCAAGAACCTAAAATATAGATGTGACAATACCTTATTTATCCATTGATTTCTATATGGGGAAGCCTTGGGATATTCCACATCAATTGTGATCAAAAGAGTAAAATAATTAGAGGATAATATGTTTCCATAATCTATTTTTTTATAGGAGTAACATAATAATTTTTCGAATTTTGGAAGGGACCGTGATTGGATCAAAATCTATCAAAGATACTAGAATGGGATAGCTCTTATTTGGAGATAAGTAACACTATTAGGATCAGTGTGAGAGTACATCTTAGAATTATCAAACTCTTCAATAAGACTAAGAAAAGGTTGTGGATAATACATGGAAGAAAGAGGTTTTAAAGTATAAAAATCCTTAATATCACCTCAAACTAATACTCTGCTAGTAGGGTGATAGAGTGTTGTCGTGGGCACCCTCAAATGATTAGTGTGATTTTGGGGTACTTAGGTGTAGCAGAGTGGCTGGCCAAGGTCGTCTCTCAAAGGAGGAAGTGAATTAAAACAACTTTTCAGAGGTATTCTAGAAACAAAATAAAAGGGAATAAAAACACTACTTGAAAGTATGGGGTGGTTGTTTATAGTTTATAAATCTAGAAGAAGTTTTTTGGAAGAAGATTGTATAATTTTTTTTTGTTTTTAGTTTTGAAATGAAGTTTGATTAAAATGACACAACAAAAAGATGTTTGTTTAGAAATCTATTTAAAAGATGTAATCGATCTAACTATACCTATTCACTTTATTATTAATCATTATCATTTAAATTAACATTCACTTAATTATGATCCCTTAATTTGTTAAATCACGAACCCTACGAGAATTAACTTTACCACGAAGATTGAAGTGAATTTAACCTTAGGCTAACTTCGGAACATGCAATCGCAGCACCCTGCTTTGATTGATGTTCTAAGATTAGCTTATGGTCAGTGGTAAATTAAGGCACATGTCCCCTCTGGAAATGAGGATTAATTGTATTTAGGGATTATATTTGAACTCTACAAATTTATCCCGTGTGGTCTTGTATTACCGATTAAGATCGCGCTCTCACAATTTACACAAAATCCCGACCTCGCTTGTTTTTGTGTAAATTGTTCAATGGCTTTCTTAGTTTATTACAATTTAAAAACACAATTCATGGATCATATTAAGTGAATTACAGTAGCTCATTGATTCAAAATAATTAAATGAAGAGGGTAGAAGATAGATCGATTACTAAAAGACTACTCTTCCATGGGTTGTGTAATCATCGTAGAAGCGGTTTGCATGTGCAAAGGTTTAAAATGGGTATAACCCAATAACGCTTCTACTCAAGAATTCTGGCCCAATTAGGAAGATTAAGAGAAGAAGAAATTTAAACAAAACAGAAGAAAAGAGAAGAAATAAAATAATAACAAAGAAGTTTATTACATAAACAAAATCATTACAACATGAAGGAGAAGAAGAAGGCTTCGTTGAAGGGATCCTTGCTTCAAGATCTACCCTTATTGAAATGGTTGGATAATTAGAGTGGATCCACTTATCATCTTCCCTAAACTTTCCAATGCACGTCCCAACCCCTCCAAATGAGAAAAACTCCAATTTATAGAGGGGAGGGGAGGAGAGGTTACAAGTGGTTTCAAGTGTGAATGTGGAAATTCGGCCAAATATTTTATGCCAACTTTCACCGCCCATTTGACCCCCAAAACGCGTGAATTGGCCGGCCTTCCAGAAGGATCAAATGTGAGGATATGTGTCTTCTATTTCCTCTCCAAAGTGGGGCTCAATAAAGGCCCATATGAATGAGTTATGGCCGAAATACAGAAGCTTCTCTATTCTGGAGATCCCAGCCCAACTTTGACTTCATGGCCCAATTTCAACAACCAACTGAACTCTTTAGCTCTAGTGTCCTGAATAAAAGTTGTAGATAATTAAGTTAGGAACACTTTTACAAAACTTAAATTTCAAATAATAAATATAAAAATATTTATATTCGAAATACTGCAGTGAACTATAAAGGGTAAAACTTGAATTTTCATCAAATATTCAAATGAACGATCTAATCCCAAATATTTTATAAATAAACATATTTAACACAATGTGAGGAAATTATATCATTTATTATCAATAAAATATTCAATAAAATAGTGTTTTATCAACTCCCCCACACTTACCCTTTTGCACACCTGGGAAAAACCTCATATCAAGTAAACATCAATATCAAATCAAAACCAATTTTAAAACACATATCCTTAAGATCAATCAATTTCACACCAAGAATAAAAAGATATCATGCCTCATAAAAAACCTTATTTCAAGTTCTCCATTTATATCATTCAATATATTTCCACTTTATTTATCCACCCATGCACAAAACACTTACCTCGCTTGAATTTTCTCTCATCACTCAAATATCAATTTTTTTTGCAATGTCTTTCTCATCCAAAGTCATAAAAGGGTCACCATAGGCTTGATAGATTCCTACATCGCTACCCGATGTGAGTCAAGGACATATGTTTATCATGAGGACTTTTCAGGGTTGTTCTGTGGCTTTCGGTTGGTAGGATTGAGATGTGAAAAACTCTGAGGCTGAATGAGGAGGGCTTGACTCTTTTGAAGCAAAATTGCATTAATCTAATTTTAACTTAAATATGGTCTTCTATTCAATCCCCATAGTATCAATTCAGCTCCATCATCATGAAAAGTCATGAAAGGTTTACACCATTCATCATTTCAGCATAAAAATGTCAGTCTTCTCAAACATGATTTTCTTGAAAGCTCCAGATGGGAACAGCTTTCCACCTCAATTAGAAGCTCCAGAAAAGGCACAGCTTCACTTATCATGAAAGCTCCAGAAAAGGCACAGCTTTCAATATAATGACTTTCTTTAGCAGTAAACACATCTCTTCAGAATTTAATTTTCCACCCAAAGTATCACAGAATGTGGTGGCAAAACCCAAGACAACTTCCCCCATACTTAAGCTCAACTAGATTATGAAATTTCACTTCAAGAGTTGGTTGGATAGGGAAAATTGGCTTGTAATGTGGCTTAACCTAACAGGTTGTGCATGGCTTCTAAGGGCTACAAGGATTAAATATTCAAGGTAGGCCATTCTAAAAAAGGATTCTTTGAAATAGGGGCTTTAATACCAAAAAAATACCTCAATCATTTAAACATATGTACCTCAAACCCTCAAGTTTTGACAGGAATAGATCAAATTCTGGTTAAATCAAGCATGGTTTGGTTCTCTAAAGAAGTGAGGTGAATGTAAAGAATATGAAAATAATGGTTTAGAAGCCTCATAGGAAAGTGATTTCAAATATAAAGACAGTGAGATTGGAATGGGATTCAAAATTCAGCGTACTTTTCATGAAATTACTAAATATTTGAACTTGAAACAAAGTCATTTCAGTATTCATTTAAGCTTAGTTTCAAGGGGTAAATTGTTTCACTTATTGATATGGATTTAAAAATGGTGATGAGAATCATTTTAACTCAAAATGATTCAAAAAACACATAAAATTGTAAAATAATCACACAAAATTTGAAAAACACACAATTTTTTTTGGTTTTTTTTAAACAGGAAAACAATTGAAATTACTAAACTAAAAGGTTCCCTCCCCCACACATAAAATATTGCATTGTCCTCAATTTGAACCCGTGAGATGATATATGCACATGAAATGAAGAATTTTTAAATAGGACAAATAATATAAAAGTGAAAGGGTTAGGAACAGCCTGATGTGATCAAGTGATGATGGGGTCATGCAGTGTGATAAAATCCACTGCATCAGTAGGATGTATCTCAATGTATCTCTTCAAACATTGCCCATTGACTGTAAAGATCCTTCCAGTGTCCTCTTGTGTGATCTCCACTGCACCATAAAGAAAAACATTAGACACAATATAAGGACCTAACCATTTGGAACGCAACTTACCAGGCATCAACTTCAGTCGTGAACTATAGAGAAGGACTTTCTCTCCAACATGAAACTCCCTTTGTTGGATCATTTTGTCAGGAGATGCTTTTGATATTTCCTTGTAGATCCTTGAGTTCTCATATGATGACAGTCGAATCTCCTCAAGCTCTTCAATTTGCAACTTCCTTTGAATTCCAGCTTGGGCCAAATCCATGTTACATTTCTTTATAGTCCAATATGCCCGATGGTTGACTTCCACGGGGAGATGACACGCTTTCCCAAAAACAATCCGAAATGGGGAAATACCAATGGGGGTCTTGTATGCTGTCCTATAAGCCCACAATGCATCATCCAAGAGCTTGCTCCAATCCTTCCTATTTGGCTGCACGGTTTTCTCCAAGATTTGTTTCAACTCACGATTTGAAACCTCAGCCTGGCCATTTGTTTGGGGGTGGTATGGTGTTGATGTTTTGTGTGTCACCCCATACTTTTGAAGGAGGAAGCAAAATTCCTATTGCAAAAGTGTGTCCCTTGGTCACTGATGATGGCCTTTGGTACTCCAAACCTGCAAAAAATCTGTGCTTTGACAAAGTCCACAACAACATGAGAATCGTCAGTCCTGGTGGCCTTGGCCTCCACCCATTTACTCACATAATCAACAGCAACCAAAATATACAAAAATCCAAATGAACTATGAAAAGGACACATAAATTCTATGCCCCATACATCAAAAATCTCACAAAATAGTATGGTTTGTTGGGGCATCTCATGTCTCCTAGAAATGTTCCCAGTGTGTTGGCAATGAGAGCATGACTTAAAAAACAAATGGGCATCATGGAACAAGCTAGGCCAATATAATCCAGAGTCTAAAACCTTCCTAGCTGTCTGTTGGGGTCCAAAGTGTCCACCACAAGCAAGTGTATGACAGAAATGAAAAACAGACTCAAACTCATGATCGGGAACACACCTCCTAATGACTTGGTCTCTACACATGCGCCAGAGGTACGGATCATCCGACACATAATACCTAGACTCAATTTTTAATTTTTGGACTTGATGCTTCTTCAAATTTACTGGGATTTCAGAGCCAACAATGTAATTAACTAAATCAGCATACCAAGGATGCTTACCTGAGATGGTATAGAGATGCTCATTGGGGAAAGTGTCCTGAAGTGGTACCTGGTCCAAGGTGTCACCCTCTAGTGTGTGAGTAAGCCTACTCATGTGGTCTGCCACCAAACTCTCTGACCCCTTCTTGTCCTTTATCTCAAGGTCAAACTCTTGAAGAAGGAGAATCCAACGGATAAGTCATGGCTTTGCATCTGGCTTCTTTAGGAGGTACCTCAAAGCTGCATGGTCAGAAAAAACAACTACTTTAGAGCCCAATAAATATGAACGGAATTTATCTAAAGCAAATATGATAGCAAGAAACTCCTTTTCTGTGGTAGTGTAGTTTTATTGGGCTGAATCTAGTGTCCTCGATGCATAGGCGATCACATGTGAACGTCCTTCCACCCTCTGAGATAAGACAGCTCCAACCGCGAAGTTGGAGGCGTCACACATAAGCTCAAAAGGAATCTCCCACCGTGGGGGCTGTATGATAGGTGGAGTGGTCAGACGTTGTTTTAGCTCATCAAATTAATTCCTGCAAGAAACATCAAACACAAAATCAGAATCCTTTTGAAATAATCTTGACATAGGAAGAGCAATCTTACTAAAATCTTTGATGAAGCGCCGATAAAATCCTGCATGCCCTAGGAAAGATCTAACATCACGCACACATGAAGGATATGGTAAGGATGAAATAATGTCTATCTTAGATCTATCAACCTCTATCCCATGTTTGGACACTACATGCCCTAAGACAATTCCATGCTCTACCATGAAATGACACTTTTCAAAGTTCAGGACCAGATTCTTCTCAATACAACGATTAAACACCTTTCCCAAACTCTTTAGACATTCATCAAATGAGGATCCATACACTGTAAAATCATCCATAAATACCTCCATGTAGGTCTCAATAAAATCAGAAAAAATACTCACCATGCATCTCTGGAAGGTACCTGGGGCGTTGCAAAGTCCAAATGGCATCCTTCTGTAGGCAAAGGTACCGAATGGGCAGGTGAATGTCGTCTTCTCCTAGTCCTCCGGAGCTATAGGAACCTAAAAATATCCAGAAAATCCATCCAAGAAACAATAGTGTGTCTTCCCAGCTAGTCTCTCAAGCATCTGATCAATAAATGGGAGGGGGAAATGGTCCTTGCGAGTGGACTGATTTAGTTTCCTATAATCAATACACACGCGCCAACTGTTTTTCACCCTCATTGGAACTAAATCGTCTTTCTAATTTTTAACAACAGTAAAACCAGTTTTCTTAGGCACAACCTGAATTGGATTTACCCACTGTGAATCTGAAATGGGAAAGATTATACCTACCTCGAGCAATTTCTCAACTTCCTTTTTAACAACTTCCAGGAGGGTGGGATTGAGTCTCCTTTGTGGTTGTCTCACCAGTTTAGCCCCATCCTCCAAGAGAATCCTATGAATGCAAATGGAGGTGCTAATACATGATATGTCAGCCAAGGTCCACCCAATATCCTTGATGTTCTCCCTCAAAATATTCAAAAGATTTTCTTCATGTTCAAAAGGGAGATTGTTAGCAATGATAACAGGTAATCTCTCACCACTCAACAAGTATGAGTATTTCAGATTTGGTGGCAATGGCTTGAGTTCTAATGAAGGAGGGTGTAGTATGGATGGAGACATTGAAGGAACTGAAATATGTGCACAAAGAGCATCAGTATCAGAATATCCATCATCAAAATCATAGAATAACGCATCAAATCCATCAGCATACTCAACAGCCATTTCATAATCAGAGTGAACATGATCAAAATCAGAATATGAATCCACATCAAAATCAAATCCAAGATAGGATTTTGTATCAGAAACATGTGCGGAAGTGCTCTTAGAAATCAAACTCGAACCAATACTCATAATCTTCTTAAGCATAGGACAATCAAATTCTATGGAGTTTTTATTTGGTGGTTCAAAATGGGAGATAACAAAAGCAGAATGGTCCTCAGAGGGGTACTTCATGGAATCCATAACATTAAATATCACAACTTCATCCCCAAATTCCATGGAAAGTGTGCCCTCATTGACATTTATGATAGTTTTTGCAGTTTTGAGGAAGGGCCTACCTAAGATAATGGGGGCATGAGAACTTACCTGATCATCCTCCATGTTAAGAACATAGAAATCCACTGGAAAGATCATGTCTCTTACCCGGACAAGTACATCCTCAAGGACTCCTGCTGGATATGCCGTAGCTCTATTCGCCAATTGCACCACTACTCTTGTTGGCTTCAACTCACCAACCTGCAAGGAAGAGAATACAGAGTGAGGCATCACATTTATGGAAGCACCTAAATCACAAAGTGCATCAGAAAAGTGCAACTCCCCTATGGTGCATGGGATGGTGAATGTCCTTGGATCCTTGCACTTTGTTGGCATTGCTAGAGTTAGTGAAATGAGTGCTGAGACATTCCTTCCAAGGTTTATCCTCTCATTTCCCTTGAGCCCTCTTCGATTGGTGCAGAGTTCTTTTAAGAATTTGGAATACCTTGGGATTTGCTTAATGGCTTAAAGTAGTGGAATGTTGATCTCCACACGCTTGAATGTGTCCAAAACCTCCTTTTGCAATGCTTCTTCAGCCATCTACTTGGTTTGAACAACCCTGTTTGGAAAAGGAAGGGGTTTAGGAGGAACATCATCAATCTTTTTCTTACCTTTATCTTTCTCCTTGGATTTCTCATCAGTTGGTATGGAATGCGGCTTCTCTTAAGTTGAGGTGAATCCCGGTGGAATGGTAGGTGCAGATGTATCGTTCATTTCCTTCCCACTTCTCAATGTGATGGCACTAACATTCCCCTATGGATTTGGAGTGGGTTGGGAAGGTAGATTTCCAGAATTTTTACTCACAAGTTCATGGAGGGCGGTGGCAATCTGGCTCATTTGAGTCTTCAACTCCCTCAGCTCCAAACTTTGACTCTTCAGATCATTCTGTTGATTAAGAACAATTTTCTTCAAAAGATCATCAATATTAGAATCTACCTTTGGTGGATGATTCCCTTGTTGCTGACTTGTTGATGTTTGAGCTTCAAATCTCCTTTGGGGTTGTTGGAAACCCTGCTGGTAAGGCGGAGGCTGCTGGAAGTTTTGTTGAAAGGGTGGCCTTTGTTGTTGTCCAGAGCCATACCTCATGTCCGACTGATCTTTCCACCCTTGGTTGGATGTTGGATCAAACTTATTTTGGGGATATTGTTGTTGTTGTTGCTGCTGAAATGGTCTCCCAGGGAACACTGCTGCACAATCTTCTGTTTCTTGGAGTTGTGGGAAACAGTCAGTTGGGTGGCTTGTCTCAGCGCAAATACCACAAGGCCTTGAAGGAGGGGGTAAAGATGTCTTTTATGCCAAAGCAATTTTCCTCACCATAGTGGCCAATTCTTCCAACTTAGTATCAATCAAATGACTTTCAAGAGAATAAGGACTTACCTGATGTACTCCCCTGACATGTGGTGTACCTCTATCACCAAATTGTTGGGAGTTTTGAGCCATCTTGTCGATCAACGCACGTGCAGCTACTGGTGTCTTGTCCACCAATGCTCCTCCAGCCGCAGCATCTACCATGCTTCTCTCCATAGGTGTGAGTCCTTCATAGAAGTACTGAATGAGGATTTGCTCACTGATTTGGTGATGTGGGCAGCTTGCACACAACTTCTTGAATCTCTCCCAGTACTCATACATTGACTCCCCTTGGGCTTGCTTGATCCCCAATATCTCCTTTCGAATGGATGTTGTCCTTGATTCTGGAAAAAATATTTGCAAGAAAAGACGTTTCAAATCATTCCAACATGTTACATCTTTAGGTTGCAAATAATACATCCAATCTTTTGCAGCTCCATCAAGTGAGAATGGGAATGCTCTTAATTTAATTTGATCTTCAGAAACATTTCTTGGTTTTAAAGTTGAGCAAACCACATTAAATTCTTTAAGGTGTTTGTTGGGATCCTCACCAGATAAGCCATGAAACTTTGGAAGAAGGTGAATTAATCCAGATTTCAATTCAAAGTCCGATTCGAGATTTGGGTATGCAATACAATTTGGTTGATAGTTAATATCAGGTGAAGCCAATTCTCGAATGGTTCTATTAAGTTCATTTCCATTGTTTTCAGCCATTGGTTCCTCTTTTATGTTTGAATTTGAATAGATTCCAATTTAAATGTTTCCAGAAGAGAGGAATTCACCAACTGGTTGAATATTGAAACTTCCCGTAGATTGAGAATATCTGATTCGTGCCCTAAGGCTAGGTTCAATCTCAGGGTCAAGATCTAAGAGATCTTCGGGATTAGTTCGTGTCATAGATCAAATAAAAATGAAAAGAAAGAAAGTGGACCATAGTAAAATAAAAATGAGAAGTTTGAGTTGATGGTCCAAAAAGAAGTAGAAGAAAATAAAAGAAGAAGAAGAAAAATCAGATTGGGTAAAGAAGGAAGAAAGAAGAGAGGAAGATAATAAAATGTAAAATAAAATAAATACCTCTAATTGTTTAAAATAATTACTTGCCTCCCCGGCAACGGCGCCAATTTGATAGAGCACTGTCATGGGCGCCCTCAAATGATTAGTGTGATTTTGGGGTACTTAGGTGTAGCAGAGTGGCTGACCAAGGTCGTCTCTCAAAGGAGGAAGTGAATTAAAACAACCTTTCAGAGGTATTCTAGAAAAAAAATAAAAGGGAATAAAAACACTACTTGAAAGTATGGGGGTGGTTGTTTATAGTTTATAAATCTAGAAGAAGTTTGTTGGAAGAATATTGTATAATTTTTTTTGTTTTTAGTTTTGAAATGAAGTTTGATTAAAATGACACAACAAAAAGATGTTTGTTTAGAAATCTATTTAAAAGACGTAATCGATCTAACTCTACCTCTTCACTTTATTATTAATCATTATCATTTAAATTAACATTCACTTAATTATGATCCCTTAATTTGTTAAATCACGAACCCTACGAGAATTAACTTTACCACGAAGATTGAAGTGAATTTAACCTTAGGCTAACTTCGGAACATGCAATCGCAGCACCCTGCTTTGATTGATGTTCTAAGATTAGCTTATGGTCAGTGGTAAATTAAGGCACATATCCACTCTGGAAATGAGGATGAATTGTTTTTAGGGATTATATTTGAACTCTACAAATTTATCTCGTGTGGTCTTGTATTACCGATTAAGATCGCGCTCTCACAATTTACACAAAATCCCGACCTCGCTTTTTTTTTGTGTAAATTGTTCAATTGCTTGCTTAGTTTCTTACAATTTAAAAACACAATTCATGGATCATATTAAGTTAATTACAGTATCTCATTGATTCAAAATAATTAAATGAAGAGGGTAGAAGATAGATCGATTACTAAAAGACTACTCTTCCATGGGTGGCGTAATCATCGTAGAAGCATTTTGCATGTGTAAAGGTTTAAAATGGGTATAACCCAATAACGCTTCTACTCAAGAATTCCAGCCCAATTAGGAAGATTAAGAGAAGAAGAAATTTAAACAAAACATAAGAAAAGAGAAGAAATAAAATAAGAACAAATAAGTTTATTACCTAAACAAAATCATTATAACATGAAGGAGAAGAAGAAGGCTTCGTCGAAGGAATCCTTGCTTCAAGAGCTACCCTTATTGAAATGGTTGGAGAATTGGAGTAGATCCACTTCTCCTCTGCCCTAAACTTCACAATGCACGTCCCAACCCCTCAAAATGAAAAAACTCCAATTTATATAGGGGGGGGAGGAGAGGTTACAAGTGGTTTCAAGTGTGAATGTGGAAATTCGGCCAAATATTTTATTCCAACTTTCACAGCCCATTTGACCACCAAAACTCGTGAATTGGCCGGCCTTCCAGAAGGATAAAATGTGAGGATATGTGTCTTATATTTCCTCTCCAAATTTGGGCTCAATACAGTCCCATATGAAGGAGTTATGGCCGCAATACAGAAGCTTCTCCATTCTTGATATCCCAGCCAAACTTTGACTTCATGGCCCAATTTCAACAACCAACTGAACTCTTTAGCTCTAGTGTCCTGAATAAAAGTTGTAGATAATTAAGTTAGGAACACTGTTACAAAATTTCAATTTCAACTAATAAACATAAAAATATTTATATTCTAAATACTACAGTGAACTATAAAGGGTAAAACTGGAATTTTCATCAAATATTCAAATGAACGATCTAATCCCAAATATTTTATAAATAAACATATTTAACACAATGTGAGGAAATTATATCATTTATTATCAATAAAATATTCAATAAAATAGTGTTTTATCATAGGTTCATAATTATACTTGGGATAACCAATGCCTGGGTGTTATTCAGGTTGGGAGGAGGAGAAGAAAAAACCTAGCACACAACATAAAGATTATATTTAGGCTGGATAATCAGAATAATGGGGAAAACCAATGCTTGGGGGTGATTTGGGTTGGGAGTACCAACCCTAGGAAAATCCTTGGACTAATCCATTGTGGGATGAATCATAAAAACCCTCTATTCTAGACTAGAGTTTCCTCACATAAGCAAGCAGACATTTGTTGATTGACCTAAGTGGAAGAAAATGGATCAGTAGATGACTTTATTGTTGAAATGAAGATACTTACAATGGAAGACATTAAAATTAGAATATAGTTGAATAGAATTTTTTATTCAACCAATATTATATGAAAATATGATAATTAACCAATATTGTATAATAATAAAAAATTAGATGTTGATGAAAGAGGGAGCGGTGAAACACCACACCAACACAAACCGCACAATGAAAGAATTAGGAATAACCAATTAAAACTACTATAGATACATTTCTACAATTACTGCACTTGGTACTACAACAAATAAGACTTCTACATTGAAATATTTAATGTAAAATAAAAAATGACTAAAAATGGATAGATTCCCATGATGTTTTTCCCATAATGAACCATTTGTGTAAATGTAAATCTATCATTCATAAAAAAAACATCCATATTGTTTTATTTCAAAAACAAAATCCAAATTTTGGAAACATAAATATTCACCCCTCCATAATATAGATTGAATAAATTTACCAGTCATGTAATTGGTCTCACAATATCTTTTGAAATGAAATATCATTAATGGAAATATTTAAGGTTTTTTATGATGAGCTCTGACACTAAGATCCAAAGATTCATTATAGGACTTCAGCCTAAATTTTAAACTGGTCATATATAATTATATTCCAAAGATATGATAATGATCAATTAAACACGATAATAATGATAATTAAAAAATTAAAAAACATAAATAATGAACATGAAATCTAGTCACATAAATCCATATAATTTTTAAATAAAACAGATAAACAATTTCAATCCACATACATCAACTTTCTTGATATTTTTATTCCCCATACCCAATTCATTGTATTTATTTCTACATTTAAAAAAATGTTAAAAATATAATGATAAAATAAAATAAAGTTATATAAAATTTCTAATTACACAATATAGTTAATATTATAATTTAATATACGTGGAACCCAAGTATATTATTTGGAACCCTTATTAATTTTTCATACTCGTTATTAACCTAGTTAGTTACCTATTTATTTTTAAATATCTTAAAGTTAAATTATTTTTCATTATTACCCAATCTGACTACCAAATTATGATGGACACATTTTATTATGAATAAATCCTTTGTAATTTTCCTATATAATAAAAAATTAAATATATAAAAATAGTAATGTTTTATGAAATGTGAACAAAAAAATAAATATGGTTAGAATCACTCCTTTAGAATATGAAACAATCATGAAAATGTAACTGATCTTAATTTCCACTATAAAAGGGTAATTTAGTTCATATGAAACCATTTTAATTATATATTCAATATTTTCTTTGATTTGTGTGTACTTGTTTATTTAATGTGTGGGTCCTTTATTTCATGATGGCTTTCCTTTCAACCCCATGAAAGTATATATTTAATAATCCAGTATTCCAAATTCAGAAATTTACTTTATATATTTAATTTCAAATTTATCTCCTCCTTTCTTTTTCTCTACAAAATCCATTATCTCTTGAACTTAAAACACAACATATTCACCATCTAGTTGTTTGCTTAAAAAATTTCTTCGATAATCGTTAATTGTGAATACCCATGAAGTACCTATAACAAAATATATAACTTTTTGGTAATTTATATAATAGTGATTATTAAAAATAAATTATAATTATAATAATAATAATATTATTATTATTATTGTATTACTGATATTAGATAGGTGAGAGGTTTAAAACATTAGATAAGTTGAAAGTGTTAGGTAAATAATCCATCTACCCTAAAAGATAAATATTTTTTTATGAAAAGAATCAAGAAATCTAGTGAAAAATCACACCAAATGAATATAATCATTTAAATTTCATAAACATAAAGTAAATTGAGTATGAAATAAATTTTTTTCTTTAATTTTTTCATAACATAAACATTTATCTAAGGATTAATCTCAAAAGTCATAGACATTTAAAGAAACAATTTATATTAGTGAATAAATTAAAATTATATGAGTTTGGGTAAAAATTCCGATGTATTTCTAATTTATATTAAAAAATTAATAAATTAAGGAAAATATTTTATTTTATGCCCTAATACATTAAATGTGAGTGAATTTTTTTTGAACTCAATACACGATGGAAGAAAAACATTATGTTATATGTATATAATAAATTATTAAATCATTTATCAAATATTTTATAATGGGTAATGAGTAAAAATTAGTATGAACTGTTGAACATTGTAATGGGTGAATATTACCTGAAATTTTTTTGGTCGGAATGATGGAAACCATAGAGTAGAGCTTACAATTAGATGAAAGAGTTATAATATAGGAGGTTTTAATTGATGAGATGGTACCAAGGGATCATAGGTATCATGGAGGACTCCTGGAATGATAGGTGAAGATAGATGGCCCATAGAAAGTATTAGGAGTACTTGAATCACCACATAGGAGGGTTTTCATTTGGAGGAAGTAGGGGATATTCTGGAACAGAGGAAGTAGGAAGAAAAAATGTGGGTTTAGTGAATGAGTTGATACTGAGGGATTATAGGTATCATATAGGATTCTTACCTAGATGGCTGAAGCCAGATAACCCATAGGAAGTTGGGAGGGGGATTGGGATTACCATGGATAAAGGAGGGATTTCCTGTTGGGTGAGGCCAAATGAGTCAAAGGATGAGTCATAAGTAGTATGAGGTAGAGTTTGGATCACCATGGAGGATGTATTATAGTAAAAAAATAGGATTCATGGGATTACTAAAAAGAGGAATTTCCTGATGGGTGAGGAAAGATGATTGGGATTGACACCATAGAGGAGTACTTATTTTCCGGAAGAGGGAAGATGATGTAACGACCCATGTGTATTTTAAAATAAAATTTTCTTCTTGAGAAAAATGTGTGTTATATTATATTATACACAACCAAACCAAATATATATAATAATTAATTGTTATTTGTATTTGATACTGAATGGGGAATCTATGTCCTCAATTAGTTGATTCATTCCGTTTGAAGACCATTTTTTAAAACTTGGATGGAGGTATCATCATTTGGTTATACCCTTGATCAAACCCAATCTAATATCCATCGAGTGAATCTTGAACAAGGTTACCTATGGGATAAATTCAAGTCAGTAGAGACTACCACTTGGTCGATATTAGTTGATCAACCCACCCAAAACCACCATCGCAAACCTTACCCTTAAGTCCTATACAGGTGTAATAAGGGGTTGCATGTCTAGGCCTTGGTAACTAAATGTTTGATTACTTTGTGTAAATAAAACATCAATTCCATATGTTCCATTTTAATAATAGTTTTTCTTAATAAAATATACATCTAATGGAGATGGAAATTGATAAATTGATTTTTCAAACAAAAATTTCACTTTTAGAAAATATATAAATTTTTGAAAAAAATTGTATTATGATTAATGTTTATTTTATTGAAATATTATGTTTAAAACAATATTAATTAAAAAATAAGTGATAAAATAATTTTATTATATCCTTGAAAAATTTTAAGTGTCAGAAATTTGACTATGCATTATCAACCTACAATTTTTTTAATAAATAAGGATTTTTATATTTAAAAGTTAAAATTATCATATTTTGAGAATTATTCAGATAAAATAAGCATTATTTTTTAAATCATCACTTCAAAATTAGGTTAGAGTGAATTTTGGATAATTTTATACAATACTTTATTTTTTTCATAAATAGTAAAAAATACATTTTTGGTTTTTTGTATGTTTAATGACATCATAAATATGTCATAATGATGAAATAATTAGTTAAAAAATAAAAAACATAAATATTTTATTTTATTAATTTCAAGTATTTTAAAATATTTTAATCATTTTCCAAAACTATAATTTTCTTTCCAAATTCTAAAATGGAAACTTCGACATTAAAATATTATTTTATAGTGAATTTAATTTTATATGCCAAAATAAGTAATATAATATGATTCTCAATTAATGTGATTTAAAATAAGATAAAATATGACACAATTTTCCAAAAACATGGTCAAAACCATGGATAAGCCAATTGTTTTTGTTTTACCACAACCTATATGTCCAAAGCCTATATTCGTAAGTTATTAAACTAATCTTCCACTTTTTCTATAAATGCCTACTCATTTCTCAATATCCATTACCTTTCAATTCATACTCCATGAATCTCTAGTATTTTTTATTTCTAATGTTTCCTAATACCCCCATTTTTCTATTCCATAAGATTTTGGAGTAACTCATAATGTTAAGGGAATTATCCTTCCTTTCTCTTCAATTCAAGATCCTATTTTTGTATATGTATTTTAATTGTTATGATTACTATTTTTTATTATACTTTTGATAATATTATTACATAAAAATTATGTTTTATCAACGTAATGACATTTTCCCCTCTTATTTTACCCTTTTCTAAAATGATGTTTTATACATGTTATGATGCCAAATTTACTTCTCAAAATTTATCTCTTATCCTCAAGAAATTCTATTTTACTTTTATTTTTTGGATACACAACCCATTTTATTTTCCATTTATAATCACATATACATAAAAATTATTTATTTTATCTTTTTATTTGCACATAAGAAACTCATATTCCATTTTCATGGTTAAAAAATGATGTAATAATAATGTATTTAAGAAATTTTGTACACTGTTATTTTGATAAGAAACTAATTCTTTAATCTCCTTGGATTATTAATGCATTTATTTATTATGATATATGTGTCTCACATGAAATTAGTACATATGAAAGGTCTTACCTAATAGTTCTCCAATTAATTGGGTGTTGAATTTAATCTCTAGATATGACATGTTTTACAATACCTTGGTGAAAAAAATGGTAACTTTCATTTAAGATGCCTTGGTGATTAACCATAGTGATATGGTTATGAATGTCTATGTTAAATGTTTTATCCACACTTCCATTTAATGATTAATGTTTTTTTTATTATTATATGTTTTATATTCCTCTTCTCATGCCTTAATGAATGTCCTTAGGTTCTTATTGATATTCCTCATGATCTTAGGTAAATTGTTTCTCTTATTGGGCCTCATGCTCACCCCTTTCCTTTAATGTATGTACACTATATATGAAATGAAGTAAGTGTACTTAGGATAAACCTATAAATATTCATTTCATGTTTATTAGAATAATTTTTTATTTTTTCCTTTATTTTTGTTCCTAATTTCAAAGAAACTGAAGTTTAAAAGATCCTTGGTATGTACCATGTAAATGAAACTTTTATGTAATGAAAATGTGGGATTCCATAGTTGGAATAAAATGATGGTTTAGTTATTTTTTTAAATTATGATTTGAAAAATTTAGTAATAATGCTAGGGACAAGTTTAAATATAGGAAAACACCATGGTATTTTTTTAAAGTATTAAGTAAGTTTTATCAGACAAAATAATTCCCAATATGGATATGAAATAGTATATGAGGCTCTAGCACAGATGTATCTATGGGTAACACCTAAAAACACCACTTTGAACTAGAATCGAATGATAATTGGTGCATGACAACAAGACTTATTGCACTCATGGTTGTACACTTCTAGAGGATATATTTGGCTAATCACAATATTTTTATGAACCATTAGGAAGGATTTATAGAAAATGTATTTTTTTAAAGAATAACATATTTAAGAATGATTTATTAAGATATAAAAATAATTTAGAATTATAATATTCTTAAAAGAAACATCATTCTCACTAAGGTTTTATTATTTTTAGAAAATTGTGGGAAATTGGAGGAACTATGTATGCAATGATCATAATGGACCATACGCTAATGTCCCTCCAATGGAATCCATAATGGAAAACTTCATGAGAATGATGAATCAACGAACTCGTGTTGTGAATAATAACTTGAATCAATCTAAGAGATGGTATTCACCTCTAAGTGGATAACTTTTCATTGAGCCCTTTATGCATTAACAACCACCTTATATTGGTGGATATAATGACCCATTAATTGATGAATAATGGATATGATCTGTAGAAAAGATATTTTTGGTACTCCATTGTTTGGAATAGAATAATTTCACCCTACATATATACCACTTAGAGGTAGAATCTAATTAGAGGTTGACACATATAAAAAATATGATGAAAAGAAGAGAGATTGATTCTATGGAGTATAATGATTTTATTGGAACCTTTTTCAACAAATATTTCCCCCGATTGATGAGAATGAAATTAGAGAAATAATTCCAAGAACTGAAGAAGAATAAATATGAATTAGTGGGATGTTATGAGATGAAATTTACAAGTCTTTATTGTTACACTTATAGAATTATTATAGATCCTAATGGAAAGTTTGATAGATTATTCAGTGGACTAAGACCCCATCTATGGAGGAATGTATCAAATTGAGACTATGAAAGCTATGATGAGATAGTGAGTAGTTCTATGAAGGTGGAAATAGAGTTTGGAGATACATAGTGGTCACATAAATTGACTGTAAAGAATATATCTTTAGATCCAAACATATAGAGGAACTTTGATTATGAAAGAGGATGAAATAAATTACAACATCCCACATGAAAAAAATGTGGGAATAAGCATTTGGGGATCTACTTACTTGAGAGTGAAAAATATTTCAAGTGTGGAAAATATGTCGATGGAGCATAGAACTATCATAGGGAGGTGAATCCCCAAATTCCAAACACAATGAAAAAGTGAAGATGGTGTAGTCCCATCCTGAAGTCCAATTCTTCAAGTGGGGACACCTTGGACCAATTTCAAATCACTATCTAAATTAGAAGGTAATATAGGGGAACCACCATCGTCATCAGCATAGGTTACGGGAGAAATTTTTTGTTTTTTCTATCACGATGGCTGAAGTATAGGCTTTAAATGATGTAATGGAAGGTACACGTGTTGTTCTCTAAAATATAACAAGTAATTAGTTTGATTCTTGTTAGATGTAATATTTTATTTCCTCAATGTTTATAAAGAATATAGATTAAATCTCTGAACTTTTAGAAGTATAATAATCTATCAAGAATCCTATAGGGATTATCCAAGCTTCAAGACTATAGAGGAACTCTATTATTGAATTTGGTGAGCACTATCTCATCTAAAATCTAGTAGTCATTTCCTTGGTAGAATTCGATATTAAACTAGGGATGGGTTGACTATCAAATTAAAATTATAAGATCAACTACAGATGTAAGTAAATATCAAAAATCATAATGAGGTGACCTAATATTATTTTAATAGTAGATATATCTCAACATTATCATTATCTAGAATCACCTCTCATGTTCTTATTTATGAAGATGATGGGTGAATAAGAAGAATTAAATGAAAGTATAAAAAAATATATTGTCCCCATCATTAAAGAATACATTTATGTATTTCCTGAGGAGTTACTTAGACCTCCCCCATAAAGAGAGGTAGAGTTCTCCATTGAACTCACACCTGGATCTAAACTGATATCAAAAACCTTGTATAGAAGGTAAAGTGTGAAGATAAATGAATTAAAGATACAAATTCATGATCTTTTGGAGAATGGGTTTAACCATCCAAGTGTGTCAACATGGGGAACACCTATTCTCTTTAGGAAGACAAAATATGGATCAATGCGACTACACATTAATTATAGAGTACTTAATGGGATAATAGTGATGAACAAGTACCCTCTCCCAAGTATTGATGATTTATTTGACTAGATTCATGGGGATAAATTGTTTCCCAAGATTTAACTTTGATATGGTTATCATAAATTGAGTGTGAAGTCTGTATATATTTCAAATACACCCTTACGATCAAGATGAGGGCATTATCAGTTTGTTTCTATTCTCTTTATCTTGACTAATGATCCTACTATATTTATGGATTTTATTAATATATTCTTTAAGGAGTACCTTGATAAATGTTTTATAGATTTTATTGATGATATTTTAATATTTTTAAAAATTCTTTTGGAGAATGAGGATCAAATAAGGGTTATATTAAAAACTTTGGGCAAGGATAGGCTATTTGAAATATTCTGAAAATGAGAATTTTGGTTATCAAAAAATTATTTATTGGGGTGAATTATAACCAATGTAGGAATATTAGTAGACCCTACCAAGGAAAAGGTTTTATATGTGTATCCTCATCCTAAAATAATAACTAAGATTCATAGTTTCCTTTGTTTAGTAGGATATTATAGTAATTTTGTGAGAAAAAAAATCCTGACATTTTATTCCACTAATGAGGTTAATTTAAAAAGGGGATAAATTCATCTATAAAGAGTAGTGGGAATAAAGTTTAAAAGAACTGAAAGGGAGATTACTTATTGCACTAGCATTAATTCTACCCACTATTGGAGAAGTATTCATTATTTTTAGTGATTCATCTCTGAAAGGGATGGGGTATGTCCTCATGAGAAATTAAAAGGTGATTTATTATTTGTCTTGATAATTAAAGCCTCATGAGCAGAATTATCCAACGCACAACCTAGAGATAGTTATGATTATTTGTCCTCTAAAAATATGGGGGAATTAACTTTTTGTAGAGAAATATGATATATACATAGACCACAAAATTTTGAAGTATAAATTCATGTAAAAGGAATTGAATATGAGAAAAAGGGGATGGTTAGAAATTCTTAAAGACAATGTTTGTTAAATTCATTATCATCCCAAAAGACCAAACAAACTTGTTGATGAAATAAGTATAAAAGTCCTTGTTGTGCTAGAAATGATTATGATTCAAGGATATCCATTTATCAAGGACCTAGTAATTTTGGACATGGGAATCATGAGGGAAGGTATATCATCAATCCTATCCCAAAATATGTTTGAACCATCATTACAAGAGAAGATAAAAAAGGATCAAAGAGAAGATTATTTATTACAAAAGAAGATATAGGATGTGAATAATGGGAAGCTTCTTGAGTTCAATATTAATCAATATGGTGTACTGAAATTTTGTACAAATCTATTTGTTCTATATATTTTAGAGATAAAGAAGGACCTGATAGATGTTTGTCATATCTCTACATTATATATACATTATATAGTCAATAAAACATATTGGGGCCTTCGTGATCATTATTAGTGGGATAATATGAAAAGAGATATTGATGACTATATTAAAAGGTTCTTTCTGCATCAAAAAGTGAAGGTTGAGTGATAACTTCCTAAATGGGTTTTACAACCACTACCCATACCAACATGGTAGTGGGATAACAACAATCTGTACTTTTTCACTAGTCTCCCAAGAACATCCAAAGGAAACAATGTGATATGGGTTATAGTGGACCGGCTCACTAAGACTACATATTTCATCACTTTTTGGGAAGATTTATCTCTTAAATAACTTTTCAAGATTTAAATAAATGAAGTGTTGAGGTTTCATGGGGTACCACTTTCTACCATTTCTGATTGTGATCCATGGTTCGCACCAAAATTCTGTAGAAATATTCAACATGCTCTGAGTACATAATTAAATTTCAATATGGACTATCATCCCTAAAATGATGGAAAATATAAAATGAATATTTAGAAAATTTAGGACATGATAAGAACATGATCAATACCTCCCATTAGTTGAGTCTTATACAACAACATCTTCCACTCAAGTGGTCAAATGGAACCCTCTGAAGATCTATATGGGAAGCAATGTAGAACTCATACTTTTATGATGAAGTTATTGAGAGAATGATTATTGGGCCCAATATTGTGAAATAGATAACAAAAAATTTCATTCCATTCAACAAAACATAAAGGCTGCTCATAGTCCATATAAGATCAATGTTGACAATCATCGAACAGGCTTGTGTTTTGATGATGGTGAAAAAAAATCCCTAAAAATATCACCATGATAGAGATTCATGAAATTTAGTAACCAAGGGAATATTATCCTAACCCCTACAAAATCATTGATCTTATAGGAGTAGTGGGATATCTTTTAGAAATTCCACCAAATCTAGCTCAGGTTCATAATGTATTCCATGTATCTTTCTTAAGGAAGTACATACATGATCCCTCACTTATACTAAATTTAGAGGTGGTTCAACTAAAACATGAACTCTCTTATGAGGAGTAGTCGGTGGAGATATTGTAAATTAGAGAATATTTTCTATGAAATAATACTTCCAATATTTTAAATGTGTTATGGATTAACCATAAGTTTTAAGAGGAAACATAAGAACTAGAGGAAATAATGAAGCAGAAGTGCCCTCAATGTTTCACAACTTATAGAATGAGTTTAAATTCTGTGGATGAAATTTATTAAGGGTAAAATAATGTAAAGACCCATTTTTCTTTTTAAATAATATCTTGAGAAAGTTTATGTTATATTATATTATACATAAAAAACCAAATCTATTTAATAATGAAGTGTTATTTATAATTGATACAAAAAGGGTAATTGATTTCCTCAACTAGAAGATTCCTTTCATTTGAAGAACATTTGTAAGAATTTTGGAGGGAGGTATTGTCAATGGGGTTTTCCCTTAACCATGCTCAAGATAAGATTCATCAGGTTAATCTTGAATGAAATCACCTCTGGAATAAGTTCAAGTTAGTCGAGATTAGCACTCAGTCAAGGTTAATTGAGCCACCCCACAAAACTACCACCATCTCACACCTTACCCATAGGGTTTATGTAGGTTTAATAAGGGACTAAAAGTCCAAGCCTTAATTACTTAAAGGGTAATTCCCTTGAATAAATAATATTTTAGTCCATTAATCCCATTTTAATAATAGTTTTTCTTAATAAAATTTAGGTCTAATTGAGATGGATAATAATAAATTTATTTTTTAAGGATAGAAATTGTATATTTAAAAAATATATAAATTTTTATAATATACTAAGGTATTATCAATAATATTTATTTTAATTAAATATTAAATTAAAATTTATATTTAAATATAGATGATAAAATAATTTTATTATGTCCTTGAATATTTTCAAGTGTCATCAATTTGAGTGTGCATTATCAACCCACTATTTTTTTAATAAATAAAGATTTTTATAGTTCAAAGTTAATATTATCATATTTAGAGAATTATTCTAATAAAATAAATATTATTATTTTTAATCAACATATTTAAATTATGTTTGGGTGAATTTATGAGAATTTTATAAAATAATTTATTTTATTGTAAAAAATAATAATACAGTTTGGGTTTTTCAGTATGATTAATAACTTCATAATTATTTCATAATGGTGTAACAATAAATTAACCATAATACATGACCTAAAATATTTTATTTTATTAATATCAAGTATTCTAACATATTTTAATCAATTTTCAATACTATAATTTACTTCCAAAGTATAAAATGGAAACTTTGACTTCAAAAACATTATTTAATGGAAACTTTACCTTTCCATGACTAAAGAAATAATATAATATGATTATTAGTTATTTTGATTTAAAATAACATAAAATACAACCCAAATGTCCAAAACTAATTCCAAACACCATGTATATTCCAATAGGTTTTATTTTTCCACAACCAATATTTCTAAGGCCTATATTTGGAAATTATTAAAAAAATCCTTCAATTTTTCTATAAATACCTAGCCATTTTTCTAATTTATATTCACTACCAATTCATACTCTATGAATATATGGTATTTTTTCATCCCATTTATTCATCACATGGTGTCCTCAATCTCCCAAGGTTCTATTCCTCAAGATTTAGGAGTAACTCTTCAAGGTTAGAGAATTGTCCTTCCTTTCTCATTAATTCAAAAACCAATTTTTGTTTATATATTCTAATTATTTTGATTTAACTTTTTTATTATACTTTTTATAATACCCTTACAGCCAAATTTTGTTTTATCAATGGGATACCATTTTCTATTCTCATTTTACCCTTTTTTAAAATCATGTTTTATACCCGTTATGTTTCCAAATTTGCTTCTCAAAAGATCTCTCTTATCCTTAAGAAATTATCTTTTACTTTCTTTGTGAGGATACCCATACCATTTTATTTTTCAGGGGTATTAACTTAGGTTTAAAAATTATTTATTTGGTTGAGTTATTTACACATAAGAAACCCAATTTCCATTTTCATGGGATAAAAATAACATAATGATCATGCCTTTAAGTACTTTTGTATGTCATGATTGTGATAAGAAACTCATTCTTTAATATCCAAGGGTTATTAATTAAATTATTATTATGATCTACATGGATTACATGAAATTAATACATATTAATGGTGTACCCTAATAGTTCTCCAATGTATTGTGTATATAATTTAATCTCTAGAGAAGACATGTTTTATGATACATTGGTGAATAAACTTGGTAATTTTCATTTAAGACTACTTGGTGATTAGCCATGGAGATATATTTATGAATCACTAAATTAAATGTTTTATACACATATACATGTTATTATTAATGTTATTTTTATTATGATATGTTTAATTTTCCTCTTTTCATGCATTAATGGCAGCCCTCATGTTATAGTTTATATTCCTCATGATCTTGTGTAAATTGTTTCCCTTACTATGCCTCATGATCACACATTTCCTTTGATGTATGTCCCTAGGATATGATATACAATAAGTTTACTTAGGATGAACCCATAAATAAGACTTTAAATTTGATTAGAATAATTGTCTATGTTTTCATGTATTTTTGTTCCATATTTACAAGCAACTAAACTTTAAAAGATCCTTTTTATGTACCATTTAAATGAAAATTATATATAATGAAAAGGTGGTATTACATATATGGGGAAGAAAAGTGTAACACACAAAGGTAGGTATGCTTTTTTGTGGATTTGATATGAGATAGGGGGTGTGTGGTAACTAGTACGAAAGAGGGATAGCTTTCTGGGTGTAGAGGGGTGAGGCGAGGTGAAGGTGGAATGAATTGTTTTAGGTTTATATGAACAAGAAATATGTGATATGAGATAGGTGACCAGTGACCAGTGACATGACGAATAAATGAGAGGTTCAATTGATATAGTTAAAAATGTTACAATTATATTTTTCCTTTTTAAATTTTCAATGTATTAAATTTACGGTTTATAAATGGATAAAATTTACAAATATCAAGCCTCTATATTTTAGACAAAAAAAATTATCAGTGGATAAAAACTCTACAATTGTATATCAATAATTTTAAATATTTAATTTCTTTCAATTGTAAATAAATTATTAATTTTTAAAATTATCAATCTGAATTACAAAAAATATATATCGTAATAATTATAGTGAATCTATATATCGATCCACTATAAAAATACCTACGTATTTAATTTCATATTGATAATTCTCTATTTTAGTAGTGAAATTTATATATATTATCACTATTTACATGTCTCATATTTTCATAATAATTATAAATTAAAAATCACTTGGATCTGCTCAATTTTTGAAATTATTTAAACTTAGAAATATTGATAATGTCACTTATAATTTAAATTTATAAATTCAAAAATAAAATTAATATTATAAAAATGGCCATATATATTTTTAAAATAATATAAGTTCATAAAAAATTGTAAAAGTAAATTTAAAAACTATCATAAAAAGATGTTATAAAATTTTGAAACTTTAAAACATTTGTTCAATGATTGTATAAAAAATGGAATAAAAGTTTATTAAATATCTCAAAACATATCAACCATTATTCTTATTTGAAGCATCATCAATGATTCTTATCATAGTGGTATGTGTAATTTGATTGTAAAATACATAAATATATGGAATCTCTACCTTCTCATGTGTCTTGATAAAATCAAATCCATATAAATTTCAACTTTGAAAACAAAACTAATTTTACTTGACAAATTCAACATTTAAAATTGATAATAGATAACACATGACCTTCATCCAAGACAATGTGTCCAAAATATTACTTAAAAGATAAAAAATATAATGGTCATCAAAAAATTCTATAAGACAAACCCATAAATTAAAAAGGGTTTAAATAAATGCTTGTTGGTCTTCAACAATTAAATATTAACAATGAATACTTGAAAAAGAAGTATAAAAGACCTGCATGTCCTGATAAAAACAATAGTGGTATTTTTGAGATATAAAGAGAGCACTTGAATTCAAAACACTATCAAAATGAAAAACAAAATTATAGAAATTTCCCAACCAATATGAACAAAACATTGCATATGTCCAATAAAAATTGAAATAATACAAATCCCAAGGGCCTTGATAAGAAGTCCAAAGAAATTAAATAGGACATGGTTCTCACTTGATTAAATGCACTGTAAAAATATATTAAAATAGGATAAAACCAAATCACTCTCAAATAAATAATAAGACTAATGTGAATAGTTTATGGACCACTTTGAAGATGGTTTCAATTATATCATTGTGGGGATGAGGAGAGATTTCATTTTCTAACTTCATTCACTTTTTATAGTTAGCATCCACAGTTATGATATATAATAATACAAAGTGATTATATTAAATTTTATCTTAATGGGATATGATTAAATTATTATTTAGGGAAAATACTTATAATATAAGTAACCATATTTAATGAAAAACATTAAACAATTAAAAATAAATTATTTGTGATGAATAAAATAAATTTGATAAAAAAATAATTCAAACAACCAATAAAATAACATTATCTATGGTGAAAAAAATTATCTAAATGGAAAGTAATTATTCATAAAAACATACATTATATATCAGTTCCATCTACTACAAAATAATATTATAGTATTAACCTTAAAAAATCAATCATTTGATGTCGATGTGTCTTTGGAAAGTATTGACAACTTGTCAAGCTCATTATCAACATTATTATATACTATAATAGAAGAGATTACCATATATCAATATAATAAATATATATACATATGTTGTAACACCCTAAGATTTTTTATATATACATTCTTTTTAAATATACTTTATGTATTTGATAGCTTATTTAACATGAAACCTCAACTCCAAATTTAACGTGATATATAATGACCATTATAAAATATAAGATGGATTAAAGGGTATGAATAGGACTAAAATAATATAAAATATGTGAAAAAATATTTAAAATTGATTTATTAATAAAAAAATAGTTACTAAATTTTTAATAAAACAATTTAGTGATTCAAAATAATTATTTTTCAATGAATTATATTATCACGTGTTATGTGTTTCTCTCAAAAAAATATACTCTTCACTTTTTAAAAATTATTTCAATGAAATATATGAATATTTTTTGGTTAAAAATTCATTTTTTATTAATAAAATGATTATATATAAGGACAAATAATTTAAAGGTGAAGGAGTGTTACTTAAAAAACAGTTCTATTTGTGCAATTTGATTTTAACCTAATAATATAAATAATTAATTATTGAAAATTAATTTTAATTAAATTTATAGATTTAATATTTTATAAAAATAATTAAGAATAATATATTGGTTTTAATTAGTCATTTAATGAATGTAAATTGAGTTTTAAGCTTAAAAATCCATTTCTCTAATAAATGGTTTTTATTGAATTTTCCAAATTTATTTTGAAATTTATTTTTGTAACTTATGGAGAGTTAATATATAAAAATGGATTCCAAAGTTTAAATCATCATTGTTAAAATTTGGTATATATGACCCTTTTATTTTTTTCATTTTGAATATTAACCATAGTAAATGTTTGTTTCGTCGATAAGGGTAAATCGGGTAAAATCGGATTAAAACTATTGGATAAGGCATAGAAATCATCCAAATGACATTCATCTATTTAATTTTATAGTTTATTTTTCACCTTAATCATATTCTCTTCAAAAAATTGTAAATTTATTTCCACTTTTTTTATAAATTTTATATTTTTGAAATAAAATATTAGTACAAAATGTCACTCTATTACTTTTAATTTCTGTTATGTATTCAAAAAGGGATAATAAAATGTTATAAAAGAATATAAATGATTATTTTTAACATAAATTATTTTTTTATAATGGTAATTTATTTTTAATTTTTATGTATATTTTAATTACTTTAAAGTTTTACACAATGCTAAAACAGTTCTTTTGAAAAAAGTTAAAAAATCAAAGTTAATGATTTGAAATACATTAAAGGTGATTTTTTTTGGATAAATTATGGTGTCATATGAATTTTATATTAATTTATAATTTATGGTGAAATATTTTATATTTGAATTCATTTTATATATTTATTTCTTTAATGTCAAAATATGTGAATAGTTCTTAAAATGTCGTTAATGGTATTTTATGTTAAAAATATTTTATTAAGTGATTTAAAAATAATAAAAATTTAGAAAGAGGATAAAGGTAATGGGATATAGTCTAAAATATAATATTTGGACCATTTCTAGTCTAATTTAAATCATATAAGTAAATTTATATCCCTTCAAGATTGAAACGTTTATTAACAAGGTTAATAATGGTTAACAAATGTTCCAATCCAAATGATAAGGTTTAAAATGATATATAACACTATATAAATTTGATTTCATGATTATATTAATACCATATTATAATCTTCAAAAACATGTCATTATGGGTCTATTTTGAAAAAAATTAGACACATATTATATAATTATATTTTATGTCTTTATAAGGGTTTTACTCTCCACACTTTTACACAAAAAACAAAATAGTTAACACCCAAAAAAGATGATTTTAATATGGAGTTATTTGTAAATTCTCATCAAAAAGTTATAAATTGATATTATATGATATTATAAGTATGCATTATATTTTTTTTAAAAAATATAATAAATCTAAGTTTATTATACAGGATGTTAGAGTTCTTGTGAAGAATGATAGGCTTATAGTAAGGGTTATTTGTCTCAAATTTTCCTTTTTTCATATATATGTTATTTTATAAACATATATTAATTTATAATATGTATATTCTACCCTTATAATATGTTATATTTTGTGTATCATAATATTCTTAATATTTAATGTTTTATTTTTAGTTATTTCTTTCATGGGGGTTATGATTCAATGGTTTCCAAAGTTTTAATGGTTTTATGATACAATCTCATTTTATTTGGGGATCATCTGTACTTAATGTTCCTTTGGTGGAATAATATGATTGTTTTTATTAAAATCTATATTTTTTATTTTTTTTCTAGTTATGTATGTTTTTTACATTTTCTCTTCATTTTCCTCCTTTTGATACTCAAAAATTAATAGAAAATAATTTTTCTGAAAAAACCGTCCTTATTCATCCTTTAGGGTTGGGAATCTTACACCTCCATGTCTATATTATTTTAAAAAAAATTCATGAATGTTATTATTTAAAATTCAATGATTTATTAACACCATTTTTAAATATCTTTGAGTTTATTTACAATGTATTGAAACAAATTATTTTTATCATTGCCCATATGAGACGTTTTTACTTTTTTACAAGAGTAAAAAAAGAATCTTCTTTTTAACATATAAATCATAACTACCTTATTATACCATGATGATCCTATATTCTATTGAATATTTATTTTAAAATATATAAATTTATTTTTAAATAACTTTTTTTCCATGATATTTTGGAAATTTAAAATTTAAAATAATTGATATCAAAATGAAAATATTATTTCCTCAGGAAATTACCTCATAATATTTCAAAGAAATTTTTGTCTATGTGAATATATTTTTTATATTATTATGTTACACTAGTAATATGTTCTAAATTTTCAATCCTTAAACTTTAACGTGATGGCTTATACTTATATGATGATGGAATATTCATAAAACTCATTTATTTTCCAAGTATATATTATGATTAGATGATAATTTTTTTTATTTTATGGAGCACATATATATTGTTTTTATTATTTGATGGTTGGGACCCCTCTAATTAATTGGGTAGTTATTGATTTCTCATGAGAAAATATTTTATAGAATGAGGTGTGAAATGAGTCTAGTAATATGTGTTGTAATGGGGAGTGGACCCATTCTAGTAAAGGGACTCTATCCATTTAGTTATGATATTATTGATAGTGATATTTGAGTGAGGAAATGATTTTATATGGTTATTATCATGCCACGCTTTTATGCCTATTTTATTCTCTCATGGATTATGATATTCAATTCTCATTTCACTCATGCTTATATAATTTCAGGATTTGTTTCAGGATTTATGCTATATGTTTTATGAATCTTTGGGTATTTTTTCGAGATATTTAATGATCATTATACTCTCATACACTTATGGTAATATTATTATCACTTATGATCATTGATTTTTATCTCTCATGTTTACTATTTATAAGAATCTGATATCACCCTTTCTTATTTTTTTTTCCCCAAGTTATGTAGAAAAGTTAAATGCAAGATAAGTTTTAGAGGTTACGAAATGAGAACTATATTATGGGATATGTTAACAATAAGATTCTTATGTAACTAATATTAAAATACACTAAAACTTTATAGATATATGTGGTGTGTAATTTTTTATATAATCTGTTTAGATATATAATAATTTTTAATGTATATATGTTCTAATCCAGTTGACACATTTGGAATCATAGAAGGGTTTAGTTATTTTTTTACTAGGATGATAAAACATTTATGACAACCCATCTAATAACCCTATGAATAGGAAAATACATTATGTTATGGTAATGAAAGAAGTTTTATTTTACTTGAAATTTTATCCCAATATAGATATAGGAATGTTTATACGATTGTGAAAAGGTTACACCTAGGGGTAATTATTCTAAATGGGAAAGATTGGGTATTAATTCAATCATCACTGGTGCATGATGAGTGGTCCTAAGACTACATGCCTTTCTAGAAAATCCCAAGGATATTCCTGGGTTAATTATGGAAATATTTATGAACCATCATAAATGATCTGAATATGAGGTTATAAAATGTAATGATGATCATGGATAACCTAGATTAAAACTAAGGTTTCATACATTTAAATGATGGTTTCAGGATTTAGACCTACTATGATTGATTTTTGAGGATTATATGATTAATCACAACAATTATTATTCCCCACACTATGATTATTGGTTTTAATCATTGGATGGAACTAGTAAGAATCATTTTAAAATTCAACATAATGGAAAATGTGGATATCGTATTAATGATAAACCATATGGGATAATAACTGGGGTGAAAAATATTATGATTATTACAAATTATATATCACGGTATATGATTAACAACCATAACCTTAAAAACTCTCAAACTCACTAAATAATAAAATGATGTAGTTTCCTAAGAACTCATATAGAGGAGACCAATGAGTAAAGAATGGTCAATTTGATACATATAGAAATAATGGAATAAGTACTTGGTGGAATGTGTCAATTGAATGATAAGATGTTTTACCAATGGTAAAGGAGTCCATCGAGCATCAAAATATAAATAAAAAATAAAGAGATATGTTAATGTGATGATGGTTAAGAGAGTTTTTTCTAAGGAACCACTAATAATTAAAGGAATTATGTGTGGATAGTATGGCCATTATACACATCAATGCCCTAATCTAAGGACTAATAATGATTATAGCCATCAGCTACCACATAATCCAGGGGAACAATGTAAATCATATGAAATGAATACGATGAAGAAGATAATGATAATTAGTTTTCAATTATCCTCTACTCCAAAATTATAAATATCAATCTAATGTTTGTAAGAATGTTCCCTAAGAAAATCATATAATTTTTCCTCCAGTTAAATTTGTTGGAATTTTAATAATTGATTAACACTATCCTCATACAACCCATATAAATTTATATAATATGGGAATAATATTCTATGTCTCAAATCAATTATTGATCATTTATCTATTTTAAGTTAAAAATGAGCGTCCAATGGAAAATAATTCCATTATATAATTATTAATTACTATTAATGAGGGATATTCTAGAGTTTAATTTTGATCTTTATAGAATGATTAGATTCAAAACACAAACATGAGTTCCATCAATACCAGAATTAAATAATTAGTTATTGGATGAATCCCACAAACTATCATTCTCTATTCATCTTGGAAGTATAAAGATATATAGATATTTTACAGATATTTTCTAGTGGGTCAACATTAAGAGATATATTATGGAAAATATATCTCAGTTCTTGGTTTTACAAAATTTTAAGGCAAAATGATATAATACTAAGAGGATTTTGTAACCATTACCCATACCTATTTGTAAATGGGAAAATGACACCATAAATTTTATTAAAAGACTTCTCATGATATATAAAGGATATATTATTATTTGGATCCTAGTCAATATCTTTAATAAGTTAGTATATTTAGTTGATATGTTAGAATATTTTTATATTGATTATTTTAATCATATATACATTAATGAAGTGGTTATATTTCATGAATTACCACATTATTATGTCTCCAATCAAGATATTAGGTTTAAGTAGTGTAGAATTATTCAACAAGCTATAATATTTAGTTTTGATTCAGTACATATTATAATCCTTAGACTAGTGGATAGTGTGAGAGGACTATTGAAACCCAAGAGAATATGTTGAGATCAAATAATTTTTATTTAAAAGGTGTTTGGGATCTATACCTTATTCTGTTTGAGTTTTCATAAAGAAATAACTTTCACTTGAGCATTCATATGGCACCTTATGAAGCTCTATATAGAAATAAGTTAAGAACTTAAACATATTTTCATTAAGTTATAGAATAAAAACTATTATAAATGGATTTTTAACACCCCAAGGTTTTAAAAGAATAAAATTATTTTTGATAGAATCTGTGACACGCAATTCCAACATTAAACAACCTATAAAATATATTTCTTTAAATTTATCTCTTTGATAGCTTGCGGAACATGAAACCCCAAGTCTAAATGATCCATAATATATTTTACCAATATAACCTAACTATTAAATTTGTGGGTAATAATAGTACTTCCTAAATTAGGAAAATTATTTTTATATATTTATTATAAATAAAAAAAGAATCATTTAAATGAAAAAGAAATTCTTTCTAAAAAACTGTATTTTTTTAAAAGACGGTTTAGTCTCACTTTGTGTACATAATTTGAAATTAATTTTTACCACCTATGAAATTTTATTTTAAATAATTAACTTCATTTTTGAAATCTTTATATCAATATTATCTTAGGGTGAATTTTTAGGATTTTTTTAAAATATCTCATTCATTGATGAATAGTGAAAAATACTTAATTTTAATTTAAAACTATATTTTAGTTTAAATTAATTATAAATATAATTTATATGTTGAATTATTTTTAATTAAAAATTATTTCAAATATATATTTATCCAATTAAGGTCAATGGAATAACTTTCTTATTGAATTTTTATATATAATCATTATAAACTTTTGAACATTTTCTCTTAGAAAACCCGTTTTCTCATTGCATTTGTGAGATTAATTTTAAATTAAAATATTCTATTTCTGTGAATGGAATTTTTAAAAATGGATTATATATCTTCAATCAAAATAATTAATATTATCTAATAAGTTCAAATTAATTTTTAACCAAAATTAATAATGAAAATAGTAAAAAAAATCGTGTTTAAGGTAGAAATGTGTTTATCATGGATTGAACTAATAAGATAATGGTTTAAATGGCCTAAAAAATTGTAAAATTATTAATTTATGGCTATTTTTTCACATTATCCTACAAAAGGTAGAATATATGGACATTTTGAATCTTTTTTCATGTGACTTACTTTATCATTTTGGATTTTTTTAGTAAATTTCCATGTGATTCCAAAGTGGTCCCCTTTCCCCACTTATAAAAAGGGAATTACCTCCCCTCAATACTTCACACCTGCTAATAATATTGGCTAGAAAAACTCCTAAAATATTATCTCCTCAAAATCTATATTTAACTTATTGATCATCTAGTAATCCCAAAAGACCACCCCTAGGGTCCTTAATAGGATATCCAAATGAGGTTCCTCTTTATATGGCAATTATCTTAACAAAGATCCCTCAATTTACTTCTTATTTTACCTCATTAAATTATTTATTAACACTTAAAATATAATAACAACAGTATCTACAATATAATTATTTGTTATTATGTTGATTTAATAATAATTATACATCTTCTCTTCCATTAAATGGGAACTAAAATAATCAATTGCGTGTATAGTAGAATACCGCCTCGTGAACCGATGTAGTTTGTTTTCCATCACCACATTTAAAGGATAGATATAATGATGGATTTTAAATATTTATATTATATTATTTATATCATTATACTTATTTAATTTTAATATCACATATACCCTTTTATATTATATTCTATTTCAAATATAATATTGATGCTCGTGTGTATGGAGGACTACCGCATCGCGAAGCAATGTGACTCATTTTTCACTTATGATTTAAATGAAATTTAAAAATGGTAAAATTAATATACATATTTGAAATATATGATATGATATTTATTCTATAAAAATAATATATCACACAATTCCTTACCCTTTCATCCATTAAGGGAATGATATCATCGCTCATGCGTAAGTACGACATACAGTCTCCACAAAGTGATGTGATTCATTTTCTATGACCCATATTTACGAGTGGTTTTAATAATTTATATAATAAGTAAATATTATATTTATATAATTATTATCATTATTTATATGAATTACTTATATCCTATGTACAATAACTGTAACTTTCAATAGAAAACATGCATGATAAAATAAGGAAATTAACACTCAAAACCATGAAAATAATGGAATATTACTAACAATTGAGAAGAAAAATGTTATAAGAGGATAATTTATGATTCTAAAAATATGATTATGGTTTTTATAAAATAATTTCATGCTTAAACCCATTATAAATGATGTCAAAGAATATTTAACCAAAAGGAAGTATGAGGTAAGTGACATCATCTTGATTTCCATTCATTGAGGCATGTTTTAATGTTATTAACCTAATTTATTATATATAGTGTATATACTTCCCCATTGACATGTAATATATATTACTTAATAATTACTGGTGTTTTATGTTTCTATTTTAATTTTTTCATCCAACTGGATTTGAATTAAAATGTACCAAGTGGAACAGAATTTAATAACTCAATTTTTCTTCATTGGGTTATATTACTTATTTATTGTCTTTGATATTATAATATTATTTATGTAATTAATTTTTATTATATAATGTTTTATATCCACTCATTTAATTTTTATTTTCAATTGAAACCTTGAATTGATTCATTGGTAAATTATCACTTCAAAATTATGATCTCTGTAAGGGTTTATTCGACAATCATATTTTAATCGAGATTGTTTATTCTTGATTTTACATTAAGGTAAATTATTTGATAATTGTATAATAAAAAACATTATTTTTATTATCCTTTACTTAATAATTATTTTTTCAATTAACACTACCATTTTTCCACCCTTTATTATTTAAAATAATTGTGAAAATATTTTTAATAAAATTTTCCTTCATTTATCTCTTCAGAAAAAAATAGGTTTTCTTCTAAAAAATTTTTTTCTAAAAAAACAAAAATATTTTTAAACTTTTCGAAATTATTTATTAAATAAATTTTTACCCATTTTTACATTTTAAAAAATGTTTTGAAAAGGAATCTTTTTGTCATTTTCAAATCAATTTCCATTTTTCTTTTACTAAAAAAGTAAAATGGATCTTTGTTTTAACATACTTGGACTATACAGAACTTATATCCATAATGACCACTCCATGTTTTCAAATATCCTTTAAAATTTTAAATGGTTATTTTGAAATAAATTTTTTCCAATTTTTTTCTGAACTTTTATTTTTTGAATTTTATTTTCAGAATAAAAAAAGGATATTTTCCTCATTGATATTTTTAAAGATATTTTTTTTGTATTTATATTCATTAATGACAATGACCCTTTATTATTACTCTAATGGGTATATATTGTATAAACACCAACCTTATTCTTCCTCTGGATGATTTATGATCATCTTTTCTAAGTAAAGTATTGAAATTCACCTTCTTAATAATTTTTTGTAGTCATTAACTTTACCTTGAAATATTCACATAACTGTGATCATTGGACATTAAATTTCCCCTAAATATATATATTATTTACTATGAATATTTTTATTTCTCAAACCATGTTTCATTTTAAAACACTATGTTCTATAATGAATGTTTTTTGTTTTTCTATGAAAATATTGATAAATTTGTATTCTTTACTCTATATAAACATTTGATGATAATTCACATTGTAAATGAATTAAATCAATTATTTTATATATAAGGAATTATTTAGACATGAATATAAGGATGGTTTCTAGTTATAGATATCCACTTTATGCATTAGTATTCTTTTGATATGAATTAGTAGTTTGGCCTTAATTAAATAGTTTTCTACCCATTAGTTTCAAATTATCTTGAGTAAAGATCTTGATGGTAATAGTATCATGATGCCTAAGATCATAATGTAGAAAAAATAAGAATTTACTTCGTTGAGAATTATTTATTTTATTCATGATATTTTTACAGTAATATTATATACGGATGCATTTAGTTATTATTTTATTTATTAAAAGGAATATGTTTTTATTTATTTACCTTTCTATATTAATAATTCATTATCCTATTATCTATCATATTTTCACATTGATATTATCTTTGAATGCATGTAATTATTGATTTATTTATTAAATGGAATGTTTTTTCAGTTATTATCCTTTCCATATAGATTATTCCTTATCCAATTATGATAGTCAAGTAATTTATTAAATGAAAATTGTATTAATTTATTTAACTTTCCATATTTATTATGTCTTATATTATCAGGATAGTTAATTTTTTTAAATGGAATGTGTGTTTAGTAATTTAATTTTCCATGTTCATTACACTTATTGATTCATGATAGATTATGTTTTACTTAACCCTTACTGAGTATTTGAGCTCACCCTTATTTTGTTTCCTTTCCCAATAATCCATGAAGTGTACTATGATTACTGAGTTTTTGAGCTCACCCTTATTAGGATTTTAGCTCACCCTTATTTTGTTGGACCCTTAGTGAGATAGTTGTTTTAATAATTACACATCATGACAATCTACAAATCCTAATAATTCACATATTTTGTTTTAAGTAATGATATTCATGTCAGTTACTATTTTTAAATCAATTAATTATGCCACATGGTATAATACATTTCAATAGTTCAATAACTTATAGATATTTGTGTTTTAATATATTTACTAGTGTATATTTACATGTAATTATAAACTTCACTTAATCTGGTGTTGTTCTTTATAAGACAGACACTTTGTAATTTTCTTCAAAATCCCTGACACTGATAGTTCAAAGGAGTCACCATTGGAAAACTCATCGATGAGGACTCACTAATCAAAGAAGACATAGATGGATGACTCGCTGATAAAACAAATGACCCACTGATGTACAAGTCAACAATGATCAGCCACACCGATAAAACAAACAACACTTTAATCGATGAGTCACCGATGGATGACTCACTGTTAGTTCATGTGAATTATCGATGAATGAGTCACCAAGTGGAGATGTGTCATTAGTGCAAAGTACATGACAATGAATGAGTCCCCAATGGGTGACACACTGATAGTTCAAAATGATTCACTGATGACGAGTCACCGATGCCCAGACAGACTGATATCACAAATGACTCATCAATGCCTAGTGTCATTGATACTGATGGAAATGAATCACTAATACAGTGAGTCACCAATGTTGAAAGACTGATGTTATTGAGTCTTTGATACTTATAACTCACCAATATTATTAAAAACTAATTTAAATTTAATAATTCAAATTTATATCTAATGGTCATATTTTGAAAAATTAATGTTTCTGAAATAATTTAATGTGGTCTGTAGGATATTCATAGGATAGTATAAGGTACATCCATGTGGGAAGATCAATGTGTTTGGTGGACCTCAAACTATAAAATAATTACAATATGGATCATTAAAGGGTGGAGAAAATATGTAGTAGTGTAATGAAAGTTAAAAGTGAAAAAGAACGCCTGTAATTCTCATGCATACTTCAAAAACCCAATAACTCAAAAGGAAGAACATACGGGAATATTAAGAAGTCAAGATAAACTTGTTGTGATGACCTAAACATATTACCAACGAGAAGCTAATCATTTCACACTCCTAGGACCTAGAACATAGAGGTTACGATACTCTGTTTTGGAGTAAACTTCCAGAAGAGCTCTCTAACTTCAATTCCACTACATCAAACGAGTCCAGAGATGCATTACATAACACACAAATACTTATAAACCTTATTTTACATCTTTATCTCTATTGTGCTCATTTATTTATAATTCCATGTAATGTGTGTATTTTTTTATTACACACACACACAGACTCCTGGTAAAAACTGGAGGATACTTGATATCCTCAAATCTCGCACTATATTTATCATTTGTATCCCACGTATAACTATGGAAGAGGTTAAGCGTGTCCTATTTTTTGTTTTTCCCACAAATAACTGTTGTAGAGGTTAAGTGTGACCTTTGTAACATTGTGTGCTATTTTGAACCCCAATCCAGGGTGTGTATCGAACTGTTTATTAATATAAACTTCTTGGTGGTAGGTGATCACTAAGTGGAGAGGATTAAGTCTCTGCTCGAGACTGAACCTCTTGTTTTATTTACACTGTGTTTTTACTTTTTAGTGTTTCTCTATTTTAATCACATATTTCATAAAACTAAATTGAACTATGGTATTTATTTTAAAAAGTTTTTATAATATTTTTCAACCAGTGGATTAGTTTCAAATGTTATACTAATCTTTAGATTAGTATAGCTGAGAACTAATCAATATTTTGAGAAATTAATAGAACATTCAAGACTCTTATAAATTCACTACAAATTGACTTAAATTATAGTTTTTTAACTGGTGGACATTTTTCAAAGAACCAATTCTTAATAGAAATTTTTATCGATACTCAATTCACCCCCCCTCTTGAGTAATCTACTCCAACCAATATTTCGTATCAGAGGCCTTGGGAATTTTTCAGTTTTTAATTCTTTTTCAAACCTTTTTCAACTGTGATTGTAGTTTTATTTCAAAGATATTAAAATTTGTGTTATTTATAAATTTTTAACTCTTTTAAATCTTTTCTGACATTATATTATGGACAATAGATTACAAATATTTGTTAAAAATAGACCACCTTTTTTCAATGGAACAAATTATGGTCAGTGGAAGCTTAAAATAAAAATACATTTTGAAAGAATGGGATTTAAAATTTGGACTACTATTAAAAGTAAATATGCAATCCCTAAAACTACTAGAAACACTTGGGATGAAGCTACCAAGACTACCTATAACAATAAATGTAAAGAAATGAATTTTTTATAGTGTTCATTAGAAGATGAAGAATTTAATAACATTTTTTCTTGTACAACTACTCATGATATTTGGGAAACTTCAGCTATTTCTCATGAGGGAACATTTAATGTGAAAAAGATGAGATTAATTACTTATAATATTAAGTATGATAATTTTAGAATAAATCCTGGTGAGTCTATTACTAATATGTATCTTAGGTTCAACAAAATTGTGTACATCGTGATTTATTTACGAAGAGATATAACAGGAAAGGAGCAGATCATGAGGATTCTACGATGATTACCAGATAGATGGAAAGGGACATCAGTATCTATAAGAGAGTCATACGACATTGATAAAATGGTAGTGAAGGAACTAATTGAATAATTAATGATGTATGGAGAGGAACTAAAAGTGAATCAAGAGTAGGAAGATATAAATAGGAAATATGTAGCCTTAAAGATTACCACTTCCAAAATCAAAGACAAATAAAAAGTTCAAGCTACTATTGAGAGCACAAGTAGTGAGAAATCAGCTTCATACAGTGATAAAGAAATGGCCCAGCTAGCCAGATGATTCAGAAAATTTTACAGAAAGAAAAATTTCTTCAAGAGATCAAACATTAAAGTAAAATATGACAAAAAAGTAAATTGTAAAAAGTATTGGAAGAATCCTAAAAAATCAGTAGAAATAGTTTTCTATGATTATAAAAGTAAAGGGAATGTCAAAGTTGACTATCCTAAATTAAAGTATAAATAGAAGTATGAGTATAAATATAGGTAATATAATAAAGAAATTAAGGCCACCTGGAGTGCATCTGAGGATATCTATAGTGAATCAGCATCATCTCTTGATGAGAAAGATGATCTGGAAAATATATTTTTTCTAAAAAACACATATGAGGTAACCATAGATTCACCTGCACAAAATTATTATTATTCTAAAAATGAAAGTGAGTGTGATAATATGACAAGTGATTAACTATTCTAATACAGTAACATACTAGAAGAGACTTATAATGAACTAAAGGATATGTATAAATCCTTAAAGAAACAACATACACTCTCTACAAATAATAAATCTAAACTTACTTTTGAGAAATAGAAAAAATCAAAACTGCTAAAAGGAAATAATGACCTAAAGTTATCTAATGATCAGTTAAACAAGGATCTGGAAATGTTTACTAATAGAAAAAACACACATACTCGATTACTTGGTAAAAAGATAGCTCTTAGGTATACTATTATAATAGGATATCAGCCAGTACAAAGAAATATATCAAAAAACACATTTTGTATCTAAATCTCGAAAATCTATTCCTCTATCCAAAAATCAGGATTTTACTGCAAGTTCTATTTCTAAAACATTTTTTATTACATCATGTTTTTTTGGACCAAACAAAGTTTTTTTTTCAAATACTTTACACTATACATATAAGAAACCCATAATAAAATTGTGGGTTTCTATAGACTTTATTACTAATGTTTCTGGACCTAGACAAGGGTACCAAAATATTTTCCTGGATAATTTGTTTTGTAGGGAAACTGTTTAAAGAGTAATTGTATAAATCTTTGGTACTTGGATAGTGGTTGTTCACAACACATGATAGGAGACTAAACATGTTTCAAGAATATCATCAAAATTGATGGAGGACATGTCATATTTGGTGACAATGTAAAAGTAAAAATCATCAGCTTGGGCCAGATTGGTAACCCTAACTCTATTTCAATTTTCAAAGTACTTTATGGTGATGGACTAAAGTATTACTTTCTTAGAATATCTTAACTATGTGATGATGGATTTAATGTAAAATTAAAAAATTATTCATTCCATGTTTTTTATTCCAAGAATAACTTAGTATTTACAGCTCTTAGAAATGATAATGTATATGTTATAAACCTTGACACACTAGCATCACAGAATGTTTCCTACCTAAGTGACTTTCATAAAGAGTCTTGGATCTAGCACAGAAGACTGAGACATTATAATGTACACTCCATTAATAAATTAACCAGAAAATTATTAGTTAAAGAACATCCAAAATTAGAGTTTCCATACAATAGGGTGTGAAATCCTTGTCAAAAAGGGAATGCAATATAAAATATCTTTCAAACCAAAGAATGAAATTACAACTTATCAACCTCTCGAGTTGGTTCACATGGACTTTTTTTGACCATATTGAGTTTCAAGTATTAATGTGAAGCACTATGTTTATGTTCTTTTATATGACTTCTCTAGGTATACTTGGACCTTTTTCTCATCTCTTAAGAGTGAGGCTCGCTCTCATTTTACCAAGTATGTTGGGTTTGTAGAAAATCTTAGTGGAATTAAAATAAAATACTTAAGAAGTGACCATAGTCATGAGTTTGAAAATCAAGAAGTTAAACCTTTTTTCTCACAAAATGGCTATAGGCATAATTTCTATTCCCTTAGGAAACCTCAACAGAATGGTGTAATAGAATGAAGAAATAAAACCCTACAAGAAATTTCCCAAACTATGCTCAATGAATATGGCCTACCAATCTATTTTTGGGATAAATCTATTAATACAACTTGATATATAATAAATAAACTCTTAATCAGACCTATCATTAAGAAAACTCTTTATGAGTTGTGTAATAATAGGAAACCCAAGGTAAATTATTTTAAAGTGTTTTTATGTAAAGTTTGTATTATTAACACTAGATAATCTAGATAAATTTTCCTTGAAAAGTGATGAAGGAATATTCCTTGGATATTCAATATCAAGAAAAAATTATAGAGTCTTTAATAAAATAACCCAATGTATGGAAGAATCTGTATATTTTATGTTTGATGAAACCGATCTACATGAACCTAATACCTTACTGGGGAATCTTAAAGAGGATATGTCCAATCTGAACATTAATGCTAAACCTTCTAACCATCCTCTAAAAGAATTTGTTAAAAATTCCAGTTTTATAAATTCTCCAGATTCTAACCATAATGAACAAGAACCAAGTGATAAACTTGAAATAACTAACCTTTATTTTTATAAAACAACTAGAACTCTTAAAAACCATCCCCTAGATGATGTAGTTTGTGGTGTAGATAGAGGAACACAAACTAGAGCTTTTTTGAGAAATCTAGTTGAACACCAAGCATTTTTATCACAACTTGAACCTAAAAATATCAATGATGCAATCAATGATGAATTTTAGGTGATGGATATGCATGAATAGATTAATAATTTTTGATAGCAATAAATTCTGGAAGCTTGAGGATAGACTAACAGATACCTTGACCATAGGAACTAAATGGGAATTTTGGAATGAAGTAGATTAATCTGGAAATATAGTTAGAAACAAAGGTAATTGGTTGCATAATGCTTTAATCAAGAATGTAGAATTTATTATGAGGATTCCTTTGCACCAGTATCTAGGCTTTAAGCCATTAGAATCTTACTTGCTAATGTAGCATAATTGGATTGAAAAAATTATCAAATGGATATCAAAATTTCATTCTTAAATGGTTATATAATTGAGGATTTTTTTATTGAACAACCCCAAGTTTTTACAAATCGACATTATACAAATCATGTGTTCAAATTAACTAGAAATTTATATGTTTTGAAATAAGCTCCAAGTGTTTGGTATGATAGATTGAGAAACTTTCTTATTTCTAAAGTTTTTACAAAAGGAGTTGCAGATCCTACATTATTTATAAAAATAACTTATAAATAACTCTTAATAGCTCAAATATATGTGTATTATATTATTTTTGGTTCTTGTAAAAATTATTTAAGCAATTATTTTTCAAAAATGATGCAAAGTGAATTTAAAATAAGTTTTATGGTTGAACATAAATATTTTATTATTTTTCATATATTTTAAAAAAAGAAGGTATTATTATAAATTAAAATAAATATACTAATGATATTTTGAAAAGATATGTCTTTGATGGAATTAAGAGTAGTGAAACACATATTATTTCTACATGTAAGTTGGATCTTGATGAAAATGGGAAATCAGTTGATCAAACTACTTACGGAGGAATGATTAGGAGTTTTCTTTAATTAACTACTAGTACGCCATTCATCATGTTTAGTGTGTGTATGTGTGAAAGATTTAAAGAGAACCAAAAAAAGTCACATTTAAATTCCATTAAAAAATTTTTCAAATACCTCAAATATACAACTAATTTATTATTGTTCTACCCTATATGACAGCCTTTTGATATGGTTATTGGGACCACTTTGTGTATAAGGTTGTATTTGTTGTCAACAGTTGTCAATGAAGATCAAAATGAAAAAGGAGATGATGAAGAACTTAAAAGTTATGGAGAGTGGTAATTTAGATGATTATTGAAATGATCTTAAGTTCAAAATACATTTATCAAAGGTGATACATTGTATAAAACAATGAAACCATCTCATAGAGTTACCTGAAGAGACATAAATCATTGCATGAGGGATCATGTGGAGATTTGAAGATTTAAGAATGATCATACAAATATGAGAAGTGGATGCCAATCATATTTAGTGTTGAATAGAAATATTGATGTTGCTGGAAGACATATGATTGTTGAAGGTCTTCACAACAGATAAGGTTTGTAATGAAACCATATGATTTTTGAAGAAGAAAGGTGATAGTGAATTAGCATGAGTGTTCTTGTCGAATGTTGTTTCCTAGTGTTTGCTAATTTTTGGACCTCAAAATCAGGATTTTGTTTTTGGAAATGGAAGGATTTCTATATAAGAGTGAATGAGATGCGGAATGGTGAAGTAAATCAGAAAAGGAAGCAAACTGCATACCTTGGAGCATGAACCACAAACCATGCCTAGGAAATTGTTCGTGACCGCATACCTGGAAGTGGAAACGGTATGTGGAGTGGTGTGAAAAACTGAAAATGGTTTGCAGTGATGATACGTGGTGAAGGGATGTGGTATGCGGAATAGTAAATGGTGAAGGCATGCAGTACAAAGAACAATATGCAGTGAAGGCATGCGGTATGTGGAATACTGTCGAAAATGGTTCTCAATGATGGTAAGTGGTGAAGACATGTGGTACGCGGAATGTTTATGGTTCACCATGGAATGAGTTACGGTGCACAGAATGGATCGTTGTTAATAGAATAGATGCAATATACGGACTAGAAGACGCATGGTATGCATTGATGGATTGCAGTTCAAAGGAGGGTCGCAGTACATGGTGGAGGCTTACAGTACGCGGATAAAGTTTGGTATATGGTGAAGTTTGTCCCACATTGAAAATTTTGGGTAAACGTATTAGAGAAATTTTTAAATTTATTTTCCTATATAAGGAGTTCTAATCACATCATTAAGAAAGAGAACAAATTTGATAAGAAAATATCATCACTGTGGAAGAACTCAGCTAACTCTGAAAGTGGTATGCCAGTGAAATTATGTGTCGGATTAAGTGGTACTCAAAAGATGAAATGGCTCACAAAATTGAAAGGATTATTCTGTGAAAGAGATTTTTTGTAAGAAAAGTTATCATGCAGGAGATGAAATAATTCATGTAATTTGAAGAAGTCCGCTGAAGGAAGAAACTGTACGTGAAGGCAGTATGCTTAGGTGGTATGCAGAGGCAGTATGTGAAGGTGGTACATAGAGGCATGGTGTGCGGAGTAGGCACGGTGCATGGAGTAGAGGCAGTACGTGGAGAAGATGTGGTACGTGGACCAGAGGCAGTATGTGGAGTAGGCACGATATGCGGAGCAGGCGTGGTAGGTAGAGTAGGCATGGTACGCAAAGAAATCGTAGTATGCAGATTATGAGTGGTACACGGAGCAGGCATGATATGTTGAGTAGGCATGGTATGAAGACTAGGCGCGGTACATAGACCAGGCGCGGTACTAAGAGAAGTCACAGTATGTAGAAAAGGCACAGTACGTAGACCAGGCATGGTACGGCTATCAAGTGCGGTATGCAGAACTCACATGGTATGCAGAACAGGTGAGGTGCCCAGAACAGGTGTGGTACATAGAATAGATGAAGTACACAGAATAGGCGGGGTACGTAGAACAGATGTGGTATACAGAACAGTCACGGTATGCAAAATAGGTGAGGTATGCAGAACAGGCGCGGTATGTAGAATAGGTTTGGTATGAAAAATAGGTGCTGTACACAGAACAGGTGTGGAATGCAAAATAGGCATGACATACAGATCAGAGACAGTCGACAGAATCAGGGATAGTTCACGAAAACAAAAACATCATAAAGGGATTTTGTGATTCTAGAGAAAAGAAGAAAGAGTTTTAGTGAACTCAAAAAATAAATTAAAGGATAAAACTCAAGATAAAAGATAATCAATTCATGAATTTGATTCAAGCATTGTCTCATGCTAAACAGAGAAATAATTTCAGGTCAATTTGTTGAAGTGACCTTCATGTCGATAAATTGAGTGAGACCTCTCCCAAAGAAGTGATCCAGGGAGAGACAAACGAATTGATTTGAGGGAAGCAGTGGGTTATCCATGAACCTTTGTAAAGGCAGTGTTCCTGGGACATAGTGACTGTGCCAGAACCTTTGCAATCCACAACTTGTGAAAATTAATAAAATTTGGTACGACTGACAACTTATCGGCATATGCTCCTAGGGTGTATCCCTTAGTGGTGAATCAAGTAAAAAATTTTGTGTTATCCTTCTACATGTGAATGTTTTAATTATTGCACATATCTATCATACATGTTTTAAAAAGGGTTTCTACCAATGTGAGAACAAGATCCAATAAAAAATAGAAAAAGTTGACACCCTGATTCACCCCCCCCCCCCCCCCCTCAAGGTGGTCTAGGTTCCTTCAATGGTAAATATTCTGATGCTGACTTTGGTGGATGCAAGTTAGATACAAAGAGAACCTATAGAACTTCTCACTTTTTGGGAAAGTATATAATTTTATGGTGTAGTAAAAAGAAAATTTCAGTTTCATCATCAACTACTAAAGCAGAGTGCATTTTTTATGGTAGCTGTTGTGCACAAATTTTGTGGATGAATCACACTTTACTAGATTATGGATTTAAATTCAAAAATATCCCCATAAATTGTGACAATTCAAGTTCTATTAAAATATATAATAATCCCATTTCTCATTCCAGAACGAAACATATTTATGTAAGACATCACTTTTTGAGAGATCACTATAAAAAAGGTTATATAACTCTTGAGTTTATTGGGACTGAGCATCAACTTGCTAACATTTTTACCAAACCCTTAAACTCTGAGATAATGTGATATATTAGACATTAACTTGGAATTATAAATCTATAAAGACTATCCGACCTTATCCCCTTAGAAAAATCTGTTTTTTTGTGACACTGATCACTATCACACCAATCAGGTGAAACCGATCAGTGAAACTGGTCAGTGAACCTGATCAGTGAAACCAATCAGCGAAACCAATCAGGTGAAACCAATCAGTGAAACCGATCAGTGAAACTGATCCAGTGAACCCAATCAGTGAAACTATTTGAGTGAAGTTGATTATATGAAGATAATCATGTAATATCGATCAGGTGAAACCGATACTGTTAGTATAAAACTGATACCGATTGGGAACTTTTAGAAAAAAAAAATGTATGTCTATTTTAAAATAAAAAAACACAGTTTCATTCTTCTATTTTACCATTATTCTATTTAATATTTTTACTAGTTAAATTATCTAAATTATAAAAATAAACTGATCCACACTACCTCTACCCTTCAACCTTTCACTACTGACTCTACCTTTTAGCCTTCAACCTTTCAACTTCCTTCGAAACCGAACCTTCAAAATGGAAAGGAAGAGGTGAACAATGGAATTACTAATTGAATCATCATCATCCAAGTGTCGGAAAGGGTAATCTAGCAGTGCCACAAGTTTTGTGAAGCAAGGATTGGGAAGTTATATAGTAACTACAGAGAAATAAGTGTATGCTGAGTGATTGTTTTCATGAAAGTATCTATTGTTGAGAGTTTTGGAATCTCAAGGGTGGATCATTTGGTTTGCAAACAATGAGAGACCATTCTATCCAAATATGGTACACGAATTTTATCTTAATTTGAAATTATTTTTGGAAGAAGCCAAGGAGGCTCAGATGAATTCAGTGCTAAAGGGAATGAAGATCTCTTTTTCTTCAAAACAGTGGGTTGAATGCTTTGAGATGCCTTATGAGGGAATATATACTGACTATCTAGGTAATATTTCACCAACCTCAGATTTTTTTTCTTATGAAAATTCCTTAAAGGAATTTAATAGAAATAAGGAATCAAGGAGAAGAACAACTAAAGAGTTAGATGGATAGGATAGATTTCTTTTCAAGTTTATTCAACACCAAATCTTCCCAAGGAAGGGATATTTTTTTACTTGGAAGTATCAGGACGTTTTCTTGATTTATTTGTTGAAAAAAGGGCTGAAATTGAATTTTTGAGGTACCTTATGGTACATATTTTTTATATGATCAAACCTTCTAAGAAGAAAACATGTTTATACTACCCAATGATGATTTCTAAAATGCAGAAGAAGCAAGGATGTGTGGAGGATGGAGAAGTAGTGATTTCTACCTATAGTGTATTTTTCATGCATGAGGGAATCTGTAAAAGAATGAAAATCTTTTGGAATTTTTGGAAGATATGTTGGGTAGAAGATGAAGAAAAATTATATGATGATTTTAATCCCATAGATCATCCTACCAGACCAAGGGATCAAGCTGATCCAGGACTTAAACATGGTGAACAGGTTGTGTATTCTGATGAGGAACAAACCGAGCCTAAACAGCCAAGATAAGAGGGGTCATCTATATATGATGGGATTGAACAAGATATTTGTGAAATCCCTAAAGTCATCTAATATGGACCTTCCAATCCACCATTAGATTTACCTTCTCAAGAACCTTTATTTGGTGATGAAAATGAGGAAGAGACTGAAGTCTTTGGACATGAAGGATATGTGAGAAAAACTAATGGTTCTAATGGAGATGATGATGAAAATTAGGGAAATGAAGAAAGACATGACCACCCAGATAATGATCAAGGCATCATTCAGGAGCTTAATAATATTATGGATGGAGGACAAGAGGAAGAAGAAGCTGAAGCTCAGCCTATACTAGTGCCTCAAAATGAGGGAGAGCCTAAAGTGGCTGGATTTCAAGAAGAAGTTCAAGTTCAGTTAGTACCACTACCTTAGAATGTTGTTTTGGCTAGACATCAAGAAAGAATGATATGAAGAACAAGTTGAGGAGAGCCACAAGGAAGAATACTATGGAGCCTAGAGACTAGATCAGTTCTAGTGAGTGGAATAGAAATCTAGGATATATTCTATTTGGGATATATTATGACTCGGATGAGGAGATGGTTACTCCTCCTACTCCACAAGCTAGTGTAGAACCGATTTCTCATGCTTCACCTATCTTACCTAATGTTGATGATCCTATTGTACCTTCAGTTCCTAGTGACTATGTCACAAAGGTTGATATTGATAAATTCAAAGTTGATATATATGAATCTGTGTGATCCTCTATTGGAGTCAGAAATGAATCTTTTACTTCTATGAGTATTTTAGAGGCAGATGCTTCTAAGATTGCAAGAATGGTAATTCGAGAGATACAACTCATCCAAATCACTATATTCAAGACAATTATTAGAAATAATACAATGCTATGAGAATAAGTGAAGAGAATGAGTAATGAATTGGAATCTCTAACCAATGATTTCAAGACCGCACTTGGTGGTGTAATTGAATTTCTTAGGAACCTTGTTAGACATCTACTAAGTGTATATTTGAAAAAGTTGAAGGAGGATCTTGGAAAAATGATTTATGGTGAATTCAGTTCTAAAAGTATCATCCATGCTACTAATAAGGAGTCCCTGAGGACTATGATGAGATAAGAGATGAGGACTATTCATAATGACTCTGAAAAGGAGACTCTTTCCAAAGTGAACAGGAACACTAACCTAGTTTACAACATGGTGAGATGGTGTACAAATGAGGCATCTACTGCTCAAAATAAGATTAGAGAAAAAGTGGAAAATTATTTTTCTAAAATTACACCAAGAATGATCTAAATAACAACTTAAAGTATTTGGCTGAAAATCTCAAGATTCCACCAGTGACAGAGGTATTCAAGAGGCAAGTGAGCCATTTTATGGATTTTACACCCACTTTATAAAAGTTCAGGGAGAAGAAGGATGATTTTGAAAAGGCTATACAGTATGGAGGTGGAATCATCAACGATTTTATCAAGATTTTGAATCCCTACCTACATGTGCAAGATGAAGTTATAGTGGTCCCTGTAGCTACTTCCATTGAACACAGTTCCCTAACTCCTGCTTAGATGTCTGTATCTCAAGCCTTATCTCAAATCAGTACAGTGATCCAAGAGCTACCTCAAAGTTGTGTTCTGTCAGAGATGAGACCAATACATGTACCTAATGTTCCTACAAGTGTTTCTTTACCTTGTGGTGCCATTCAATCATCACTTCTTACATCCACAACACCACCTTCTGCATTGACTCTTGACCCTTCAGACAAAGTGAAAGATCATCTAAATCCCAAGCCTTAGCTGTGGATAACTTTTTTATTGGGGTTTGAACTTTTCTTTTAATGGTTGTACACTTTTTACTTTAATGAGTATCACATTGACTTCAATATATATCAAATTTTATGTGTGTTCTTTTCCTTCATTTTTTCTATTTCTTTTCACATTTTTGCTAATCCTAAAAGGGGGATAAATCTATGGATGGAATCAACTCTTAATCAAAGGGGGATAAATATATGTATGAAATGATTAACTCTAGAATAAAAAATATGGCATGTAATCAATAGTGAATATAAATATATTCCCAATTTTGATAAAAATCACTAACACTGGTCTAATACTTCTTACCAAGGGGGAATAAAAGGGAAGACTTTATAGTTATATTGAGAATTCACACACAGTATTGGTATGCTAATCCAAGTAATTTTTATTACTTAACATCTTGTATAAATCATTAGTGCCATGATTTGTGATTATAAAAAGGGGATATTATTACACCCTTTGTGAGATAGTTGTTTTAATAATCACAAATCATGCCAATCTATTAATCCTAATAATTCACATATTATTTTTTAAGTAATGATAATCATGTTAGTAAATATTTTTAAATGAATTAATTATGTCACGTGGTATAATACATTTTATGATTCAATAAATAATGGATATTTGTGTTTCAATATATTTACAAGTGTATATTTACATGTAATTATAAACATCACTTAATCTAGTGGTGTTCTATATAAGACAGATACTTTTTAAGTTTATTCAAAGTCACAGAAATTGATAGTTAAAAGGAGTCATTGTTTGCTGACTCACTGATGAGGACTCACCGATCAAAGAAGACACTGATGCATGACTCACTGATAGAACAAATGATACATCGATGGACAAGTCACCGATGATCGTTCACACTGATAGAACAAAAGACACATTGATGGATTATTCAATGATGGACAACTCATTTTTAGTTCAAAGGACTTACCTATGGATGATTCACCGATGGGAGATGCACTTTTAGTACAAAAGACTTACCGGTGGATGAGTCTCTGATGGGCGACACACCAATAGTTCAAAATGAGTCATCGATAACGACTCACTAATGCCCGGACAGACCGATAGCACAAATGGATCACTGATGCCCAGAGTCACCAATACTGATGGAAAGGACTCACCAATACAGAGAGTCACTGATGCTGACAGACAAATTCCATTGATTCAACGATACTTATGACTCACCAATAGTCATAAAAACTATTTTTATTTTATTAATTCAAATTTATATCTAATGGTCATATTTTGACAAATTAATGTTTCTAACATTATATAATGTGGTTTGTAGGATATAAATAGGATAGTAGGAGGTACATGAATGTGGGAAGATCATTATGTCTACCGGACCTCAAACAATAGAAAAATTACCAGATGGATCATTCAAGGGTATATAAAATACGCAGTAGTGGAAAGAAAGTGAAAAAGTGTATAAGAACACTTGAAATTAACGATCATACTTCAAAAACCCAAGAACAAAAAATAAAGAACATATGGGGAGATTAAGAAGTCAATCTAAACTTATTGATCTTACCTGAACATCTTACTAACAAGAAGCTGGTCATTTCAAACTCTTAGGAACTAGAACACAGAGGCTACAATACTCTTTTTTGGAGTCAACTTTCAGAAGAGGACTCGAACTTCAATTCCACTACATCAAACGAGTCCAGAGCTGCATTTCATAAAAAATAGAGACTATTAAACCTTAATCTAAATATTTATCTCTATTTTGTTCATTTATTTATAATTTTGAGCAGTGTTTGTATATGTCTATTATACACACACTGACTCCTGTGCATAACTGGCGGATACTTGATATCCTCAAATCTCACTCTATTTATCCTTTGCATCCCACCTACAAATATGGAAGAGGTCAAGTGTGACATGTTTGTTGTTTTTCCCACAAAAAACTATGGTAGAGTTCAAGTGTGACATAGACATCTTTGTGTGCTGTTTTGAACCCCGATCTAGGGTGTGGATCAAACTATTTATTAATTTAAACTGATTGGTGGCAGGTGATCACCAAGTGGAGAGGATTAAGTCTCTTCTTAAGACTGAACATTTTTTTTATTTCTACTATGTTTTTTATTTTTAGTTTTACTCTTTTTTATCACATATTTCATATAACTAAATTGAACTCTCATAGTTAGTTTAGAAATTTTTTATTACAGTTTTGAACCGGTAGATTACTTTCAAAAGTTATACTAATCTTTTGATTAGTATAGATGAGAACTAATCAATATTTTGATAAATTAATTTAACATTAAGGACTCTTATAAATTCACTAAAAACTGAATTATATTATATTTTTAAATTGGGGGAAATTTTTCAAAGAACTAATTCTTAAAAAAAATTATTGATACTCAATTCACCCCCTCCCCCTCTTGAGTACCCAACTCCGACCAACACTTGTGTCTTATAAAAATGTAAAAAAGAAGACTCCAAATCTCATATTTTGGTATTAGTGTCCCTATAGTTGGTATCAAAATAAGTTAAATAGAAATATTGGGAAATAGATTTAGGAAAAAATGGAAGAGGGATCATAACCCTATGATATAATTTGATGATAATTATAGAAGAACATATTAAAGTTTTGTTAAGGTAGATATTATGTGGTTTTTCCAAGAAATAAATATTTTTCTGGATAAAACAAGTGGATGTGTTTCTAGAATAGATTTAACTAGGGGTAATAATTATGAAAATGGGTGTATTGTTCTTGAACTGATCATTACATAGTACAAAAAATGGGCCTTACTATGCACTTGTTTTGACACTCCATGTGCATATTCATAAGATAATTCACATTTTATTTAAAACCCTTTATGAAGGATTTTAATAGATGATGACAATGAATGTCCTAGGATAAACAAAAGGTTTATTTGATTTAAATTATGGTTTTATGATTTAAACATATTTGAAATGTTTATATGCTTTTCCCATTATAATTATTATTGATCACACTATTCTTTTTGGTTTTATTCAATAGATAGAACCCAAAGGAATCATGTTAACATTGAATATGAAGTAAAAGGTACTGATTATAAGAAACAAAATGGGATGATGACTCTAGTGAACAATATTTTGATTATTCCTAATCAGTTATCTCAAAATATTATTTACAACTGATACCTTAACTAACTCCTGGAATATCCAAAGACTAGAGGATGGAGTTTTTTAAGTGCTCGAGTGATGGATACCATGGAAGAAAGAAGGTTTTTTCCATCATGTGAGAAATTTGGAAAGATACACCATATAAAGGGACTCAATAGAATAGTAAAATTCTTTTTGTGTGGAAAATAAGGTTATAATGAAAATAATTGTAGAGAAAACATAAAGATTATGAAGGTAATAAATAAATCTCATCCAGTGAATCCATTTATAATTTATTATCTTAAATTTTGGGAACCAAATAATTATCTGAGTCAATTTACTATTCTAAAGGTTAACTCCAAGACCAAGGAAGGACCTATATTGATATAAAATTATTGAAGTATTTATTGGTATTCCATAATTATATTATTGAAGTATTTTAAAAATGGTATTTTGGTTATAAGAATCATGAAACATCTAACGATTGTGTTAAATTTTAGAAGCATATGTGTCTTCATTAACTTAATTGTTATGGATACCATCACGGGGTTATTAGTTTAAGATGGATCATAAGTTCAAATTCATGAACACCCCATTTTAGATTTTCTATAATGGGGTTCTTTCAAGATTAATGATATTTTTGGAGAAATTTATGTCAAGTATATATTTTATTGGAAAATTTATTTAAAGAATAATGCCTTTACATTTAATAGACATAATTTTAAAGTTATTGATAACCTTTAGGGTTGATATGATCATTAATGAAATTAGCATAATAGTCAAATAATATGATTAGATATTGTTGGAAAAAATAATTAGTATTGAAAATATTAGTAAAAAGGTTTATGTAATGATTAATTTTATTTCAAGGATGTTAAGAAAAAAATTTGGGAACATTTTTGAATTATATTAATATGATTTTATAAAAAAATGACCTGCATACTGGGTGATAACTAGTCACATCCAGCAAGATTATAAAACATGGACCACCAACCGAGGGATGATGAGAGTTTAATGCCTACTAATAACCTATGTGATATTCTAATTAATATTTCTTTACTTAAATTATTTGAAAAATAAATATAAATTATGAAAAAGTGTAGTCACTATTTATGTTTTTAGATTAATTTCTTATATTGGATAACTTGTGCTAACCATACTAGTTTTGGAAAATAGTTATAGATAGATAGAAAGACTTATCACTCTTTTATAGATATTGTGCTCAATTAAAAGTGAATTTTATTGATTTAGGAATAAAAAATTCCTATTTCATCTCATTGAGTAAGTGTTGAATGGGAAATTTATTAAAGAAAACCCAAACGATGAAATTGTGATTATGAAATAAAAATGCATCAAGTAAGTGTGTTTCTTTATATTATTATATTGTAGAATAATTCCTTACTTTTAGGAAAAGGATATTGAAAAAAAAATATCATATTACATTCATATATAAAGAATTAGATGTTCTTTTTAATAATCATAGGTTTATGGTTTTGAATTCCTTAACAGTTCATTGATCATTCACATTCTTATAATTAATGAACACTTATATCCTCTATAATTATTTAATATTTTATTCCATGTCTATATATTTATTTCCCTAAAATTTTGTCTTATAGGGAAACATATTCATGTGTTAGTCCATATTACCTTTGTATTTCCCTTTCTCTACTATTAAGAGGATTTTTCATTAACTCTTTTTACAAATTGGATTTTCAACAAAATATATTTAAAATATTAAACCCTTGATTACCAAGATTATGTTTAAATTTAGAGGATAAAATTCATTTTAGGTGTGGATAATGTAACACCATGATTTTTTTAAAAAAATAACATTTTTTAAATATCATATGTGACATGAAACACCGATATTAAACAACCCACAAAATATATTTTTTAAAATTTAATCTCTTTGATAGCTTGCGGAACATGCAACCCCAAGTGGAAATAAATCATAATATAGTATATTGTTATAATTTAATTGTTAAATTAAAACTTATAAATTGTCAAAAAAATAAATTATAAAAATTATGGTAATCTATTTATTATAAATAAAATAATAATCATTTAAAATAAAATAAAATGTTTTTCTAAAAAACTATATTTTCTATAAATGGTGGTTTAATCACACTTTGCACACATAATTTAAAATTAATTTTTACCAATTTTATAAAATTTATTTGAAAATATAAAATTAATTTTTTAAAATTGGAATATCAAAAATATCTTTGGTTTAATTTTGGGTATTTTTCTAAAATAGTTCATTTTTTAATGAATAGTAAAAAATACAAAATTTTAATTGAAAATTTTCTTTTCTATTAAATTACTTATAAAGTTAAATTATATTTTGAATTGTTTTTAAAATAAGATTATTTAATTTATGTATAAAAATATATTAATCAAATTTATTTCATTGGAATCATTTTAATATTTAATTTTTATATAAAAACATTGTAAATTTTTGAACATTTTCTCTCTCAAAATCAGCTTTCTCATCGTGCTTGTGGGATTAATTTTATATAAAATATTTCCACATATGTAAGTGGAATTTTAAATAATGGATTCCTTATTTTGAATAATAATATTAAATACTATCTAATATGGTCAAATTAATTACTAACCTTAATTAATAGTGAAAATAATAAAAATTATTTACCACGGTTAAGGATAAAATAGGTTTATCAGGTGTTAAACTAAGAATATAAGGGTTAAAATGATGTAAAAACTTGTCAAAATATTATATTCTCTCCATTTTACAACTTATAATTACTAAAATCAACTATAGGGTCATTTTTATACTTCTATCATGTGAGTGACTTTATAATTTTAGATTATTTTGGGAAATCTCCAACTCATTTTCAAGGACGTACCCTTTCCCACTATTAAAGCGGCACTCCCTCCCCTCACTTATTCACACATAACAGAACCGTTGCCTCAACCAAACGTTGGAAAATTCTCTCACCTATATCCTTTTTCCCATTATAAATCTTTTGTTCATCCTAAAAGACCACCCAAGGGTCCTTAAGAATATATCCAAAGAAGGTTTCTCTTTGAGAAGGTAATTATATTAACAAATATATTTCACTTAATTTATTATTTTTTCATAATAAATTAAGTATTAACACATACTATATAATAAAAAAAATTATCTACCATATACTGACATGTAGTTATATTTATTTCATAATAATTATCTATCTCCACTTCCATCAAATGTGAAAAAAAATCATTGATCATGTGTATTGTGGACTAGCACCTTGAGAGCCGATGTAGTTTATTTTCTTCAACCACCTCTCAAGAATTGATATAATGATTTATTTACCAAATTTATATGATATCAATTATATTATTATAATTCTATAATATTAATACCACATATACCTCTTTACATTCCATTCTATTTCAAATATGATAACGACGCTTGTGTGTACGGTGAGTTACCACATCACGAAGCAATGTGATTCATTTTAAAATTAAAATATATATGAAATATAATATATATAAAATTAATTAATATTAATTATATATATGAGATTATATTGATTCTAAAAAATTAATATATAACCAACTTCCTTACTGCAGGGACCCAACCCCAGAATACACGGAGCCGGTACCTGACGGCCATGTTAAGGCGGGGTGGTTGTGCTGTCATCGGGACCCAGTTGTCACATTTGTTATTAGAGCTGGTATCGAGCCTTAAGTGTGGTGCACTTCCTAGGTTGAGATATAGGGCCCACAACGAGGATGTTGTGCTCTAAAGGGGGGTGATTGTAACACCCTCGAATGATAAAGGATTAAATGACTAAATGATATTTCTCATATCAACATGGTGCACCTTCCTTTTTGAGAGCCTACCTGATTAGAACTCCATAGTTAAGAATGCTTGGACTAGAGTAGTGATCAAGATAGGTGACCTTCTGGGAAGTTTCTCAGGGTGTATGTGATTGATGACAAAACATGCAGGAAATGACATTTGTTAGTCTATGGGGACTGTCATTAGTCAGATGACCCATTCAGGCATGTGGGTGGGCCCCAGGGTGGGGACCACATGTCTACAGGGAAAAAAGTGGTACATGGAGAGTCAGGACCAGACGACCATGTTAAGGTGGGGTGGCTATGCTGTCACCAAGACCCATTTTTTACATTTACCCTTTCACCCGTTAAGGGAATGATAATCCCTCTCGTGCGTACATACATCCTACCCTCTCTCAAAGCGATGTGATTCATTTACCACTCCATACTTTTAAGAGTGGATATAATAATGTATATACTAATAAAATGTAATTTTTAGACCATTATTATCACTCTTGAGATGAATTACTTATATCCTTTGTACAATAACTGGAACTTTCAATACACAACATGCATGAGAAAATATGTCAATTAACACCCAAAACAATGAAAATAATGGAATATTATTAACCAATGGGACATAAAATATTATAAGAGAACCATATATGATTTTAGAAGTATTATTATTTTTCTTGTATAAAATGATAACACTCTCAAAACCATTACATAGGAGGTTAAATCATGTTCAACAACAAGGAAGTGTGAGGTAACGAACTTCATCTCAATTTTTCTTCATTGGGAAATAATAGAATTTTAGGCACATAATTTAATTTAGATGATTTATAAATTTCCTCATTGACTTGTAATATCATGATTAATTATTAATTCATGGTATTTTAAGTTTGAATTTGAATTGTTTCATATAAAGATATTTTAAAAAAAAGTTACAAAGTTGTGAGGAATTTGATAACTCAATTTTTTTCATTGTGTTATATTAATTCTCTATTATATTTGATATTCTAAGATTATGTGAATAATTAATTATTATTATATTATGTTTTATATCTAATTATTTTATTTTTATTTTCATTTTACACACATAATTGATTCATTGGTTAATTCTCACATCAATTTATGATCTTTGTAAGGGTTTATTCATAAATTTCCATTGAACTAAATTATTTAATTATTTTATAATAAAACTATTTTATTTTATTATCATATTGTTATTCATTATGTTTTCAAGTAACAATACCATTTCTCTACTCTTTGGTACATAGAATAATTGATAAAATATTTTCTATAAAAATATGACATCATTTGTTTTTTTAAGTGAAAATCTATTTTCTTCAAAAATAATGTTTTCTAAAAATAATTTCAAATTTTTTTAACCTTTTAAAAATATATATTAAACATATTTTTACCCATTTTGACTTTTTAAAAAATGTTTTTAATGTAGTCTTCTTTTCATTTTCCAAATAATTATCATTTTTCTTTTACCAAAAAATTTAAAGGAATATTTGTTTAAATGGACTTGATGTGTATGGAATTTACTACCATCATGACCACTCCATGTTTTCAAAATTCCATTATAAGAATCAAATATTATTTTCAAAGAAAATTATTTTCAAATTATTTCTTGAACTTTTAGTTTTAAATGGTGATTTTAAAAATTAAAAGTATGTTCTCATAAAGATGTTTTTAATGATATATTTATGGTATTTCTATTCATAAATGACAATAACCCTTTATTATTACTCCAAGGGATATATGTTATATTGATAACATCATTATTCCTCATATGGATGGTTTATTATAATTTTTTCTATGGAATTAATTAACAATCACATTCTTGATTCATTTTATATTCATTAACTTTCTATTAAAATATTCACTTACCTTTGATCATTAGACATTAAATTTCCCCAAAATATCCATATTATTTATCACAGATATCTTTCTTTTCCAAAATATACATCATTTCTACATAAGGAGTTCTATATTGAAATTTATTTTCTTATTTGGGGAAATATTGACAAATCTATATTCTTTATTTAATATGGATATTTGATTATAAATTACGTTGTTCATGAATTATATAGACTATTAGATATATGATGAATTCATTATATGCATAGATATGGGTGGGTGTAATGTATTTGGTTTTTTAATTGGGTTGAAAACCTCTCTTGTTTTCAATTTTTGAATTATTGGGTTTCTTTTTTATTTTTCAAGAATCAAAACTTAATTTTGAGATTTTCCCTAAAGAAAATATCATTATTTTGGATGGGTTTTGAGGATTAGAGAGTTCCTCATTTGTTCAGAAGGGTTTCAAGAGCATTGGAGGCCCAATGGCCTATTTCTGGAGTTTCCAGTCAAGGCACATGATTTGGGAAAATTGTGTAGCCTCTATTAGCTAACCATGTGGCCCAATTTTATACTACCACACAATAAGAAAAACCATTCATGTTGGGGCACATGACCAAGTGGTCATGTTTATATTTTTTATAGAGGGTTACATATATTTTTTTCATGGTTTTTCAAACCATACGGGGTGACTTTCAGACCTTTATCTTTGGATACTGGGTGTCACATGGTTGGTGCATGGTTTTCCAAACTGTACAAGACAATATTTCTCCTCATTAAAGAGGCCAATTTACGAAATTTCCCTCCTTCCTATTTATTTTTTTCTTTCCATTTTACCTATCTTGCTCACATACAGTAACAAGGGGCTCACCCCTCTCCCCTCCTCTTCACTTTGATCCATATCTTTCATTGGTGATATGTTCTTTAATCTATCATGAATGTTGTAACATCCTCGATAAGGATCTCCTCACCCTTGCTTATCTTATTCCTTTCTCTTTCTTTATAGAGTGCTAAATACATTTGAGTTTATTTACCCTATTTGCAGGGTGTTCATAAAAATTATTTATTTCTTCTAAACCACCTCAAATTAGATTCTAATATTAGTCATGCTAATGTCTATGAGTCAAATATATATGGTGCATACATTTCTTCATGTCTTAATGGTCGATTTAGGGGTTCAGATTTTAGCGTGTCATTAGATAATTGATCAAGACCCTCATGATTGATATTAAATTGATCATGTGACCTTATGGGATGTTATTCAGAATTCCCTCAACATTTTCACTTGTGAAAGGCTGGGTTAGAGGTCATCAACCACCTTGGGTAACAAGGTCTGGTGTGTTGTTTAATTAAATTGATTTTTTTATTAAATGAATCTTGTTAAATTAAATTATATTGAATTTTTTTTATTTAAATTGAAGTGAATATTTATATTTTATTACCTATGATAAACTATGGAGACCCATTGGGTTGTGATGGGCTTGACCTAAGGTTGGAATGGTGATGGACATTCAGAATTTAGGTGATGTGATCATCAGGTTGTCTTAGAAAAGAATACAAGGGTGGTGGTGAACATCACTTGGGAATCATGGATGTCGATTGAGGTAGTAAGGACTTCGAGGTGGGGGCATGGGCTGAGATATTGGAGGCCATGGCCATTGTACTTGAGTGACATGGTCTCAGGGGAATGAGGTGATGGTAGGATGTGTTATAGGAGCTAATTTAGTAATTTCTTCTCACCTGTGATGTCCAAAGCACCAATTGGATTCGTGTACACATAATAGGACTCAATGATGATGTTTTTTGACCACTCATGTGGGTATATTCCCCTAGTATTGTGTCTTAGAAAAAAAATTTGGGTGCACTTACTATAGAAATCTATAGGAAAGGTGAGGAGCCTTCATTTTGTTGCATTGAGGCTATCGGTTGGGGGTTGAGGCTCACAGTAATGAGGCCCCTAGGCTTAGACTATTTTGGGAGGCTAGAGATCACCATTCCTTGGGACATCATGGTATGATCCAAGTGTATTTTTTATTTGAGGAAAGATATCACTATGCCTATGTATGTCAGTCTTTGATCTGAAGGGTTCTTTCAAGTAGGGGTCTGAGGGACCGATTACTTTTTCTTAGGCATGCCTCCAATTCATCGGTGATTTTCTTGAGACATGAGGTGTCATGAGGCATGGGGTTACGAGTTTCTTATTTTGAGGTATAAACTAAGGTTTTACCTAGGATATAGGTAATCAGGGGATACCTTGGGCTATGGGCCAAGGATCCTCTCCTCTTCAGATGTTCCATCATTTGTTGAGTAAGGTAAAATATTCCTGGTGGTTGTTGATTACAATGAAGTATTATGTTTAATTAAATTAAATCTATTTCTTTATTTATTCTTTATAAGTCACACCATCTTATTAAATTATGTTGGGAATACACACTTGGGTTGTATTCTAATAAGACATGTTCTCAAACCCTATACGAGACCTTCGGTATATGTGTAGACTTTATGTTGTTTCTCTTAGGTAAAGGATCAGCCTTAGGAGCTGGATCGTAGGTTCTATTTGGAATTATATTTTGGAAAGGTAAATTAAGGTCCAGCCTAGTTGGAGTTTACTTTCATCTTTATTTCTGTTTCATCATGATTTATATGTATATAGCTAATGTGGTCATCCCTTGGTGACCCTTCTTTTCTATATTGATAGGTATGACCTGATATGAATGAATGTTTTGTTTTATTAGAAAAAAGTGGTATATATTATGGTTATTTATTAATTTTTATGTTCTATTTATTTATTCTTTCGCTGCTTATCTGATACAAACTTTTCTTTCACTATTGGCGGGTCTAGTTTGAGTTTCCTTAGTCTTTATTTATGTTGCATGTTATACATATGTACTCGGTCCATTATTATATCTATCCTTTGAGTGTATACTCTCCCCACTATTACTCATTTACACCCTCAAATCTAGTCGATAGCCTTTGGTGTATGGGGAGGCATGATTAAGGCTAGTGGCACTCGGACCGATATCACTATTTGGGTGTCTAATCAGGTAGGGGGTTTACAAGTGGTATCAGGTCCATTCTTGACATAGATTTAGTGGCATTTTGAGGCTAGATACTAATGATATTGATACTTATTTTTTTCTATTAGTCTTTAAATTTTAAATATGGTATACTGGAGACCATGTGTTTTAATAACTAGGTTTAGAACTCGTTTTTGGTTTTCTACAGACCCATGTATGATGGATGGACCAAGTTACCAGGGGTGGGAATTTTGTTTTGTTTTTCACATTTTAAATTTCACTTGATTTCCTCCATGATTGGTATTATTGAAATGTGATAGATATTTTTATGACTTTTAACATGTGATCCTTGTCCAGGTATGGTGAGAAAAGAGATTTGGAACATTATCCTAGTAACGTAAGGTGTTCTTTATATGTTTTTATGCATACTTATTATTTTGTTTATGCACATAATAGGATGTTTTAAATTATAAATATTCATGTGTTACTGTAATTTGAAATTATTTTTAAATGTGATATTCTATGTGGTGTGATATATATATATATCAATATGCCTATGATATATATATATATATATAAATTTCGTGGGATATGTAAAATGGGGATGACTCTAATAAGAGAATGCAGGTATGAAATGGGGTGATTTGGATCATCAGGTTAAGCAATAAGTTCGTCAGTTTGATTCAATGTTGGTTGTAAGGATGGTCATGTCCTAGGATATACTTGATACTTGGTTCTTTTGAGGGCCGGTAAGGAGGTTATGAGGTGGGGATTCCTTGAGGCATGGATGCGGTAGGAAATGGTAAGGGTAGTAAGGATACACTATATGTTATTGATTTCCCTGTCTATGTTATATGTGTGTGTGTGTGTGTGCGCGTTATATGGGATGTCTGACCTTTTTGATTGTGTTGAATGGGTTCCACCTAGATTTCTCGAATGGAGCGTTAGGAAAGTTATGGTTCACTTCTACTGGAGAATGTGCTGGTTGAGTCCCACGAGGTGAAGCATAGAATGAGATGCACTTATAGCCATAGGCACATCATTAGGTGCAGGTCCCAGTGAAGGTAAAATAGCTTCCAGACATTACTGCTTCTGGGTCATGGATGGAGGAGTAGCTTAGAGAGAACCTAGTATGTGTGATCTGGGGTATCAACTAGAGAGATCAGGGTGAAAATCCATCTATGGCGTATCTGACTCGGACAGTTCTGGTCTAACACTTGTCATTTTTCTACTGTGAGGTTGGTCCAAAGGTAGCTAAGAACTAGATCGAGTCCATGCAGATGATTTTTGAGCATCTTGAGACACCTTCAGGGCTGAGGGTGAAATTGGAAACGTACATGCTTAGAGGTCCAACTGAGTGCTAGTGGGACATATAGGTTTTGGCTGTAAGACATTATGGATTGTCCTAGAAGGATGTTGAGGCCAAGTTCATCATGAATTTCTTCCAAGAGATGATAAGGGTGGAAAGGTCTTAGGAGTTCTTGATCCTTCAATAGGGCGACATGTCTGTTATGGGCTCTATATCAGCATTCCCAAAATTGTATCTCTTTTCACCCGATATTGTGAGAAATGAAACATCAATATTGAGACAGTTTGAGTATGGTTTATGGAAGGCCATTCAGTTTCAGGTAATCATCTTTTGGTTGGCCTCATTCTTAAAGGCTATGAACCATGTGCTTATAGCTAAGGGAAATCTAACAAACTACTCGTACTCGAGCCAGGAAGTGGCGTTAAGTGATTTCAGTAGTGATGATTTTGATGGTAAGAAGATAAGTAGAGATGAGTTTCTGTAGATAATTAATGTTAAGGACTCAGGAAGACCACTTTTTAGTGGATCTTCTATGGTTTTATTTTAGTTTGGGCATCCAAGACATGTCTGGACATAGTGTGAGCAGCCTCTAAAGGAGTTTCATGCATGTGTATTGGTCATAAATCTCGATAGGTTTAGTAATAAGCCTTATCAAATAGCCATAAATCAAGGAATCGGGAAGACTCAGGGATATAAGGTCAAACCAGGATCAGAACTAGGTAAGGGTTGCTGAGCTTTAGCTACACATGGAGGTCATGGAAGAGATAGTTATTCCCACCATTGGGATCATAGTCGGTGGCTAGGGAAGTACTACAGGGTGGTTAAGCATCAAGAATTTGGGATTCAGGCCATGTACACGTCATGAAGCTTCCATGGTTTGAGAAGACTGGGGATCCGATGATGGTTAGAGGAATTCAATGGGCATAGAAATACTCTTTTTTGTTTTATCATGGCCTGTTGAGTCATGTTCATTTTGGGTGAATGAGGTTCATGGGCTATGTGTATAGACTAACTATATTTCATTTAGTATGTTGGAATCATCTAAAATGTGTTATATATATACGAGGTGTGTGGAACTAGGGTTTATATTGAACACCCTTGGCAGCATTTTTATTATGGTTCAAATGCATTAGTAAATCGAGGATATGCAGGTTACCTGAGGTGCAATGGTATCGGGGCATCAAGGATATATGGTTACTTGAGGTTCATTGGAATATGGGCATCATTATATTAAAGACTCAATTTAAGTGATAGGCACTAGGGATTATTTGAGTGTCTTTTGAGATGTAGGACCTTATTGTTTCTATGTGTAACATGGGCACGAGGTGATAATTGATGTGGTGTGGGATGCTGATGAGTGTTTATTATGACATGGATACACCTGATGAGGTTTAAAAGTGATGATGTGTTACAAGATTACTTTGATTCGAGGAATTTTTTGATGGAAAATTTCATGATTTTAGTTTTGGGCTGGGATTCGACCAAGATAGGCCACTCTTAAGGTAGGGACCCCCTTCTGGTATTTGTCTAGTACCCTTTTGGTTGGGTGAGTCTGGGTTGTTTTAAATAGGATGGGTATGTTCTGTAAAGACCCATAAAATTCAAGAAAATTTTTTTTCTTCTTAATTTTCTTGGGAATTTTACAAGAACGCAGTTTCTGACGGTACCTGATTCCGAGGCCCGGTGTGCCCGGAATCATTTTCCGAATTTTGGCTTGGGTACGTTCAGTGAACGAACGAGCGGGTTTTTCTAACTTTTGAACCGGTGCTCGGAATCGAATTCTGAGGGCACCGATGGAATCGCAGCGCCGGTATTTGCTTAGAAACGCCATTTCCCGAGTTGCGTTTTCTCGGGTGTGGTTTTTAATTTTTGGGGTTAAGTTAAGAATATAAAATAAAGTGGTGCGACAACATTATTTTATTTCACTTAAAGCCACTTAAAGCCACTTAAGCTAAGTTGAAGCAGATAGGGTGGAACCCAAAATATCCTACCCTCTTGGTAGGATATTTGTGAGGTGGGGCCCGCATGAGCCCCACCATTTTTTTTTCCACTAAGTAACGCACCCGCGAAAACCCCTTTTAAATGAAAGTCAACCGGTGCGTTTTCTTTAACTCTTAATGCCCCTATTAATTGGACAATTAAGTCGTTACCATTAATTCACCGAATTAATGGTTCGTTTCTTAACTTTTTTTTCAAACTGTTGGCATAATAATAAAACAAGACCAACACATGTGGGTGGCTTGTTGAGAGGATTGATAGAAACTCTAAGTTCTTCATCCTCCTTCGCGAAGAATGTGAAGAACGCGAAGAACGCGAAGAATGCCGAACCCTCGGAGATCAACGACGCGACGCCATGTACCGCGACGCCGACGATTTTCCTTCGGCGACGTTATTCTGCGACAATCCTTCCCCGCGACAATCTTCGATCAACACCGATTGAGGTAGGGGATTACGGATCTTTTAAATTTCCTTTGTGGATTTTATCCTCAAAATGGATTTAATTCGTAAAATTAAATCTGTGTGTTTTCCTTAACCCTTGGAGACCGTCAACGCGACGCCGTGTACCGCGACGATGTGACGCCCCTTCCGCGATGTGACGATCCTCTTCTTCCGTGACGGTCAATTCTGCGAAGAACTCTCGTTCGACGACTACGACGAGGTAGGGGTTTGATTATTTTAAATCTTTGTGATTTATACCTGCGGCATATGATTAAAATTGTTGTGAGACTTCTAAAACCGCTAACGCGGTGGGTGCGGACTAACGAACAAGTTCGAACCCACCGCCCCTTTCATTCTTGGTGTGCGAAATGGACGACGTCGACAAAATCAACTGCACGGGCGATGTAAGGTCCTCGCAGTGAAGGAAGGACCCTAGGATGGCTTTTGGAGAAGACGGCAAGGATTTCGGACCACCCGAACTCGTCTGGTGGTCCGCGGAGCGACCCGCCGGTGCGCCCCGCCGGCACAGCGGCGCCCGGCGCGCCGCCGTGGAGAACTGCCGCAGCTAAAGCCTCGACCGTGCGGGACTGGAGGAGCGGGACGCGGTTGCCCGACCGTGTCCATTGGCAAGGGCATCCCCATGTGGGGCCGCGACTTCTTCATATGGGGGCAGCACGCCCCCCGCCCGCGGCTTGGTCGTAACAGCCGCGCCGACGCGCCTGGCGGCCGGGCCGCGCCCGCGCCGGCCGGGCCAGGTTTCTCCCAAGCCGGGCCAGGCCACTCAGTCTGGGTCGGGCCACGCTGGCCGGGTCGGACCCGGACCCGGGTCGGGTCGACCCGGTTCGGGCCGACGCAGGGCGGTTGGGTCGGGTCGGTCCGGACCCACACCCCCCGTTTTCGGACCTTTTTGGTCTTTTGCTCATAACGTGAGGTGAGTGCCTCCGATCGACGCACTGTCAGCGGTTATGCGATCCTTGGATCGATACGGTCATTTCGGTATATCATACTCAAGGTTTCGGAGTACTTTGGGCTTGGCCGGGTTCGTTCGTACACGGAACCAACCGGGCCCTCGGAGCGGCAATGCTCATATCTTGAGCTACGGACGTCTGATTGGCGTGCCGTCAACTTTGTTGGATTCCTCTAAGTGAGACGGATCTTTTGTCTTACTCCGCCTGAGGTTTGGACGCAGGTGGAGTACGGTCGGGTTGGTTTTTCCTTAAAAACCAACTGGGCCCCTGGAACGAAAAAGCCAATAACTCTCAGACCGGGCATCCGATTGACGCGCCGTCTACGACGTTGAGTTCCTGTTGACGATATAGAACTTTTGGATATTTCAACCCCGGAATATGTGTCAGTTGAGGTATCAGCCCCTCGGCTTGTGGATCGGACCCTCCTGAGCGAGCTTGCTGTGTGCGGGAACCCTAGTGCTGGCTGCGACTGCGACGACGACGACGACGACTGTGCAGAGATCCTCAGTGGATTCGACGGTGACGACTACAGCACTCATCGATCCTTTGTGGATCAGTGATACCGATCCTGTGTGGGTCTGATCCTGTGTGGTTCAGCGCTCAGTGGTCCTGTGTGGGCCAGCGCCTACAGATCATGTGTGGGTCTGATCCTGTGTGCGTCTTTGCGGGGGTTAGTTACCTATCGATCCTGTGTGGGTCAGATCCTTTGTGGGTCATTGCGGGGGTTAGTACCTATTGGTCCTTTGTGGGTCCGATGTCTTAGATGAATCAGTGGCAATATCTGATCATCTCTATCATCATGCAAAGAAGTATTCATGTGTGAGCTGAATCCTATTTTTCTTTCCTTTGTGGATTGTGTTGTGCTATCATGTGTGGATTTACGATTTTCTTTCCTGTGTGGACTGGGTTGTAATTGGGTTCGGATGTTGGAGCCGAATGAGAATTGATGACTTAGGTATATGTATGGGCATATACCTAAGCAGTGTTGGATGTTACTTCGTGATTGTATCTTTCCTTTGTGGATTATCCTTTGTAGATTCTGGGAGACCCTCAGGGGTCTCGGGGTCCCTACTAAGTAGCTTATACTCACCCCTACATGGGCTATGCCCGCACTACATTGTGTTGGTTGCAGACGACGGACAGTGCTGATCAGGGTTGAGGCTTGCGGAGCAGGAAAGTACCTGGAGGTGGACCACTGGGCGGGACGTACTCGGAGTGGTCGGCTGGACCCGAGGAGCAGTGGAGGCTATCTGTACCCACCCTTCAGGTGGGATTTCCAGTGAACAGCTTGACGTTGTGGCTTTACTTTTCAGCTTCTATTTTCCCTTTCCAGTTTTACTTTACTTTCAGTTTGGGTTTGTATACTGGCCCACTTTCTTTTCCGCACTTACTTTTGTACTCGGTTTTTACTTAGTTTTTACTTATGCCTGCTTGCTCTGTGGTGTTTGTGGTTTACTTTACAAAGGAAATGCCTTCTCTTTTTACCGAGATTTACGCCTAGGTGCTAGTCGCCAGCCCTGGTCTATGGAAGGCGGGCTTGGGGTAGTCACAGCACGGGCCCTGAGGACGGGTCGTGACAAATAAAGATCTCGATCAAAAGGGCTCACTCCAGTACTCCTGCCTGAGTTGGAATGCTGTGGGAGATCAGCAATGCCCTGATCTCATGTCTCAATCCCTTCTCAAAGGTCCGGGCCCGGAATAATGGGTCTCGTGCCATGTCTGTCGAGTAGCGCGAGAGATCTGTAAATCTCACCGAGTACTGGGCAACCGTCATGTTGCCCTGCCGCAGCTGAAGAAGCTCCTGGATGCGCACCACATGGAGGGTGTCTGGGACGAACTTCGAGCAGAAGAGGCTCTCAAAGTCTGACTAAATAAGAGATGCATCATTGTGCACTTGGAGCATCAAGCTCCACCATCGGCCCACTGTCGCGTGCAGTAGGCTCGCTGTGAGGATCACCATGAGGTCTGCTGGTGTCCTCACTAAACGGAAAACTCGTACCACTGCCTCCAGCCAGTCCTAGGCTACCTGGGGGTCCATCTCCCCACGGAACCTGGGTGGTCGCTAGCGCTGGAACTCATGCAGTGCACTAAGGTGACGTGCATCGTCAGCAGCTGGGGCTGGAAGCATCGGTGGCTCGGCGGGTAGAGGTATCGTCGGTGCCTCAGCTGTCAAAGGGCCATGTACTAAGGCCTCGTCGCTCGGCGGGCTGTCGTCACGCTCAACTCATGGAACCCTAGCTGGCTGCCGTCGTGGTGCCATCCTGAAAAGAAACAGGTGTGCCACGGTCAAAATAGTAGACCTGGTGATCTGACATAAAGTAATCATAAATAAAACTTAAAACACACATGCAATCAATGTTTTCGTGCATTAAGTCAGAAATCAGAAGTCAGGGTCCTGGTGTACGGATACGTCGGCCGCTGCACCAACACTGGACTCCAGGGACTGATTAACCACACTCAATACGCTTAACACTATTTCTTCACATAGAAAAAGATCAGAGTCCAATGTTCTGTGGTAGAACCGAACTCCTCTAATACCAATTTGTCATGACCGGTCCTTGGGGCCCGTGCTGTGACTACCCCAAGCCCGCCTTCCATAGACCAGGGGCTGGCGACTAGCACCAAGGTGTAAATCCCAGTAAAAAGGGAAGGCATTGCCTTTGTAAAGTAAACCACAAACACCACAGAGCAAGCAGGCAGAAGTAAACACTAAGTAAAAACCGAGTACAACAGTAAGTGAGGAAAATCAAGTGGGCTAGTATGCAAACCCAAACTGAAAGTAAAGTACAACTGGAAAGGGAAAATAGAAACTAAAAAGTAAAGTCGCAACGTCGAGTTGTCCACTAGAAATCCCACCTGAAGGGTGGGTACATATAGCCTCCACTGCTCCTCGGGTCCAGCTGACTGCTCCGAGTACGTCCTGCCCAGTGGTCTACCTCTAGGTATCGTTCTGCTTCGCAGGCTTATGACCACGGCGTGCCCAAGATGATATTAGGTACTATATGTGTCTATTCCACCCTTGCTATAGTTCTTATAGACACAAGAGCGAGTCACTCTTTCATAGCTGCTACCCTTGTTCACAGCTCGGAGATTCTGACAGAGTCATTGGCTCGATCCTTACGTCTAGAGACTCCTACGGGAGCAGACTCGATGATTACGCACTGGTGTCAGCAGTGTGAGCTTACTCTAGGAGGCGATAGATTCGGCTGGGATCTTCTTGTAGTGGATTCAAGTCCTTACGACGTCATCTTGGGCATGGATTGGTTATCTACAGTCCATGAATAGATTGATTGTATTAGGCGCAAGGTGCGATGTGTACACACCGATGGGAGCAGGTTCACCTTCACCGGAGAGAAGGGAGCCTTCGCAGCACAAGATGGACTTCTGCAGAGGAGAGGATATCCCATCACTCATCAGTTGGATAGCCTCATCCTAGGAGCAGTTGACGTGCGGAGTCCTAGTTTTCCTGCAGTGGTGGATCAGTATGCTGACGTCTTTCCCGACGACGTTCCAAGACTACCTCCTTGTAGAGAGGTAGAATTTTATATTGACCTGTACCACGGGACAGCCCCGATATCGACTCCAGCATATCGGATGGCCCCCGCTGAGCTTCGAGAGCTACAGGTACAGTTGGAGGACTTGCAGGGCAAGGGATTCATCCGACCTAGTGTTCCACCCTGGGCTTCCCCGATATTGTTCGCCAAGAAGGCAGACGGGAGCTTGAAACTTTGTGTCGACTATCGTCGCCTGAAACAGGTGATAGTGATGAACAAGTATCTACTACCGAGGATTGATGACCTCTTCGATCAGCTCAAGGGAGCACGGTGGTTCTCGAAGATAGACCTCAGGTCAGGCTATCATCAGCTCAGAGTTCTGGACGAGGACATGCAGATGACGGCCTTCAGATGTCGGTATGGCCACTATGAGTTCTTGTTTATGCCATTCGGTGTAAACAATGCTCCAGTGGTTTTCATGGGCCACATGAACAGGATCTTTCAGCCATACCTTGATCGATTTGTCGTGGTCTTCATCGACGACATTTTGATATACTCGACGACTGAGGAGGAGCACGCCTACCACTTGCGAGTTGTACTGGACACACTCCGAGAGCACCAGCTTTATGGAAATCTCTTGAAGTGTCATTTCTGGATACGCAAGGTCAAATTCTTGGGGCACATCATCTCTAAGGTGGGATTTGCAGTGGATCCTACAAATTTCGAGGCAGTGCTAGATTGGGAGCCACCCAAGAGCGTGACGGAGGTGCGGAGTTTCTTGGGACTAGCTAGATACTATCGGAGATTTGTGTCAGACTTCTCCAGAGTTGCGGCACCACTCTAAACTCTTAAGAAGAAGGGAAAACCCTTTGTGTGGTCAGAAAGATGTGAGCATAGCTTCCAGGATCTGAGACAGAGATTGACCAGCACACCTATCTTGAGGTTTCCTGAGGAGGGAGTAGGGTACGTAGTCTACTATGATGCATCAGGGACCAGACTCGGATGTTTCCTGATGCAAGAGCGGGAAGTGATCGCCTATGGATCACATCAGTTGAGGTCACATGAGTAGAACTACGCTACCCATGACCTGGAGTTAGCAGTAGTGGTCTTCGCTCTGAAGACATGGTGACACTATCTGATTGGCGAGCGCTTTACAGTCTTTTCTGACCATCAGAGTCTCAGGTACATCTTTTCTCAAAAGGACCTGAACCTGAGACAGCGGCGATGGCTCGAGTTCCTCCAGTACTATGACTTTGAGATGTTCTATACTCCTGGGAAGGGGAACATGGTAGCCGATGCTCTCAACAGGAGGATGGGCATTCAACTACTTGAGGAGGAGACAGAGCAGCTTGCCTCTTTGCAAATATCCTTCATGGATAGGGATAGAGTAGCCTTCCTTCAGTCTCTCACAGTCACCCCTCCACTACTACAGAGTATTAGAGAGGCACAGCGTGGGGACGCTGACTGTGAGACGCGGCGTGCACAAATATCCTCAGGACAGGCACCTGATGGTTTCTCCTTTGGAGCAGATCACAACGTTCTTTTCAGAGGACGTACCTTGGTACCAGTTACTTTACGGGAGGAGGTGCTGAGAGAGTTTCACACTTCTCCCTTGGCGGTACATCCTGGAGTGGCAAAGATGTACCAAGACCTCAGACGACAGCTCTGGTGGCCGGGCATGAAGAAGGTTGTGGTAGAGTTCATTTCTCGATGCCTCACCAGCCAGTAGGTGAAGGCAGAGCACCAGGTACCAGCAGGCTTGGTACAGCCCTTGGAGGTCCCGGAGTGGAAGTGGGATGGGATATCTATGGACTTCGTGACTGGACTTCCACGCACTTCCAGAGGTCATGACTCCATCTGGGTGATTGTCGACCGACTCACCAAGTCGGCTCACTTCTTACCCATCAGAGAGTAGGGCTCAGTAGAGAGCTTGGGACGACTCTACGTTCAGGAGATTGTATGACTTCACGGTGTGCCATCATCTATCATCTCCGATCGAGATGCTCGCTTTACTTCTCATCTTTGGAAGGGGTTTTAGGAGGTGTTCGGGACGCAGCTACGTCTGAGCACTGCCTTTCACCCTCAGACGGATGGCCAGACGGAGAGGACCATTTAGACTCTCGAGGACATGCTCCGCGCATGTTTCCTCGACTTTGGTCATAGCTGGGAGGACCAGATACCCTTGGTGGAGTTCGCGTACAATAACAGCTACCACTCCACCATCGGAATGGCACCATACGAGGCGTTGTACGACCGACCTTGCAGATCTCCTTTGTGCTGGAAAAACCCTGGGGAGTCAGCACTTGTGGGACCGGAGATGGTCCGGGCCAGGACAGAGAAGGTCCAGGTCATCCAGGAGCGGATGAGGACAGCTCAGAGCCGGCCGAAGTCTTATGCTGACAGGAGGCGGAGGCCACTAGAGTTCGAGGATGGAAACCACGTCTTCTTGTGTGTCTCACCTCAACGTGGTTTATGGAGATTTGGATGAGGCTGCAAGTTGTCTCCACGCTTCATCTGACCATTCTAGGTCCTCAGCAGGATTGGCGAGGTGGCTTATCGCCTGGCTCTACCACCTCAATTGCACCGGGTGCACGACGTCTTCCATGTATCTCAGCTGAGAAGATACGTGCACGACCCGCCGCATATCATTAACCATGGGGAGCTATACATTGATGATGGGGAGACTTTTGTGGAGGTCCCGGTGGAGATAGAGGATCGATAGGAGCGGGTCCTACGTGGATGGTCGATTCCTCTAGTGCGCATCAGATGGTATCACGGGAACGTCCAGGAGAGCACTTGGGAGCAGGAGGCTCAGATGCGTGCTCATTACCCACTTTTGTTTCCCTAGTTTATGATGTATCTTTACGGGGACGTAAAGCCCTGAGGTGGGAGTGATGTAAAGACCTGTAAAATTCAAGGAAATTTATTTTTTAATTCTCTTGGGAATTTTACAAGAACGCAGTTTCTAACGACACCTGATTCTGAGGCCTGGTGTTCCCAGAATCATTTTCCAAAGTTTGGCTCGGGTACGTTCAGTGAACGAACGAGCGGGTTTTTCTAACTTTTGAACCGGTGCTCGGAATCAAATTCTGAGGGCACCGATGGAATCGCAGCGCCGGTATTTGCTTAGAAACGCCATTTCTGGAGTTGCATTTTCTCGAGTGTGGTTTTTAATTTTTGGGGTTAAGTTAAGAAACTAAAATAAAGTGGTGTGACAACTTTATTTTATTTCACTTAAAACCACTTAAATCCACTTAAGCTAAGTTGAAGAGGATAGGGTGGAACCCAAAATATCCTACCCTCTTCGTAGGATATTTGTGAGGTGGGGCCTGCATGAGCCCCACCGTTTCTTTTCCTCTAAGTAACACACCCGCGAAAACACCTTTTAAATGAAAGTCAACTGGTGCGTTTTATTTAACTCTTAATTCCCCTATTAATTGGACAGTTAAGTCGTTACCATTAATTCACCGAATTAATGGTTCGTTTCTTAACTTGTTTTTCAAACTGTTGGCATAATAATAAATTAGACCAACACATATGGGTGTCTTGTTGAGAGGATTGACAGAAACCCTAAGTTCTTCATCCTCCTTCGCGAAGAATGCGAAGAACGTGAAGAATGTGAAGAACGCCGAACCCTCGGAGATCGACGACGCGACGCCGTGTACCGCGACGCCGACGATTCTCCTTCCGCGACATTCTTCTGCGACAATCCTTCCCCGAGACAATCTTCGATCAACACCGATTGAGGTAGGGGATTACGGACCTTTTAAATTTCCTTTGTGGATTTTATCCTCAACATGGATTTAATTTGTGAAATTAAATCTGTGTGTTTTCCTTAACCCTCGGAGATCATCGACGTGACGCCGTGTACCGCGACGACGCGACGCCCCTTCTGCGACGCGACGATCCTCTTCTTCCGCGATGGTCAATTCCGCGAAGAACTCTTGTTCGACGACTACGATGAGGTAGGGGTTTGATTCTTTTAAATCTTTGTGATTTATACCCGCGGCATACGATTAAAATTGTTGTGAGATTTCTAAAACCGCAAACACGGTGGGTGCGGACTAATGAACAAGTCCGAACCCACCACCCCTTTCGTTCTTAGTGTGTGAAATGGAAGACGTCAACAAAATCAACCTCACGGTCGATGTAAGGTCCTTGCATTGAACGACGGACCCCAGGAGGGCTTTTGGCGAAGACGACAAGGATTTCCGACCACCGAAACTCATGCAATGGTCCGCGGAGCGACCCAACGGTGCGGCACGCCGGCACGCCGGCGCCGGCGGCGGAAGGCGGCGGTGCCCGACGCGCCGCCGTGGAGAACCGCCGCAGCATCAGCAGCGCGGTCCCGCGACCGCGCGGGACCGGAGGAGCGGGACGCAGCGGCCCGGCCGCGTCCGCTAGCAAGGGTGGCCCCACGCGGGGCCGCGGCTTCTTCACGCGGGGGCAGAGCGCCCCCCTCCCGCGGCTCGGCCGTAACAGCCGAGCCGACCCGCCTGGTGGTCAGGCCGCACCCACGCCGGCCGGGCCGGGTCGCGCCCAGGCCGGGCCAGGCTTCCCAGGTCGGGCCGGTCCACGCCGGCCAGGTTGGTCCGGGCTCATACCCCCCATTTTCGGAACTTTTCGGTATTTTACTCATAACATGAGCTGTGGGCCTCCGATCGACACACCGTCAACGGCAATGCGATCCTTGGACCGAGACGGTCATTTCGGTATATCGTACTCAAGTTTTCGGAGTACTTTGGGTTGGGCCGGGTTGGTTCGTACACAAAACCAACCGGGCCCTCGGAGCGGAAACGCTCATATCTTGAGCTACGGATGTCCGATTGACGTGTCGTTGACTTTGTTGGATTCCTCTAAGTGAGGCGGATCTTTTGGCTTACTCCGCCCGAGGTTTGGACGTAGGTGGAGTATGATCGGGTTGGTTTTGCCTTAAATACCAACCAGGCCCCTGGAACGAAAAAGCCAATAACTCTCAGACCGGGCATCCGATTGACGCGTCGTCTGCGACGTTGTGTTTCTGTTGACGATACATAACTTTTGGATATATCAACCCCGGACTATGTGTCAGTTGATGTATCAGCCCCTCGGCTCGTGGAGCGGACCCTCCCGAGCTAGTTTGCTGTGTGCGGGAACCCTAGTGTTGGCTGCGACTGCAACGACGACGACGACTGTGCAGAGATCCTCAGTGGATTCGACGGCGACGACTATAGCACTCGACGATCATTTGTGGATCAGTGATACCAATCCTATGTGGGTTCGATCCTATGTGGGTCAGCGCTCAGCGGTCCTGTGTGGGCCAGTGCCTATTGATCCTGTGTGGGTCCGATCCTATGTGGGTCTTTGCAGGGGTTAGTTACCTATCAATCCTGTGTGGGTCAGATCCTCTGTGGGTCATTGCGGGGGTTAGTACCTATTGATCCTTTGTGGGTCCGACGGCTTAGATGAATTAGTGGAAATATCTGATCATCTCTATCATCATGCAAAAAACTATTCCTGTGTGAGCTAAATCGTGTTTTGCTTTCCTTTGTGGATTGTGTTGTGCTATCCTGTGTGGATTTACGTTTTGCTTTCCTATGTGGACTGGGTTGTACTTGGGTTCGGATGTTGGAGCTGAACGAGAATTGATGACTTAGGTATATGTATGGGAATATACCTAAGCAGTATCGGATGTTACTTCATGATTGTATCTTTCCTTTGTGGATTATCCTTTGTGGATTCTGGGAGACCTTCGGGGGTCTCGGGGTCCCTACTGAGTAGCTTATACTCACCCCTGCACGGGCTATGCCTGCACTACATTGTGTTGGTTGCAGACGACGGACAGCACTGATCGTGGTTGAGGCTTGCAGAGCAGGACGGTACCTGGGGGTGGACCACTGGGCGGGACATACTCAGAGTGGTAGGCTAGACCCGAGGAGCAGTGGAGGCTATCTGTACCCACCCTTCAGTGTAACAGCCCAAGATTTTATGAAAAATATTCTTTTTAATTTAACTAATGTCTTGTGTTGTACGCTACACCAAAAGGATCTTGCACAACATGCATCCTTGACTTGCCTTGCATTACACGCAATCGCGACCTTCCTTGATAGCGTGTGTAGTACGCAATAACGAGTTTCACTAAACAACAATATGCTATTAAAATATTATTAAAACTAGCCGTTATGAATAGTAATAACCACTTTTTGAAATTTTGTAAATTTTAATTTTCAAAATGGAATTCATTTTTGGATTCGTAATATCGAAATTAGCTTAGGGTGAAATTTTGGTGATTTTCGGATAACTTTCATATTTTGATGAATAGTGAAAATTACTAAATTTTAATTAAAAATGACTTTTTCAATCGAAATAATTAATAGTGATAAATTATTAATTTTAGTGGTTTTAAAGTATATTTAGAATATATTTTCACAATTTAATACAATGTTGGTCATTTGATGTAATTTCACATTTAAACCAGACATAAACAAGTGTCAATCTTTTGATAGTTATTATCTCTTAAGAACACGCTATTTGTTTTGACGACGGGAATTAATTTTTAAATTAATTAATTCAACTGATATGTTTTGAATTTGGAAAAATAGAAATCATTTTTGAGTTCATAATATCAAATATAGCTTAGGCCTAATTTTTGGCATTTTTCGGAAAACTTTCAATTTTTGATGAATCGTGAAACAACTAAGTGGTAGTTAAAAAACTGAATTTTTCATAAAACTTAATTTTACCGCTTCTGTGAGTGGAATTTTAAAAATCCGAGAGACACGGTTGATTTCAGTAAGTAAAATGTGGTTCAATGAAATGAAAATAATTTTTTGGTGAATAGTAACTTTTTACTTTTTTTTACCACGGTTAAAAGTAAATAGGGTAATTAAGGGTAGAAATGATATTATTATTACCCTAACACATGTCCTAATTCTATTTGACAAGTTTAATTCGACCAAAAACAAACTTAGGAATAAAATATGACCATTTAGGCCCACTTGGATTAGATTAGGACATTTATTATTAATTTACTTAAAGAAGGGTTAAAAGAGTTAAAATCAAAGTTTATTTACTAAAACATTTTTAATATAGGGTTATACATAAGATAAATTCGATTTTAAATGTTAATTATAAAGATAGAAATATTTCCTACATAATGGTATTTTATTTGTAATTTTTAGACATCAAATAATTTAATTTATTTATGACACAAAGATGATGCAGTAATTATCTTATTAATGAAATATTGACATAATTGATGTTATAAATACCAAAATAAATGTAATTTAAGACTTTTTATGAATTCCACTAATTTTATAGGTTAATATGACATGTTAGTATTGATTTAATTAACTTTGTTCGAACTTATCATTCTGTTATGATTTTCACAAAAATACATTACTAAATAGTGTCAAAATTGACATAAAATAGTTTTTAAAACAAATATTATATTATTAATTGTTATTTTATTACTAAAAATCTAAGGTTCGGCCAAATGACTTTTATAAGGTTATATATATTAATAATAAACAACTTGGGGTTCTTTTGGCTTCTTATAGTAAGTTTATTAACCTTATAGTGTAATAACACAAGAAGACACGGTAAAAGTAAAATTATTTAATTTAATGTTAAATCTAAATGATAAGGTTAAAATAGGAACCTAAACTAGTATAAATTCTATTGGATGAGAGTATTTAGACCCATCCCCACCTTATCTTCAAAATATATTAATTTGGATATATTTAAAACTGAACTTGACTTTATAATAAAATAATATTTTTAGTTATTCCAAAGGTACCCCTCTCCTCCCTTATAAAAGGGCACCTCCTCCCTCTCTTCCTCACACAACTTTGATCCTTCAACCTCGGCCAACCCCTGCCAAATTCTCTTCTCCACTTTCCTAGTAAAATCCTAGAGGTTCTGTTATTCTTCAAAGACCCATTTTAGTGCCCTAAAAGGATGTCTCAATGAAGCACTTCAAAGAAGAGGTAATGTCCGTTACCGATTCTTTCATCTTTATTTCTTCTTCCACTTCTTCTTCTTAGGTTGTTTCATTATGAAGTAATAACATCAGTATCACTCATATACTGATATGATATTATAAGTATTAAACAACCCTATTTCACCATCTATCCATCCTACGGAAAAAGAAATCATCGCGTGTGCGTACGTACGGAATACCGTCTCCACGCCGTGGTGTAATCTATTTTCCACCACCACTTTACATGGATGGGTATAATGGTGTAAAGAATAACTATAAATAGTTATTAGAACATCATATTGATTCTGATATATTGTATCATCCACTCCAATTCAATTCAATAATTATGGAAATTATATCATCGCTCGTGCGTACGTACGGACTACCATCTCCACGACGCGATGAGATTCATTCTCCATGTTAACCATTTAAGAATGATTATAAAGTATATATAAGCAATAATAATGAAATATATGACATTATAAAGCTACTTGATTTATGTTTATATATATGTATGTCATCTACTTAATTCCACTCAATTCAATAACGAAATGAAAACAACGTTCATGCGTACGTACGGCCTACCGTCTCCATGAACGGTGTATTTCTTTCCATTTATCGATCCATTATATATATGTATATTCTGAATATATATTATATATAAATCATGTTTTATATTCTATAATTAATTAATAATGATCTAAGTAATCATATGAAAAATTACAAGTTAAAACACGAACGACAAATGAGACGATTTTACCCAAAACGCTACTTTAACATGAATTTACAAAAGAACGAGTAATATAAAGTCATAAGTGAACCATATAAGATATAATAACAATGAATATGATTCTGTAATAATTCAATGACATTATTTAAATCATTATACAGGAGGTTCGGACACTTACGAAGAAAATCGGACCTAAGGTAAGGGAAATATCACAATCTCATTTTTATCCGAGATTGTTCATACTTTTTCATTTACTGGGGTGTATTTTATCATCCATGTCCATGTTTCCTCGATATGTAATATTATTTCCATCCACCTAAAATTTTTTAAATCCAATTTTACCCTTCGGTAAGTTTTTAGTAAAAGATATGAAAGGAATATTTTGTCGTTTTTCGTACGAGGTACTTTTTACTTTTCCGACAAAAGTACAAAGAATGTTTTTTTTAACTTATACGGAATGAATGGATTTTTAAAACATTATTTACAAAAAGATTCCTTTACAAGTTTTCAAGTTTATTTTTAATAAACTTCTTTTAGTTTATAATTGTATGACATGCTAAGAAAGGAAAAGTGTTTTTGAAGCAGAAAGGATATTTTCCTCAAGAATGGAGTTCAAGTGTTTTATGAAAATTATTTTCCATCTAAGATAATAAAGGGTTCTGTTTTTATCCCTATTATTAAATTGATTTGATTATGTTGTGATGGAATTATTTTTATGAATTCATTTATCTTATATGAATTGTTTTATGATGTCACGATGTTTAAGATTCCCATTTTTATTACATGGGTTATGCTATGATGCATGGTTTATAATTTTGTGGCACACATAATAATGGTATAATTATGAGATGGGTGGGACCTATATCTCCCTCCAATGCATTGGGTAAAGATTTTATATCTCATGAGATAGACATGGCTGCAACGGTAGGTTATACCGGTTCAGTGAAATAGGACTGAAACGAGGAATGAACTCGGTTCATAAAGGGATTTTGTCCACTAAGATAGTCTTGGAAATGAGTCTTGACTAACAAGAAATGATTCTCTATGATTATGTGTGTATGCCACAAATTTTCATATTTTAAGTTATGATTATTTGGATTACATTTCACTACTATGATTTATCCCAGGTTATGAAATTATGCTCTCTTTTGCAGGTTAAGATTTCCAAAATGTTATGTTCTTATGAATATGATGTGATTGATATTTCTTTTGTTTACCCTTACTGAGCATTTGAGCTCACCCTTTTATGTTTTCTTTTCCCCAGGAGATAAATAAAGGTTTTAGGTATAAAAAAAGGAAGATATTTATGGGAGATGTTGAAGATCTTTCACCACGATTAGAAGATTATATTCCGAGTTTCCAAAGACACTAAACTATTACGATCCTTGTGTGTGTGTTTTTGTTATGTACTAAGTATTCTGAAAAAGTAATGTAATGTACATGTACGTCAAGATACGGGTCTCTACATTCAGGTGGTATTTCCAGTGGACAGCTCGACGTTGTAGCTTTACTTTTCAGTTGTTGTTTTCCCTTTCCAGTTGTACTTTACTTTCATTTTGGGTTTGTATACTAGCCCACTTGCTTTTCCGCACTTACTGTTGTACTCGGTTTTTACTTAGTGTTTACTTTTGCATGCTTGCTCTGTGGTGTTTGTGGTTTACTTTACAAAGGAAATGCCTTCCCTTTTTACCAGGATTTACACCTTGGTGCTAGTCGTCAGCCCCTGGTCTATGGAAGGCGGGCTTGGGGTAGTCACGGCATGGGCCCCGAGGATGGGTCGTGACATTTTCAGTACCATATCTATGTTTTTTATATATTAGGGATGATCTATTTATGGTGGGGAGATTTTAACTTCTGATGTTTTTTGAATCAGGTTGAAAACCTCTCCCATTTTAAAGTTTTAAATTAGTAGGTAAGCCATTTTTTAAGAATCATAACTCAATTATGAGAGTTTCCCCCTTCTAATAACATTATTTTGGATAGTTCTTGAGACTATGAAAGTTACTCGAGTGTTCAAAAGGGTTTCGAGAGCATCAGAGGCCCAAAGTCATTTTTTAGAGTTGTAGGTCAAGGAACACTATTTGGGACAAATTGTGTGGATTATTCCATCTAACCGTGCAGCCCAATTTTGTACTGCCTCATAGTTGGGTAAATCATGTGGGTTTGGTTGCACATCCATGTGTCCATATCTATAGTTTTTTGTAAAAGGGTCACATTCATTCTGTCCACGGTTTTTCAAACTGTGTGGGGAGACCATGAAACCTAGATCTTTGGATAGTGGGTGTCACATGGTTGGTGCATGGTCTTCCAAACCATGTGATCGAACTATGCACCTAACTAAAGGGGAAAATTTAAGAAATTTCCCCCTTTCCTATTTAGACTTTCCCCATTTTTCACCTCTTTTTTTGCATAGCAATAGGGGGCTCTCCCCTCTACTCCTCATCTCCACTTTGATCCATGTATTTTATTGGTGATCCATTCTTCAAGTTTCCAGGTGAATTTGAACAACCATGGTAAGGATCTCCTCACCATTTATTCTCTTCTTCCTTGCTCTTGACTCAGGGAATGCTAAATTCATCCAAGCCATTTTACCCTATTTTAATGGTGTTCATTAGAAATGTCGATTTATTTCAAAATGATTTCAATTTAAGGCTAATATCAAATGTGCCTACATAAATGAGTCCAAGGTAGGTGGTTTATACCATTATTTTTGTTTTCAAAGTTGATTTAGGGGTGTATATTTTAGCACACTATTGGTTAATTGAGAGAGACCCTCATTCTTGATATTAAATTGATCATGTTACCTTATGGTTTGTTATTGGGGAATCCCTCACCTTATTCACTCATGTGATGTCGGGTTAGAGGCCATAGACCACCATGGGAATATAGGTAGGGTGTGTTTTTTAATTAAATTGTTCTTTTATTATATGAAAGTTGTTTAATTCAATTATATTGAAATATTTTTATTTAAATTGAAGTGAATATTTATATGTGATTTTTTGTGATACACTATGTAGATCCATGGGGTTGTGATGGTGTAGTCCTGAGGTTGGAATGGAAATGACCATTTAGAATTCAAGTGGTGTGATCTTCTAGTTGGGCTTGGCCTGAAATACATGGGTGGTGTTGACCATCAGTTGGGAATCAAGGACATCGATTGAGGTGGAGAGGCCATCAGGTTGTAGGCATGGACTAGGATATTGGATGGCATGGACATGGGACTCAATATACTTGGTTGAAGGGGAACAAGCTGTCGTTTATATGTGTCTTAAGTACTAATTTTGGGACTTCCAATCACTCATGATGTCCAAAGCAGCGACTGGAGTTGTGTGTACACAATACTCAGTGATGAGGTGGTTTTGACCACTTGTATGGGTAGAGTCCCCTGGTAGTTTAGTTTAGGAAATTTTGTTTGGGGTTCTTGTCATATAATTCCATGAGGAAGGTGAGGAGCCTTTTGTTGATAGCACTAAGGATATCTTTTTTGGGTTGAGGCTCACCGTATTGAGGCCATTGGGCATGAAATATTTTGGTAGGATGGAGATTACCATTCCTCGTGACATCGTTATATGAGATGATAGTGGTTTTTATTTCAGGACAGATACCTTTTTGCCTCTAGACATCATGCTTCATGCTGATGGGTACTTTCGAGTAGGGTTCTAAGGGAATAGTTACTTTTTCTTGGGTGTGACTTCGGGATATTGGTGATTTGTTTGAGACACTAGGTGTCATGAGGCACAAGGTGCTAGGTTTATTATTATGAAGTGGAACCTGAGGGTTCACCTGGGCTATTGGTTGTCAGGGTATACCCTAGGCCATGGAAAAAGGATCCTCTCGTCTTTCGATGTTTCATCATTGGTCGAGGAAGGTAAAAACTTACCAGTGTCTATTAATCACTAGGTAATCTTTTTTTAATTAAATTTCATGTGATGCTTTATTTATTCTTTATTGTTCACACCTAATTAGACACTTATGTTGGGTATGCACACTTGGGTGGTATTCTATTGATAAATGTTCTTACACCATACAAAATCCCTTCAGGATGCATGTAGACTTTATGTTTTTGTGCTCAGGTAAAGGTAATTCCTTAGGAGATGGATCATAGTGTTTGTTTGGAATGGGATGTCAGAAAGGGATCTTGATATTGTTCCAAGTAGGAGTTTCCTTTTGTTTTCATTTCTATTTCAGTATTCTTTATATGAGTGTAGCTACTGTGGTCATCCCATGGACAACCTTATTTTGTATATTGACAAGTATGACCTGATATGAATGCATGTTTTGTTTTAGTATCTATAAGTGGTATTTCTATTGGATGGTTATTATTTCCAATACTTTATTTATTTATTATTCCAATTTTTATTTTATATTTACTATGCTTCAACCATCGGCAGTTCATGTTCGAGTCTACTGAGTCTTTATTTTTTGCATCATGTTATACATATGTACATTGATAATTCTTATATCAATCCCCTAAGGGTATAGTATCCCCTCTATTACTCATTTACACCCTCACTATTAGTTTTAAGCATTTGGTGTATGGGTAGGTGTGCCTATGGCCAGTGGAACCTAGGTCGATAATAATTTTGTGGTGGCTAATTGGGTCGAGGATACTATAGTGGGGCCCAGTTATAGATAGCTCCTCAATGAATCAGTAATCCCATGAGATGAATTATCAGGTTATACTTAGTTAAATGGGTTATTATCCATTAGTTTAAAACTATCTTGAGGAAATATATTAATGGTAATGTTATCAATATTCCTAGGATCATAATGCCTATAAATTGAGTATTTATTCAATTGATAATTAATTTATTATTATATAGGAAATTTTCAAAATGAAATTATATCTGGATGCATTTCATTCTCAGTTAATTGATTAAATGGAATGTGTTTTCAATTATTTACCTTCCCATATTAATTATGTCTCATCTTATTATCCAAGATATTTTCACAATGACATTATCTCAAGATTCATTATAGTATTTCTTTATTGATTAAATGGAATGTAATTTTAGTTATTTACCATTCCATATTGATTATTCCTTATGATGGCTAAGTTATTTATTAAATGGAATTTGTATTTATTTATTTACCTTCCCATATTTATTATTTCTTTTCTTATCATGATAGTCGTGTATTTTAAATAGAATGTGTGATCATTTATTTACCTTTATATGTTGATTTTTCTTATTGATTCATTATAACATTAACAGTATATAACCCCCAATTGTAATTTGAGGTCACCCTTATTTTCTTTTTTACCAAGAATCCATGAAGTGTACTATGGTTGATATTCTAGAGGAAATATGTTATTCTCAAAACAAATATGTTTAAAATTTTGTATTTTAATGTAATGAAAGGCCCATGTATGTATCTAGTTTACCAAGGCTACTAAAATATTTGATCCTTCAAGATGAAATTATTTGTATATTATTCCCATTTAATAAAAAAACAACTACATACTACTGGGATCAGGGTCACTACATGAACAAGCTAAGGAAATGGTATAGAATTTTCAATCCATTCAATAAAAAATCATGGCAGTTTAGAGTTGACAGAAATATTTTATTGACAATAATTAGTGAGATATCAAGTTTGAAGTGGGAGATATGGAATTTTTTAAAAAATAACCTTTGAAAATGTTTATGTTATTTGTAAAGAAGGGTAAATTGTTCTACTTGTATATTGGACCCTTTAGATTCATGATCGAGTATGCATGGTATCTTATCATCTAACACTTCTTCTGAACCTCTCTCATTTTCATGATGTGTTCCATTTATCCCTCTAGAGAAAGTATATACCTATACCTTTATATGTAATTAACTCTAAGGTCATACCAAAAGAGAATGATCATTTAAATGAGGAACAATCATATGATGTTTTGGGTTGTATAAATAATGTTCTATGGGATAATACTACTCATCTGGTAAATGTTATTTGTAGGAATCATAAATTTTAGGAAGAAATGTCAGAAGCATAAGAAGTGATGAGGTAAAATTATCCTTATTTTATTGTATTAGAGTGATGTAATTTCAAGTAAAAAATAATTTTAAGGGGGTTATAATGTAACACCCTCATATTATTTTATATATACTTTCCTATGAAACAAACTTTGAGTATTTAATAGCTTTTTATACATGCTACCCCGACTCCAAATGAACTATGATATATTATGACCTTTATAAACTATTAATTATATTGGTGGGTATGAATATGATTGAATACATTATGAAATATATAAAAAATTATTTAAGACGATGTATTCATACCTCAGAAATAAATACTGAGTTTTTAATAAAATTATTTACTGATTTAAAAGACAGAATTTTAAAAGAATTGTAATTTTATATATTATGTGTTTCTATAAAAACAAAATAGTTTCATCACTTTTGAAAAATTATTTTAATTAAATTTATCTATATTTTACTGATTTACATTGATTTATTTGTTATCAGATGGTTAAAAATAAGGGTAGTGACATTTAAAGGTATAATTTTTTATTTTTCAGTAAACTATTTTATTTATGCAACGTGATTTTATCTTAATATTTTAAATAATTCTTTTTTGATAAATTATTTCAATTAAATTTATATATTTTATATTGACTCAAATTTTTTAACAATATTTTATTGGTTATTATTAGAAATGTAATGAAATTGAATTTATTTTTAGTCTTCAAAATTCATTATTCTAAAACACAGTTTTTATTTCATTTTGAGGGATTATTTTTAAATTAATTACTACCACTTCTAGAAATTTAAAATTCAAAAATGGATTCTATATTGTGAATAATCATGTTTGAATTTTTTAAATAGGTCCCTTTTAATTTTTTTCATTATGAATAATAACCATGGTAAATAATTTTTACCATGGATTGGGAAAATGGGTAAAATAGAGTAAACATTATGCGATAATTCTAACAAAAAATCCTAGAACATTTATTTTTTTATTTTTTTATTTTTTTATTTAGACCTTAAGAAAATTATCTAAATTTTTTTTCAATTTATTTATATATTCCATTGATAATAACCTTTATATTATTTTAAATAAATGCTAAGTACAAAAGTTCATTCTCTTTCTTTTAATTTTATTTATATGTTTAGATAAGGATAATAAGATATTATTAAAAATATAAAATATTATTTTTAACATGAATAATTTATTTTATTTTATTTTAAATTTTTTTAGATTGTTTTATTACCTTAAATTCTTATACAGCATTGAAATAGTGTTTTTACATGATTTCAAGGAATCGAAGTAAATTATTTTCAAAACATAAAAATTAATATTTTTTTGACGAATTATAGTGTAGTTTGATTTTTATAATAACATATAATTTATTTTTAATTATTTTATATTCAAATTCCATTTCAATTTTGTTATATTTAAAGTTATAAAATGGGAATAGTTCTTAAACTGAATTTAATCATATTTTATGCTAAATAATATTTTATTAAATAATTTAAAAATAAATAAAATATTTAACTAAGAAAATGAGAGGGTATATGATTTATAATTTAATTAATTAACTATTTATGAGTTGATTATAACCATATTGGTAAATTTGTAACCCTTTAAGATTGATAAAGTTGATACCATGGTTAATAATGGTTAACAAGGGGGTTAATCCAAAAATAGTGTTCAAATGATATCTAAACTTTTATAAATTTTATTAGATTATTTTATTAAAACCATTTCCTACTTAAATTATAATTCATATCATTTTTATTGATTTTACATGAGTTAGACATATTATATAATAATATTTTATATATTTCAAAAGGTTCCCCTCCCATCACTTATATAAGGACACCTCCTCTCCTATTCCCCTTACACCTCTTTAATCAATTATCTTGACCAAATTATAATAATTATTATTATAAAAAATACTTATTTAAGATATATAGGTGACTGTCTCCTCTAAATACAATCATTATGGTCCTTAAAGAGAGATCCTAGGGCAGTTTTCAAAGAGGTGGTAATTGTTTTAGCCGAGCATCTTAATTTTACTTCTTGTTATACTTTATTAAAATATTCCCTAACCATTTCCTTAATGTAATATTAGTATAAAATATATAATAATATTTTATAACTTTTATTTAAGGACCTTCATACATCTCTATTTCCATTAAATTGGAATCAAGATCATCTCTCTTATGTACGTGTGGACTACCACCTCCACCTATCTGTGTATTTTGTTTCCCATCACCACCTTTCATGGATGGTTATTGTTAAGGTCTTAATGTTTATTTTTGTTTTCAAAGAAAAATATATACTTAATGAAATACAATATATTATATAACTTATTACCTTTACAACTCATGAAAAATGAAAACTATCTCTTGTGCAAACATACAGATTGCCGCCTCTACATAGCGATTTGATTAATTTTTCATTTCTGTCTCACATGGATGGACATAATTATAGATTTATAATATATATCTATATTCTTATTTTCATTGAAAAATGAAAATAACATTCATGCGTACGTATGAACTACCATCTCTGTGAAATTTGAATTTTATTTTTCTATATACAACTTTAAATTATGGATATAAATATTTTTATAATAAATATATGTGATATTTATATCATTATTATGATTTCTGAGATGATAAAATCATCACCAAGGTGCAAGGACCAAAACTATTGAACTGAAACATTCAAGAAAAAGAGAACAGTTAACACATAGAAGTGATGATTTTAAGATATAATTATTATTAAATGAGTGTTTAAATTTTATAAGTGGGTAATATATGATATTATAATTATGTATGTGGTTTTTTTATATAATTATAATAAATATAAATTTATTGTACAAGAGGTTTGAGTGCTTATGAAGAAATCCAGACTTAAGTAAAGGTTTATTCACCTCAAATTTTCCTTATTTGAGAAATATGTTTTGTTATGCAACTATATTATTTTAAAAGTTATATATAATACCCATATGGTAAGTTATATAATGAATCTCCTTATATTCAAGGTATTTAATGTTTCATTGGTAGCTATTTCTTTCTTTTGGGTTATGATTAAAATTTTACCAAATTAGTAAGGATTTTGTGATACAATATCATTTTATTTCGAGATTGTTAGTGATTAATTTTACCATGGTAGAATTATATTCTCTTGTTTTCTATTACCAGATAATTTTTATTCTCCTATTTTTATGTATGTGGTTAAAACGTTTTATTTTTATTTTCCACTTCTTGATACTCAAAAATGACCAAAAAATGTTTTTATTAAAAAAACCATATTCATCCTTCATTGTCAAGAATATTTATCCTCTTTATCCATATTCATTAAAATTTATTCAATTATATTCTTATTTTTATTTAATTGAATTATTGATGTAATATTTAACTATATTTGATACTATTTACAAAATTTTAAAATAAAATATTTTAATTTTTCTTATACGACAAATTTTGGATTTCTTTAAAAAATTATTAAAAAAATATTATTCTTAATGTATATAGATAGACTAATTTTTTATGATATCATACCCATTCACATATTTTAAAAATCGTTGACATGATTCCATATATATTTTTAAAGAAATTGTTTTCCTAATATTCATGAAATTTTAGATTTTTAAAAAGTGAATTAAAAATTAAAAGGCTATTTTCTCCAAAAATGATCCAATGATCTTTAAAAGTAATTTTTTTTATGCTTATATTTATTGATGATTATTATGTTACACTGAGGGTATATTATATTGTTATTATACTTATAATTTCGCGTGATGTCTTATGATTATGTGATTATAGAATCTTTATGATCATCGTTTCTTTTCTTGGGTTATTTTGTGATGGGAGGATGAATGTTTATGACTTTGGGGAACACATATGTATATTTTCCTTATGTGATGGTGATTCTGTTATGAAACTCGAATGAATTGGGTAATTATTAGTGTATGATGATAAAATATATGCTAGTTTAAGGTAATAAATTAGTCTAGTAATATGTTCTATAATTAAGAGTGTACCTAGTCTAGTATAAGGACTCTATATATTAAGTGATGATAGTCATTATAGTCATCCTTGACCAATGAAATGGTTTTATAGGATTATTATTATGTCTTACTTTTTTTATATGTTATGGTCTTAGAGCTTATGTTTTTAAGTTCCCTTGTTACTCATCCTTATGTAATGTCATCCTTAATTTCATGAATTGTGTTTTATGATCCCTGGATCATTGGGTATGTTTCTCAACCCATGAATTATGATTATTCTCTCATACCCTTATAAGATATCATGTCCATTTATAATCATTGATTTTTATCTCTCATCCTTACCCTTACTAAGTATTTGAGCTCACCTTGTCATATATTTCCATTCCCTATGTTTTTCAGAATTGTATAAAGTGTGATGAGATTATAAGGGTACTAAATGAGAATTATATTATGGTATATCTTGAATTTATTATTATTATGTATCCAATAACCAAATAAATAAATACTTCATGATGTAATCTAATATATAATGTGTTTATATCTAAAATTATGTTTAAATTGTGTATGTTTTTCTTGGGTCGTCGTATATCAACATAATAATAATATTTTTAAATATATGTTATAATAAAATAAATTATAATATATATATATATATATATTATGATATATTTTAGTAATATATATATATATATATATTAAAACCACTAATAAAAATATAAAAACAAATATTAAAATTATGTATATTCAAATATAATAAACTAACATATTTTTTCAAATATAAATTTATATATATTAGAATGAAATATATAATATTATATAATCAAATTTAATGTCATTATATAATTTAATAATAATATTAACATATATTGTATCTTAAAATTCATAAGATATATTTACAAAAAATTGTAATGTGAAGAAGGTAAGGTTCCTTCTAAATAATTTTTGTAAAGCATGAAATTTCTAAAAAATAATTCACTCATCAAAATGAACCCTTGAACATTCATCTATGGATTGGGAAATAGATTCCCAATCTACTGATTTTTGGAGTTTATTTATTTTTCATTATATGAGAAAATTAGCCATTCCTTATTTAATATTTTCTAATTCCCATTTTTCTTGGACTCAATCAAATTGTTCTTGAACAACTAGATTAGAAACTCACTAATGTGATATTGGAACAATGTATCAAACTATAATCTCAAACCCTGGACTCATATTCCATCTTTTCATGAAAAATAATCTTCATGGAACCTTCTATATACATGTTCTCAAAATCATTTCTTGATGAAGATTCAATTCAATTTTAATGACTTGGATCCTTCTTTTGTTGATTCATAGATTCCTCTTTGAATCCAATGGGATACTGCTATTTAATTTCAAGAGAATGTGGTTTATAAAATTATAAGAGAGCCTTTTCTAGAAGTATTTTGTTTGGGAGTTTGTTCTAAGTTCTATTTGAGATAATATTAAATAATGGAAAATGGGTCAGGATCAAGTCGAGTATCTGGATGAAGGATGTCTTTTAATTATAACCTTGGAAAGATCCTATGTCTTAGTCTACGAAGAAAATTGGCATCACTAGTTTACTTTGGTCTTAGCCTCCTAGTCCTTCCTAGGAAGTATCTATTCCATGGTCAAGAGGTAGCTATAGAAAAGGTGCATTAATTCTAAATTTATGAGAAAATATTCTCTTAATCTAGTGGTCATAGCTTAGTCTACTCCAATTAGGATAGGTTCATTTGTTTGATCATCCCATGGTCAGGTATGTTCAAACAAATGGGATAGACTGGGGGTTCACATCCTAGTTACTAATTCAATTAGTCTTTCCAAGTTTATATTAAAAAGGTATATTTAATTATGTAGATACATCGAGCTTAATTCCTACCCCTAATAAATTTAGAGACTCATTAGGGATAGCGCAGTAATAAAATAAACTAGATTAATCATGCTTAAAAGATTTTTAGAAAAGGAGATTCTAAGATGACGAAGAGAGAACATGCATAATTTAATTATGAATTAAACTGAATTAATTACTTGAGACAAAAATTAGAATTGAAATTTAAGTGTAGAACAAGATTAATCTCTACCCTTGAGACATAAATCGGAATTGAAATAAAATTATGGAATGGGGAAAATAAGGTGTGAAGAAAGTAATCTCCACTGGTCTTGAATTGAATGTAATATGAGAACTATGAAGAAATTGAGTTCAAAAGGGAAAAGAGTAATAATGGATCACAGGGAATCGAGAGGGGAGAAGGAAGAGTTCTCTCTATATCCTCTAATGATATACTTCTCCATACCTTATATAGGCATTTTTTTCACGACATTTACCTATGGTACACAACAAATACCCTTGATCTGTTTTATTTTCCTTCATATCTCCACCATGGCATGCGGTTCTCACAAATAGGATGTTTGACTAGTTACATTATGTGTATACATGGTACATGATGTGTACTCTGATTTGGTATCTTTTGTGTAGAATCCTTGCGGCTTTCTTACTAACCTGTTTGACTGGGTGTCATGACGTGTCTGGTTTGGTCACGACGTGCATTATCTTTTTTCCTTATAGCTTTGTGGTCATGAATTGGCTTCACGTCTAATGTTAGGCTATGATCCTCAGTTACACAGTGTGAATTACATCATCAAAATGTGTACTTGTCTGATTTTTTAATTTTTCTTCCTTTTCTTTCTCAAAAACCTGTGAATCTTTTTTCTATAAAATTAGACACATACCATGTGAATTATCAAATCATTAAAGGAAAAAATATGAATAAATGATAGAAAATTATATATACAAATGAAGCTTATCAAATACCCCCATACTTAAACAATTTTTTTCCTAAAGTAATACATCTCAAAAATTATTTCATAAAGGATAAGAAATTTTTAATGCAAGAAATATTCATTATGTCTATGCAATTCAATTAGGTGTATGTAAAGAAAATTCAATTTCTAGAATGAAACCTGCATAGAGAGTTAGTCATTCGTCATAGTCTAGTTTTAAAAAAATCTAGTCTTCTAATCATAACCTCTTAATTTTTCCTTAATTTATATGCCCAATTTTAATCTACCTCTCCATTCTTTTCTCTCATCACTCATGTTAGAAAATGAAATTAGAGGTTTGCTCGTACCCTGAGTACTTGTTCCTAAACATAAGATTTCACTTGTTCTATCATCTCTACCATGTAAATAAAATCCTAAGATTAATATTAAGGGCTTAAGCAATCAGGTTATGATGACTCTGTGGTTGTGGGTAGGTAGGTAAAATCTTGAAAAAATCAGGCTCAAATAGTAGGCTAAGATTAGTTGTACAGTGCAAAAAGTGAAAGGACAAGTGTGATGAAGTTCCTTCTTCTCACTGGTCAGATCTATACTCTATATGCTCATGTAGGATTCATATGTATACAAATAATTGATTCTATTCTTTTCATTTTTCTTTTTCTTTTACATTTTTATTTTTCGAAATTTATGTCTGGGATAGATCTCACATCCATCACATAACCACATATGATCATTTGAGGGATTCATTGGTCTAGAAAATGGTTAATTTTACCTTCCTAGTACACAACCCATATCAATTTTTCTTTCTTTTTAAATTTTTTAAGGGAATAGAATATTAATGAGTTACAATAAATGGTATATGAATCACAACCACTTAGTCGGGTGAGTTCATCGTGCATCTCTGCAAGTGGAATCATCCCATGCTATCTGAATATCTTCCCCCATACTTTTTCAAAGATATTTTATGAGAATTATACCATAGAAAGATAGGAAGGTAAATAGGATTGTAAAAGATTCATTATAACAGATCATTCATGGAAACTATGGGCTAAATAAAGGATAGATGTCGGGTGGGTATTAAGGAAAGTGGATATCAAAGAATGCCTCAATCATTTTAAATCCATACTTATTCAGTCATCATTTTGATAAGATCACAGTGCAAGTTCTAGTTGGTTTATAGGCCCCAGATATCTATCAAGAAATATTCTCATATAAGTGCATGAAATTTAAGTCTTAAAGTCCTCTTGGTTAGTGAGAATCAATAAAAAAAATGGCAATCGTAAAGGTTATAAATCCTATGTAAGGTCAATTAGTCATTATTTTGATGATTTTGAATTTTAATTAATTACCTAAACTCAATGATCATTCTAAAACAATATTAGTAGGAGTTAAAAAGAGTCCTTAACAATTTTCCACTTAACATTTTCTTTAATTACAAGGCATGATGATTATCAGGTTTAAAGAATGCTTATTATTCAGAAAAATGTCTCCTAGACAAGTGAGAATAATAAAAATTCAAGTGTATCATCAATGAAACTATGAGAAGACCCCCCCCCCCCCCTCTACACACTTAAAATGAGACAGTGTCCCTACTATCAATTAAAAATAGGTTAGAGTGGTGTGGAAGTGGTTTATAATGTTTTTTTAAATGACATATTAAATAAAATGAAAACAAGAAGGAATTGAGAGCTCCTTGGGAAAAGTGGTATGTCATGGGGGTGTTTGTGTTGTCGTAACATGAATATCCAATGTACCTAAAATAATTTTAGAGAATGAAATCCTGCACTAGATAAAAAATATTAGTCCGTAGGTATAAACATTTTAGATAGTAGACAAATGGGTATGAACACAAAGTGATAAACTAATAGTCATTTTATTTAAATGTTGATAAGTTTATAATATAGTTCCATACAATATAGAAAAGAAAAATAAAAAGGGTCTGAACTATGCACAGCAACAATAATGCTTCCAAATATAGAATAACTATGGGTTTCCTCTCATAAAGAGTTAACTAAATGTCATTAGCCATATGGGTGGACGGAGGTTGTTGTCAGATGGTCCATCAGCTTAGTTGATCCTTTTCCTCTTGTAGCTACAAGAGGGAATGTCCATAATCTCATGTGGTCTCTTTGATGGATTGATTACTTTGGGAACAGACGTGTGAGTATGGATGAGGTGCGGTAATAATGGAATCATTGGTCATGGAGGCTGCTGTTGTTGGTGAATGGAAAAAAGATAGCTCATGAAGTTGTTGAGCAATGTCTAGGACATGCTTGAGCACTTGTTGTTCTAATAATGTTGGTTTGACTGAAACATCGAGGATGTTAGATGATTCTGAGGAGCTTAACATGATAAAGAAAATACATGAAAATCAAAACATAACAGCAAATAAAAATTAAGTTCCAAGTATATATAGATATCATTATGTCCGTAAAAGGTTGGGAACCAAAATGATGAAAAAAACCCATCCCAAGTACGTAGAAAATCCAAAAAAAATCCAAAATAAATAGAAAAGGAAGATCATATATCCACCTCAAAAAATTCCTCTATCATCATACCACTTCTCAGTGTCTTGATCAACTTGTCAGGGTAGTCGTGTTAGTATCAGTACCAGTCAAGGATAGAGGTGCAGCAGCGGTGGGTGGTGTGGCAGCAGAGTGATGGGGATGGACTGGGGTAGTGGGTGGTGAAGTTTTAATCTCTACTGGTGTTGTGGATCTGGTAGCTGGATTAATGAATGGGACCTCAGGTGTAGCCTCAATGGAAATTCCCTTGACCCTACAGGCCTGCTCTACTAGGAACTCCTACTTTGTAGTAGGGTCAGTGATATTGGGAGGAAGATCTGGCAGGATGGAAGGGGTGGTGGAATAGTGGTATAAGATGGCCGGTTAGGTTGGGTATGGGTGATGGTGTGTAAAATGCAGTGCGTTCAATGAATGGGAGATAGAGGTGGGATAATATTTGGAGCTAATTCACCAAAACACATTGGATATCTTCCTGGAGCTTGATGAGGGAGTGAAAGGATGGTGGTGGTATGGTCGAAGGGGTGGAGGAGGAGGTGGTGGTGGGTATAGGTGTAGTAGGTGTGGCTGTCTGAGGAGTCAAGGGTGGCTCTGCTGCTGTTTCTTCATCCGGCTACTTCTGAGGTGCGGACTCCTAGATGTCTGGTGCCCAGAAATATAATTTTCCCTCCTTAACCATCATCCTCATCTTGTTCAGGATCACAAGATTGATCAACTCAAGTGTTCCAACAGAGGTGAGTGGCTGCAAAGTGTCAACACCCCAGGTACCTGGCCAAGCAGGTGATGAAAGATCCACCCATGAGTGTGACATGCATCCACTGTGCCAGGGTCCTATAGTACTGAGCGAACTAGGCTAACATGTTGACAGCTGGGCTTCCCACTACTGCTATAAGAATCAACACATCCTCATGGATGAAGCTTTCATGACTCTCATCTCAAGAAAACCATCCATGTTTCATGGCTTGATGTGAGTTGTGCAAAGCTAGACTCCACAGAAGAGTGGACTTGGTGATGCATGGGTTGTGATGTGACTAGGGTTCATGGTCTATCATAGGCCACAACTGCATGGAGATGTATTGATGTGGAAGGAGTTGAAGTGTCAGATAAATGTCCACAATGAAAAATTCCTCCGTATATATTCCAAGATCAACCCTGAACTCATCAAAATTCATCTCATGAGGGTAGCCACCTAAGAAAAAATGTAGACTGTCAACGCCCATCTCAAAGGTGAAAAAAACTCCAAAAATAACTCCCATTGTGTCTCCTCTCATACCTCAAGAATAGTGTAAATGTGAATAATCTTGATGAGGTCGGCTATAGAATCTGTAATATTTAGTCAGGAGAGGATCCTCATGTATAGGGTCTTATTTTTCCTCATGGGAATTTCTTGTAACCTGATAAGATTATCCTTGTGCATTGGGTTATAGAAACATAATATGGGGTGCCGGTGTAGGTCCTCATCACTAGAAGTTGTATTGGTGTAAGACCATGCTTGGGGGGTAGGTGTCGCAAGGGCGGTGGATGGTGTAGAAGGTTCATTAGTGGTAGTATGTAGATGTTTGGAAGAGGTTCGTTCCTCATATAGTAAGGATGAGGAGGAAGAAGATTTTGGTGAGGAGGGTTGTGGTTGTTTGATGTGTTCCATTGAAAGTTTTAGGGTGAGCCGCAACATTGAGGGAGAGGGAGGGGTTGGGTTTGTGTGTCGCGACTGTGAGGGAGAGGGTAGGGGTTGGGGCACGAGAGTGAGGGAGAGGGAAGGGGTTATGTGAGATGAGGGAGAGGGAGGGGTTTGTGCGAGATGAGGGAGAGGGAGGGGTTTGTGCAATGGTGAGGGGGAGTGGGAGACAAGGAATCAGGGGAAGAATGGTGTGGGTTGTGACCTTGCAGGTCACGACCTGTAGTTTTAAAAAATTGAACTGAAAGAGTTCACGAGGTGTACGTTTTCATCACGTTGTGAATTAGAGGAAATGTTAATTTTCTAGGGTAAAATAGATACACATAATTACCATGATGTTTATGATGTGTACATAGCTCTTGTTTTCCCATTTTCCTTGTTTCTTTCATACTTCATCTTCTTTCAAATGGAAAATCCATTGTCAATGATCCTAATCTAACTTACCTAAAGAGTTACTAACTTGGGTTGCCTCCCAGTTAGTGCTTCCTTAAAAGTCGGGATCTTAACTCCTTTTAATTTTAGTGTAACTTGAGTCCAAGGAAACAGCCTTCATGGAATGGTTCCTGAAAGATCTTCAAACCTTGACCATTTACATTAAATGGTGGTTCTCCATCTCATCGAATTTAGATTGTTTCATAAGGTAAAATGTGTAAAACCTCAAAAGGAATGGACCATCTTGACTTCAACTTCCATGGGAATATTCTTAATCTATAATTGAATAGAAAAACATTATTCCCTATAATGAAGGTACGTCTTGTAATTCATTAGTCGTGCCATTTTTTCATTTTTTTTCATTTTTTCCTTGTAAATCCTTTCATTTTCATACACATCTCTAATGATTTATTCTAATATAGTTAATTTCAATAACTATTCCTATCCAGCCTTTTCTAAGTCCAAATTCATCTTTATAATTTCCCAGAATTAATGATGTTCCAATTCCACTGGAAGATGGCATAGTTTACCATAAACGAGTCTAAATGGGTTGGTTCTTATGGGTGATTTGTATACAGTTTGGTATTCCCATAATGAATCATCCAATTTTAGGCTCCAATCACTTATACTGATGTTGAAAGTCTTTTCTAATATATTTTTCACCTCCCTATTTGACTATTCCACTTTCATGTTTTTTTGTGGGTGATAGGGGTTCTAGTGTTGTAGTGAATTCCATATTTTTTAATCATTTTTTGTACTGGATGATTTGAGAAATGTGTTTCATGATCACTAATGAGTAGTCGTGGAAATCCAAAATGTTAAAACACATTTCTTTAATGAAAATTCATGACTTCCTTTGTTGTGTCATGTGCTATGGATTCAACTTCAACCCATTTAGAGACATAGTCTACTGTGACCAGAATGTAATTCCTGCCATGTGACAAGGGGAATGGTCCCATAAAGTCAATACCCCAGATGTCAAAAACATCAACTTCAAGAATGGTGTTTTATGGCATCTCATTTATTTTATTGATGTTCCTTGTTCATTGAAATCTATCACATTGATGACAGAATCCCCTGGCATTGTGATGCAATGAGGGCTAGAAAAATACACATCGTAGGATATTTTCCATTGAGTTATTTGGTCCATGGTAGCCAACAGGTGGTGATTTGTGGCACATTTTGATCACATTTTTTTATCTCTTCTTGTGTGATGCAGCATCTTAAAAGTCCATTGGCACAACACTTTAATAGCAAATGTTAATCCCAAAAATTTAATTTGGCATCATACAGAAACTACTTACATTGATAGTATGATAGATCATGATAGAGATATCCAATGGCAGGAGAGTTTCCCATTTTCGAGAACCAAGGATGGTTTTTAACACTAAATAATGTCTCATTTGGAAAATCTACTTCAATATTACTCTTGTTGTCTTCTTTAATAATGGTTAGGGGTAATCATGAGAGGTGTTTAGAAATGAAATTTTCTATCCCTTTGGTTTCCTTGATTATGACATCGAATTATTTCAGTAAAGGAATCCTACATATCAATCTTGGTTTCATGTATTTATTGTTCATAAGGTATCGAAGGGTGGCATGGTCTATATGGATGATGAATTTGGATAGAACAAGGTATGAACAGAAATTTTCAAAGTAATATACGACGACTAGGAGCTTCTTCTCTGCAGTCGTACAATTGATCTGAGCTTCATTAATGTGTGGTTGGAATAATAGATTGGGCAGAAGATGTTGTCAATATGTTGTCTGAGCATAGTTCCTACAGAAAGGTCACTGGCATCACAAATAATTTAAACTCTTTTTCCTAGTTTACTACATTGATAACCGAAGATGCAATCAAGTTATTTTTTAGTGTTGAAAAATCTTATCTACAGTCCTCATCGAATTCAAAAGCAATGTCCTTTGACAACAACTGTGTAAATGGATGTGCAACTTTAGATAAATATTTTACGAAGTGTCTGTAGAACCCATCATGCCCAAGAAAACTTATGATCCCTTTTATGGTTGATGGTTCAGGAAGATCCTTGGTGACCTTGATCATTGCGATATCAACCTCAATTACTTCTTCAGATATTTTGGGTCCCATCACAATTCCTCCCTGCACCATGAAGTGACATTTTTTTCTAATTCAACACTAATCATTTCTCCTCACAATTTTGGATAACCAGTTCTAGATTGCTTAGATAGATATCAAATGATCTCCCATCGATGGAGAAATTTTCCATGATGATTTCGAGAAATTATTCATCCATATCATGAAAGATGTGTGTCATGCATCTTTGAAATTTCTTTGGTGTTTTGCACATATTAAAGGACATTCTTCTATACACAAAAGTACCAGAGGGGAAGTTGAAGGTGTTTTTGGGCCAATCAGTGGGGTCTACTGCAATTTGATTGTATCCTAAATAGCCATCCATGAAATAGTAGAAATCATGTTTTGCTAGCCTCTCAAGAATTTGTTCCATAAAAGGTAAGAGAAAATGTTCTTTCCTTATTTCAACATTCAAATATCAGTAATCCATGCAAACTCTCCATCCAATGATGGAACGCGCTAAAATGAGTTCATTATCAGTTGTTTCTTCTATAGTGAGTCCTCCCTTTTTTGGGAATGATTTGGAAGGGACTCACCCATTCACTATCTAAGATAGGAAAGATTATTCTAGCATTCATAAACTCCATCACTTCTATCTTGAAAACCTCATTAATTAGTGGCATAAGTAACTTATGAGGTTGTCTTTTTGGTTTTGTATCTTCTTCAAGTAAAATCTGGTGGGTTTACTCGGAAGGATTGATTCCATTAATATATACCACCCCCAGGCAATTGATTGCTTGTTTCTTTTTTGGACATCAAACAGTTTTTCTTCTTGAGCTTGAGATAGTTCGGCATTGTTAATGATGGGAAAAGAGAATGACTCTCCTAAGTATGAGTACTTAAATGTACTAGTTAAAGGTTTCAAGTCCAACTTGGGTGGCTGAATGATGGATGGGATAAATGGTGGCATGGTGTCTCTGGTAAGTGGTTCAATAAAGCTGACTTCCTCAAAATCATAGTGTAGCATTCCATGTAAATAAAGAATATGACATTTTTGTATTTATTAAAAATTGTGAATTATTTATTAATATTACATTAAATTGGATGATATATTTGATGGCATACCCAACAAACAACAATGGGTTTCTCTGAAGTCTTATGTTGCACACAATGTTAAGTCATACTGAAACAAAAATATAATATTATTATTTAAAATGGTAGTTAACACCTAGCCGTTTTATTAGCGGGAATGAACAGACCAAACTACAATATGATTATAAAATTTCCTTAAATTTATTTACATTTATCCAATAAATTTTGATAGTCTTAAAATGATAATGAATCTGATTTAAAGCATAAATACTCTAATATTTTTTAAAGGAAGTTTTACCACCTTTGGATAGAGAAACCCTTTTAAATCTAGTTTTTGTCACTTTTATATGTTTAATTTGACAAAATAAACATCTTCTTTGGAATAGGGATATAAAAATTTACTTTGGGTAAATTTTGGATATTTTTCTGATAAGGTTCATTTTTTTAATGAATAGTGAAAAATACTGCATTTTATGTCAAAACTGTCTTTTCATCTGATTTATTTATATGGTTACGTTATCTTTTTAAAAGGTTTTAAAGTTTTATTGGATTATATTTTTACCATTTAATCCAATGTTTTTCATTGGAAGTAATTTCACTTTGAAATTGGACCTAAATACATGTCAATCTTTTGTAGTTTTTATTTCTTAAAAACATGCTTTCTAGTTTTGAAAATGGAAATTCATTTTAAATTAATTAGTGAAACTTCTATATTTTTAATTTATTAAAATAGAAATCATTTTTGAATTTGTAATATCAAAACTATCTTTTGGTGAATTATTGGTATTTTTCTGAATATGTTCAATTTTTGATGAATAGTGAAAAACAATGCAAAGTAGTTAAAAACCTACTTTTTCATTTAAATGAAATTTTATCACTTCTATGAAATGAATTTTAAAACTCTGACCTAAATGGTTGTCATAATTGAGTAAAATTTTGTTCAATATGGTGAAAATAATTTTTTGTGAATAGTAACTTTTAATTTTTACTTACCACGGTTAAAGATAAAAACGGTAATTCAAGGTAAAAATCATATTATAATAATATAAAATTACCTTAAAAATTGTCCTAACCTTATTTTATGAGTCATGGATGAACAATAAAATCCTTTGGTGAGACTTTTGTCCTTATAAAGCCATTTGGGTAAGATAATGACATTGATAACTTATCATTTAATGTAAAAATAAAAAAATCATAAACATGTATTATTTTGAAGAAACAATTTTAATGTGGGGTTATATAATTGATATATTTGACTATAAATATTATGTATAAATATAAAAATATTTACTACATCATGGTATTTTATTTATAATTTTTAGGAATCGAATAAATTAGTTTATTGATGACACAATGATGATGTAGTGATTACCTCATTAATGAATGTTTAAAATAAATTAGATTATAAATATTAAAATAAATTTATTTTGAAACTTTTTATGACATAAACTAATTTTAGAGATGATTATGACTTTTTATATTTTAATTAATGAAGTTTTTTTAAAGAATCAAGTTGTTTATGATTTTTTAAAAATTCATGATATGAATAGTATTTAAATTGACATAAATAAGTTTTTAAAAAAATATTATTCTATTAAGTGATATAATAATTATAAAAATCTAAGATTCATCCAAATGACTTAGATAAGGTTTAAAATTTCATTAATGAACCACTTTTTGTTTTATTGGAATTTTATAGTAAATATATTAACCATATATTATTAATATACAAGAAGACATGGTAAAAGTTAAATTGGGTAACTAAGGGTTAAAGCTAAATGATAAGGTTAAATTTGAAATAAGAACATTTCTAAAACCTATAGGTGGAGATTATTTTAAATAATATTCATATTATCTATGACTTTAATGATTTTGGGAACTTTTGAAACCGAAATTTAGGTTTATAATAAAATAATATTTTCAAACTTTCCTAAAGAGCCCCTCCTCCCCTTATAAAAATCCATCACCTATAACCCTTAATCACACATCTCAAGCCTCTTGTATTGTCCAAACTCTACCCAAATAATATCCCAACATCACTATCTTCATCCTAGAAGCCTTACCTTAGGCATAAGGCACTTTAATATATCATTTTGATTCAAACAAAATGCAGTTACCTGATTTAATGGTAATGTCTTCCCTCAAGTTCTCTTCTTTTATTTTACTTATTCACTCCCTATGTTATTATTATTCTTTTTTTATATAAAAAAACCAGTATCCTAAATATACTTGTTTTTTTATGATAATTATTTTAACTACACTTACTCACACCTCCATCTAATGGGTGTATAATATACTGTTTCTCTGGACGGAAAAATACTGCCTCACGAAACGATGATTGTTCAATCTTCTCCTACAACCTTTTTTGGTGGACAATATGATGGAACTATAATTATATATGATATTTATTTTTTCTATATGCTTCTGTAACTCTCTTTTAGAACATACCATTATACTTTTTTTGTTTTATATATACGATAATTTCATTTGAGGAAGTGCAGACTACCGCCCCCTCATAGTGATATGACTCATTCATACCATACATGAAACATATAAAGGATGGGGTTAACGAAATTATGTAATGTATATAAAATATGATATTATAATTTAATAATAATATACTTATGTATGATTTTTTCATTCCATTTAAAATGAAAAAAATGAAATGGAAGTAGCGTTCATCCGTACGTACGGCTTACCGTCTCCATGAATAGTGCATTTCATTTTCATATATAAAAATGATATGGAATATTATAAATAAATATATACTGGATATATATGACATATAAATCATTAATATCATTCTGGAGATAATGGACTTCTGAAAACATGGACAATTTTTAATTATAACAAGTTCATTTTTTACACAAGTTCAGAACATCAGGAAAAATGTTCGATATGAACTCAATTAATTAACTAATTGTTACAGCAAGATAATAAGTTACATAAAAAGAATAATAAAATTCAAAAATGTTCTTAATCAAGTATAAATTAACTTAAGTTTATTATTCAGACAATTAATGAATGAACGAGTCAAGTCGGACATGAGGTAAGGGACTTCGTCTCAATCTTCTTTTATTGAGGCACGTTTTTTTAATATACACCTCCTTCTTCTAAAAAGTGTATAATAAAACCCCTTGACTTTTAATTTCATTCAAAGGGAATATTTTTCTATGAATAATTTTACTAAATGACCAAAAGAATGTTTTATTAACATATGTGGTTATAATGACCTCTCTGTCGTTGTAATCGTTATTTGGCTTCCCCTATAAGCCTTAATGTTTTTGAAAATGAAAAAGAAACCCCTTATCTTGTTTTTTTTGGTTTTTTATTATTGAAAATGGTTTTTGAAATGGATTTATTATTTAAATATCTTTAAATTATTTCTTTTTATTTCAAATGAAATTTTATTAGTGAAATGTTTATATTTTCAATATATTATGTGTTATGATTTTATAATGGTACTTGGACATTTGACGGGTGGTTATGTGATAAACCAAATGACGGGTGGTTCCATGATAAACCAGTATTGGTGGTTAAGTTATAACCTCAAATTCATTGGGTATGGAAGTTGGATGTATGGCTATTCTATTTAATGATATGTATGGAAGTCAACCGTATGGTTATTCCATTTAAGTATGTTTCTGTCCCAGGTTACCTTTATATGTTATGTGTGCTTTATATGGGTTTTATGGTAATATTTCGGTTAAAAAAGTGTAATAAATAATATTTTATTCAGTGAATATTATTTACTACTTTATAAAGGTTAAAATTATTACTTATGATAATGTATTCATGATTTATTGGTTGTTTTAAAAAACTAACAGTTTTCCTTTTTTGTGTATCCCTTACTAAGATTTTTATGCGCATCCCAAGTTTTTGAAATGTTTTTCACATGACATAAAGTGTATTTAGTTCAAGGATGGGATCAAGGAAAAGTTATGATGATTTAAACATAGAACTAAACATGTTTATTTTATTTTAAGAGATCTTATTTTATGAAAAATGGATATTGAGTAGAAGTGTATACTTGTAATATTCAAATTGTTGTGTATAAGTTGTGACCTACTTCTCTAAAGATCTAAACCTGAAAATATCCTCAATTTGAATTATTAACTTAATTCAAGATTATGTAATGTTTAAGGATGGTTCCTTACAGTTGGTATGGTAGGTCAGTTTAGACAACTTTAGGGATTATTAGTTTTTGTTAGACCCATGGTTAGTATCTATGTATACTCTTTAAGTTAAATAGTTATTTTGTAACTTTTTCAGAATAAGAAAATTTTGTTAAAAATGGAAGGAGGGGGATTTGAAACGACATTATTATCTATTCCTAATGACTTTCCTGCAATAATTATTTCAAATTCATGTCCAGAAAATTCAAAAACATTTTCTAACATACAACTCACTTGCAAGAAATTGTTTTAGATATGAAACACCTCCGTTATACATTGATACCATTGTGTATCATGGGTTGTATTTAATAAAATCCCATTTTTTCAATATTCTCATATTTTCAAGAAAGTTAAATATTATCAAGGCATTTTCAAATATTTTACATTATCACAATATTTTGAAGCATATTATGATTTTTGAAAAAGGTGCTAAATAAGGAGACCCTTGTGCAACCTATTTATATTTGCTTTTAAATTATAGTCTTTCAGAATATACTTATATTATTTAAAAAGGACCATTGATTGAAAGTTTAAAATCAAACTTGTTCCAAATATTTTATAAAAATAATGTTTTATCAGATTTTTTCAAATTATATTCCATACATGATTATTTTTTGAAACTATTTTTATGTGAACGCATATTTGAACCAAGTTGTATGAGGTGTATTTGGATAAAGGTATCATAGGATTTTGAAGGATCTCTAAATCATTGTAGCAATGCATGGATCATCTATCTATGTGAATAAGATGGTGATGAAACCATGTGGACACTATGATCGTGTTATGATGTTCTTTCTTTGGGAATAGTATTATTTTATCATATGGTGGTGAAATAAAAAAGGAAAATATATATAATAATTCATTAATTAAGATGTTGAGGTCTTAATGTGTTGGGATGAAAATGATAGGTATGATAAAACCTTTGAGGTTAAAACATGTTAGGGTTATTTTGAGTTTTATAAAAGGACAACTTGTAATATGGGTGAAAACCCGTCGCATCCGGCAAGGTCATAGGAATCTAACCCACAACCAAAAGGTGACAAGGGTGCATCACCTACCACTGGCCTATGTGAAGTCCCTAGTTAGTATGACTTACTCTTTTTAGTTAAATGATTTTATGGATCAATAATAAGTTTATTTTGGTAACTTATGTTTATCAAATGGATATCTTTAGTATAGAAAAATGATTTGGTGATTAAGTGATAAAGGTTATTTTGGATGAAGTTCTCTCTTTTTGGGAACACTATATGACTAAGGAAAATAAAATTCTATTGGATTTAATTTATGGATTAATAGTTGAAATTTTATTTTGGAAGAATCCATGTTTTTATTTTGGACATATGGTGATTTGGGTTGTTTGTGGAAATGATTAACCTATCATAGAGAATATGTGATTTGGTTAATTACACTTCATTATGAGACTTTAAGAGTAGTCGATGTTATTTGGAGCTAAATTTTAAGATTTTCAATGAAAGACTATGCGATTAAATTCTTCTACGATTTGGGTTTCAATCATATTTTGGATTATATTGATGGATTTTAAGGACAATTGTTTATTGAACTGTCTTTTTTGAACTTTGGGTACTCTTTGTTCAATTTTATATATTAAGGGTGGTATTTAATTTTATAAAATATTATCCTTTTGGGGATTATCTGATCTTGTACTAGCCATTTTGGTTTTTTTTAATTTCTAAAGATATATAGGTCATCTTTTTTGGATTATGTGATTCTCTATAAGTTTATTCTAGTGCTTCAGGTGTGACCAAGTCATCTTGAATACTCATCGTTTGGAGAAAAGATGATTTTTGGATAGAAACTTATTATAGAATGAAACTCTACATAAAAAGTAAGTATATTTCCTTATGTTCTAATTCAATCTCATAAATAAATTTCTCCAACTTTATGAAAGGGAAACTAAAACAAAAAAATATTCTATATTTACTTTTCCTACTGGGAAACCAATGACTGTTTAACCTGTCACAAGTTTGTGGTTTTCTGGTGGTTAACTTTCTCTTGATCATGTTATCTTCCACTCTCCATTAGAACTTGACACTTATTTTCACCTCCATATCCATGTTTTCATGGAATCCTAGTATGGGTTATCTCATGTGACCTTTTTATTTCTCTTTTTTCTTTTAAATTGATATTTTTATTGAATCTTTTTCTATTGTGGGACTTTTAATGAAGTTTCCGAGCCTAATTTTAAAATCGTGAGGACGCAATTCCAAAAAGGAGGAAGAATGTAACATACTAGGTAAATAAATAATATGACACTTTCATATTTATTAATATTTTTGAATTATTTATTAATCTTACTTTAAATGGGATGTTATGTTTTATGGTGTACCCAACATGCAATAATGGGTTTCTCTGAAGTCTTATGTTGCACACAATGATGAGTTATACGAAAAAATATATAATTTTATTATTTTAAATGGTAGTTAATTCCTCGTCGTTGTATTGGTGGGAATGAACAGAGCTAACCACAATATGATTATACATGTTTATTAAATTTCTTTACATTTATCCAATAAAGTTTTAGAGGATTGAAATGAGAATGAATCCTCTTTAAACATAAATACTCTAATATTTTTAAAAAGATGGTTTACCACCTTTTGATGGAGAAACCCTTTAAAATATAGTTTTTTTCAGTTTTATATGTTTTATTTGACAAAATAAACTTCTTCTATAGAAGAGGGATGTCAAATTTTACTTTGGGTAAATTTTTTATATTTTTCTGATAAAGTTCATTTTTTTAATGAATAGTGAAAACACTATCACAAAAGAGGACAAGGGAAGAGCTTCCCTTTATCAGTGCTAAGCAAAAAGAACTAATAAATGGGTGGGCCTTTATTAGTGCTAGCTAAAAGGGCTGATAAATGTACACTTTATCAGTGCTAAAATAAGCGTTGATAAAGGTGTATCATTTATCAGCACTTTTTTAGCACTGATAAAGTATACATTTATCAGCGCTATTATTAGCGCTCATAAAGGTTTTTATTATTAATTTATATAAAATTATTATATTTATATTAAAAATATTTTTTATTGGAATACATTAAATAAAAAACAAATTTTTATAATTAATATTTTTTTTAATATATCAAAAATATATATATAATGTTTTAATTGAAAAAAAGTATTTCTAAGATTATAAATAAATATATATATATATATATATAATTATATAATTATAATATTATAATAAATTACATTAAATAATAAATATATTTATTATATTTTGATATTTATTAGAGATTTATTAGATTTATTAGATTAATTCGTTGTATTTATTATATTTTTTATATTTAATTTATTTATTTTATTTATTTTATTTATAAATATATAATGCTTTTTAATATATATATATATAATTAAAAAAGACTACTTAAATAATTATTTATCAGCGTTATAATTTTAACGCTGATAAATATTTGTTTTATCTGTGCTTTTTAAGTGCTGATAAAGATGGGTCTTTATCAGCGCTAAAAAATATGTCATTTATCAGTTCACTTTTAGTGCTGATAAAGGCCTATCTTTATCAGCACTCAAAAATCACGGATAAAGGTATTTATTATCAGTGATCTTATTTTAGCACTAATAAAACATACATTTATCATCACTTTTAACTACCGTTGATAAAGGTTCCATCTGTTTTTATAAAATAACCCTAATAGGGCCCTCCTATGTCGTACCCATTTAGGCCTTTGCGAAAGTTGAATCCTGCGTCATGACTCCTCCTCCTTCTCCTCCTCCTCCTCCATCGCTGCCACTGCCTTATCCTGCTCCTCCACCATGACCATCCTCCTCCATCTCCATCGTCGCAGCCTTCTCCTCCTCCTCCACTAAGATCCCTCATCCGCCACGACCCTGCTTCTCCTCGTCCTTCATCACTGTTTCCTCCTCCTCCTCCTCCTCTGGACACCAAATCATCCTCCTCCACTTTGATTTTTTCGATTTCAAACCATTACTATTGTTTTATGTATTGTTTCATGCATTGTGATATGTAGTTTTATGGAAGGAGGATTATACTTTTGGTTGAGTTGGGTGGGGTGATTCAGGATGCTTCAATTGCTTGTATAAGTGTGATCCCTAAGTAGGATAACTCTAATAGGAATTAATTTTGTGAGTTTCAGAATTATTTCTTATTTAATTATGAGGGAAATATCCCTGATTAGAAGATAGAGATATGGTTAGAGGATTTTTAGATTTGTTTTATTTTGATTCTTTATATAAAGGAACATTGGATTACATTGTTTATTATCTTATTTCTGGTAGCTATTCATTAGGGATGGATCTTGTTTCTTGGTGATTATGAGGATCCATAGATATCATGGGATATGTTTTTTATTCAATCATTGGATAATTTCATTTATTTGGAATTTAAAGAGAAACAATTACATGTTTTGTTTTCTATCTAATAGGGGAGATCCAATATATGATAGTTTGGAACTTATTTGAATAATATTCTTTTCCATACTTATAACATTATTCTTTAAAAGGATTCTAGGGTGTGGTATTTTTTTAGGTGACGCAACTAGAAATCAAACATCGAATCACCACATTTACTTTTCTGATGTATTTTTTTTCTATAAAAGTATAAGGTAATAGATATTATTCTAGTGTAAAATGATTCATCTCAAGAGTGAATCCATCAAATATTATCGAAGGGAAAGTATATGGATGGATTTCCTCGGTTTTCAAAGTAGTTCATGTGTTGGCTAGTAGGGAGTTGGTCTCAAATACCTTTTTCTAATTTCCTTAGAGATAAAAGTTCTCAGGCCTAGACCGATACCTCTAAAATTCTTTTTTCCCTTGTGAACATCATGCTCATTATCTCTTCCAATGAAAACCTTCTGAAGTGGCCATCATATATCTTCCCACCCAATTCATGTTAATTAATTAAAATAGTTAAATCTAATGCATTATGATTTTTAACAAGGTGATCAATTTTTTTGGGAGGTAGAAAGAATATTGAGTTGGTGGAGGATGTTCACCCATATGTAAATTAGGCTATGTGTATCCATGTAAGTAGTTTTCATTAGGATTAGTGAGATAAAGGACCTGGGTGAGTTTAGATGCATGCTATGGAGTTGACAACATTGGGTGGGACAAATGGTCTTTTAGGTACCATATAGTGACCCATGCATTTCATGCTTAAATACTAAAAAATGTTAGATTAATATTAAATACATAGCATTATGATCCACACCAAAATCATAATGGTTTAATCTCTATGAATACTTGATACATAATCCTTTTATTTTCTGAGAGATCTTTAATATTTCCCAGAGACCACTTATTCAGTATACCCTACATAAAACCATTCTTCTTAACCTAGGGAAGGAAAATATAGTAAAGGGAGAGATAAAATGAGCAATAAGGGTAAACCTTGGCGATATCAATCAATGATCAATCATGATAATTGTATATGAATAAGGCTATGAGATCAAAAACATAAATTATCTGGGTTATATGAAATCTTTCATAGAACGTAAATATGAGTCATAGAATAAAATATTATGAAAATAATAGAAAATATTCACAATAGTGAGAAATCATCAATAATCAGTCATGATCTATGAGAGAAAATCATAGCCTTAGTAATGTATAAAAAAACATATGTTTATAATCCCTTCGCACTACGCCAACCTCTCCCTCCTCTCCTCTTGGGTTTTTCTCCCTCACCCGATGTATGTTTCATCTTTCATCACTTGTATTGGAGAGCATAGGATAATTTTTACCTCTCTTATTCTTTCTCTATATCAGTGTCTGACCCCCCCCCCAAAATCTTATATTTAAATTAACATGGGTCAATTAAAATTGGAAATGTAATGATATGGCCTAAACTGGTATCATAACCAACAACTGACCTGAATTTCCACTAACCTTAGATGCATTCATGATCCCTACAAGATAGAAATGATCCCCTGGGAAAAAATAAAATTAATGTGGAATATTTTACCCCTAAATTAGAGTAAATTATAAATGATATTTCTCTTAAAAATCAGACATGACCCATTCATAAGTTAAACATCTAGAAAAATAGTAAATACACAAAAAATAAAAAAAAACAAGAAGCATATATCATAGATGGAAAATAAAATTCCAATGTTGACCGATAAAATTATTTAACATGTGAGTTCTCATTTTATGTTTTCTTTTCTATTTGAAATCTCCCCTAACGTGCGCCTCTCCTCTACTACGAATGCACCTCTATTGCGCGTTGAACAACATCTTCACGGTGAGTTTTCTCCTCTTACTAATTGGTTTCCTCTTGTTCTCATGTTATTACTATTTGATATTAATGGTTATGTTGTGAAATGTATAGGGTAAATGCCCTACTAAAAATCATGGTCATTGGTGGTCCTTGTTTGCGCACTAAATGAATTGCATGTTGGTTGTTTCCTGTTGAAAATTTGAATATAAAAATTGGTAATTTATGTATATTGACTAATGAATGAATTACACATGATGACAAAACTTTTGTGATAACCCCTGAATTAAAAAAAAGAATTGAATAAGGTATGATTTGTAAAATATGAAATCGTGATTTTTTGGTTTGTATGGTGTTGCGATTTTGAGCATGATTGTGTGTTTGTATAGATTTGTGGTTGTTTTCATGATTGGTATGCCATTTTTCCATGTTATAGTTCTTCTACCATTTAATATCAATCCAAAATTTACCCATTTCAATGGAACCACCACTTTTTTACTAGTGCAATTCCACTTAATCTTAGAAAACCACTTCATTAGAGGACTCTATGAGACACTTTATGGACACCCTAGTCGAATAACCATTACAACACATGTAATGAATTCTTCTACCCATAATCAATCTATTGAAAATCATACCATCTATTAGTTTAGTACAATTTTTCTTGATCATGTGGTTGGGAAGATGGGTGTGATCTACTTTGGTCCTCAGTAATTCATGGAGAGGTAAGGGTATTGTATAATATAGCTAGTTTAATTGATTATAGTTGGATGATGACCCTATTTGAAAATATTTTGTGTAATTCTTTTGTTAAATATTAATATTATTGTATCAAATATGATGAATATGAATAAAGAATGGATGAATGTAAATCAGTTGAAAAAAGAGTGTGAAGATGGTGTGAAAGAGTTTATCAAGTTTTTAAAATATCATGCATATGAACCCTCTCAAATCCTTTGTTCATGTTTACATTGTTGTTATTCTAGAAAAATTAGTCCAGAGGGGTTGGAAGAACACTTGGTTTGTCACAGAATAGATCAAAGTTATACATGTTGGAATAAACACATGGAAAAACGAATGTAGGTAGTGGCTGGGATAGCACTAAGTTTTATGGATTATCTAATATGATTACATGTATGAACAATGAATATGATCATATGGAGTATGTGATTATAGATGTGAATGATGATGATGATCGTATTATATAAATGACATAGACAGATGAAGATGAACTTCATGATTGCCCAAAATTGTTTGATAAGTTAAAGAGCTACGAAAAGAAATTATTGTATGTTGGTTTCACTAAATATATAGAATTGTTAGTCGTACTAAATCTGTATAATTTGAAATAAAGAAATGGGTGGATTGAGGCTAGTTTTACAGAACTACTTTCTCTCCCGAATGACATGCTCCCAGAAGATAATAAGCTCCCGATCCAAACATACGATGTCAAACGAATGCTATGCTCGATGGGTATGATCATTGAAAGAATACATGCCTACCTGAATGTCTGTATATTTTTTATCAAGGACCACCAATCACTTAAATAATTCCCAAAATGTGGTGCTTATCAATACAAGAAATATGAATCCAGCCCAAAAAATTTATGGTACTTTCCAATCATTCCAAGGTTTAGGCGCCTATATAGAATTGAGTATACTGTAAGAAAATTGACATGGCATGACGATACAAGAATTAAAGATGCGAAAATATGTCACCCAACAGACTCTTATTAGTGGAATATAATTGATCATGAGTATCCTTAATTTGGAAACGATTATAGAAACCTTCATCTTGTGTTATCTATAGATTGAGTGAATCCTTTTGGTTTTAAATGAAGTAGTCACAGTACATGGCTGGTTATGTTGGTAAATTATAACTTACCACTGTGGTTATGCATGAAATGAAAATACATCATGTTATCTATGCTTATATTAGGACCAAAACAACCAAGTAATGATATTGATGTTTATTTGGCTCCATTTATCGAGGATTTGAAATTATTGTGGGATTCAGGTGTTACGTTGTATGATGCTTACTAAAATGAAGATTTAACTTTGAGATCCATGTTGTACAGAATGATAAATGTTGTTCCTGTTTATGAAACTTTTTTACGATATAGCATTAAATGAACTCAAGGGTGTCCCATTTGTGAACAAGGTACACAGTCAATTAGGTTGAAACATTCATAAAAAACCATGTTTCTAGGACATAGTAGATTTCTACCCCTATAACATAAGTACCGTTCTTGGATGACATCATTCAATGGAAGTTCATAAGAACGTACAGAATCATCTCCACTAACAAGAGATCAATTGTTTGCAAAATTAAAATATGTGGAAACTACTTTTGGTAAACCATTTTCTAAAAAACATTATGAAAACTAGTTGGAAAATGAGGTCTTTTTTTGAATTACCATACTAGAATTGTATGTATGTCAGACATTTTGTTGATGTTATGCATGTTGAAAAAAAATGTATTTGATAGTGTCATTAGCACATTGCTAAATGCACCCTGCCAAACAAAGGATGGAAATAAAAATAGATTAAACATGGTTGAGATGGGAATACGAGAAGAGTTGGCACTAGTGAAGGGTGAAAAATGAACATTTCTTCCTCCTGCTGCTTACACTCTTTCCAGATATTAGAGTTATCGGTTTTTAAACTTATTGAATGAAATAAAGGTTCTAGAGGGGTATTCATCAAATATCAAGAACATCGTGTTAATAAGTGATTTAAAGTTAACGGGTCTAAAATCATTTTAATGACATGTTTTGAAGCAAGATATAATTCCTATAGATGTACATTGCATTTTTTTCCAAGAATGTATGCCATACATTAACGAATCTCTGTTACTTCTTCAAAGCTATATACATCAAATTTATCGACCTGGCGAAATTTCCAACTATAGAAAGAGAAATTGTCGTCATATTATGTTAATTGGAAATTTTCTTCCCACTGACATTCTTTGATATGATGGTTCATTTGGTGAGAGATATTCTACTATGTGGTCCTTTACATTATAGATGGATATACCCTCATTGAATATTATATGAATATTTTGAAAGGGTATGTCAAAAATAAAAGTCAACCATAGGGTTGTATTATAGAGTAATATATTGTTGAGGAATCCATTTAATTCTATAATGAATACCTATCTGGTGTGAAAATCATTGGCCTACCTAAATCTCATCACATTGGGTAGCTTCAGGTTAAAATAATTTCTGGAAGAGAGGTTTTCACAATCAATAATATAGATTGGGAGAAGACCCACCATTACGTTTTTTATAACAGTTTTGATGTTGACACATATATTCAAACCCAAAAATAAATTGTTAGGCATTTTAATCCATCTAGGGATGAAAAATAGATATCAGATACACATAATCGATAGTTTTCAGGATGGTTTCAGGACCATATTTTTAAGAATTTATATGAAAATCTGGAATCAATTTCAAAACGACTTCGATGGCTAGCCAGAGGAGCAAGTGTGTTTTTATTATCTTACAATGCTTATATAGTTAATGGTTATACATTCTATACTCATGAACCTGATGAAGACAGTACCATGAAGAATAGTGGGGTTACACTTGTGGCTGAAGCAATGCATATTTTCAGTGCTAAGGACATAAATCCAATTTATGAGAATATTTCATACTTTAGAATCATCAAACAAATATAGGTGTCGGATTATATGAAATTCTGTGTGCCAATTTTTCACTGCAAGTGGGTTGATAAGAGGAGTACTGTTAAAATATATGAGATAGTTTTCATGAAAGTTTATTTTGGTAAGATAGGGCAAAAAGATGAACCATTTATAATGGCATCACAGGCAGTACATGTATTTTATGTTCCAGATCCCGAAAACTGAAACTAATCAATTGTTCTGTTATCAACCAAAACAACTGAAGGATCAGATGAAAGTTCAACAGAGGATAATCCTTTCATTGGGAATTCACAATCACTTCATAGAAGTCCCAATGTAGATGGTATTTTTTATGTCAGAGGAGACCACAATGAAGGTATTTACATAGTCGATAGAGGTGTCAAATCTCTTCAGTCATAAAAAAAGAGTTCAATAATTAGGTTATTTTTTATTGTAAAATACATTGTGTTACGTTATGTTATTATATGTTCAATGTTGTTTTTATGTATTCTAAATTAAATTTTAAACCACTTTTGCAGATAATGACTTCTGCACCTGCTAATGCACCCAATCTCGAGGCACAATAGGTCTCTCAACCTGTTGCTACTGGTCCCAGTGTAGAGCAAGAACAGGTTTCTCAACCTCTTATTGTGGGTCCCAGTGTTGGGGTACAACAAGCTTATCAACCTATTGCTGCTAGTCCCAGTGTCGATGCCCGTGCTCTAGAGGAATATAATGATGATGCTTCTGAGTAAATGGTAGGAAATGAAACCCTGATGGTGAAAAAAATAACAAGAGTTCTGTAGTTTGATAGTGTTAGCCAAAATCCTTAAATAAACATCAAAAGGCATCATATATGAGGTGGGATGGAATAATCGAGTCCAACATGTTAACCCCAACAAATCCATCTTTAGTAGCTATATTGAAATCGTCACTCAGCAACACGTGCCGATTTATGTACAGTCGTGTCACCATGTTGCCACCAGCATTAAGACAATAATTTGGGAATACATTATGGTATCATTATGATATCATTTCTTTTATTTATTAAAATAAAATAAAATACTAAAACATTGACTTACTCTTCATCATCCATTTCATAGTGCATTTATATTATATGCCTCACACAAGGAATATGTATTAAGAGTTGTAGGAAGGATTAATAAAGGCTTCCACACAATTTTAACAAAATATCATCTTAAAGATGTTGAAGTAAAAATCAAGCCACACCCATATCCTCTTTACACACACTTGATATCCTAAGGAGCATGGGATGCGTTTAGCAACCATCGTGGGGAGCAGACTTTGTAGGTATATTGTGTCTGGTAATATGTTGTTTGATGTATCTTGTATTCATCACTTTGATTGATATTTTTTTATTTATTAAATAGCAACGGAGTGCTGAAAATAAAGAATGTGAAACAAAACCAGTGTACCCCTACTTTAAAGTAAGGATGGGGTATGCTTCACTTGAGAAAAAATTGGTACGTAATTTAAATCTATCGTAATACTTTTATGTGGCATAAAATAACACCATAATAATCTTCCTCTATTTATATAAAAATTGATGAATCAAAATCGAAATCCACCTCCATCCCATGCCATGTGATATGGAAGGAGTCTTTTGTAAATAACGAGGGGATATTGATAGATGAAAACATACAAAAAGTGTGGGAAACATGTGAAAGTATGACATAATATAAATTTGATTTTCCTTAAATCACTACTATATAATAATGACTACTTATTTTCCTATATTTTCTAACTTCAATAGTCACAGGAATCAACAACACTCGCAATAGATGCTGACATACTTTTAATGGACTTGAAGCAGCCCGAACAGTATGACCGCATTAGAGGTGCGGGTTTTGGGTTGACACCCCGAACATATTTTCAGAAAGAAAAACAAGTGTAGGATCAAATTGATGAAATGAAAAAGGATGAGAGAAACAATAACTATGTTTCAAGAAGAATTACAATACCAAAGAGAGATTATAGAAAGTTTTATGGGGGGATTCAAAGAGAAGAAACAACTCAACAACAACCCATGCATGAAGATTCCCCCAACTTTGAGGCAAGCCATTCCCCTAAAAACTTGGTTTAGCTGAGGTAATCAATGTTATAATAATTGTTTCTATGAAATTTGAATCACATATACACTAATACCTTTCTTATAATAATATTATACAGGTAGAAAATGAATGTGGTTTATATATATCAACTCCCACTTATCACCTTGTAGCGAGGGCAACAGTGTTCAATATATAGAACGACATGCTACATAATGGAAAACTTACAATAGATCATGTCAGGGTATTGATTAACTTATCTAATGAGCCTAGTTTCGGGCTACTTGTTCCAAATGATGATGATGACATTCATAAAGTTGAACAAGTTGTTGTAACATTCATCGCATGGTCGTCAATTCTTGTAAAAAACATGTCGACAAAGAGGTATCCATTTCCAATTTATTTTTCAAGATGAACCTTTAACATTTAATGAAAAAAGGTCTGAATCAATGAATGTTATTATAGAACAACATAGATAAGGGGGTGAAACGAAATATCAGCTCAAAACTATCTCAAGGATCAACCAACAGATTGAAATGATCTACAGAGAGAACCTTCACCCCACCCATTCTATATCAACAATTAATATCATTTTAGGATCATGTGGATATAATGTTAATATATAGAAATGCTCACACAGTTGATTTTGAAAAAACAATATGTATGGAGTGGAAAAATCAGATTTCATTAGTGCTAAAAATGTAAATGAAATCCTCAAGTATGAATAGCTAGGATCTTCATTTGTAAATGTATACATGAGGTATGTTTTCATGATTTGATTTTACAAAAGTTGATATACTATGATAATTATGAATAAATACATTTCATATTTTTCGAAGGAGTATATATGAAAAAAAATTGAAGGGATTTCCCCATGAACAAAAATTTGGACTCATTAGTCCTCACATCACCTCTTCAAAAGAAGAAATAAATTATGATAAAGAGGCTGAAATAATTTCATCCCTACTCGAATCATTTGAAAATAAAATTATGGATGACAGACACTTTTTAACACCAACAATGAAGGGGTAAAACTCTAAAATTTAATCATATCAACTATATTTTCATTTCTTTCATTACATATTATTTTTAGTGTTTTTAGATAGTATTGGATGCTGATTCCAGTCAATTTGGATACTCCAATGATTTATTTTCTGGATTCAATTCATGGATAAGAAACAAACTGACCACGCATGATGGAATTTGTCAATTTGCAATACACTAGACCCAACATTGTAGAACTGAACATCTAGTTATATAATTTATATTATCTTTTAATAAGGATTCTGTTATGATAGGGTGGTGTATCAATATAGTCTACTTCATGGAATAAATTCAGGGCCTAAAGACAAGAACACCTAAAAGATATACAATTGTAAAAATATCTTGGTATATATAATAAGTTTTCACTATCCAAACACATATCAAAACAAATTACTTATTTTTATTGATGTTTCTGTAGTGTTCAAAACAAATAAATAGAAAGGACTGTGGTTATTATGTAGGTAAATTTATGAAAGAGATCATATTTCATCAACAAACTAGCATCCTGGAAGAGGTATTTTTGAAAATAATTACGAGTTCATTTAAAATATTTATTAATCCTATTTTATTTATATTTTTTTAGTAATATCATGACTGTCGCAAAAACTCATATTCACAAGATGATATAGATGTGTTTCGAAATGAATGGGCATCATACCTGATAGAATATTGTACAAAAATAGGATGAAGGTGAATTCCTACTATTTATTTTATCCTTATATGATCATTGATATATCCCTTGTTTACACTTATTGAGGATATATTATCACCCTTTATTGTATTTTATATCCTTAGGTTATGAAGAATGGTTTTAGAAATGATTTTTCTTTCTAGTGAAGAATACCTTAATGAGAGACTCTTATGAACTAGTTCTTTATGTTTCCATGTTTCCAAAATCAATAGACCTAAACTATTATGGAATGGATCATTTATATTCTATATTTTAGTCATTTATATAGCTATTTTTACTGATACAGTGTTTTGGAAGAATATTGGTTGTGCACCACTCACAAATTTAATAACAAAACTAAGGACTTTTCACTACTATTGGTTAACTACCACATAGCATAGAATTTTATCTAAACTTATGATCTAGCATCCCCCTAATGCTCTCATTCGACACCATCTATATGATGTAAGAACTCGGATCTATTTTTGAGGTATGACTTTATTTTCTGGTTCTTTTGGAGAAAAGAGGAGCTTCTAGAAATTTCAGGAGTACATGTTGTGTACTTATAAGTACACACCGTGTACCCAGCTGTCACAGTTAGCTATGTGCTAGCCATGTAATGGTCGAACACATGGATGTGTGAGGTGACCTGTAGGCCACCTAAAGAAAAGGTCGTTTAATGAAAATACACACCATGTAATTTTAAAGAACACATCATGTATTTTTTTTATTTCATTAAATGGACCAGGGTTGCATCTAATTGACAGAACACCCTTCTTCTCAACATGTCCTATCTAGGAGCATCTATAGCTTGTGATTTTTTTTAGATCCCCTGACTCTTCATTTGTTCTCTGATTCGACTTTTGTCAATTATGTTGGAATCGCCACATTAATCTCTTCCTTCTTTTAGAGTGTCATTCCCTAATTTATCCTCTTCTATGAGATATCCTTGGTTAAACATTTTTAGCGTTTTTGTAGATCTAAAGTGTTCTAGGGAGATTCGAGGCATGTGGTTCATGTATATAATTTATAAAATGTTATGGTAGGTGGTTTTTTCCTTTCTGTAGTTAGTCTTTGAGTTATATGTGAAAAAGTTCCCAATACCCTTGTTCAGGGTATTGTGTGTTTATGGTTATTATCCCTGTTATTTCCTACTATTCCTTGTGTGATTGAGTAGAGGATTAATTATTGTAAATATGGGTTTTTACCTTATTATGGATGTGTTTTCCATGTTTTCTTGTTTCGGACTATTTGGTCTAGCTTTGCCTATTATGATGATTTTTTTTCATGCCTAGTATTGTTAGGATGGAGTGAATTTATTTGAAATATTGTGAGATACTATAGAATGTTTAGCCAAGTAGTTATTGAGGTTTACTTCGGCTTCCCTATATTGTTTGTGCAATATTGATTTACATAGGGCTATGGGAACCTGGTGTAATGGACCATAGGGTGAATGGACACTGAGGGCTTCTCCATACTATTTATTTACATTCACATTATGAGACCATAGGGGGGTAGACTTTGTGATCCCTCGGAGTGTTTGTAGTTTCCTCGTTATGAGACCATAGGGGGAATTGGACATTGAGTGCTTCCCCATAGTGTCTATAGTTACCAATACAAGACCATAGGGTAAATTGATAGTGAGTGATTCCTCATAGAGTCTGTTTAAATGTTGAACTGAAGGGGTTAGACAGTGAGTACTTCCCGGAGGGTTGTTTGTGTTTGATTAGTTAAACCAGAGGGGTTAGGCAGTGAGTACTACCTAGATGGTTACTTGTTTTGATACTTTCTTACATGATATGTTAAATTGAATGAAATTGAAACTATAGGATTGTTTACTTTTGAGTACTTCCTTGATTACTGCTTCATTTTTCTTATTTTCTGTCATATATATTCACTGACTATTAGGCACATATTTTTCGGTGGTTGCCTACTGGGATTCATCTCACACCCTATTTGTGTCAGGATTTTGGTCCCAAAAAAGATTATATTATTACAAGTATAGATAAGGGAAAGTGCCCTTCTACTTCAGGTACTTTATTGTTATGGAGTTGGGAAGCATGGGACTAAGTTGAGGCTTGCGATGCTATTAGAGTTTATTTGTTTTCTTTTTACTTTTTTTAGTACTGTATTCCATCATTGTGACTTGTTTGGCTTCTTTCCTAGACATATCTCTCATGCATCATTTATATATGTGCTCCAGTCATTTATTTCTTTTAGTCCTCTATTTTTTACTATTGTATGGTATTATTATTGCTTCCACTATTGTTATCTATTTATTTCTACTACGTTACTCTAACAATGAGGGCATAGTTTCCCCAATATCACACCCAAGGCCCTCACTACTAGTCGGCAGCCTCTGGAATTTGGGGAAATGTTCTTGAGGCCATGTGACCAAATGGGTATGGGGAACCTCTAGGTGGCTTCTGGAACTGGGATGTTACAAAGTGGTATCATAGGAATTATTTTCTTCTTGACTTACTATTTGGATCCTATAGTTAGGGATAGTATGGAATATGTACTTTGTAATAAGTTGTTACTGGGTGTATCTAACCCGTGTATAGCGAAAATCCAATTTACCTCCTTTATTACAATTTTTTTGGTTTTTCAATTATTACATTTTATTTGATTTCACTATTGGGTGATTCACATGTTTTGTGTTGTTATCACTGATATTATTAAGGTTCTATTTCTATTGCAAGCCAATGATATGAGGGTATTCCATCTCATGCATCATATAAGTTTTTTCTAGAAATCACAATTCATACATTTTTCTATACCATTTAGGGTGCATTACCAATTTCATGTTGTTGTGGTAGATGTTGTTATAAGTATGCATGTTGTTGTGATATATTCTTTGATAAAATACCAGCTATCTGATAGGGTATTGAGTTGTGTAAGGTTTAGTTTGAATGAATGTCGAACTTTGGTTCTTGAGGTGTTATGGGCCCTCATGGATCAGTATTTGGTGGATCATTTCCTTGACATTCCTTGTTTATAATAGGTATTAGATTCCATGTTTTGATTTTCGGGGTGTATGGACCCTCACGAATTAGAATTTGGAACTTAAATGTTTGTTTCAGTGTTTTTATGGGTTCTAGAGTAGTTTTCTAGGCTTACTGTTTGGAAAAACCTAGAATACACAGCGTGTAATGATAGATACACACCATATATCCTTCTGTTCAAGAATAAACTATTTTTCTTAAGTACATGTCATGTACTATACGTACACACCGTGTAGTATTTAATCGTGTCAATGGCTATGTGGGCAGAGACATGGGGTTATGAAATATTTGGTGGGACACATCGTATACTGGACGTACACACCATGTTTTAGAGACTATGAATTTGGTCGTGTGACTAACAACATAGGTCGGTTAAGTTATTTCTAGTACACATCATGTATGGTACAAACATGTCATGTATTCGTGTTCTAGGGGAACCACGTGGGTTAGTCATGTAGAAGAACTTGGGCAGGGGAACATGATTCAAGTACATGTCATGTCTTGGAAGAACACGCCATGTGTATAGTGTGTTGCATGACCAGTGTTGGAAGGAATAAATGCCCATGTGAAGGCTTAAGGTAACACGTTGTTTAGGGGTTATACACGTCATGTATCTATGTTTTGAAAAACATGAATGCTTTCTTTCTCATGTTACCTTCATTCAGTTTTAAGTTTCAGTTTGTGATAATCTTGAACTAAGTGTGTGCTTGACCTTGCAGAGTCATGCCACAAAGATGTCCTCTGGTTGTATGCTAGTTATAGGGCAGTTATCAGAAACCATACATGGATGATCAAGGAATACCAACAGATCCTCTTTTAGTGCCAGTATTGGCACCAGCCGTTATCCTAGATGCAGGTGTTGATTCACAGTTCTGAGAGAGATTTATGGGATGTTGGTGGGTGTCACTTCTTTTGGGACCTCTATGTCTTAGATATGATGGGATATGATTTCATTCTCAGAATGAACTAGTTAGTTCCCTTCTAGGAATTTGTTGATTCTTATCGATGTAGGGTGAGTTTCACGTCAACAGAGGGTGGATCATTTCTTTATAAGGGCGAATTGGATGTCCAGGCGAGCAGAACAAGACCCGATCATCAGTTATATTCTAAGATCTCAAAATGTAATTTTTGGATAGACCAAATTCACTTCTTAGGTCATGTTATCTTAGAGACATGAGTATCATTAGACCCATTGAAAGTGAGAGAAATAGTTTCCTAGGAGCAACCAAAGAATGTCTTTGAGGAACGAAGTTTTATAGGGCTATTTGGATACTACAATTGCTTTATACAAGACTTTTAATGCTTAGCAGTGCCACTAACGTGCCTAAGTAAGAAGGGAACGAAGTACTTGTTGTCATATTCTAGTGAGTCAGCCTTTTAGGAGCTGAAAGGGAGTTTGAATTCGGCATTGATACTAGTATTTCTAGTGCTGAGAAAGAGTTATATGGTTTGTTGTGATGCATCAGGAATCAGGCTGGTAGTAGTGCTTATGGAGGGAGAAGGAGTTGTTGCATACAGGTCTCAGTAGTTGAGGCCACATGAGAGGAATTACCTGACGCATGATCTTGAGTTGGTTGTAGTTGTTCATGCTTTACTCTATTAAAGACATTATCTTTTGGGAGAGAATTTTTTGGTTTTCACCGACCACAAAATTCTCAAGTATATCTTCACTCAGTATGATCTGAATCTGAGACAACAAAGGTGGGTCGAGTACCTTCAGTCCTTTGACATTGATCTTGCCTACACACCTGGTAAAGGCAATTCAGTGGCTGATGTGTTGAGCAGAAGGACTCAAATACAGGAAGTACAAGAGGCCAGCAGTGAGTGGAAGCTTATGGAACTGTTCTCTAAGATGCATCTGGAGGTCCACGACAGGAAGTGGAAGATGTTTCTTTCTTCTGTAGTTGTTACCTATACCCTACTTGATTGAGTGTGAATGAGGTGGCTATTATATTTTGAAGTCCTAGTCCTATGGGAGGGTATGTTAGGAGAGGACCCTTTTCCTAGATGGACCATAGGTGATGATGAGATCTAGTGTTTTCATGGGCGTTTATAGGTGTCGGCAGAAATACATGAGGATTTGATGCAAGACATTCATTCCTTAGTTTGGGAAATTCACCCTGGTGTCACCAATATGTATCGAGATCTACACCGTCAGTATTGGTGGCCAGGTATGAAGATAGATGTTGTTGGTTTCGTGATGAGGTGTTCCACCTGTTAGCATGTGAAGGAAGATCATCAGTGACCAGTAGGGCTTTTATAGTAGTTACCCATTCTTGAGTGGAAGTGGAATGATGTCGTGATGGACTTTTAGATAGGTTTACCAAGGTCTCCTCGAGGGAATAATACATTATGGGTTTTCATTGATAGACTCATGAAGGTTTCTCACTTATTACCGATTAAATAGACCTTCAGTGTGGATGAGCTAGGAAGTTTTTTACATTTGAGATATTGTACATTTACACGATGTTCTTCACTCTATTGTTTCAAACTTGGATGCATGTTTTACTTATCGTATCTGGAAGTGAACAAGTAATTCTGAGTACAGCTTACCACCCCTAGAAAAATGGTCAATCTGAGCATACTATTCTGGTGTTGGAGTACATGCTTCGAGCATGAATCCTATGATTTGGAGGTTCTTGGGAGAAACACATACCTCATGTGGAGTTTTCCTATAAAAATAGTTTTCAAAAAACTACTCTGATTTCACCTTATGAGGCTTTGTACAGTAGGCCATGCTAATAACCCTTATGTTGGATGGAGGTAGGAGAGGCAGCTATGCTGGGACCTTGTCTTGTCCAAGAGACCACAGAGTGGGTGGAGTTGATTTGGAAGAGAATGGATATGGCACAGTCAGGACAGAAGTCTTATGTTGATCGACGGAGATGACCTCTAGAGTTCGAGGTCGGACATCAGGTTTTTCTACATGTAACACAGAGGTTAGGAAACAGGAGGATTATGAGACATGGAAATCTTTTACAGGGATATGTCAGGCCATTTGAGGTTATGGAAAGGTTCAGGCTAGTTTCCTATCAGTTTCAGTTACCTCAGAGGTATCAGGATATGCATGATGTTTTCCATGTTTCTCAGCTACAACACTACTTCTCTGAACCATTTCATGTTTTTCAACCCGAGGAGGTTGAGCTAGAGGTGGATGCATCATTCAAGGAGCATCCTATCCAGATTATTGATCACAATTTGAAGGTTCTCCATTGTCAATCTGTTTCTCTAGTATGAGTGTTATGGAAGCATGGGTGCGTATAGGATGAGATGTGGGAGAGGGAGGTCAATGTATGATCATAGTGGCTAGAGCTGTTCGAGGGTTCTTCTTCTACACCTCCTTTATAGAGAAATTCAGGGATGAATTTCTTTAAGGGATGAAGTTTGTAAGAACCCAGATCTTCTTTTCAAGTATGTCTTTACTTTCTGGTAGTTTTTTGAGAAAATGAGAGCTTCTGGAAATTTCAGGAGTACACGTCGTGTACTTATAAGTACACGTCGTGTACCCTGTTTTCGCGGGTAACCGTGTGTTGGACCTATAATGGCCAAACACATGGTTGTGTGGGGTGACCTGGAGGCCGCCTAAATCATAGGCTGGTTAAGGAAAGTACACACTATGTACTTTTAAAGAATACTCCATGTATTTTTTTCATTAAATGGACTGGGGTCGTGTCCAATCAACAGAACACCCTTCTTCTCGACCTGTCCTGTCCAGGAGCATCCGTAGCCGGTGATATTTCTCTGATCCCCCAACTCTTAATCTGTTCTTTAATTCGACCATTGTTTATTGAATTATAATTTCCATGATAATATCTTCCTTATTTTATAGCCTCATTACCAGATTTCACCTCTTCCATGAGATATCCTTGGTTGAACGTTTTTAGCATTTTTGTAGATCTATGAAGTTTTAGGGAAATTCAAGGCATGAGGTTTACATATATCATTCTTACAATGTTGTGGTAGGTGGTTTGTGCCTTTTTTTAGTTATTCTTTGAGTTATATGTGCAAAAGTTCCCAATACCCTTGTTCGGGGTATTGCGTGTGTATGGTTATTAGCCATGTTATTACCTACAATATATTATTTGCTTTAGTAGAGGATTAATAATTGTAAATAGGGTTATTTATCTTACTATGGATGTGTTGCCCATGTTTTCTTGTTTCGAACTGTTTGGTCTAGCTTTTCCTATTAGGATGCTTTGTTTTTTATGCCTAGTATTATTAGGATGGAGTGAATTTATCTGTCATATTGTGAGATACTGTAGACTATTTATCCAAGGAGTTATTGTGGTTTACGTTGGCCATCACATATCATTTTTTCATGATTGATTTACATAGGTTTGTTGGAACCTGGTGTAGTAGACCATAGGGAGAATGGATGTTGAGGGCTTCTCCAGAGTGTCTGTTTACTTTCACATTGTAAGACCATAGGGGGGGTAGACTTTGTGCTCCCTCAAAGTGTCTATACTTTCTTCCTTACGAAACCAAAAGGGGGAATTAGATGTTGAGTGATTCCCCATAGTGTCTATAGTTACCAATACAAGACCATAGGGGGAATTGATGGTGATTTCTTCCTCAGAGAGTCTATTTAAAAACTAAACTAGAGGGGTTATACTGTGAGTGCTTACCAAATGGTTTCTTGTGTTTGATTAGTTAAACCAGAGGGGTTAGGCTATGATTATTACCTAGAGGTTTACTTATTTTGATAGATACTTACTTGATATATGAAATTGAATGCAATTAAAACTATAGGATTGTTTACTTTTGAGTAATTTCTTGTTTACTGCTTCATTTTTCTTGGTGCCTGTCATATATATTCACTGACTATTAGGCATAGATCATTGGGTGGTTTCTTATTCTTATTCATATCACACCCAATTTGGGCCATGATTTTGGGCCCAAATAGATTATATTACTGCAGTTATAGATAAGTGAAAGTTCCCTTCTACTTCTGGTACTTGATTGTTGTGGAGATGGGGAGCATGGGACCAAGATGAGGCTTGTGATGTTGTTGGAGTTTATTTTTTTCTTTGTACTTTGGTTTAGTACTGTATTCCATCATTGTGACATGTTTGGATACTTCCCTAGACATATGTATCATGAATCATTTATATATGTGATCCTGTTATTTATTTATTTCATTCTTCCATTTTTTACCGTTGTATGGTATTATTATTGCTTCCTCTATTGTTATGTGTTTATTTCCACTGCATTACTTTGTCAATGAGGACATTGTTTTCCCACTATCACACCCAAGGCCCTCACTTCTAGTTAGTAGCCTCTGGCATTTGGGGAAATTCTCTTGAGACCATATGACCAACCGGGTACGGGGAACCTCTAGGCAGCTTTTTGAACCGGGACGTTACATATGATATCATCATTATTCAATCACTTTTCCTTCTATTAATGCACCCATTTACCTTGTAAATGGGTGCAGGAAGAGAAGGAAAATTGAATGATGAATGATGATATCGTAGATATGGTGTCAGATGTGAGAATCATGGGGACGCTAGATCAGAAGTTCTGATTAGATGCTATGTTAAGTGGTATTTAGCCAACAGTAGTAAAGTGCACAAAGAATCATTAGTTTTGTTATTAGCTTATATTTGGAACAAATAAACCATTTGGAAAGATTAAAAGGTAGTTTTATGACATAATATGCCTATTTTAATGAAAATTATATAATGAAACATTGATTTGATTTTCATTATTACTTTCAGAGTTAGTTTATTTTAAAGGATTTCTATCTATGGGAAATTCCTTTATTGAAAGAGCTACGATGTTGTGTATTCTCAATCATAGAGGTAATCTTGATGTTTGAACAGTAAAATCATTGTCTATAGATATTTCATCTCAACAATTGCTCAAATAAACCCACATCATATATACATATACATTCCCATAAAAATATGGGTGCCTACGCACATAATATAGAACTTGTATCACATCAATGACCAGATGCATACACACCTCACATAAAAATTCTAGAAGAAGAAAAAGGACTTTGTTATAATGAAGTGAATTCCTAACTGATTCCCTTGGGCTTCTATTTTTCTTTTAGTATTCTAAGATACTCTTGGTAGTCCATGAAATTTCCTAGATATAAGAGAGTAATGGGAAATCTATTTCACTAATGACTCAATATTTCATAGATCTATGAGAACTCTTAGGTTTTTTCTCTAAATCACATAATCCACTCCATGTCATCATGTCACATAAGCTCCTTTGTATGAATGCTTCATGTGAACTGATCATGTGATCTCATCACATGATCAAATCACGTAAACAAATCACATAATCAAATAATTCACTTGAACCATGATTCGTGTATTCTTGTCTTATTAAATGATCGCATAAAGATTTAAGGGTCGTGTAATCGTATAAATATCCCAGGTTCATTTGATCACATGATTCTATTATGGTCATGTGATCACATGACTTTTCACAAGTCATGCACTTAACTTTGAAGCCTATGTGGATTTATTTTAAATGGTTTTAACATGATTTGGAGCTTAAAACCCATATTTACATATCAAAAATGTAGAATTATATATCAAATTAGAATTTTGGGTGGTTACTTAATACTCACAACATTCCAAGTTACCAGTTTAGAAAATTTCTATAAAGTATCAGTGGGGTCTGGCTAATCACACTAAAGAACTAGGAGATCAAGAGAAAAGTGAACTAGTATGATCATTTTTTTTATACCATAATGAGCACCGACCGATGAAATTACCAATAATGTATAGGGTGATCACGTATCCTAAGATTATCTTTTAGCCATATGTGAGGGTGTTTTATCCACTTTGATTAAATGAACGATATTCTACGAGTGGTACGCATCATAAAACTTTGGGAGATAGTTCAGTGCATTAATATGAAATTCCCCACTCCTCCCCATATCCATTCAGAAATGTATCCCATGGTGGCTCACAAATTGTCGATAATGTTCACCTAGTAGGAAACTTAGGTTCGGGTGACCTTATCTCTAGATAGTGTGGGTCTTGGCCTCTCCAAAGCTTATGTCGATAACATGGTCTGATAATACTTGAATGGTTAGTTGGATCCATTGGTGATAAAGCACATAGATCTTATAATAGTGTATGGTTTTTCCCAAATTTACCCAAGTTCTAAGGTTTAAGTGGTCTCTTGCAGTGTATCTTGGGTTGTAGAATCCTCAGAGACCTAAGAAGTACCATTAGACACTCAATAAAAAGAGATGTATTTTTGGATATGAAGTGGCCAACTTTGGTTGATTTTAGATGGTTTTAAAATATCACTAAAAGATCTATGTGAATTCAAATTATGAGAAAATGAGTTGATCCTAGGTTATTGCTCGGGGTGGATTAGATGAATTATTTTTTTTCTTTTACAATTTCAATTTCATTATCTTGAGAAGGATTCATTAAATGAATTCAAACTAACCTCATAACTTATTAATTAAGAACCTTCACAAACACATGATAATAAACTATACACATGTATGATCATTTTCATGAGCACTCCAAGGTAAAGTATCTACTTAGCACATAAAAGTGGGGTGAATAAATTCAATAAGGAAGAGGAAGAGAGAAAATAATTGAATGAAAGAAACTCACATAAAATAAATTAATAACCTTTAGAGAGTGATAAATAACATCCAATCCTACCCCTTTATACTCCCTTGGATCAACCCATAAAATTTTTACCCTCCATTGATGACATTTTGTCTACGGAAGCGGGAAATAGACTTACGAGGGTGGAATTGAAGAAGTAAAAACAACAAAATAACGAACACTCCACCATTGTATGAACAAAATCACAAGGTTTGGGGTGAAAAATTTCACACCTTGAAACAAAAGTATCAAGGTGATATTAATAATAATGTAATAAGAGAAGAAGAATAACTTTTATTGAAAACTAAGGTGATTCGAATAACTTACATGAGAAGGAAGAACATTACAAAGATAAATTGGCATAATAACATTACAATGAAAAAAAAGCTCCAATATCCTCCAAATCCTCCACCATTAATACCTTAAATAGTAATTTTAGAATACTTTGGCCTAGACCCCTTCATCCCATGTGCCTTTAATTAATTGTGGTGGGGAAAGGTGGGTGGAAAATTAATGGATATAATACTTTTCCACTCTTCCCCCGAAATGGCATCCAGCTTGCATCCACCAAAAATACACGCCGAAAGGACCTTCTAGATGAAAGAATTAGAGTGGTCCATATAATGATAAAATGTATCCCCAGATGTCCCCTAAAATCCTGTAAACTTTAATCCCAAAACAATATGTGGTTCACGAGATATGATTTAAATGGTGGAATGTTTTTCTGAGCCTCATAATCTGACCAAGAATTTCATCGTCAAATTGGTCCGCCTACAACACCATAGAAACATCAGAATTATCTTTGGAAAATGTTAAATCAAATGTTCCCAACAATATCCTCTATCTTAATTTAAATTTTCAGAATCATTGGGCTTCAATTATATCCTCTAAAGTACTTTTATTGGGATGCTATCCAAATCACTTCTCCCAGAATGTGGTTGGTTCAAAGACCACTTTGGTGGTCTTCCAAATTGAATCTCCAAGTGATCCAAAAGAATTAATTGTTCCTTATATCATTGGAGACCTGAAAATAAAATATAAACGTATAATAAATACCATTATGTGTTTATGAGATGTTCAAGAAGGTACCATGTAATAGTGAATTTAAAGAAGGAATTGCAATCATAATGTGAAATAATGTTCAAAGTGTAAAATGAACTAATAATGGTGTATATGATTAATAAAACATATGAATATTATATTATAAAAAATTAATATTAGCCTCTTTTAGTGGATAATCACACCCCACAACTTGAGTTTTTCTAGTCCTGAGGAAAAAATTTCTCAAAAATATGAAATTTGAATTCTCTTTTCCAAAAACATTGTAATGCACATTGCTCACCCAAGGACCTTATACCGAAAAAATGAAATCCATAAAAATAATTTAAAACAAGCTAGGTCCATAGGCATATCCCAAGCCCAATCCCATTCCTTTGTTAAAATTCATCACCATATTTCATCCAAATTCAATTAAGCATGATGAAGTGTTGTGCGTCACAATAGACAAGGGGGTTTATTTTCATTCAAGGGAGAAAAGATAGAAGTGCTAGGAGAAAACAAATTTTAATATTAAGATGAGTACTCATTTTTTTCTTTTATTTTATTTTATTTGTTTTTTATTTGTTTTTTTTTTTTGCAATTTTTCCATAGTAATTGAAATTGAACTCAATCGAGTCAACCCATGTAGCAAGACGTTGTCGATGACTCCCAGGCTCAAAGACCTTAGGGAACCAAGTGAAGCTCACATACTCAATAATCATCTCAAGTTAACTCAATCTAAAACAAATTCTAATTATCACAAATAGAGATAAAATTTCCAACTCTGGGCTAGAAAACTATGGTGTCATGATCCCCAACTGCTGAAAGCCACACATTAGGTCAATTAATTTCTCTACGTGCAATTGAATTTTTTTTTTGAATACTCATATTAAAATTAAAATTATCACCAACCCTAGGCCATTTATTATGGACCCCAAGAATTCAAACTAATATCCCACAATCTAAAGGACGTGCATTGTGTTTTTTTAAATAAATAGATGAAAATATAAATGGTGAAAAATCACATCAGACAACCGCACTTTCCAAAATCTATGCACATGAACTTAAACTTGAATTAAAATCAGAATCAAGGCATTCAAAATTATTTGATATCCAATTTCAGAGTTTGCAATGTGTGTTATCATGTTCAAGGTTTATGAATATTTTCCTTCCACGCATTTTATGATGAAAAAAAATCAATGCTTTTATTTTATCTCCCCCCAACATAGAATAACATTGTCCCCGGTGTTTAAAGAAATGAAAAATTAGAAGGGGGTAGGGTAAAAGTTCAAAGAAGACATTGAAAATTAAAATCATGTAATGAAGTCACCTGGTGGTTGATGTTGAAAATGCATTCCCCAGTCTCCATTCAGTCCTGCTTCGAGTACCAATAGCTTAGACAGTTGTGACCAGCTTTTCCCAATGACCTATGACATTGCTTTAAAAAAAATTAATATATATATTTTTTTTATATTTTTTTTAACCTAAAAAAACATAAAAATAAAATAAAATAAACTGATGATACATTGTCTTCTCTTAAATTTCTGGGTAAGGTATTACTCAGGGATCACACCACATGACATGGGTGAATATGGCACTCCCTTTTCAAACTCATCCTTACTCATAAAATAATAATAGGTCAACAATCTAAATTAATATTTTTTTTATTTTTCTTTTAACCTACAAAAACATAAAAATAAAATAAACTAATGATACATTGTCTTCTCTTAAATTTCTAGGTAAGGTATTACTCAGGGATCACACCACGTGACATGGGTGAATATGGATCTCCCTTTTCATACCAATACTTAACCATAAAAGAAGAACATTTCAACAATATAAGGATTTTTTTTTGTATTTTTCCTTTAACATACAAACACATAGATATAAAACAAACTGATGATACATTGTCTTCTCTTAAATTTCTGGGTAAGGTATTACTCAGGGATCACACCACGTGACACGGGTGAATATGGTGCTCCCCTTTAATACCCATCCTTACTCATAAAATAAGAACAGTTCAATAGCCTAAGGTACTAATTAAATAAAATAAAACATGAAAACCATAGTTTTCCTCCCATGCAGCGCTTTTGTTTAATGTCGCTAGCTCGACATGAACCCCCTAAATTACCCAATACCAACTTTCAACATTTTAAGGAACCCATATTTCTCCACTTATACTTTATTGAGATTGATTATTTGTTTAGAATGTTTTTCATGTACAAACCTATGTTCTACAATGAGTGGGAAAATCCAAGGAATATCATAAATGGTTGATCTAGATTCCTCTGCAGTATTTCCTAAGAAATCAATGATCATTCCAAATTTTTTGGTTTCAAGAGGAGAATTAATTCCAATTTAAAGCTCATGGTTATACCCTGTGAATGGATACTTGGGTGGGGAAGGAAGGATAATAATTTTGATATTGGGTTGCATAGGACATTCAAACACAGGTTGAGATTTTGAGTCCAACTCTGTTTCATTTTCCAAATTTCTCAAAAAAATTGGTTCCTTTAGAATATAAGATTCAAACACCAAATTGGAGAGATTAGTGTTAGGAATGTGTATGGACTCAATGTTTTTAATTTCTCTCAATGGTTCAATGATTTGGGTTTTTGAATTATCATCAATAGAGGTATACATAGGAGACTCAATCCACGATGTCAAATTTCCCCCTTGTGAATACATGAAATCAATTTCCTCATGATTTAAAGACCCTTCAAAAATTTATTGATTCACTTCCCCTACCCCAAATCCAAAGTTCGGTTCTTCAATAAATTCATGATAGGTTTGTGTAAAACTAGACACTCTATATAAGTTTTTGGAAGGTACAATTGGTGTAGGGATGAGTTCCTCACAAGTATTAATGTGTTGTCATTCTAATCTCAAAGATGATACCCTAGAACTCATTATATCCATTTGATTACACAATTTTTCAATCATTTTTTGAGGAATAGAAATTTTATGTGGTTGATCATCATGGACTTCCCCAAGATTCATCTCTTCAACCATCCTTGAGAGGGCTGGAAATTTATCCTTTAAATATTCATCATCACAATGATTTTACATGTCACCAGGTGTGTGGTAATTAATCAAGAGTTGATCAAAGAAATTTTCTAATTTAGGGGCTTCCCAATATTGATTTTCCATTTGATTCTGACAAGAGTTTTTAACATGGTAATATGGAAGATACTCTATTGGATAAGACAGAAGTTGGATTCTAGATTCTCAGGACACTCACAAATAGAAAGGGGTAAAGATAAGAGAGATGGGGGTGATAATAGAGAATGTGGGGTGAGAAAAATATGCTAGTGTCTAAGATAACTTACATGGGTCCCCATAAATGGCACCAAAATTTTGTTTCTCCCAAATTTACCCAAGTTCTAAGGTTCAAGCGGTCGCTTGCAGTGTAGCTTGGGTTGTCGAATCCTCAGAGACCTAAGAAGAACCTTTAGACACACAATAAAAAGATATGGATTTTTAGATATGAATTGGCCAACTTTGGTTGATTTTAGATGGTTTTAAAATATCACTAAAAGATCTATGCGAATTCAAATTATGATAAAATTATTTGATCCTATGTTATTGCTCGGGGTGGATTGGATGAATTATTTTTTTCTTTTACAATTTCAATTTCATTATCTTGAGAAGGATTCATACAATGAATTAAATATAACCTCATCACTTACTAATTAATAACCTTCAAAAACACATTATAATAATCTATACACTTGTAGTATCATTTTCATGAGCACTCCAAGGTAAAGGATTTACTTAGCACATAAAATTGGGGTGGATAAATTCAATAAGGAAGAGAAAGAGAGAAAATCATTGAATGAAAGAAACTCAAATAAAATAAATTAATAACATTTAAAGATTTATAAATAACATCCAATACATCCCCTTTATACTCCCTTGGATCAACCCATAAAAGATTTATCCCTCCATTGATGACATTTTTTCAACAGAAGCGGGAAATAGACTTTCGAGGGTGGAATTGAAGAAGTAAAAACAACAAAATAATGAACACTCAACTGTTGTGTGAACAAAATCACAAGGTTTGGTGTGAAAAATCTCAAAACTTGAAGCAACGGTATCAAGGTTATATTAATAAGAAAATAATAATATAAGAATAATAACTTTTATTTAAAACTAAGGTGATTCTAATAACTTACATGAGAAGGAATAACATTACAAAGACAAATTGGCATAATAACATTACAATGAAAACAAAGCTTCAAGATCCTCCAAGTCGTCCACCACTACTGCCTTAAATAGGAATTATGGAAGCATTTGGCCAATCCCCCATCATCCCATGTGCCTTTAATTAATTGTGTTGGGGAAATTTGGGTGTGAAATTAATGGATATGAGACTTTTCCACTCTTCCTCCGAAATGGCATCCAGCTTGCATCCACCAAAAATACACCCCAAAATGACCTTCTAGATGAAAGAATTAGAGTGGTACATAGAAGGATAAAATGTATCTACATATGTGCCCTAAAATTATGTAAAATTTAAGCCCAAAATAATATTCGGTTCACGAGATATGATTTAAATGGTGGGATGTTTTTTTGGGCCTCAAAATCTGGACTAGAATTTCATCATCAAATTGGGCAGCCTGGAACACCATTCAAAAATCTGAATTATCTTGGGCTACTGTTAAATTAAATGTTCCCAATAATATCCTCTATCTTAATTTAAATTTTAAGAATCATTGGGCTTCAATTCTGTCTTCTACAGTACTTTTATTGGTCTGTTGTCCAAATCACTTCACCCAGAATGTGGTTGGTTCAAAGCCCACTTTGGTGGTCTTCCAAATTGAATATCCAAGTGCTCCAAAATAATGAATTTTTCCTTATATCATGAGAGGCCTAAAAATAAAATATAAACATAAAACAAATACCATTATGTGTTTTATGATATTTTCAAGAAGTTACCATGTAATAGTGCATTTTAATAAGGAATTACAATCATAATGTGAAATAATGTAAAAAGTGTAAAATGAACTAATAATGGTGTATATGATTAATAAAGCACATGAATATTATATTATAAACAATTAATATTAGCCTCTTTTAGGGGCTAATAAATGTATGAGGAGGAGGAAACAGGGGCTCTAGCATCATCAAAAAGTTAGATTCCAGACAAAAAACATCTTTCAAAGGACCCACAACTCTCTAGATGTATTAGAAGAAAATGACGCACTTAGATCCAACACCATCAACAAAGAGGGTTCCAATGAATTTGGTAACAATATATGGGGTTTATGTTAAATAATTTCTAGTTGGTGGAGGATCTACTCTAATTATGGTGGTGTTTCCCATCGCATTCCAATACTGAGACAACTAGAGGAGGAATACATTGACCAGAGATGTCTGGAGAGTGTTGTGTCAAGTGGAAATAAAGTTAGAGGGATTTGGGAGTGTGATCACTCCCAAAATAATCTTATATTAAAAACAACCCATTAAATTAAAATCACTTCTCCAAGAACTTAGTGTGGTGATTCATTATGTCAAAGGCCAAGACCATTACACACCCCTATCTTAGAGAATGATAATTCCTAGCACAATGGTAACTAGTGAAGATAAGGGAGACTAGGATGGCTCTAGTGAAGAGGTAAGATAAGTTTTATCATCACTTTAATATATTCTTTGATATTTTTAGGAATATGGTGAACTTTATTTTCTATTACCACTAAATATAAAAAAAATTATGCCACTTTAAGGACAAGTGGGAAACCGTCTTTCACAAAAAAAAGTCACTACGTGATGAAAGAGCTAAAAAAGTTATTAAACACCAGACTAAGATTATTTGAATCATCCACTCTATATAATTCCCAGTGAAAAGTACTTACCTATGTGTCTACATCCGCTTTGAGAAGTTCTTCGAGGTGGGTAACCATCCTGTCCATTGTCTGAATGAATTCCTCCAAGGTGATTTTTCCTTGATTGAAACCCCGAGCTATTATTCGATATTGCTTGTCAATCCATGCTTCCTGCTCCTCGATAGCCTTAAATTGAAACATTATTTCATAAATTCATACAATATTCTAATTTGAGGCATTGGGATGAAGGAATTTTTCAATCATTTCTTCTTTGGAGGGGATTATGAGATTTAAGAACTCCCCTACCTCTTCTTCCATCACTTTTGGATCTTTGCTTGGATCACCACTTTCCCCGTCTTTCAAGTCTTTTCTTTCCTTGCTCCCACCTTTCTTGGCATAACTGGTTTCCATTGGTTTGGGGAAGTAATAATAGTATTTATGACCCTTGGTTTTTACCCTGGACCACAATGAATTTCCTAGGGTCACGCTTCCCTTTTAGTCCCTTCTTCCTTCTAGGGCTGTTAGGACCTTTCCCTTGGAAATGGTCCCAACTGTCCACTGAGATTTGGCTGTAACTGTCATCACCTGAATCATCCTCCTCATGAGACACAGCTTGATCTTGAATAACCATACTATCAAAATGGTTCCTCAACTCAACCCTAGAGCCTTTTGTGGGGGGCCTCAGCCCAAAACAATTTCCCATGTCACTGGGACTCTACCAATTCTTCCCTATACATGCATCCTTTAGATGGGATGGGGGTTTTGAACAGAAAGTGTTTGGGTCCAAGGGGCCCAAGACACTCCCCTCATCCCAACTCCCTTTGTCAGTTTGAGACACCGCTACAGATAACCGGTGCACTTCCTGTATTCCAAGAGGCTCGGCCACACTCCACTTCTCAAGCCTCCCTTTGTTATGTGGAGGCAGTGCAACAGTCAGCAAGGCCACCCCCTGCAATATGTTCCCTGGAGGTTCATCCTCCTCACTGTGCAACATCATTGTAGTGTCCATGTGGACCTCCTTCTCTAAGAAACCATAGCTAGATTTGGAACCATGAATTCTTCACATAGAGGCTCAGAAATAGGAGATACAATGTGTTCCACAACTAAATTAATACTTCTATCCAGTTGGACATCCCCACCTTGAGAGGGAGACTAAGATTATGAGATCTCCACACCTGCATTAAGGTTAGAACCACAGGCAGAGCCATCCCCTGAAACCCCTGCAACACACTGAAATGCCTCAATACCGATAGGGATCCCCACTCCTTGTTTGGACACCCCCCCTACTTGCCTAATACAAAATTATACTCTTGATATCCTGGAAGTGATATTGATCAGGAGTATCCAATTTCCCCTCTGCATTTTTTCCACTATAATAGACCCCATAGGGGCTGTCACAAACAACAACCTCACTTGGGACCATATTCTGCTTAGTAGAAATCCAGTGTCCCGACCCATGTCTACATGTCACTGATGAGTGTCCCAAACACTTTCAACCAGAACATAAGTCATCCCACAACTCATACATGACCTACTATCTACATGAGTATTCTTCTTCTATGGTAATCCAAACAAACTCACGAGGCTTCCTTGAGGCATCCACTTCCACGAACACATGGGGATTAACAGGATGGAACATAGAAGTGGTTCGATGATCATAGGATAATACCTCCCTATGAGGTTACTAAGCATCCTGATGATCAATTTATTTTGAAAAGAAAGGGGGGATTAGGTAAACTCGCCCAAATTCCACCGTAGGGGAGTCCCGCTTCTTATGGAAGTTATAAGACCATATTTGGAGGAATAAGTGGTACCTGTTACAGATGTGATTCGCACTAGACCAATCTTTTATTAGGTCATCCTCCAATGAAAAACAGATCAAAATGCATCTTTCTCTGAGAAAACCCACCATTTCCCTCTCTTGTAGATCCCAAGAACTGAAAACAAACCTAACAAAGGAGTCCACTGATAGTCTTCTCTGTGGGAAATGTGCTACCAGAGTCTGATTGAGGAGCATCGAGGCATCATTGAACTCTATTATCGATAAAGGTAGATTAGGGCTCCCTATATAGAACTTGGGAACCTTAGGGAATAGAAAGCTCTGCTGGAAAGGCAGAAGGATATTGGGTTTGGAGAATGGGGAGAAGGAGGCCATCAATCTCTTAGAGGACGATGAAGGTCCGTCCCCCTCTGGTAGGGGAGTTATCGGCTCGGTGGTCACCATATTCGTGGGGGAGAATCATTTATCCCTTTTCTCTAGGATATTTCAAGTGGCTAGTAAAATTTGGTCACCTACCACCTCTCTAGTTTACTTTCTGAGGGACATAGTGGCCAAAGTTGGTTTAAAAAGTGACTAAGAGGCTGATGATTAGGGTTGTCCAATTCAAATGGAGCTCATGGATGTGGTTGTTTATAATCCAAAGGAAACACCATTTGTGCCTCCATCCGCACCATCTTTAGCACCTCAAGTTATCTTTTGGAGTTCCTTCCTCTAAGAGGACTAAGAAGAGAATGTGGGAAAGTCCATACACTAATAAACCTCTCAAAATCATTAATTTTATTACTTTGTGGATTTTTTTTCATTACTCTGGTAGCTTATCATGGCTGCTTACCTACCCATATCAAGGTCAGGTATCACATATCATCTAGTCTTATGGACCCCTACCTACCCAAACGTGTCTTTTTTATTAAACATTGACATTTTATTAATGTATTCTTTCGTATTAATGTTTAATTTATTTAATTATTGTATTAATAACATAATATTTTTCTTCTTATATAGGTGGAATTTTTTTCATTAGTTCAGATGCTTTATTCGGCAACTAATACCATGGATGATAATTTTTGAGATGGGATCACGGATGTAAAAAAGGATGAAACATTAATGTTTTTAATTTTTTTTGGATAATTGTAATTGTAACCATATAAAAAATTGTTTAAAATGTATATATCAGTGTGTTTTTTTATATTCATGATTTCATGTAAATGTATATAGCATTGTTTGTAAAATTCTTGTGCACGCTATTTTGTTCTTCTATGCTTTGTTTGTGTATAGGGTTTTTTTTGTATATATTTTGTGAGAAAGAGTTGTTTTGAGTTGTGTGTGTAGTTGTTGTCTTAGGTGTGCAGGTTCTGTGCAGGTGCTAGGTTTGCTCATGAAACTTGGCCTTTATCAGTGCTAATTGTGTGCTGATAAAGGGGGCCTTTATCAGTGCTCAAAATAGTTCTAATAAAGGTGTCCTTTATCTGTGCTCAAAATAGCATTAATAAAGGTTTCGTTTATCAGTGCTCAAAATAGCGCTGATAAAGGATGCCTTTATCCCTGCTAAAAATGCTCTGATAAATGGGGACCTTTATCAGTGATTTTTTTAGCATTGATAAAGGTAACCCTTTATCAGCACTTTTTTAGTGTTGTTAAAGGGGACCCCCCCCCCCATCTTCTCCGTGATTAATAGGGCTTTTCTAGCACTATTAAAGGAGGTTTTTAACAATTTTAAAATCCATATTTATAGTTGTGAAAATACTGCATGAATGGCGCGAAGGCCTTATTTTTATTTTATTAGGGATAATCCACATTTTAAGGGTATAAGGGGAACCCGTACATGAACCATAGGCCCAAGGCTCAAGGCCCAACTGACCCGCAATACATGACCCCAAGGCCTAGAGGCAAACCATTCCCATTACATAACCTGTAGCCCCAACCCAATAGAACTACCCCTCCCTAGCTTCTACATCATTGATCACCTAGCTCCCCACCTTGCATTACTGATTGACTAGCATTGCCTTATACAAAGCTGCACGATGCCTAGTCCCAATGGCAACTGGCATACCCTCTCATTATTCCAATCTGGTAAGCTCTGCTTCTAGTTGCTGCTGCTCTTGTTACTATGATCCTCTTTTTGGGTCCAATTCTTTGTGAACTAGGATACTCTATGGCCTTTGTGACCCGAAGGCCCTATGGCCCGAAGGCCTTTGATGACCTGAAGGCCCTTGAGACCTTTAGCCCCAAACCAGTTGCCCAAAGGCCCAAATCGGGTGAATAGTTCTTGCCACTACAGTACCGAACAGTAACTACTACAGTGACTTCTATAGTACCCCATAAATTCACCTCCACCTGGTTTTGAACCTAGGTCTCTTGGATGCCAAGCAATATCCCTTACCACTTAGGTATGATCTCGTTGGCAAATAGTAGTGAAAATACTTCATATTATGTCAAAATTGTCTTTCCATTTGATTTATTTATATGGTTATATTATTTTTTTAAATAGTTTTAAAGTGTAATTTGATTATATTTTACCATTTAATACAATTTTGGGCATTTTAAATAATTTCACTTTGAAATTGGATAAAAACACATGTCAATCTTTTTGTAGTTTTTACTTCTTAAAAAGGCACTTTCTAGTTTTAACAATGGAAATTAATTTTAAATTAATTAATGAAAATAATATGTTTTTAATTTGGTAATATATACATAATTTTTGAATTCATAATATCAAAATTATATTTGGGTGAATTTTTGGTATTTTTCTGAAAACGTTCAATTGTTGATGAATAGCGAAAAAACACATCATAGTAGTTAAAACCATACTTTTTCATTTAAATGAAATTTTACCACTTTTGTGAATTAAATTTCAAAAATCCTATATATATGGTTGTTATCAGTAGGTAAAATTTGGTTCAATATGATGAAAATAATTTTAGTTGAATAGTAACTTTTGATTTTTCTTTACCGCGGTTAAAGTTAGAAAGAGTAATTCAAGATAAAATCATATTATAATAATATAAAATTACCATAACACTTGTACTAACCTTATTTTATGATTCATGGGCGACCAATAAAATCCTTGGGTGAGACTTTTGGCCATGGAAATCGATTTGGGTAAGATAATGACATTAATAACTATTTATTTAATGTAAAAATAAAAAATATCATAAACATGTATTATTTTGCTAAAAAAAATTAATGTGGGGTTATATAATTGATATCTTTGACTATAAATAGTAATTATAAATCTAAAAATATTTCCTACATCATGGTATTTTATTTATAATTTTTAGACATCAAATAAATTCGTTTATTTATGACACAATGATGATGTAATGATTACCTCATTAATGAATGTTTTAAATAAATGAGATTATAAATATTAAAATAAATTTATTTTGAAACTTTTTATTCCATCAACGAATTTTGGAGATTAGTATGACTTGTTATATTTTAATTAATGAAGTTTTTTTAAAATAATCAAGTTGTTTTGGATTTTTTTAAAAGTCATGATATAAAAAGTATTTAAATTGACATAAATAAGTTTTGAATAAATTATCATATTAAATGATATATTAATCCTAAAAAATTAATATTTATCAAAATGACTTATTTAAGGTTTAAAATGTCTATAATGAACCAATTTTGGTGCAATCATCATTTTATAGTAACTATATTAACCATATAGTATGAATATACAAGAAGACATGGTAAGCGTTAAATTAGTTAACTAATGGTTAAAGGTAAATGATAAGGTTAACATTGAAACCAAAACTTGTCTAAAACCTATTTTTTGAGATTATTTATAATAATAGTCATCTTATCTTCTAATTTAATGAGTTTTGGACCTTTTAAAATCGAAATTTAGTTTATAATAAAATAATATTTTCAAACTTTCCTAAAGAGCCCCTCCTCCCCCTTATAAAAATCCATCACCTCTAACCCTTACTCACACCTCTCAAGCCCCTTGTATCATCCAAACTCTACCCAAATAAGCTCCAAACATCCCTCTATTCATCATATAAGCCTTACCTTAGGCATAAGGAACTTCATAAAATCTTTTTGGTTCAAACCAAAGGGAGTTACCCGATTTAAAGGTAACATCTTCTCTCAATTTACCTTCTTTTATTTTACTTATTAACTCCCTATGATCTTGTTATTCTGTGTTTATATAAAAAAACCAATATAATAAATATACTAGTATGTTCTTATGAGAATTATTTGAACTACACTTACACACATCTCCATCTAATGGGTATAGAACATATTGTTTATGTGGACGGCGAACTACTACCTCACAAAACGATGATTGTTCAATCTTCTCCTGCCACCTCTTACGGTGGCCATTATGATGGAACTGTAATTATATATGATATTTATGTTATTTATATTCTTATTTAACTCTCTTTTATAACATACCTTTATGATTTTCATGTTGTATATATATGATAATTTCATTTGAGAAAGTGTGTACTACCACCCCCTCAAAGTGATATGACTCATTCATACCATACATGGAACGTATAAATGATGGTGTTAATGAACTTATGTAACATATGTAAAATTTTATATTATAATTTAATAATAATATAAATATTTATAATTTGGTTTTCATTCCTTTTAAAATGAAAAAAAAATGAAATGGAAGTAGCGTTCATGAGTACGTACGGCTTACCGTCTCCATGAACGGTGCATTTCATTTTCATATATCCAAATGATATGTATTATTCTAAATATATATAATGGATATCTATGATATATATGATATAAAAATCATGAATATAATTCTGTATATAATGGACTTTTGACCACATGGATAATTTTTAATTATAACAAGTTCATTTTTGACTCATGTTCCAAACATTGACAAAATGTCCTATATGAACTCAAATAATTAACTAATTGTTACATCAAGGTAATAAGTGACATAAAATGAGTAATAAACATTAAAAATTTTCTTAATCAAGTATAAATTAACTTAAGTTTATTATTTAGTAAATTAAGGAATGAATGAGTAAAGTCGAACATGAGGTAAGAGACTTCGTCTCAATCTTCTTTTATTAAGGCATGTTTTGATAATATACAGCTCCTTCTTATACATAGTGTATAATAAAACACTTTTACTTTTGTTTTCATTAAAAGGAAATATTTTTCTATGAATAATTTTACTAAATTTAAAAAGTAATTTTTATTAACATATGCAGTGACAATGACCTCTCCACCACCGTAATCGTTATTTGGCTTCCCCTATAAGCCTTAATGTTTTATTAAATGAAAAATAAACCCCTTATTTTGTTTTTGGGTGTTTTGGTATTGAAAATGGTTTTGAAATGGATTTATTCTTTCAATATCTTTAAATGGTTTCTTGTGATTTCAAATGAAATGTTATTAGTGAAATTTTTATATTTCTAATATTTTATGTGATATGATTTTATACAGGTATTTGGACATTTTATGGGTGGTTACGTGATAAACTAAATGAAGGGTGGTGTTTTGATAAACCAGGATGGTTGGTTACGTTATAACCTCCAATTCATTGGTTATGGAAGTTGGTCGTATGGCTATTCCATTTAGTGATATGTGTGGAAGTTGGTTGTATGGTTATTCCATTTAAGTATGTTTTTGTCCCAATTTACCTTTATATGTTATGTGTGTTTTCTATAGGTTTTATGGTAATATTTTGGTTACAAAAGGGTAAAAAATGATCTTTTATTTAGTGAAAATTATATAATACTTCCTAAAGGTGAAAAGTATTACATATGATAATGTATTCATGGTTTATTTCTTTTTTTTAAAAACTAACGGTTTTCCTTATTTGTATATCCCTTACTGAGATTTTTATGATCATCCCAAGTTTTTGAAATGTTTTTCACAATAATTAAAGTGGATTAGGTTCAAGGATAAGATCAAGGAAAAGTCATGATGATTAAAACATGGAACTAAACAGTTTTCTTTTCTTTTAAGTGTTTTTATTTTAGGAAAAAAATGGTTACTGAGTAGAAGTGTCTAATTGTAATATTCAAATTGTTATGTATAAGTTATGACCAAATTCTACAAGGATCTTAACCTGAAAAGATACTCAATTTGAATTATTAAATTAATTCAAGATTATGTAATGTTTAAGGATGGGTCCTTACACATAGTATTATTTCTTTTCTGAACCTGAATCATAGGTATCTTCCTCTATATCCATGTACTCCTCTCCTTGTTGAGAAATAGAGATGGTGTTGCAGTCCACCGTATCATTTTAATTTTGTGAATCCTTTATGAGGATGAACACTACATGTCCTTCTCCAATTCTAAAGATGATATTTCCTTGATTAACATCAATCAAGTAATTTCATGTTCCTAGGAAGGGTCTTCCTAGAATTATTGGTACATCTCCTTCTTCTTACATATCTAAAATTATAAAGTTTGTTGGAAAAATAAATTTTCCAACTTTAAGAAGAATATCTTCAAGAATACCACATGGGTACTTAACTGAATGATTGGTTAACTGAAATTATACTCTTTTGTAATTTAGATATTGAATTGTGAGTTTGTAGAAAACATTCATCGACATTAGGTTAATGCTTTCTCTAAGATCACAGAGTCCTCTTCCAAATTTTCACTCTCCTATTGCACAAGGAATTGAAAAGATTCTAGGATCTCTCATCTTTGGTGGGATTTTCTATTGTACAATAGTAAATCTTTCTTCATTTAATGAGATTAGTCCTAGATCTTATATCTTTCTTTTGTTTGATATAAATTATTTGAGAAATTTCTCATAAATAGGCATTTGAGCAATTAACTCAGCAAAATGATTATTGATATGCAATTTTTTGAACATTTGAAGGAACATTTTGTAATGAGCCTGCTGCTTACCTTTCCTTTATCTTTTAGAAAAGGGAAGAGGTGGTTTGTTTTTATGTGGGGATATATAAATGGATTCCTTTAATTTTTTAGGGATTGATATTTATCAACTGTTATTGATTCTAATTTTTCTTGTCTTTTTTGGGCTCTTCCTGTGGACTTGTTTCCTTCGATTGTTAGAAATATAAAACTTTTCCATTCCTTAGCACTAGATCCTTCACTTCCTATTGTGGGTATGTCTCAGTGTTATGGGGTAGAATACCTGGTAACCTTTCATATGAGGTTTTTGAGATCTTCCACATTTTTATCTCCAAGTTACTTAAAGTTGATCACTGATTTTTCATTTATGTATCTTGTGTGGTCATCCTTTGATCTGATTTTGAACGAATAATGTTAGGAGGATATCCAATTTAATTTGTAGTTATGGAGGTGGTTGTTGAGTTCTTGGCTAGGTGGGTGGAAATTGTTGTTTTTGGGTCCTTGGAAAGGGTTGTTGTGGATATTTCAGTTGTTGTGGTCTCAGGATAGGATTTATTGGTGGATACCTTGGTGGTCCCTATTTTTAGAATTGAGCTTGACCACTACTCTATTGAAAATATTTTGGATTGTTCTGAGTATGCTGCTAAGCAGACCTCTGTTGAAAAAATGGTTGTTGTTGCTGCTTCTGGAATGGTTGACTTTATTTATTATAATTAACATAATTATAATATTTTGGTTCCTCATATCCTTCATTGAAGTCTTAATATTAGTGTAGTATACCGCACATCTTTCATGAGTGGATATCCATGACTATGGTAGGAGGGGGTTGTGTGGTTGGTATTTGAAATGAATCAAGCTTCTTGGTTAGCACTTAGACTTGCACTAATAATCGCGTGGTTCCATAAACTTAGTGGATTCCACATCTAGGTAGTTCACGGTCACTTTTCCATTGAATGGCATTGTGGGATAATTTATACAGAATAGATCTACCTACACCAAGTGTTTTAAAAATCATACCTCTCTCTGCTGCAGCATCGAAAACTATTTATTCCACTGGATGGAGTCCTTGATAAAAGTTTTTTATTTGAATCTAAGTGTCAAGTCCATGATGTGTACATTTCCTCATGAGTTTTTTGAATTTATCCCATGCTTCCCATGTGGAATCTCTATCAACTTGTATAAAGATATGAATGTCATTCTGGAGTTTCCATATTCAGATCGGGGGAATGTATTTATCGAGAAACTTTCTTGAAATCTTGTCCCTAGTAGTGATTGACTCAGAAGCTTGGATTTTGAGCCAATCCTTAGATCTATCTCTTAATGAAAAATTAAAGACATCAATTCTTATTTAATTAGAAGAAACTCCCTAATTGAGAAAGGTATTGAAAACCTCTAGGGAATTGGAGATATGTTCATGTGGGTCTTCGCTCTAAAGACCACTAAATTGTCCCATGTTTTGGATCATATGGATGAGACCATACTTGATTTCAAAGGTATGGGATTTAACTAGAGGTTGAAAGATGCTTGGAGTTGTACCATGGATTGATGTCAATCCATAGTATATTATGGTCTTTTCAGGGTGCATCGGGTGTTCTCTCAGTATTATTTGATGATTTGGTATGTTGGGTACCACATTGTGATGTTTCTCAACCATTGTTGACTGGAGGAGTGAAAGAAAATGCCTTTCGATCTCAGGACCAAAGTCCAATGGTTCTTGTGCATCAAGGTTCCTTGATCAAGTCAAGGGAATTTGGTATACGGGCTGAAGATGAAGTATAATATACAAGGGCTCCTAGAAGTGAAAGACGGAAAATCATGATGGAAAGGTAATCCTAAGTTTTATAAAACCCAGAGTTATTCTATGAAATGACATTGTCTCCCTAAAAACAGTGCCAGAAATTAGATGACCTCTGCACGGTGGTGTCTTTACTTCCTCCAGTGTGAATGAAATTTAAATTTATAATTTTTTCCAAACTTTCACCAACTACTAAGATGTAGTGTAGTGGGGGTATGGGGTTGAATACACAGGATGATTATTGTTTAATTTCAAGAGGATCCAGTTTCTAAACTTATAAGGGAGTCCTTTATAGAAGTATTTTATTTAGGAGTTTATTCTAAGTTCTATTTGGGATGAATTTAAATGATAAAAAAGGAGTTTGGATAAATTCGAGTATCTAGGTGAAGGATGTATTTTAATTATAACCTTGGCAAGATATTATGTATTAGTTTGCAAAAAAATTGGGGTCACTAGTTGACATTGGTCTTATACTCATAGTCCTACCTAGGAAGTAGCTATTCCATGGTCAGGAGGTAGCTACAGCCTAAGTGCATTAAGTCTATATTTCTGAGTATAAATTCTCCTAAGCTAGTGGTCATAGCTTAGTCTACTCCAATTAGGATAGGTTTATTTGTTTGACCATCCCAAGGTTAGGGACATTTAAACAAATGGGATAGACTAAGGGTTCATATCCTATTTACTAATTCAATTAGGATTTCCAAGTTTATATAAAAAAGGTATATTTAATTTTGCAGATACATTGAGCTTAATCCCTACCACTAAGAAATTTATCTACTCATTAGAGATAGTGGAACAATAAAATAATCTAGATAAATCATGCTTAACATATTTATAAAAAATGATATTTTATGATGAAAAAGAGAGAATATGCATAAAATAATTATGAATTAAAATAAATTAATTATTTTAGACAGAAATTATAATTGTAAATTAAGCATGGAATGATCTTAATCCCTGCCCTTGAGATAGAAATTGGAATTTAAATTCAATCGCAGAATGTGGAAAAGAAGGTGTTGAAGAAAGTAAGCTACAAAACTCTTGAATTGAAATAAATATGAAAAAAATATGAATAAAATGAGTTCAAAATGGAGAAGAGTAAGAATTGATCATAGGGAATCAATAGGGGAGAAGAAATATCTCTCTTTATATCCTTTAATGCTCTACTGCTCAATTCCTTATATATACATTTTTTTCATGTTGTGTATCTATAGTAAATGGAGTGTACCCTCGATCCATGTCATTTTCCTTTGGATCTCCATCATGGAATGTGGTTCTCAAGGATATTATTTTTGAATAGGTACATGAAGTGTATAAAAGGTTCTTAATGTGTACTCTAGCATGGTAGATTTTGTGTGGAATCCTCACGACTTTCTCACTAACCAGTTTAACTGGGTATCACGATATGTTTGTTCTGGTCATGACGTGTAGTATATTTTTTTCCTTTTATATTTGTGGTCCCAAATTGGATTCATGGATTGGGTTAGTTTTTTATCCTTAGGTACACAATGTGAATTACGTCATCATGACATATACTTGGTCGATTTTTCACTTTTTCTGCACTTTCTTTCTTGAAAACTTCTGAAGATTTTTCCTACAAAATTATACACATACCACATGTATTGTCGAATATATAAATGAAAAAATGAATAAATGATAGAAAATTATATATACAAATGAGTCTTATCAATTAACATTCAAGAAATTGAGGATTCATGTGATTGGTTGTGTAACATCTATCTTCCATTGTCCGTTAGTGTGGTCTGTTTGATGAGATACTAGTGTGTCCCTTGACTCTATACATTTTTTAATCCATTTTTTGGGGGTCTTCTATGGATTCTGTGGTTCTTGAATATTTTTCGGAATTTGAATAATTAATGTAACTAAAATGAAAAAAAATAATGATAAAAACAGTTTCAAGACAATACATTACTCATATTTAAATACAAAACATTTTTAACCAACTAAACTCCATAGCTCAAGCCATAAAAAAATAATTTATTAAAAAATTCCCATGAAATAAAAAGAATATTATATAATCCAGGTATTTAATATAATATATGGGAGTTAAATAGTCATATTAAAATAAAATTTTCAATAAATTATCATCTTATCATATCAGCATCAACATTTTATAATGGTATAAAAATGATCATGCAATTTGTGTAACAATTTACATGGGTTAGGGGGAATCAATAATATCTTAGAGATTGGTTAAACATATGTCATGTCATCTCCATATATGTCTATTTCCTCTTATATTATTATACAAAGTGAAACAATAATTTATGTTCCTAAGGTCTAAGAGGATATTGTGTGATAAAAAATCCTTAAAATCCATCATAGCTTTCCTAGAGCACATTCCTCCTCCTATATTATCATCCAGATCTATGATAGTAGTAAAATACCCCCTTATGAACCTGGATAGTGTGACAGGATCAATATAAGGGATATTCTACCCAATAACTTCTATTTTAGTCAACACTCAAAAAGATATTTTTTGGTGATAAAAAATTAATAACCTTCTTAGTGCTGATAACAACGAATCTCTTTTATCTTCACTAAAAATTTCATATTTCTATATGCTAAAAAAAAATTTATAAAGGGTTCATTTATCAGTCTATTTTTAGCACTGATATAATTCATCTTTGTTAGACTGTTTTAAAAGATGAAGAAGGGAACATTTTACAGTTCTTTTTTATCCCTAATAACACAAGAAAACACTACTAAAAATTCATGTTTATTAAGTGTTACCTTTAATGAATGTTAAAACAAACTAACTAATAAAGGGAGTATCTTTGTCATCTCCAACAAAAAAAACAATGATAAAGGGGCCCTTTATCATCGTTAAAAGAATCACAGATAAAAGTACACTCTATGTCCACACTTTTTCTTAGCGGTGAAAAAAGTGTATCTTTTATTAGAATTAAAACATGTTTTAGGGTTGATAAAAGTTACATTTCATTAAAAAATTATATATCATTAAAAATCATAAATTAATATTTTTATAATGATATAAATATAGTTTACATAATTCTTATAATGTAATTTCATATCATATATAAGATATTTAGTGAAAATGGTTTATAATTTAATTTTAAATTTATATTAATTAATAATTTTTTAATTACTATTGATTAATATGAATTTAATATCAATTTAATTGTAATAAAATTCACTAAATTAATGAATCATCTAAAATAAGGTGAAAACATTTCTTGAACTACAAAAGATAATAACTGTTGATCAAGGTGTCTATTTGGGATTAACAAGATACAAAATTGAGTCTTTTTAAAATATATATGCAATATATGTTTTGGGTATCACATATCATTGTTTATTGGAGGTAAAAAAATCTCAAAAAGGCCTCCAAAAATGAGTTTTTTTATCAGGATACCTTAATTTTAAAACATGTGATGGAATTGTCTGCCTCTTTTAAGGGGGAATTCATATCTTTTTTCTTTGGAGGTTAAATTTATTCTCAAGGATTACACTTATATAAATATTATAGTATTAAAATTTTATCAATTTTTATATTGCAGTATTATTTTTTAAATTAAAATAAAAATATATATACATATTTTCACTTAATTACATATAAAAATTAAATTGTATGAATAGATATTTATTCATATTTAAATGTAAAATATATTTTAATATATAAACCATATGAAAAACACATTTATTATTCATTATATTTATATATTTAGAATTTTTCATATAAATAATATATTTATATAAATAATATATATATATAATCATTTAAAATTTTATTTATTATTTTATAATTATTTATAAAGATAAATATATAAATGTGTGTGTGTGTGTGTTGTAATACTACATAAATATATTATATTAATGTTTTTATATAAATATATCATTAAATATATAATGTAATTATATATAAATTTATATAAATGGACATAAATTTAATGTATTTAAAAAAAATTATAGAAATATGTTATAGAAATGTATTTACAATGAATATGCATTTTATTAAAACATTATTAAATAATTATAGGTAGATACACACTTATTTTTACATAGATATAAATATATAAACATATTATGTAAATATATTTATATAAATAAATACATATATAAAGAAAATGTGTCAATATATATATAAATATATAAATATATTGTAAAATTTGGAAGTAAACGTGAATGTGCATTAGTAAGGATGGTAAATTTGGACATGTTTGTATGTTATTCCAATCTTTATAATTGGATTTGGGTGAGTATGGTACATATCATTTATAAATGGGTGTAAAAAATCCATGATAAATGGGTGTCTTTTATAAGTGTTTTTTAGAAACGTTAAAAGTGTCTTTTATTCATGCTTTTTTGGTGATGATAAAGGGTGTAAGTTAATGGGATCAAAGCTATATTAGTGATGAAAATCATGATCGATATATGAGGAGATTTGGAGTATCATTTCCACATATACATGTTCCTTCCATAAGATCCAAATATGATTATTGTTGAGACTGTTGTTCATGAAGTTTCATAGGTGAATCTTAGATGTGAAATTTTGTATAACATCTGCTTCATGCTTTGGTACAAGGATAAAAAAATGGAAATTTTATTGGTATAAAATTTGTTAGGGATAAAATAACATTTATCTAAATATTCAACGCCCCTGAAATCCAAAATTATGGAGGAGATCATGGAGAATAAAGGGAATGTGTCATGGTACTAATCACCTTTTGATCCTTGGATTAGGTTATAGGAGTCTGAAGAATATATTTGGATATGGATATAGTTTCCATTCCCCCATAAGATGAATATGATAATCCCTTCTTCATCATTTTGTTTATAGAAGTGGAATCCCTAGATACTCAACATCAGTTATGATCAAAGGAGTAAACAAATTAGATGATTAGATGCACCCTTCATCTATCCTGTCCATAGGAGGCATCTGAGGATTTGCAGAAGCTCTGTTAGCACATTTATTAGATCAAAATCCATCATTGAATTTGGAATAAACGAGATCTTATTTGATGGAGAAGTAATAGTGTTGGGATCAGTGTGAGAGAACATATCATATTATTCAAACTCCTCAAAAAGAGGAATCAATTTATTTGGAGATTCTATGAATGGAGGATGTTCCAAAGTATAGGCATCATTAGCAACACCTCCATCTAATACTGGTCTAATAAGATAAAATTTTATAACTGAAGGATGTTCCTTAACCTATTATGAATCATGGTGAGAAGAAGAAAAATCCCTTTATGCAACCTAGAAATCCACCTAGGGATGGACAGTTGGTATCCTAGGGAATACAGTACAAAATAACAAGGCTTATTGGTAGTTATTTTCATAACTGGTGGAGGTTCACACAGCTATTATGTTTTTTAGAAGCGGTTCTCTAAGACACCATATATTTTACTGTCACTAATCATACATCAGTTTCTTTTATAGTTTAATGGTGATTTTTATATGTTTTTTTTTAGGTAATTAGTGGTATTTTTTTAAAAAAATGGTTTTATTTAACCTAACTATCATTAAATGATATAGTGGTGGTTTACATTGCTTGAGGAAAAAATTAACCAATCATTACATGCATGTTTTAGTGTTTTAAATTGATAAAAAGGAATTTACAGGAATCTCGAGAAAATAGTAACTCATATTGATGTGGCATCAATTCTTATATTTCAAAAATAATTCTATGGTGATTTTATTATTTTTTTCATGGCCATCATATTCTATTTTCTTGGTTTCAACCCTAGGACACTCATTTTTAAAGACTTTGATATCTTTCGAAACATATAATTGAGTCATTATGGGAACACCACATATCATATGAATGTTTTTTATACTCATAAACATAAAAAATAATACAATTGATGTTATCCCATGATTTCATGTCAATAAGAGGTCTTTTTATATGGTTTTAACCATTACGTAAACTTTCATGTGTTTTTAAATAAAAAATATTATTTTATAAGTATCCCAAGAAAACTATTACATGTATTTACATGGAATAAATTCTTACATTTCTTAAATTAATCTATAGTTCTTTTTTATGATTTTAAATCTATAATATGTCATCTTCTTGGTTTTGATCCACTGATGTGCATTTCTCAACACTTTTTTATATTTTAAAACTACTTATTGAGTCATTCTAAGCACACCATATGTTGTATGTATGTGTTGCCGACACATAAATATAAAAAATAATTAAATGGTGATTTCATAATGATTTAATGTCAAAATGATGTTTTTTATATGGTTTGGACTGTTACACACTTGTTTTAGTGTTTTAAGACACTAAAAACACATTTACGAGCATCCCAAAAAACCATAACTCAGATTGAAGTGGATTTGGTTAATTTATTTCAAAAATAAATTTATAGAATTTGTGAAATTATTTCACAACCATATTATTCTATTTTATTCCTTTTGACCTCATAATATGTGGTTTAAAAGACATTTATATCTTTTAAAACTGCTTATTGAATCATTCTGAGAAAACTTTAGGTCATATAGGTGTGTTGTATTGTCATTCACATAAAAAATAATTTAATGGTGGGTTTACCATGATTTAAAATTAATATATGGTCTTTTTATTTGTTTTTTACCATTACACACATGTTTTAATATTTTAAAACACTAAAAACGTATATACAGGAATCTTAAGAAAATCGTAACTCAAATTGACATGGTGTCAATTCCTGCACTTTAAAATACAATCTACACTCATTTTCTTATAATTTTATGGCTATATGATGCATTTTTTGGATTTGACATCATAACATGTGTCTTTAATTGCTTTAATATTATTTAAAACTACTTATTGAGTCATTTTGTGCACACTGCATGTTTTTTTGATGTTTTTTCTACTCTTATATATAATAATTAATTTTAATGTTGTTTTCCCATGTTTTCAAGTCAATATGAGGTCTTTGTATATTTTATTACCATCTCATGCATGTTTTTTTATTTTAACACACTAAACACATGTTTATGGGAATCCTAGAAAAAATGTAATTTGGATTGACATCACATTGGTTTCTACATTTAATAAACAAATATATTATCATTTTCTTATGATTTCATAGCCATTATAAATAATTTTCTTGGTTTGTACCCCCTCATGAATTATTTTAAAAACTTTCATACATTTTAAAATTATTTATTGATTCATGGGTAGAGTTTATAATTTACCTCTGCGGTATACACAATAACACTAGAAATTTCCTCGAGGATCATGCCTATCGTCCTTTAAAATATAGAAACTAAGGAATTTTTCATTATTGACCACCACAAATCCTGATTTTTTCTTATAATAGTCATTATATTTCACTGTTACTTCTATCATTGAAATTTCTTTCTATGCTTCCTAATCAGAAACACTTCTCGAACCCCCACTATGTGTAATAGTAAATAATGATGATGCCCTATCAAAGCCAGCTGATAGAGTAGGCCCAAAACCCATCCCTAGTACATTACAAATATGTTCATTTTCTCAAAAATGAAACTATATCTTTATGGTAAACTTATGATGATTATGAAGGGTTCACATTCCATGCTTCTTGGATTTTAACCTTTTAATACAATTATATTAACAGTGATTTTAAAAAAATATGAACTTAAAAATATTATCTAATTAATAAAAATTTCATTACTATTTATTTTTATTGAATTACTATAAAAACATAACAATAAAAAATAAATTATAACAATAAATAATCCACACAACCAATTAATTGGGGTAGACTACATGGATCAAATGGTTTTATTAGAGCTAATTGGAAAGATTTAATCTATGTAGTTATCCCCATTTAATTAGGTTTAAGGATTTTTTTGTTGTAATTTATTTTTCATAATTATGTTTTTATGGTAATGAAATAAAATAATAATGAAAATACATAATCAATCATCTCTAGTGTTTTCATTAAAAACTACTATTAGGTTTCCTATGAACATTAAGGCATAACTGCATCCATCCAACTGGGTGACCTAATCTATTAGCCTTCATAAAAATATATACACATGATAGAAATAAAACTTTATTTATAATAAAAAAATATAAATAATAATAGATAAAATAAAACAATGATTTTTCTTTTTATAGAAAAACTCTACGACCTAGTGATATGAGGAATGACATGTTTTTCATGATTCGCTTTATTTTTTTAAATAAATTCTAAAAAATAGAAACATCATTAAAAATTATAACTTTATTATGTTTATGTTATTATAATAATGTAAAATATGAAATTATATTAGGAGATGTATCTCTATTAATATCAAGAAACATCTCCCACTACTCACGAGAGAAGTCTTTTGGCACTTTCTCATATATTTTTCAAGAGCTCATAGATGTGACATTAAACCCATGCCATAATCTCCATTTTGAATCACTCCATTTCTTACCTAGATTTTTTAGGTCCCATGGGCATGAAACAGAGTTTGGGACATTAAATTGAAAAAAATCTAGAAATAAAAAACATAACACTTTATAATTAAATTAAAAATTTCCCCCATGCCTTTTATGTTGGTTATCAATGAATATTAAATTAAAATTATACTTACTTAGTTATGAAACACATAATTTTTAAAAAAAATGGGAAAATTACTCAAATAATTATAATTAAAGGGAATTTTCACTATCTAAAAATCAATTTACCCAGTAATTTTTCCAAATATTCTAAATTCATCACTGGTAGGTACCCTAATCTCATCAAATAGAATAATTTTCTCACCCTTACTTTCAAGTAACCCTTATTTTATGATTTTCAAACATATAAAATGTAAGGGTGATTTCTAGGAGAGTTTGGATGAATTTTTATATGTTTGGGGGAATTTATAAAGGTTCATGGTTAGTACATTGTTAATGGAAGTTGTGAAACTTCACTAGGAAACCATTAACAATGAGAGAGAGGGCTCTAGATAGGTGCATAGTTAAGGATCATGGTTTGGCCAAACTATGCGGACACCCAGAAGAAAATGTGCAACTTGAGATAGAGGTCTTTGGAACAATTGGTGCATGGTTTTGAATCCATGCGAGCTAACCTTGCAGGGTTCCCACTTAAGATATTGGATGGTGAATGATTAGTGCATGGTTTCACTAACCATGTGACTAACGATGCATGGTTAAAATATTAGATCCTAAAATTGTGGATATCACATGGTTTGACCTGTAAGCCACTCATTTTTCATCCTATGTGTCCATAACTCTTGATTATCCCTTCCCAACAGATAAGGAGTCTTCTCTTATCAATTAGGATGTGTTCTGAAGGCTTCTCTTGGTGCTTTGAAGCCAGAATCTTGTGGTAAGTCATCATACTTGGTTGTTCTTGGTGGTTTTCCTTAGGTATACTTCTCTATCTCTCTCAATTTCTTAGATATATTCCCTCTTTAGATATATCAAAGGTATTTGATTGCAAATATGATTATATTTGGTCTTTTTAATCATAGGCAAAGAGATCTAAGGTAGGTTTTTGGAGATTGAACCCAATTTCATGGACGTTTTTCATGTGGTTTTTTGTTTTCACCAAATTCTCTAGGTAGGTGGATCCAATCTCGACTCATCTATTTATAATATTAAGGATTGATTTCAAATTCATGTTTTTCCTTGAAATTTATTTTTTATCTACTATGCAATGTTAATAAAAAACCTATTGGGTGATGGTTTGGGGAAATTGGGAAATTTGGTGATTTTTTGGAAATATAATTTGGTAACATTATTTTAAAATTATGATTTTAAAATTATTGTTGGATTTTATGCATAGAAAATGGTTTTCAATAAAAAAAATATTTATTAAAATGGGCTCTGAACACTTGGATTTGGCATGGGTTTTGGCATTGTTGTGTGGAATCCGCTCGTATTCATTGTGATGGATAAGGGTGTTAAGTACCACCATCAAAAGGTTAGTATGGATATGGGTGTGAATTACCCCCATCAAAGTGGTTCACTAAGTGTTGTATTAGTGAAAGGATTACTCAAAACTCATGAGTGCAAGGAGTTCTAGGTTTTATGCATGGTTGGTTGTGTGGATAAGTGGAAAGGAACGGGTTATACAAAAATGAGATTTATGAAATGGTTTTAGAACTTTTTTGGTTTCTTTCATGGGAACATGATATTTTTTTTCCAAAACTATTTTAGTCTGCAACTTGTTTATTTTTTTATATAAAATTTTTTGAAATTGTTTTATATAAACTATTTTATATAAATGTGATAACATTTTCTATCTAAGTTTCATGAGTAGGGAGGTCATTTGGGGGAATCCTACTGAGTTTCATTACTCACCCCTACCCTGGCACTTTGGTTATTTTACTGATATCATTTATTAGGACATAGACAAAGGTAAATTATCACACACCTCTAGTGGCGCTTAGTGATACTTGGTCTGTTTGGGAGGAATTGGAGCATGGATCTTGTTAGATATTTAGATTAGTGTTTTTCTTTAAGTTTTCTAGGTTTTTAGTCATTATTTTCATACTTGTTTGTTTTGTAGTCTTCCACTATAGTACTCTTTAGATTTAGTTTTGATATAAATGGTATTCTTTAGTTTTCTTTTATTTTTATCATGTATCATGTAGTAGTTGACTTGGGTATGGCATGTTTGCATGGTTGTTTTATTTACAAATGGAAAATCATCCCCAAATTATAAATGAAGCCCTTGGAATTTATTTATAGCCTTTAGTTTCATGGGGATGTTGCTTAATGCCAAGTAATGTATTCTCTCATTCTCAAGGCAATGAGGAGGGGAAGGATGTTACAAGTGGTATTAGCATGTTTGGTCCTTAACTAACAAGTGGTTTTCAGTTTTTTCTGTCATGGAGTTGAAATTCTTTTTGGTATATTCCTTTTTTTGGGTTTCTATAAAGGAGTATAATTATCATGACATGTAATTTAGAACATAAAAATATATATCTAACCATTTTATGCTAAAATTCAAGTTACTAGGGAGTTGGGTACATAGGTTTTTTAGAGACACTTATAGAGAGTTGAATCTCACTTTCATGGGTTTAGCCAATGAGATGATCATTACATTCATTATATAAATGACTTACCATTAGTAGTTCATATCTCATTTTGAGTAATTATTTAATACAAATTGTTGATTTTTGAAAAATGTTAAATTTGTTTTCAAATGCATGATTTTTAAAAAGATCACTATTGTGATATTTTTGAAAATTTTTTGATTTTCAAAAGATAGCAGAGATTTTTCAAAAATGATTGAAAATGAAAATGATTCATTTTAGAAAGAACTATCATGATAGTATGTTGTAGTATAATTTGAAATATTAAATCCTTTAGTTAATAAAGAGTGGGACTTAAGCAATTTTTTGTGTTTATAGAAAATGGCACCCAGTAGGCATCATAGAAACCAACTGGATCAAGCTACTAAGAATGTGATATCACCCAAGACATAGGTGAAAAAACTACTGATTCAAAGTATTTTCCAATAATTTAAGGCTATGAATAGTGGTAACATGAGGGATGATCCAAGTAAAATGGGTCATTCCTTATAATTCCATAAATAGAATCCATCCATATTTTAGGGTGATTCTGAACTCAAAAAGGTATAGGTGTGGATGAACTGGATGAATCATATCTTCAATTTTATCATCACACCATTATAGGTGAAGGTCAAGCTAGTGACGTATATTCTGGAATATCTTGCATGCCAACGGTGGGATTTTCTATTCTGGTGAAATTAGACAATGGAATTTCATGTGATGATTTTAAAGAATTGTTTAACAAACAATTCTATAACCGTACTTTTAGAATTCAAAGAATAGTATACTTATTTATAATGAATAAAAAAAATATTTTTTTTCATGGAGTATACAGCTAAATTCATGAATTTAGTGCACTTTTCACCTGAGGTTTCTTGTAGTGCATCCTTAAAGGCATGCATCATTGAATCAGGGCTGAAAAAGAAGATTAGATCAAATATTTTTGTGCTCTATATTATGGATTATTCATATATAGTTAATAGGGTGATGGTAAATGAAATGGGAAAATCAGAAGCTATGGGAGGAGGAATTATGATTATACTCATGGGAAATAGTGGGAACTCTAATGATGGTAGAAATTGGAAGAGGGACACCAATTTCCATGGTGGGATCATGAAACAAAATCAGACGGCCCAATCAATAAACCTTACTCCATGACCCAAGAGAAAATCATGATGTTTTTAATGTCGTTCACTTGAACAAATAAAGAGAGATTGTTCAATATAACCTAGATCATGCAACAACTACTATATGATGGGACATATTTAGTACTATTGTTGTAGTGATCCAAGGTTAGGTGTGTGGGGAACTTCTTAGGTGTTGAAAGCATCATATGATTTGATGGGATGAGGGTAGAATAATCAATCTCATCAGTAGAATATAGCTAGTCATGGTGATTTTAGGAATACCATGACTCTTTAGGCAGTGCAATAAAAATAGGGCAATAAAGAACAAACTGTGGTGAGCAATAAATTTTATGGAGTTGGGTAAGTTATTATGGATGATCAATTTGGACCATCTACGGTGTGAGCTATGATTATTTTTAATTCTACCCTTATGAAAATATTTTTTGTTATGGGTGAATCTCATTCCTTTATTACTTCTTCTGTTGTTGATTTGCTGAGTTTAAAAATTTAGATGATTCCTTTTAGGAAAAAATATTAATCTCATCTTGGTCAAAGTGATTGTAGGGACTTTTGTGTAAAGAATGTTCTATAACTATTGATGGAGATGAGCTAAAATGGGATTTATATATGCTTTATATGGATGTTTTTATATAATCCTAGTTATGGATTGGTTGAATATGTTCAAGGCTCACATCAACTATTATATATAAAGAGTCAATTTTACAATTTAAAATGGTGTCGAGAATTTATTTCTAGGAGACTAGACTGTAAAGGTGTGTGAAATGGGCTTGTTGGAACTAGTAGTTGGAATGATCTCATACTATTTGGTGGTATTATCTTTGGAATCAATGGACAAGAGTGAGATAAACTATTTTCCAATAGTGGTTTATCAATTTCCAAAAAAAAATCCCAAAAAAATATTAGGGTTTCCACTTATGAGAGAATTAGAGTTTATGAGTGATTTCCTATGAGGTAGCATTCATATTTTCCATCCATATTATTATATGGAACTAATATAATTAATAGATCTGAAATTGTAGTTGGAAAAAGCTAGAAAGCAAGGGGTTCATTCAGTCGAGAACATCCCTGTGGGAAGAACTATTCTTGTTTATCAAAAAGGAAGATGGAAATCTTCAGCTTTAAGTGGATTATCATAATCTTAACTACGTTAAGATAAATAACATGTATCCACTTCTATGAATTAATGATATGTTTAATCAATTGAGTGGATCTTAGTGGTTCTATAAGATTGAATAGCAATCATAATATCACCAATTGCGTGTTTAGAAGGAGGATATTCCAAAGATATCTTTTAAGATTAGATATGTTCATTATGAATATGTGGTAATTTATTTAGGTCTTACAAATGTACCATTGGCCTTTATGGAATTGATGAATCAGATATTTCAGTGATATCTGGATTCTTTTGTTGTGGTGTTTGCGGATGACATATTTGTGTATTCAAGGTTAAGGGCTCAGCACGAGAAACAATTAGTGATGGTGTTATGAATCATGTTGGATCATTGTCTGTATGTAAAACTATCAAAATTTTATTTTTGGATAAAATAGGTACGTTTCATTTTCCATGTAATCTCTAAAAAAGGTGTCTTTGTGGATCTAGAAAAGATAGAATCTATTCTATCTTGGAAACCTCCAAATAATTTCTTCAAGATATGGAGTTTTCTTGGTCTAGTTGGTTATTATCGATGCTTTGTTCACGACTTCTCATGACTAGATTTTTCTATGATAGATTTAATAAAGAATAATGTTACATTCCAATGGGATGAGGAATGCTAGAAGTCATTTCAAGAACATAAAGGTCACCATACATCACCACCAATCATGATTTTACCATAATCAGGACAAGGGTAAATGGTGTATTATGATACTTTGAGATTAGGTTTGGGGTATGTTCTCATAAAAGGAGATCATATTTTTGTTTATAGCTTAAGGAAATTGAGATTGCAATAGATGAATTACCCAACACATGATTTGGAGTTAGTTGTCATAGTCCATGATTTGAAAACTTGGCATCATTATCTCCTAGGTTAGAAATTTATTTTGTTCATGGATCATAATCACTTGAAACATATTTTCTCACAACCGTGAGATAAATAATATGGATGGAGTATCTCCAAATGTTTGAATTTGACTTGGTGTATACAGTGTGAAAATGAAATTTAGTGGCAGATGCATTAAGCAGAGACTCATATGCTCAAATGACAAAAGAAGCTTCAGATGAGTGGTAGTTGATGTTAGCCCTATCCAATATGTTCTTGGAATATGAAGACCAAGGTGATGTTGTGGCCTTCTTTCTAGTTTCATTTGTTCCTGATTTGGTGGATATGGTCAAAGAGGCACAGACATCTGATTCAGAATGTGTTGCTATTAGGTCAAAACTCAATGGTGGGGAGACCATTGAGGAATGGATGCTAGACAATATTTTGGAGTTGTGGTTCAGAAATAGGATGTTCATTATTATGGATTATTAGGAACAACTTATTCATACCTAAAACCATTCAAGATATACTTTTCATCCTAGAATATATAATATATACAAAGCGTTGAAAGTTCAATTCAGGTGGTTCGGTATGAAAAAATAAATGTGGCTAAGTTTGTTTAGAGATTCTCAAATTATCAGAAAGTTAAATTATATCATCAAAGATTATTAGATATATTATAGTATTTACCTATCCCAGTTTGGAAATAGGATCAGATAGTTATGGATTTTGTAACAAGTCACCCAGGAATGGTTCAGAAACAAGATTATATATGGGTGATAGTGGATTGGCTCACAAAGTTGGATCATTTCATTATTATTCATGAATCTAATATGGTTAATAGAATATTGTATGTCAAATAAGTTGACCTAGACAGACATACAGGTGGATGAGACCATAAGGGGTGTGCTCCACTAGGGTTTCCCCACCTTTCACTAACTCCTTCCCCACCTTAGGTCGACTTCAACTCCTTCCCAGTGCTTCTTCGTGGAGATTTTGGGGTGGTTTCTCCTTAAATGGTAGAATGTCTATTGTGGCCTTAGATTTCACAACTTATCCACCATTTGATGGCCCGTTCTACACCCTTTTCCTCCTTCATTGGCTAGGGTTTCTTTGTTAGTGTGGTGAGATCCAATAGTCGAGCTCCATCTTACTATCCAAGGGTCGTTGTCTCAGGTGTCGGTTAGGAGTGTGTGGAGTGGTTTGTGATGGTCTTCACGGTAGATGTGAAGGTGGTGATGGGTCACATTCTTGACTTGGTGTGTTTCTTCTTCTAACACAGACAGGTTTTCGGTGTTTTTTGGTGATGGTATCTATTTACATTTTTTTTCTGAGTGATTTGGATCTAGATTGTTTGTGCCTGATGTGTGATTTCGCGGTGGACTAGCTGATTTTGGTTTCTGTGGTGTGTTTTGAAATTTTTGATGGTTTGATGTGCTTGATTCTATCATGTGGCCTTCTTTTGAGGTTGTTATCAGAGTATGTGTCATTTGATTTCTTCATACTTGGTTAAGGTTGTTTGATGAGGCTTTGGTGGTTTTATTTTTGTGTGTGGCATTACGTCCTTGGTTCATGGTTCATTGCCTCTAGTATAATATCAATGAAATTCTACAGAAGGGGTTTAGAGCAGGGAACATTCTCCTTATCATCATTATCCAGAATTGGAAGTTTTGAGAGGGTATGACATTTGTCATCGGTACCGTGTCGGTGCATCCTTTCATAGTAAAGCTAGCCGAGAAGTGATGGGAAGGTGGATGTTGATTGTAATTTTTTTTGTTGCTAGGGTGGGGATTTTCCTTTTGTTAGATTTGGATTGTTTGCGGTCATGATGATCTTGGACCATGGAGGCATGATGTTCTTTATATCATTGATGCCATTTCAGTTTACAAATTTTTCCTTAAAAGTAGTTTTGAAATAAAAATTTAATTTTCAGTCAGTCATGAATCCCATATGTTGGAGGAGTTCTCAAAAATTAATATCCAAGAAGTGGTAAATAGATATGGAATACCAGCTTCATCTCATCATACATATATCTAAGGTTTACATCTCATTTCTATAAATTCTTAAAGAAAGCCCTTGGGACATAGTAGACTATGAGCAAGCATATCATCCTCAAATGGATGGGCAATCTGAATAGACAATACAAACATTTGAAGATATGTTGCAGGCTTATATAGTGTATTTTGGGGGCTCATGGGAAGAGCATGTTCCATTTGTGGAGTTATCATATAACAACAGTTATCATGCCTCAATGCATGTGGATCCCTTAAGAACATTATATGGGAATCCTTGTTATTACCAACTTTCCTAGGTGGAAATAGGTGAGGCGTCACTAGTTTGGTCAAGCCTTGTCCAATAAATAATGGAGAAGATTCAAATGATCAAAAAATAAATGGAGATGGATCATAGTCATCATAAATCATATGTGGGTCATTGTCGACGTCTGTTGTCATTTGAGGTGAGTGATCATGTGTTCTTGAGGATATCTCTAAGACTTGGACATCTTCATTTTTAGAATCATGGAAAGTTATATTCTTGATACATACGCCCTTTTGAGATATTTTAACGGGTTGGAGAGGTGGAATATTGGTTGGTATTTCCACCACGATTCAGTGTGTTTCATAATGTGTTTCATGTATCTCAATTGAACAAGTATTATCCAGAACCTGACCATGTGATTCAATGGGATCATGTTGACCTAGAGTCAGATGCTTCATTATTGCACATGCCAATGTGAATTTTGGATAGGAAAGAAAAAGTATTGTGTGAAAAAACCATAAGTCTAGTGTAGGTTTTGGGGATACATGGTCATATTCAGGAAGAGACTTGGGAAAGGGAGAAGGAAGTAAAAGTGAAATGTCTAGAACTCTTTCATAGAAGTGATGGGTTTATACTTTCTAAGGATATAAAGACCAATTATGGGGACAATTTAACACCCCCAATTTCAAAAAAGTAACCCAAATTTTATGTTTTTTAAGTATATAAATTGTTAGGGAGAAGTTTGGGAGAGTTTGGATGATGTTTAAAGTGTTTTTGGTGATTTTATAAAGGTTTATGTTTAGTTTATGGTTATTGGTAACCATGTAACTTACCTAAGAAACTGTGCACAATGAGATATAGGTCTCTGTGTAAGTGCATGATTAAGGAGTATGGTTTGGCCAAACTATGGGGACACCTAGGAGAAATCACTTAACTTGATATAGTGTAATTTAGCACAATTTGTGCATAGCTTGGAAACCATGAAATCCAACCATGAAAGTCTCCCCTTTATGTTAGTGTCTGGTGCATGGTTAGTGCACAGTTTTACTAACAATGTACTAACTGTGCACGGTTAAAATATTAGATCCAAAAATTTTGAATCTCGTAAGTTTTGACCTCTAAGGCCCTCATTTTTCCTCCAATGTGGCCCTAACTCAAGATTCTCTCTTTCCAAAGTCTAATGATTATTCTCCCATCTATTTGAAGGTGATCTGATGGATTCTTATGGTGCCTTGATTCCATATTCTTATGGTAAGTCATATTTCTTGGTTTTTCTTGGTGGTTTTCCTTCAATATACTTCTAAACATCTCTTTGTTTCTTATATATACCCCTATTGTGGATATATTTAAGGTATTTGAGGCTAAATACGATTATATTTGGTCATTTTGATCATAGGGGAAGAGATATAGGGTGGATTTTTGGAGATTCAATCTGATTTGATGAACTTTTTTCATTTTGTTTTTTGTTTTAGCTAAATTATAAAGGTCGGTGGATTCACTCTCAACTACTCTATTTATAATATGAAGGATTAATTTAAAATTCATGGTTTTCCTTAAATTTTATTTTTTATCTACTATGAAATTTTGATAAAAACCCGCTTGAGTGATGTCTTGTGGAAATTGAAAAATTCGGTTTTTTGTTGGAAATAGAATTTGGTAACATGATTTAAAAATGATGATTTTAAAATGAAGTTTGGATTTGGAGCATGGAAACATTGTTTTCAATGGAAATTTTGTTTTATTTAATTGTTTTTGGAACAATTTTCCATGGCATAGGTTTATCATGGTTGTGTGGTGTGGGTTTATATTCATTGGGATGGACAAGGGCATGAAGAACCCCCATCAAAAGGTTGGGATGGATATGGGTGTGAAGTACACCTTTCAATGTGGTTCAATAAGTGATGGATTATTGAAATTATTACTCGCCACCCTCAAGTATATGGAGGTCGATGTTGCGTGAATTTTGGGTTCTGTTGATAAGTGGAATGAGATGGGTTATTCCAAAATTGGGTTTTATGAAATGGTTTTATAAATTGGTTGGTTTATTTCTTTAGAACTTGATATTGTTTGACAAAAATATTTTAGTATGGAAATTTTTTATATTTTGATATAAACTATTTAGAAATTAAATTATATAAATTGTTTTAAATAAATGTGATAACATGTTCTATCCTAGTGGCGTGAGTAGGGAATTCATTAGGGTAAATCCTACTAAGTTTCATTACTCACCCATTCCTAGTCACTTTGGTTCTTTTATAGATAACATTTATTGAGACATAGGTAATGGTAAAGTATCACACTCATATTGTTGATCATAGTAATAATTGGGATGTTTTGGTGGAATTGGAGCATTGATCTTGTTGGATCTTTGGAGTAGTGGTTGTCTTTAAGTTTTTTTGGTTTGTATTATTCTATTATGTACTTGGTTGTTTTGTAGACTTCCATTATGGTACTCTTTAGAGTTAGTTTTGATATAAATGGTAGGCTTGTGTTGTCTTTTATTTTTATCATGTATCATGTAGTAATAGATTTGGGCTTGTAATTTTTGATGGTTGTTTTGTTTCCAAAGTTAAAATCATCCCCAAATTTTAAATAAAGTGCTTCGCATTTATTTCAAGCCTTTAGCATCTTGGGTATTTTGCTTGAGGTAGAGTAATGTACTCCATCCTTCTCAGTCCAATGAGGAGGGATAGGATGTTACAAAAATAATTACATAGTCTTTTAGGTCCCATACATATTCTATATTCATATTTATATCTCTTATGTTTTTACCTTTGTCTTTTTAAAAAATGAATTAAATAATTAATAAAATATATAGTTTTTGGTACCATGACATATATACCACTAATGGTAACTCTCTAATATCCTAATGATAGAGGGGTGACCAACTAATCCATCGTAGGAGGTTCATTGGATGGTGGGCTCCCAATAAAGACTAGGGAAATAATTGGATCACTTGTAGCCTATATTATGGTGGAATCACATATATCCACTGAAGCCGATGATAGTGGTGGTGTGCTCTGAGATGTTGATCGTCAATTATCTCAATATTTTGTATTCCCAACATTCCTATATCAGGATTTAATTCCCTCTAGGACTATGGACCATGTAATTGGTCTCCTATACCCAAAAAAAGGTTCTTTGTTTTAATAAAAAAGTGTCTTTAACATCAATATTAAATAAACCTCTATTATGATGGATGCTTCATTTTCACCCTCTCTTGCAAGTTCTATTTTTTGAATATTTTTAAGAAAACAATATTTAATGTTTCTTGGTTGGTAATCTTCCCCATCACAAAGTACCAATGAGACTTCATCACTCATATCATAAAATTACATGTGTTTTAAGTGTAGGAAAACACTCCAACCATCAATTATTTCGTCATCCACATAATAAACCATATTCACTACTAAATCCAAGATAAATGGACCATTCTATATATGCTCATCAATATGGATGATGAAAATGAAGATAAAAAATATAAAATGTAATAAATCTTTCATTATACCCCCATCAATGTTTACCCAAGTGTATTTTATTATTACAAAAAAAAATTGACTATGATTGTTTAATTTGATTATAAAAAATAGTTTTTTTAGTACCCCACTAATGAAAGTATAAATAGTCTATGATTTTAATTTTTACACCTTCATGATAAATTATATGAAACATAAAGATGTGAATATTTTAGTCATCAAATCTCTTAGCCTTAATTAGAGGACCTCCATCCATAAACCTAAAATATTTTGATATTTTAACTTAATTATTAACATTCATTATCTAAAAAAGAAGACGTAAGGTGTTACATTTAAGAAAGATAAAATAAATACACATCAATTATATGATTGTGATTATATAATTACAATATGTTAAAACCACTCAACAATATCCTTATTAACAACTTTTGTTAATTCCATCTCATTTCGATCTTGACCCTTAGTCATATCTTTTCTTAAAATATCAATTCTTCAAAAAAATTATCTACAATAAGACTATTGAGTAGCACATTACCATGTATCTGTAGAAACTCCAATTTAGGCAGTTTAAAATTTGACCCATTTCTAACAAGTCTTCTAATATTTGGAAATAGTAATGACTTAATTTCATAATGATAATTATTGGAGATTCCATCGACATGTCCTAGATTAATGAATCCAGCCTCAATCCAATCCAAATACCTAGAACAGAAGGTCAATCACTATTCAAATATATATCCTTTAGAAACAGAGCCTTCTTGTTGAGATTTATTCCACACAAATGATTTCAAATGATCTATGTACCTGATGAAATAAATAAGAAACATATTGCAAAAATTTACACTATTATTTGATAAAATTTAATTCATCAATAAAAACAAAAATATTAGTGTACCTATCAATTGGATACATCCATTAATAATGTACCTAACTACCATGTTTATATTAATCAACCAAATAAAAAGTAAAATGAACCAAGATTGTAAAAATTAAGGGGTAAATAAAATTTTAAAATATAAAATTTACAAATAAATTACTTCTTAATTTTTATCAAGATCAATTAGATTTATAGTTTTTCCGCAAATATCTCTGAATAAAGTACACAACTAAACTAGAACTATAGTTACATTTTTAGGTATCATATTATTCATTGAAAATAGAAACCATAGATCCATTTGAATATGTGGGTTGTGAAATTTTCATCCTTGTAAATTTTGATTTTTTAAGTCAACACAACTTGAAATGTTACTTAAATATCCATATGGAACATTAAAATTAATTAATTTTCAAAGGAATATGTTTTTTTCATTATTTTTCAATGTAAAAATATCCAATGGATATTTTCCATTATCATTTTACCACAACCCATGCATTATATTCACTAATTCCAAATCCTTATAAGTATTAAGGTGATCCATCAATTTATTTTTCACATTAAGAAATGTAAAAATTACATTATCATAGATGTTATTCTCAACATGAATTATGTCATGATAATGATATTTTAAATTAAACTCCCAATAATGAAGTTTGAAAAATATACTAATGTTTTACACTATTGTGTTCTAGATGCTTTACACATTGTACCTCATACCTTTTCCCTCTTTATTAAACTGATTATATTTTCCAAATTTTATAGTGACATTGATTATTTATCCCAAAATTTATAATCCACATAACACCTTCAGTGACTTTATAAAGTTTATAAATCCATTTAATTGTCTCTTTTTATACCTAAATTTATAAAAAGAATCAAGAAATTAATGATGTACCATAAAACACCATTTTCAACTATAATGTAATCATTGACATTTCAAATAAAGTTTAGAAACTAACCAAGAAAAACCAGTATCATTGTTCCAAATAGTTAGGTTTTCTAGTCTAGTAATTTCACTAATTATCCACTTTATATCTGAAGTCATTTAAAATAGTTTTTTCAAAGAAGCATCATATTTTTCCATTTCATCATCCCATAATTCTAAAAAAACCTTGATTAGAGGTTAAATATATACATCAATTTCATTTACAATAATTTTATTTCTAGGAATAATAATTGAAATAATAAAATAATTATTATTTATACACATCCTTGGATATAGATTAAAGGGGATTAAAACAGTTTTCCATATGCTATAATTAGTAATTAAAGTACTAAAAGTGTTAAAACCCTTATAAAACAATAACAAACATACATTCCTAGGATTAGATGAAAAGTTTGGATATAAAGAATCAAACACCTTCCATGATGTTGAATCTATTAAATTTTTCATGAAGCCATCATTTTCACTCTCTTAATCTAGACACTTCATTCATATGTAGTATTAGATGAAATAAATAATATTTACAAGAATGGTTTTTGAGGAATGGAATGAAATATCATTGTGTGAGTTTACTTTTTCTTTTTCTTTTTGGTATTTCATTGACTTGTACTCTCATTGTTTCTTATTTAATTCCATCTACTTGTATGAAATATTATTCAATCTGCATTATTAGGTAATTATACCCAATGGAACATGGAATAATTAAGGAATTCATATATCATTGTATAATCAAGTCCAAGGTTTCTAATTATTTTCCTCATCTAATAAAATATTGCAGGGATCATAGCTTCACTAAATGAATCATGAAGAAAATATCAAATCATGGACATAGATTTTTCATTAATTCCACATATACAGTTCATATGATACAACTTAAGTAAAAAATAAAAATTTTAATAGTTTACACACCTGTCATAGAGTTCTTATTTTCCATATTCAACTAATTCAAAACTCATTTTTTGGTCATGGAAGTTCAGATAAATATTACCCTACTATAGATCAACTAAAGGTTCTGTTGATCTATTAAAATATTAGACATTTTATCCTAAAAATAAAAATTTGTCATTTATCATGTTTTGAACTAAGTGTTGCTTAGGTGGGTCACTTTATGTTTCATTCAAATGATATTCATTATTTTTACTTTCCTTAACATTCAATTCACCATGGAAATCCATCATACATATGAAGCAAGAAAATGTTTGAATATTAAGTAATCATATACATAATTATTATTCAACCCTAGCATGAATTTTTAATCTAGACATAGAAATTTTATGCTAACATCCACTAATTGGTTTGATTTTTCATAATATAAAAATTTATCCAAAACTTTGGAATACCGAGGTGTGTTTCGAGGTAAATTAATCTAAATTTTATCCATAGATATTTGATTACCACACTTATTGCTATACATTCAAAAATAAATAAATAAATTTTTAATCTAATAAGTACAATTAATTCTTAAAATATTTTTGTAAATAAACATTTATTTAAAAAAGTATACTAATAAGAAAACTCAATATAAACTAAAAGATGAAAAAAAATATAAAATATCAATAATATACTGTAAAGTGTTTAAAATATTGATAATAGTATAAATTAATTTAATGTAATAATATTAAATAAAAAATATTCAAAAAGATTTAAGAAACATTATATGAGTTTTAAATATAATGAAAACATATATCATCATATATATAATATTAAAAAACAATATGAATACAGAAAAAAGTAAATACAATTGTAATAGATATTAAACTAATTAAATTAATTAATTTATATAAATATTATATAATTAATAGTAATTTATCATGGTAATAAATATTGATTGAATATTTAATAACATTCTAATGTATGATAATGAATTTATATTTATTTATAATACAATTCCAGGTCATTATAAGAGAATAATACATTCCATAAGTGTAAATTTTTGGAAGATTTCTGGGGGTGGGCTCACCTAACTTCATTATTGACTAGATTAGGACCTTGAATTAATGAAACTCAATTCCAATAAAAAATGATTATATAATCCAAAATTAAACATACAACATGCGAAAATAAACAATATAAAGGAAACAATATTAAATCACAATCAAGGGGGATGCATGTCATGGAATAAGGTCAATAAGAAAATCACGATATGGAGAGGGTAATGGATATTATGGAGGTTGGGGTGGTTTTAGAAATGAGTGAATCATTCATGGATAGGAGATCAATGGGTTTTGTACTAGATAAAGTTAAAAGTATGATGGGGGTCCAACTCATGAAGAGAAGGTGGTAAGGGTGATGCTAGAGTTAGGGATCATGGTTTCCAAGATAAGGGGAATGGGGAACCACCATCAGAAGTCATGGTCATAGTTACCCCCCCCCCCCCATTAGGGGTTTGGGTGGGGTTGGAATCAATGTGAGGGGTGAATGGGGTTTGGGAGAGGTCTATGGCATGGAGTTCAGGAAGAATGGGCATCGTCAAGGTCAATACCATCAGGGGTCAGGGTCAAGGGGAGAGGGTGTAGGTAGGTCGAGAGGGGTCTTCAGAGGTGTGGGTGGGGTGATAATAGTATTTTTAAGATTTAGTGGTAGTTTTAATTAAACTATATATAAATAAAATAGTATTTATTATTATTTAAAAATTTATAGCTAAATAAAATCACTACTATATTTTTATATGTTTTGAGTTAGCAGTGATTATTATATTTTCCATTAATAAACCATCACTATAACCTATTTTTTGTAGTGAGGACAACTCCAGAAGGTGATTCAAGGTGGGAGGATCAATATTAGTAATCTCTAAAGATGAATCCATGGGAGGTCTGATAATCATATAAATTCATGTATTATACTAGAGTTTTCGTGCATCAGCAAACAGATAATGGAAGAGTTTCCTTGGAGGTGAAAATGGATAAGTAGTTGATTTTGTTGTGGAAATGAATATCCTTCCAAAAATAGATGTAAAAAATATAATGTATTTTTATACACTCTTGGTTTCAATGTATATTTTGTGAAAACTATAATAATTCTCCATCATTGGAAAATAAAAATAAACAATTGAAAATATTGATGAAAGATTGAGTGGGGAAATACCACACCAACACAAACCACACAATCAAGGTTCTGGGAATAATAAATTAATACTATTTTAAGATATTGGATATATTTATATAACTTTATACAACTACAAATTAGATATATACATGAAAATTTAAGTTATCATTAATGAAAAAAATAAAATCCAATTTTTTTTTATTTTGAAAACAACATCCAAATTATGTAAAACTTAAATTCTCATCCATTCATAAAAAAGTGTGAATAAATTTAGTTGTCACAAAATTGGACCCATAATATCTAAATAAATAATAGATATAAATAGAAACAAAAGGGCTATCAAATGATAATTTATGCCACTGATATCTAGAGCTTCCATGGTGAGCCTTTATCCATAATTATAAACATATCATACATAACTAGATTCCAAAGATATAATAATGATCATGTAAATATAGTATTTATGGTAATATAAAAATTAAAAACCACATAAAATATAAATGTGATATTTAATTTTGATCTCTTAAATTCATACAATTTTTTAGGCAATATGTAAACAATTAAAAACCTAATATTTCATCGGTCGTGAAATTTTTGTTTTCATCTTGGATGTCATGTATTTTTCTCTACTTGTGAGAAAATATTAAATATATAATTATAAAATACTATTACATAATTTAAATTTTCCAAATATGTATCGAAATTAAATTCATAATGGTATATTCTTTGAAACCATGTATTTTATATGGACCACTTATTAATTCCCTGTACACTTTGATTCCCCAATGAGTGCTCTATGAAATTTTAAATCTCAAAAAATTAACTCCTTGATCTTGAGTACCCCATCCATCTACCTTAGTACAATAGGTACTTATTTTTTGTGAATAATTCATTTTCATGATTCCTGCAAAATAAAATATAAAAATAATATAAAAATTTATAAAAATAATAATCTTTTATGAAATGTGAAAAAAATGATGTTGATACTCACTTTTCTGGAACCCGAAACTGTCACCAAACTATAATTGGTGTTAATTGACACTATAAGAGGGTAATTGAGTTCAAACAAAACCCTATTCATTTCATATTCAATATTTATTTTATTTTTTCCTTTTTATGTAAATAGTGGGATCTTTATTCTATGATGCATTTCCTTTGTATCCAATGAAAGGATATCTCTTCAATTTAGTTGTGTTGAATTAATGAATATATCTTAAACATAAAATTGTAATATTATTTCCCATTTACTTTTACTTTAAAAAATTAATTATTTCTTGTCCTGAAAACAGAATTTATTTTCTATAAAATAGTTCCTTCCAAATATTTCATAGACATTCTGTAATTTTGAATTGCAAGCAAGAAATAATAATAACATAAAAAACCTTTTTGAAATGTATATATAAAAAATTATTCAAAATAAATGGAAATAATAAAAATAATAAATTTATAAATAAGTGGATGGTCTTGGATATGTGAGAGATAAAAAAATCAAATACAATACATTATAATCCCATTCTAGTAATGGGTGACTCTCTTATAATACTTCAATGCATTTGGTAAAGATTGAGCTATCAAGAAATAATATGTGCTAGATTGAGGTATAAACCTAGTCTGGTAATATGTACTAGAATAAGAAATTAACCTAGACCAGTAAACAAACTTTTTCCACTAATTTATGATATTCTTAGTATGGATATATGACTAATGAAATGATATTATATGCTTATTATCCTGGAACACTATTATTCCTTTATTACACTCTCATGAAATATGGATTTCAATTATATAGGGATTCATTCTTACATAATGACTTTATTTATTTCATGAATTATGTTTTATGATCTGTGACTATTTAGGTATGGTTTCATCTCATGAATGAAGATTATTCTCCCATACACTTATTTATATATTATTCTCACTTATGATCATTGATTTTTATCAATCATGTTTTCCCTTATTGAGGTTCTGAGCTCACCCTTTATTATGTTTCCTTTCAATAAGTTATGTAGAAAAGGTACTAAGTGTGATGATTCTATTAGTGTACTAAATGAGAAGTATATTTTGAAATATTTTGAAGATAATATGTTTATATATCCAATCTCTAAACACAATAAACCTTTATGGTAATCAGGCATCTGTCATGTGATATGTAATTTGATTACATCTAAATTGTTATTTAAAGTACATATGTTCTACTCATGTAACCTCATATAAACCTAATAATAATATATATTATCATATTTTTATAATAAAATATTCATATATTAATGATAAAAAAATAATATATAAAAAAATTTAATATTATATATAAACACATATAATATATTAGCATATTTATATTAATATATATTTACATATATTAAAATAAAATATATTATAATATATATAATTTAATGTAATGTTATTATATAAAATTAAAATAATATTAACCTATATTATAATGTAATAATCTTAATGCATATTTACAAAAAAAAATATTGTGAAGAATCAAAGGCTCTTTCTCAGTAGATGTCTTCTAAGTAATTTTTCTAAAGAAGGTTCTTTCCAAAAAAGAATTAACTCATCAAAACAATCCCACAAACCTCCATGGGTTTTGTGAAATAGTTTCCCAATATACTTATTTGTGTATTTCATATTTTTTCCTTACATGATAAAATTATCTACCCATTCATTAAACTTGGACGAATCCCATTTTCCTTTGTCTCAGTCAGACTATGCCTAAAATTCCAGATTGGAAACTTGCTAATCTGATTTGGGGTTAATATATCATACCAAAATCTTAAACCCCTCACTTTTCTATCATAGTTTCATGAAAAAAATAATTATTCATGGAACTTTCTTCATCACCTTTCTCAAAATCACAGCTCGATGAATCTTCAAATAAAGGTGGATGTCTTTAATCCTTGATCATAGGTACCTATATTGTTATTTGATTTCAAATTGATGGGCCTTGACATATTGAGGTTGATCATATTCTCTAATTGAGTTCAAGGAAGGTAGTGTTTTCAAAATATAATTTATTTTTATAGCTCAAAGAGGTTTCTCCCCCTTATCGTACGTGAATAGCAGTCGATTTTAGACTTAATGGTTCATTATCCCACTATTTACCATATCCCCCTCTTATATTCATGGTCAATCATCTTCCCTTGTAGTTAGTTGAGTCTTCTTTCAATTGGTGGTAATTTATCAGTCTTCTATAGTCAATTGGTGTAGTTGGTTTGATGAGATTTGCGTGTGTAACTTAAGAATTTACATTTGTGAAGTTGTACGTGGAGGCATTGTTGGGGATTCTTGGATTCTTGGTGATTTGATTAATATAGAATATTTAAATTAACCAAAATAAAAAAATGATGAAAAAATTAGTCTCAATCTAATTCATTAATCACATTTAAATTTATAATATGTTTTTCCCACAAAAATCCATAGTTCAAGCTAAAAAAATACTTTATTTATGAATTATCCTAAGGACATATAAATATAAAACATACATGTATTTTATATAATATTGGTGAGTTAAAAAGTGAAATGGAAATGAAATTTTCAATAAAATATCATGTTATCATGTTATCATCACCATTGTAACATGGTTAGACAGAGATTATGCCATGTGTTCAACCACAATTAGAAATTGAGATTTTTTTTATCATATTCAAGAGAGCACTATTGGTGGTATCTAAAGATGTTAGTTGTGACTGACAATGGTGGTCACTAATACTATAAAAAACTGAGGGGTTATTCCCACCTCAATCTTCTCCCACCACTGCAACTCACCCTACTATCACCATTGATCCCCCTTAGTCTGCTCCCACCACTAAAAAAGCACCTTCTCACCCATAGAACACCTCATGAACGACCCCTATAGGCCTTCTAGTTTCCACCATATTGGCACTCCACCCTACCTTGACCAACCCTGCCATGTATCTCTACCCTTCTCCCACTGTGTTTTCACCATGGATGATGAGTAAGGTTTCTCATCTTCTTTGATTCCCCCCCCCCACTATGTACTACATCCTGCACCACATTCTCCTACTAAAATAGTATGTTTTTTTGGGTAAATTTTAGTGGCTATCAAAGGTGGTCATTATTGAGATTTAGTGAAAAAGTAACTACTTCCAATTGAACTGATCACTTGAAAGTCACTAAAGGCATTTTATGACATATTTTGGAGAAAGATAATGGAATTTTATACTAGTAGTGAATAGTTTATAGGGATATGGGGAGTCATTAATCCCTTGGAGTTTTCTTAGAAATATGTCAAGCCAACTCCAAATATGTCGATTTTCTCTTTTGCTAATACACCAATTGAAATTATCATCGGTGTTCTTGAGGTCTTAAATTCCATTTTGTGGTAGAAAATACTTAAAATACATCATATATTTCCATTTACTCCTCCCCCCCTCTTCTCAACCAGATCTGTGATAGTGTTAAAATACCCCTAATGAATCAAGCTAGTTTTCTTGGATCAAAAAAAGTGAGCTTTTTACAATAAAATTATCTTTTAGTCACATCATATTTCACATGAACCACTTACTGATAAATAGAAGTGGATGTATGCACTTCTATAGAATTCCCCTTTGTTAGTTCTCAAAATGGGATTTTTCAACACGAAAAAAGAGCTCGTAAAAATAGATCACTTTTTTAGCAATAAAAAACATTACTAATGTATCATTTTTTTGTGCTGATGAAAGGTTCCATTATTAAGGATTTTTTATAAATAATGAAATTCACCTTTATCATTTGTTTTCTTAATGGTGACCAAGGTAACTATAATAGATGATTTTTTATCCCTGATAACACTAGAAAATAGATATAAAAATTCATGTTTATTTAGAATTTTCATTTACTAGTGCTAAAACAAAATCATTAATTAATGGAGTGTTAGGTCAGAATAATTATAAGACATAAGGGTGTGAATTTCATCCTATTAAAAATCCTGATAGTGTCAAAATCAATAATTCTATTTGATTTTTGATGTAGTGAAGAGTTATTTTCGTTGAATAGAATATGTAATGGATGGATAATAAAGATAAAACAATAATTTTTATAGTGGTTTGTGGTATAAATATCACCAAGTCCACTACACTAAAACTCTCTCAGCGATCCTAGTGATTTTAATCAAACAAGTCCTCTTATCTGAGGACCTCGACAACTTAGTATGGGAAGTTGACACATGAAAACAAGTAAAGTTATTTAACAAGAAACCTTCAAAACTACATCTTAGTATGAAAATTTGACACTCTTATATGGATGATTACAAGTATATGACACTTCAAAAAAATAGATAAGGTGTATATTATTGAAATAGATTCAGCACACAGTTGTAGAATAAACTAATAAAGGAATATGTATTTACAAGAACATATAAATGATCTTCAAAACTCTTTCCTCTGAATGAATCTCTAGAATCAGTGCTGATAAAATATTCTGAAACAAATAGTATCAAAAGGAACAACCTTTTAATAGTTTTATAATCAATATTGAATAGATAATAAACCTATATTCCTTCAATATGTAGTCCTAAAAATAGTTTTCATGAAATATAATAAAATTTTAATAGATAAATATAGCATCAGCAATATGATGAACAACTAACAACATATAAAAACATGTATGTATCAAAATTGTATCCCATTATAGAATTGAAATACATCATCAAGCTCTTTTTAGTAGATCAAACTCTTAGTATTTAAAAAGAATATTGATTTTATTTGTCTCAAATAGATCCCGAAATATCACCTCCCAAAATGTGATTTTTAAACACTCAGTGTGTATTAAATTTTAATTTAATCACCATATGAATAACATAAATTCCCTTATAAATATAAACGATTTAATCTATTTTTTAAATTTATTTGAATCATTATTTGAAATTATTTTAATGAGATAATTATTTTGGAGAAATTTTTATCTTAGGCATATTAAATATCCTAAACTAAAATCCCATAGATGATTGATTCAATGTAGGATTATGTTGTATAGTAATAACTTCAAATGTAAGTATAGTTTACCACATATAGTTGATTACAAACAATGGGTTGAAAACCCATACAAAAAATACTCAAATGTAGGGTTGTTCACAAAAGTTTGATTTCTAATCCAAATGTTCATTCCAAATGTAAGGATCCAAAAGTAGCATTACTTAATGAAAGTTAGGTTCACAGACCTAATATTTACTTCAAACATAGGGTTATTAATAGTGATTCTTGACATAATTAAAATGTTCTTAAAACATTATAAAATTAAAAATTACCTAAAATAAAACTTAAATAACATAAATAATTCCAAGGAAAATAATTTTTCAATAAATGTAATACAAAAATCCTCTTAATTAAACTTCACCTATAAAACAAATAAGGTTGTTAGTGAGCATCAAAATAAATGAGAAATTAATGAAATTGTTGGATAAACATATTCCCAATAATATACCACATTTTATGATAAAATAACCAAAAAATATTCATATAAATATAAACAAAAAATGTTTTAATTATTAAATAAATAAATAAAGATCAAATAAAAATTGAAATTTTATTTATCAAAATTTATAATAGAAAGGATAAAATAATTAATTTTGAGGAGTTTATAATTTTTTTCTATTATTAATAATACATCCTAGAATTATAAATAGATTCAAATATGAATGGTTTATTAAAATAATAATATAATTTTTTGTTTATCCAAATTTCTTCTACTTTTTGTGATATCAAAAAAGAATGAATAAAATAGTAAAAAAAATACATTCAATATAGTAAAAAATATTAACCGAATTTTATGTTAAGACCAAGATACATATATCCTAAAAATTGAATAGTCTCTTAAACATAAAACATTATCAACTAGTAAATAAAAAAATAATACAAAAAATAGCATAATATAAGATAAATAGTATATTTTCATTAATCATCTAAGAATTCAAAAATTATTTTTCTACAAGGTTTTTAATGGGTTGTGAGGTATTATGGGAACATGGTTTAGGCTCAAATCCATTTTAATAAGAATATGAAGTTAGGGAATCATTGATATCTTGATTAATAGCCTTTGTCTATTCTTTCAACAACTCAAAATTTTGTTTCATCAGTCTATTCCACTACATTATCAGCATCCTTCATTATTGTCACATCTGGTGCACTTCAACCAATTTTAATTTCAAAATTTTAAGTATAGTATCGAAAGAATAAACATATTTTTCTATTATTTCACCCAACTGGTTGACCAAACTTCTTACACTTGGCCCTGTAGAGGTTAAATTTGCAATAAGATGTTTCTGATTATATAATATAGTGTGTAGTGTAATACTATCAAACTATAAGCTTTGAATTCTATCATTCATTTATTATAAAATATAATTAAGATAATCAAATATCCTTATCAAATATATATATGTGGCTATACTTGAAGTAGAATCCCTTCCTTGGATTGTACCGGCTCTTAAATATTCATATTTATTTTCCAAAAACATATTCAAATCTCAAAAATATGATTTATAAAATAATTCCCCTCTAATTTTTCTAATTAAATCATCAAATTCCCTTAAAAATAATCAAAATATCTTCTTGATATTGAAATTCCATTCAAACATTGAATCTATTCCTGGAGAGATTAAAACTATCTTCTAGGAACTAAATAACTTCTTAAAACATTAACTACTTGTTGAAAAATCTCAATTTCTCCCTTTAATCCCAAATATTCATCTTTTATTGCACAGAAATGATTCTTGTGTTTAAGTAATTATCCCTATCTTTATAAAAATCACCAAAAGAAACCGATGATTGTATTTTAGGTCATCTTGGCGGTTCAGCAACTATAAACAACTAAAGTGATTTCACATATATCACTTCACCAGATAGAGATGATATTTCTCTAAGAACTTTAGTCATTTCTCTAGCCTTCTCAACATCTATCCTTTTCAAGGTTTTAGAAAATAAGGAAACTGTTAGATCTTCAATATGATCAGTTGTTTTAATTATAGGAGTTCTTACATGATCCTCAAAATGCGATTCCTCAACCACTTGTTCCTCACCATGAGCTTCCTGGTCATATTTTCCAGCAATAACATCCTAAATTCATTTTTCATCTAAAACTAGAACTACTTTCTCATCAACCATATCCTGATAAAAAATAATTTGATTAACTTATTCAACCTTAGTTAATATATCCTACTTTATAGCCCCTTCTCTTCTTTATAGTTTGATAACTATAACTGGGCGATGATCCTCCCTAGAAGGATCTTAAAATTTTCTTGGGAACTAGATAACTCCCCCTAACCTAGAAGGGTTATTATAATACACAATGTTAGGTCCACAAGGCTGAATACCCTGAGAGGGGGGTGAATCAGGGTATGACTAATTTAAAATTAAAGCCCGTTCTGAACTTGTTTCGCTGTTAAGAAAAACACTCTTCTCTCTCTGTCTTTTGTTGCATGATATAAACAGAAAGTAAAGCAAGCACATGACACAGCAATTTTACTTGGTTCACTGGTAAGGGCTATGTCCAAGGAGCATACGCTGACAGGTTGTTGGTCATACCAAATTCCACTAAACTTCACTAGATGTGGATTAAAATTTTTGGGCACAGTCACTCTATCCCAGGCTCACTTCCTTTACAATGTTTAGGGTCAGATCACTGCTTTCCCAAGGGTCACTCCCTATTTCTCTCTCTCTCTCTCACTGGCAGTGGAGAGGATCACATTCTTCCTCTTCCTTCACTCACTACTCTGGAAAGGATCCACTCACAGTTTATAGACATGTAGGTCTCTTCATTTGCATGAAATAATGCATTCTCTGTTGTATGTGGATGCTCTGTTAAAGTCCAACTTTCACCCGTAGATGAATTTCCCTTTGCACCGAAGGTATCGAGAAAACTTCCAGCTTCCACACAGCCCGAAAATCACATCCGGAAATAAACCTTACTTATCACGCAAGTCTATCTCGGCATGCAAGTATCAGTGCGCAAGTCAAAAATGGCACACAAGTCCACCTCACACAATTGCGCAACACAAGCTTCTTCAACTCCAAAATTGTGCGACACACTTCCTTTTACGACCAATCCAATATTAGCGCGCAACTACCAACAATCACCCTTCTTCAAATTTAGCGCGCAAGTCCCACTTGCACGATACACCACCACTTGCGTGACCACCACACCTGTGCAATGGGATCTCTGATTTCTAAAAGTGTTTAACTTCGTCGAATAATGAGGAGGGGTGGTCCAGTATTTATAGGCATTTTGGTCACTCTGCATGACGGCGCGCAAGTCTCCCCTCGGCGTGCAAGTCTCGGCGTGCAGGTCTCTTCCCCTAAAAGTCACTTGCGTGACCCAATTCCAAACTTGCGCGAACCTCTTTCCTTTGCCATATTTTGATCTTATGATCTTGAAAAACCACAGGCACGCAAGTTCTCAAGCTTCCAAGGCATTGGCGCACAAGTCACTTTCATGGTGGGCAAGTCACTTGCGCGACACCACCAATACTTGCGCAACACTTATCCCTTTGCCATATTTTGATGATCTCATATTGAAAAACATATGGTGCTCAAGTTTTATCTCCTTTAAATACATGGCGCACAAGTCCCTTTGCCAAAAACCACTTTTCTTCATTTTTCGATTTTCAGGCCCAAAAATTTGGCAAACACTGGAAAACGATGCCACCATGTATCTATTCTTTTTGTACCGCCTCCAGATCATCTATAACTTTGTCGATGTTCTTGAATCAAACATGGATCGTTAATCACATGTCTTGAACTCAACATTCCCCCATTAAATCCCATTTTTCAACAATCACCACTCAGATGTCCACTTTGTCAACAAACCCAATCACCTCAAAAATACTTCAATGATACCTTGAGGGATTTTTTCCCAACACACAAACCTCATTATTCTTATACTAACTAGAAATTTGGTTTCACTAATATACACACAAACCTCACCTATAGCTACTTGAGCGACACCTAGTGCTCCTTCCACTCAAGATTCTCCAACAGATTTTGTAGAAAATCTTGCTAAACTAGTTGGCATTGAACTTCTTTGATGTCCTTGAACATGATCTCATTATATTTAATCAAATCCAACACCAAATATCGTCATCTTACCCATGGTTTTACTCCATAAAAATTAAAGCTTTTTGAGAATTATGGAAGATAAAATGTTACTATGGTGACATCTCAAAACTATCATAATATCAAAAACCATTCCTTTCCTATAAAGAAAAAGAAACATTGGGATTCCATATTAGTATAAGGATATCCTTGCATAATCCTGACAATAGTGATGAATACACCTCATTATAAACCAATAAAAATTACTTTTTTGTTTCTCAATATCAAAAAAAATAAGATAAATATTAGGTAAAAGTGTTTCTATATCTTGGATTTCTTTGGAACTACTACTATTAGGATTAAATTGACTAGAACCTTCTGATAAACCTCTAAATCCTTTACTGGAATGTATCTATTTTGGGTGGTTCTAAAAAATAAAAAAATTATATCATCATATTTATGAACAACATCCCTTATCGATATTAAACAGATGTGAGAAAAACCTTCATGGTGGTAGAGAAAATTTTGAAAAGTTTTTATGGTATAGATTGAAAATTATCTATTATTTATCATTAAAGAAATGACATCCTCCGAATTACCAAAACTAAACTGTGTATGCTCATAAACCTAATTTACATCCTACTCAAAGATGTAATTTATATTCTTACCATAAAAAATGAACTATGGACCTCGAAATATTTTGTCTTATTTCAATAGTAGATTCATCATGAAGAGCCACAATAAATCTATGACTTTTACTTATAGAATTTTTCTTTATAAACTATATATTATATATTTATTCATTCTTCTTTGTATAGATTTATTAGTTCTCTTAGTCTTCACCATTTTGATATTCATAATGTTTTAGGTTTAGAAAGTAGGGTTCAAGAGAGATTGAGTGCTTAGGAGGACTAAAGAATGTCAGATCAAAGTTGAGAGAGGGAGAGAGAGGGAGAGATTAAATCTAATTATTTCAAGAAATGTTTTTATTTCATGATCCAATATTATAGATTTATTATTTAGGGTTTTTAAAATTTAAAAGGAAATTTGGAAAAAAACATGAAAATAATATTTTAAACAAATAAAATTTTCAAATTGAATAACCTAAAAAATAAACCTTAAAAATAATTTAAACAAAACAAATTAAAAAATTATTAATCAATAATAATTAAAACATTTATATAAAATTTAATAGACCTAACCCACCCCATAATAAATTAAAAACTAGCTATGGTAAGTGGTTGTGTGAAAATATCAGTAATTTGATATTTGGTATTAACAAAATCTAAAGATATATCCCCTTTCAGGTAATGACCTCTAAAAAATTATTCTTTATATCAATATGATTAGTACTAGTGCGACTCTTATGATTTTTTAAAATATTATAACACTATTATTATCACATAAAATATTAATATGGTTAACATTTAGTCCAAATTACTAAATTGTGTGTTTTATTCACAACATATTTGCACATAAACCACCAGAATAAATGTAATCTAGACCATAAAACTTGGTACATTACAAAAAAGTGGCAAGTAACTGAGTTGATTTTTCTAAATAATCTAAAACCTCAAAAATATGTACCTAAATATGTAATTAAATAAAAAATAAAAAAAAATTAGATAAATCATAGATATAAAAACATTATCTTTGAATTATATAAAAAAATTAACATTAGTAAGATGGGATTCTATTTGGTTTTTTTGAATCATTTTAGAGAGGAAAATAGGATATATAATGTATGATATACTAGAATTAAGATATATAAAACTAAAAAATTAATCTCTATAAAACTTTTTATCAACTGGTTTACAAACATCATCCAAATCAATTTTTATACTAGTAATCATTAGAGTTACAAATAATTATTGTTTTTAAGGACAACATTTTTCAATATATAAATACTTTTTAAAAAAAATAAAATACTTCAATAATATTTTTGATAAATATGAAACCCAAGAAAGAAATTCAATTCTCCCACCATAATCATTTCAAATTACTTTTTCATATGTTTTGAGAAATAATTACAAATCATTTTATTAGTTGACCCAAAAATAACATCATCTACATAGAATTGAAATAATAATATATTAGAAGAAAAACATTTCTTAAAAGGGGTAGGATTACCTAACCCTAATGAATACCCATTTTTCAAAAGAAAATAACTCAATCATTCATACCAAGCCCTTGGATCTTGTTGAAGGCTATAAAGGAATTAGTAAGTTTAATAATAGATTTTGGATGATGAGGATTTTCAGAACCTATAGGTTTCTCAATATAAACATCCTCTAGTAAATACCCATTTAAAAATGAAGTTTTTATATCCATCTAGTATAATTTAAAATTTATATTTGATGTATAGGACAAAAGGATACTAATTGATTCAATCATGGGATCCAGAGAAAAAGTTTCCTCATAGTATAACCCTTCTTCTTAGTTATAAACTTTAGCAACTAGAATAGCCTTATTTAAAATAATTATACCTTATTCATCTTATTTATTTATGAAGACTCATTTGGTTCTTATCACTGTATGGTTCAAGGTCCTATCAACTAATTCCAAAACCTCATTTCATTTGAACTTCTTCAATTCACCATATATAGATATCATTTAACTCTAATCATCTATGTCTTCTTTTACAGTCATATGTTTTAACTGGATAGGAAAACTGAGAATTCAACTAGGTTTCCAAAATTTCTCAAAGTATTAATTCATTTATCTAGGTCCCCAATAACATTCACTAAATGATAATCCCTTAATTTTATAGGTTTTCTAGGCAAGATCCTTTCAAGTTTCTCATTTTCATTTCCTTCATAATTGGATTTATTCAGATTATATTATAATTCACTTTCAAATAAATCCTTATAATAATAAATTCCCAAGTTCATTTTAGAATCAGGAACACCCTCTATTTTATTTTTTTATCAAAATGACAACTTTCATCAATCTTCACAGGAAAAAATTATTCAAATATCCTTTACAAACAATCTATAATATTTATATGTAGTAAAATATCCTTGAACAATTCCTTCATCATAAATTGGATCAAACACCCCAAGTTTTTCCTTCATATTCAATATATACACCTTGCATCAAAAACATTAATCTATATATTTTTAGTATTTCAATTATTCCATAGCTCATAAGGTTTCCTTTTGAGAAATTCTTGATTAAAACTCTATTCATGATTTTTAATGTGGTATAAATAGATTATTCCCAAAAATTGGTTAGTAAAATATATTCATTCAATATAGTTTTGGGCATCCCTTGAATAGTTTTATTTCCTCTTTATACAATTATATTTTATTGATGTCTTCGTTGATCTGAAAAATCATGGTTAATAACTATGTTTTATAGAAAATAAATAAATTTATTACTCTCAAACTCTCCACCATAATCACTTATCAATTAGATTATGTAGAAATATTTTTCATTTTGAACAATTTTACAAATACTCACAAAAAAATATTCACTTTTACATTTTATGAAATAAACCTTTGTAAATATAGAATAATAATTAACTAAAATACATAGAATCTATCAGAAAAACATGAAACTCTATAAGGAATAAACAATTCCATATTAATGAGTTTTAAAGGATTAAATGTAAGAAAATTTTTAATAGATTTAAAGGATGGATTATTCAGCTTTATTATTTCCCATGCATCACAAAATATATACTCATAAAATTTAAGACTGGTAAGATCAAAAACAAAATGCATCTTTGATAATTTTTATTTAAAAAATACATTACAATGTCCAAGTATCTTATATCAAATCTAGTATTCACTTATCTCAATATTTTAGAAATTAAATCTTCTTTTACAGAATTAATTAAGATCTAAAGTATAAAAAAATTTAGTTAAAGGGTCTCCAAAATTAAGTCATTTGTCTTCAAATACAAATTTTTAATTGGTAGAAAAAACAATAGAAAATCCATCATTATAGAATCTAAAAGTGCTTATCATATTGTGCTTTAAACCTTGATTATATAGAAACAATTTTATCATTATTTACATTATATATTCAAATCTAATGATTTTTCCTTTAGCATTATCATTGATGGTAACTAAACTATAATATAATTTCTATAGTGTATGTAAATTTGTGAAATATCCATTGATATGACACAAGTAACCATTATCCATATACCATTTTTAATATTATACATCTATCCTTTAAACTAAAATCCCATCAAATAGAATCTTTTTTTGGTCCCCAATTTCTCTTTTTTATAGCTAGGTCAACTACCAAAGATAAGGGTAACTAGATCTACCTAAGTTTAGTAAAATTTATATATTTTAATTAGAAAAATATTTAAAAATAAAGGTTTTCATAACACCACTAATTTAGGGTTTTTTAAAACAATATTTATTAGAATAATGGGATTTAATTATATAATAAAAATATTTAATTATAGATATGTTGTGATTCTTAAAATTGGGAACAAAATAATTACAATTTAGATTAGGTTTTTCCCAATTTATTCTCATTACATATTTTTATTTTTGCAAACATTTTCCCAAGAATATGTTGTCATAATTTTTTTCCCCTTAGTAAATATACCATTATAACATTTAAAGGATTCTAATTCATCCTAAACTTATTTAATTTTATTTTCAGGCATAGTTATTCTTGATGCAGATTTTCCTAATTTTTATTTTAATTCCATACGCTAATTTAATAGAGAATATTTTTCACTTAAGATCACATTATAAATTTTCATTAATGATTTATCATTTTTAATCAGGGATTAATATTTACCCTCAAGCATGGAATAATATGCATCTAATTTAATATTTGAATAGTTTTCAAAATCAATTGAATAATAATAATATAATTTTACCTCTTCTTCCTTCACCATAATGCACATGTTTTCTTTTTTATTTCATTTCTCTTATTTTGATTCAATACAACAATTAGGATCTTCAAAAACACTCCACATATTCTTCATATATTTTTTTAATTTGTATCCATAATCAACATTAATTTTTTATTTATTTTTTTTCTTTCCTATTATATTCTTCATTTATCCTTTTATAGTTCTCACTAATCATGTCTGATATTCCCCACTTATTTACATTCATTTCATTTTAATTATTTCAGTATATGTTCTTACTTATTGGAGTCAATAAAATACTTTTTTAATCCTTTATTTTCTTTTTAGAAGATAATGAATCTTCTTATAATCTGATAAATTTGGAATCACTTTTTATTACGTAAACTTTTCATTTACATGGTACAAAGAGGGGATCTTTTAAATTTTAATTTCTAAGAAAAAGGTACATAATATAGTGAAACATAAAAATTCATTGAATCCACTTGAAAGGATTCATTATAGGTTCATACTAAGTAAATTTACTACATATAATAACTTAGGTACATACATCAAAGGAAAGGGTGAGCATAAGGCCCAGTAAGGGAAAGTAAGGGAAAGAGTATACATGCCATCTTGAGAAATATCAATAAGAACCTGAGGAATATCATAAAGGAATGAGAAAGAGGAATAGAATAATAATAATAACTTTAATCATAACATGGAAATTTGGATACAACATTCAATTTATACATTCACAGGAAAACCACCATGGTTTTTCACCAGGTGTCATAACCATTACCTAGGTTATTCACCAAGTTATCATAAAATATTTCATCTCTAGAGATTAAATTATTTACCCAATAATTTGGAGAACAATAAGGGAGAATAATTAATATGTATTAATTAATTTGATCCACATATATCATAATAAAACAATTCCTAAAAAACTTATTTATAATAAAATAAATGGGTTTCATATAAAAATCACGGCATTTTAAAAAAGTGATTAAATACAAGATATTTATGTCATTTATAACCCACATAAAGGGAATGATATTTCTATGTATGTAAATTAAAGAATAAAATAAATAATTTTAATATATTTTTTAATACCATTAGAAAATAAATAGGTTTAGATAATCATATAAAGAAAATGAAAGGGAATTTATTGAGGATAAGAGAGAAATTTTGAGAAATAAAATTGGCAGCATAACAGGTATAAAATGTGGTTTTAGAAAAGAGTAAAAATAGAGGTTTCATGGGTCTCTAATTTATAAAATAATCTTAATAAATTAAATGGATAAAATAAATTTTACATAAGGACTTAGTTTCAAAATTTGGAATACATACCACATAAAGAGAAAACCCGAATGGAAAAGAGAAGTGGAGATTTCCCTTACCTTGAAGAGTAGTTCCTAAAACGTGAGGATCAGGACCATAGGCAATTTATGAAAACTTGGGAGGACTAATTTGGAGGTAAAACTATTAGATATTCATGGAGAATGAAATGTGAGTGAGAGGAAATAGAGAAATGGGTGGGTATTTATAGCAAAAGTGGAGGATTTGTTTGACAATTTATAAATAAAGGCATTGGACACCTAGGTAGTGGTAAATGAAAAACCATGGTATTTCCCATAGTATTGGAAAATTTGGAAAACATTAATGATATTTTAATAAAAAAAAGTCTACCATTATTTTATATTACTTATTTTGGTAAGTAAAATTAATGTTTTCATAAAATAACATTTTTAAAGATAATGTTTCCATTTTGGAATTTGGAAAGTAAATTATATATTTGAAAATATATTAAATATATTAAAATAACTTATAATAATAAAATAACATATTTTAATTCATGTATTATGGTTAATTATTTATTAAATAATTATTAAATAGTTATTATTTCATTAAACAAACCAAAAAACTCAAACTGTATTTTTACTATTCATGAAAAAATAAAGTATTTTAGAAAATTATCATAAATTCACCCTAACCTTATTTTCATGTGATGATTTAAAAAATGATATTTATTTTATCATAATAATTATATAAATAGGTAAACTATAACTTTTAATTATAAAAAACTTTATTTATTAAAAATAATAGTAGACTAAAAATGCATAATAAAATTTCTCACACTTGAAAATACAATATTTTATCATTTGTATTTAAATGAGAGTTTTTTTATCATAATATTTCATTAAAATAATTATTATTCATAATATATTATTTTATTATAATTTTTATATCTTTTTTGTAAAGAACAGTTTCTATCCATAAAATCAATTTACCAAAATCCATCTCAATTTTATTAAGTAAAACTATTCTTAAAACGAAATTATTGGAAAAAATTATATTTATACTATAGAATTACATAATAAGTAACTAAGTTTGGGACATTTAACCCCTTATAACACCCACATATGACCTAAGGGTAAGGTGTATGATGGTGATAGATTTATGGGGAGGCTTGGCCAATATCACCAGAGTTGTAATTTCCACAAACTTAAACTTCTCTCATAGTAGATTTCATTATAGCTTCACTTTTTGAAGATCATCTTGGGCTTGGTCAAGATAAAACCTCAGTGACGCTAACTCCCTCCCAATTTTTGGGATACAACCTTCATATGGAATGAATCTACTAGTTGAGGTCATCATTTCTCATTTCTTCATTAATTATTCTTTGTATTTTCTAATTATAAACAATAATTATAAAATTAAAATTATTATTAAGATTATAGTTTCCCATGGTTATATTGACCAATTATAATTGAACAATAGTAATATAATGGTCAAAAACCAATGTTCACATTTCAAATTATACTCACTTAATTATTAAAGAGATATAGTTTTATTGAATAAAAAATAAACTAAAACACATTTTCTCAAGAAACAAATATCATTCAAAAAGTTTGGGTCATTACATTCTTCCCCCTTAGGAAATTTGAAACATTAAATTTCATCTTGTTCCCTTGATTGAGAAAAGGTGTGGGCACTTTGACCCTATTTTTTCTTCTAGTTCCCACTTCATTTATTCAAAATTATTATTCCTCCAAAACACTTTGATGAGGTGGGTAGTATTGTTGCATGGAACCTTGTCTCTATGGTCTAATATCTCCACCAACTGCTCCTCATAAGAGAGGTCATATTCAAGTTCTACCACCTCTGTATTTAGCACATGTGAAGGGTCATGTATGTATTTCCTTAAGAGAGATATGTGGAATACATTATGAAAATGAGCTAGAATTGGTGGAAGTGCTAGCTGATATGCCACTGCTCCTATGCTATCATGAAATTTATAGGTACCAATGTACCTAGGGATAAGATTTCATTTCATCCCAAACCGCATGACTCTATTCCATGGTGAAATTTTAAGGAACACTTTATTGCCAACATCAAACTCAAAGTCCCTTCGAAGGCTATCACTATAGATCATTTCTCGACTCTAAGTATCCTTAATGTTTTGTTGGTTGACATGATCATTTTATGTCATATCTTGCACAAGATCAGAACCAAGAATCTTTCTCTCACCAACTTCATCCCAACAAGTAGGAGTTATACATTTCTTATTATATAGATATTCATAGGGCGACATTTGAATACTATAATGGAAGCTATTATTTAATGAGAACTCAACTAATGGGAGTTTTTGATCCCATCCACCTTAAAATTACATTTAGAATGTCCTCAACATGTCCTCAAGTGTTCGAATAGTCCTTTCAAATTTTCCATCAAATTTTGGGTGATCGATCATACTAAAATTCAATTTTGTACTCTGATCATGTTGAATACTGCTACATAATTTTTATATGAACCTTGTATCATGATCAGAAATGATATAAAGTGTAACTCCATGTAACCTCACCACTTCCTTGACATATATCATGGAATGTTGGTCAAGAGATAAATATTCTTGAATAGATATAAAATGGGAAGTCTGTGTGACTCATTCCACTATAAACCATATCACATTGTTTCATTTAGATGTTCTTGGGAGACCAATGATAATGTCCATATTGATATTGTCCCACTTCCATATTGATATGGGTAGTGGTTTCAATACCCCTTTAGAAATGTGTCTCTTTACCTTCACTTTTTGACACACCAAGCACCTTATAGTGTAGTCAGCAATCTCTCTTTTCATGTTATCCCACCAATAATTATCATGAAGTTCCATATACATTTTAGTTCTTCGACGATGTACAAATAAAGTAAAGCTTTGATATTCATCCATCAATTCTTTATTTATATCTGGAATAGATAGAACACATAGTCTTGTATAAAATTTTAGTACTCCTTCTTGATCAATATTGAACTTAGGAAACTAAACATCCTTCAGATCCCTCATCTTCTTTTGCAAAAAAGGATCATCTCTTTTATATTTCTTAATCTTATCTCGTAATGATGGTTGAGAAATAATTTGGGATATAGTTAAAGATTTACCTTCCCTTAAAATTCCCATGTCTAGTTTTATTAGGTATTTAATCAAATTATCTCCTTGAATCCACATCATTTTCAGAATAACAAGTTATTTCCTACATAATGTATTAGAAACTTTTTTATTTCCTTCGGGATGATACTGAATTGAAAAATCATAAGGATAAATAATTTCCAATCATACCCTCTATTTAATGTTCAGCTCCTTTTTTATAAAAATTTAATTCAACATTTATTTTTCTTTGTATATATCACATTTCTCCCCATAAAGATTGTGCCTCTATATCTCTAGAGTAAAAACAACCTGAGACTTCTCCAAGTCATCTTTAGGATAAGTCTACTCATGGGGCTTTAACTATCAAGATTCATATGCAATCGCCTTTTCATTTTTCATGAGGACACACCCATGCCTGTTCAAAGATTAATCACTAAAAATAATGAATCCTTCTCTAATATAGGGTATATTTAACATGGGTATAGTAACCAATCTCTTCTTCAACTCTTGTAAACTTTTCTCGCACTCATTTTTTCTAGATGAACTTAACCCATTTTTGAGTTAACTTGGTTAGTGGATTATAATGTCAGAAAAAGTTTTTCAAAACCCTCCTATAATATCATATTAAACCACAGAAACAATGAATATTAGTTATTTTAGTAGGATGAGGCCACTCCTCCATATCCTTTTTCTTGGAAAGGTCAATTTATATTCCTTCAATGGTTACAGTTGTCCCTAAGAAAGAAACTTTTTGTAACCAAAATTCATATTTTTTTATTATTCCAAATAGCCTTTCCTTCCACATAGTTTTCAATTTAAACCTTATATAATATTAATACACCTCATTAATTTTATAATATATCATAATATCATCATTAAAAACTACCAAAATTTTATCAAGGTAGTCCATAAATACTCTATTCATTAAATCCATAAAAATAGTAAGAGAATTAGTCAATCATAAGGGAATAGAAATAAACTCATAATGCCCATATCTTTATCAGAAGGAAATCTTTGGAATATCATCTTTATTCACCCTCAAATTATGATAACCAGATCAAAAATCAATCTTGGATAATAATTGATCCACATGAATTTGTTCAAATAAATCATCAATCCTTGGAAGAGGGTACTTTTTCTTTATTGTGATCCATAAAAGTTATTTGTAATCAATGTAGAGATGCATTGATCCATCCCTATTCTTCACAAATAGAATAGTTGCTCTGCAAGGAGACACACTTGGTTAGATAAACCCCTTCTATAAAAGATCTTGGATTTGGTTCTTTAATTCCTTCATCTTCACATTTTCTATTCTCTATGGGTTATTTGATATCGGCTTGGAATCAGGTATGAGTTCAATGGAGAAATCCACCTCTCTTTTTGGGGGAGGTCTAGGTAACTCCTCTGGAAATACTTCAATGTATTCATAAATTATGAATACATTTTCTATTCTTATACATTCATTTTATTATTCATCTTCACCGATCATCTCCATAAAGAATTCTATGGGTGGTTCTTCTTGATAAAGCTCAGGTAGAGACATATCTCCTTTGAAAACAACTATAAGTTTCCCATTAAAAACAATATATATTTCCTTTCTTTTGTATTTTATCTTTACATTATAAATTGAGAGTCAGTCCTTCCCTAGTATAATATCAAAATCTAGCATGGGAATGACCATTTTATTTGTGATAATATTGTTCTCACCAACGTAAATACTAGGGTTTCTATACACTTTTGATGGTTGGATAATCCCTCTAAAAGTCCTCAAGGATAGTTCTAATTCTAGATGTTTGGGGATTGATTCTATATTATATGAAAACATGGTAGAAATAAAGGAATTCATAGAACCAGAATCAAACAAAGTAATTTATAACTTTGAAAGAACAATGAGAGTACCTTCCACCACATCATTTAAACCATCAACATCAGCCTTTTTGATAGCATAATCATGACATTTCTCCCTTAGCCTATGATGAGGTTGATGGTGATTCTACTCCACTACCTTTGGATTTGGATAGTGGTTGGAGAAGTTCCAAATCTATCCATAATTATAGAATTGGACTTATGGATGGGCCTCCACCATATTACCTTTTTCATTTATGTTAAGAATCTAAGACTTCACCTCACTATGATGGTTCCTAATAAATATGGTTATCTCTTCTACACTTGTAACATTTCCCAATCTTGAGAAAGTAGTTATATTAATGCTTATTCCCACATTTGTTACCTGTGGGAACTTGTACTTTCATTCTTCCTATTCAATGACCAAAGATCCTCCACAAGTCTAGCTAAAAATATCCCTTCTTTTTAATCAATTTTGTGATACCATTGCATCTTATTGAACTCTAATTTAACCTTTATAACACTCTACCCTATATCCTCATAGTTATCATAGTCTTGATTGGATATATTCTTCCATATATGGGGTTTTATTCCACCAAATAATATATCAGCCTTTACATTGGGATCAATGAAAAATTTAGAGGTGTTACAAGAAAGTATTGTAAATTTTATCTCATAGCTTCCCAGATATTCACTTTCCTTATGCTTCATCTCTAGGAATTCCTTCTCTATTTGTGTTTTCATTGAACGGGGAAAATATTTATTGAAAAATATTCCCTTGAACTCTTCACATTATATAGAATAAATTTTTTCTCATGGATTTGTGTTTTTAATCAGTTCCCACTTCTGATCAGCTTCCCCCTCTAAGCGGTAAATAGCTAGGGTGACTTTCCCTTATATTGAAAAAATGCAGTATAGAAAAGGTATTTTATATAGAGCTTATCCAATTTTCAGTAATCAACGGGTTGGTAGATCTACTAAAATAAGGTGATTGTTGATACATAAAAGACTCAACAGAAATTTGTTCCCTTCAAGGTGAATCTTATCTCTTGTCTTTAATCAATTTATTGATCATAACTTGACTAAGCTGATTCATCATTCTCATAAATTTTTATATTCTAGATTTTATCAGAGGGCCATCAGTGCATGGTCTATTGCACTCACTATTTACATGGTTCCTCTTATTTTCCCCAATTTTATAAAAGAATAAAACCTTAGTGGAGAACGTTTTCTTTTAATAATATTATAACTGTAAAGGAATTTTATTTCTTAAATCATCATGATTAAATATTTTATTCTTTAACAATAACTAAATTTTCTATAAATCCTTCATAATGGTTGATAAAAACATGTGATTAACCAAAAATATCCCCATGGAGTATCAAACTAAGAGTGAATAAAGGATCATTGTCACACAATAGTTCCCATTTGAGTCTAGATCAAAGTGGTGTTTTTGGGTTTTACCTTTAGATACATCTTTTCAATATCCACATCAACTTGTTCGTGTCTAGATAGAAATTTCTTTGTTCAGAAACCACTTAATATTTTACCAAAATACCATAATTTTTTCCTATATTTAAACATTTATATAGGGTTCTATATAATGTTTTCAAATCCACATTTCCAAAAATAACTAAATCATCCTTTGATTACAACTATGTCATCCCACCTTTTTATTACATAAACTTTTCATTTACATGGTACAAATATAGGATATGTTAAACTTTATTTTCATGTAAAAAGGTGAATAATAAATAAAAATAGAAAATATTATTAAAATCCACACTATAGGGTTCATAATAGGTTTATTCTAAGTACATTTACTTCATCTAAAATCTTGGGGACATACATCAAAGGGAAGGGTGATCATAAGGCTTAGTAAGGGAAAGAAATGGAAACTCTTTACATGTGATCTTGATAAATATCAACAAGAACATTAGGAATATAATAAAGGAATGATAAAATGGAAAATAATAATAATAAGAACTTGAATAATGACATGTAAATGTGGCTACAACATTCAATTTAGACATTCATATTCATACCACCAAGTTTTTCACTAGGTGTTGTAAAAATTACCAAGGTTATTCACCAAGGTATCATAAAACATTTCATCACTAGAGATTAAATTATTTACCAAATTCATTATAGCACTATTAGTGTGAAACATTCATATTTATTAATTAATTTTATCAACATATATCATAATTAAAAATTTCATAAATAACTCATGGAGAATAAAATAAATGGTTTTTATATAAAAATCATGATGTTTTAAAAAAGTGATTAAAAACAAGATCGTTATGACATTTATAACCCATGGAATGGGAATGAGGGTTATATGTATGTCAATTATGGAATAAAATAAATCATTTTTACATATTGGTTAATACCCTTGGAAAATAAAGAGGTTTAGCTGTTCACATAACGGAAATAAAAGGGAATTACTTGAGGAGAATAGAGAAATTTTGAGAAATAAATTGGGCAGCATAATATGCATAAAATGTGGTTTCATAAAAGAGTAAAAAGAGAAGTTACATGGGTATCCCATTTATAAAATACTCTTACTACATTAAAGGGGTAAAATAAATTCAATAGAAGAACTCATTTTAGAAATTTGGAATACATAATATATAAAGAGGAAACTCAAGTGGAAAAGAGAAATGAAGATTTCCCTAACCTTGAAGACCAGTTCCTAAAACCTGAACATAAGGACCTTGGGGGATTTATGAAAACTATGGAAGAGTCCATGGGATGTAAAAATATCATATCCTTTATTTAGGATTAAATGGTAGTTAATGTTAATTGATAAATGGGTGGGTATTTATAGAAAATGTGGAGGATTTGTTTAATAATTTCTAAATAATGGCCTTGGACACCTAGGTAATGGTAAATGAAAAACCATGGGATTTACCTTGGTAATGAAAATTTGGGACAAACTTTTTACTATTTTAATACACAATATTTAACCATCATTTTATACTACTTATTATTTCAAGTAAAATTAATGTTTTCACAAAATAACAATTTTAAGTTAAAGTTTCCATTTCAGAATTTAGGTAAATTGTATATTTGTAAATTGATTAAAATATATTAAAATAATTAATACAAATAAAATAACATATTTTAAGTCTTGGATTATGGTTAATTAGTTAGTAAATCATTATGAAATAATTATGATGTCATTAAATATGCCGAAAAACTCAAAATGTATTTCTATTATTCACAAAAAAAATAAACTATTTTAGAAAATTCTCAAAAATTCACCCTAACCTAATTTTAGTGTTCTGATCTAAAAAAATGATATTTATTATATCATAATAATTCTCAAAATATTTTAATTATAAATTTTAAATATAAAAATCCTTATTTATTAAAAATAATAACATATTGAAAATGCATGGTAAAATTTCTCACACTTGAATAAAAAATTATTTTATCATTTTTATTTAAATTTGAGTGTTTTTATAATACTATTTCATTAAATTAATTATTATTAATAAGTATTAGTCTATTATAATATTTATATATTTTCAGTAAAGTACAATTTATGTTTGTAAAATCAATTTATCAAATTTCATCTCAATTTTATTAAGAAAAACTATTCTTAAAACGAAATTGATGGAAAACACAATTTTATTTATAAAATATAATTAGACATTAAGTAAATAAGGTATGGACATGTAACCCCTTATAACACCCACATATGACCTAAGGTTGACATTTGATATGGTGATAGATTAATGGGGCGGCTCGGCTAACATCACCTGAGTGGTAATTTCCACCAACATGAACTTCTCCCATGGGTGATTTCATTCTAGATTCACTTGTTGAAGAGTGACTTGGATTTGGTCAAGATTAAACCCTAGTGATGTTACCTTCCTCCCATGTTCCAAGATATGGGCTTCATATGGAACAACTCTACTTGTTGATGCCATCGTTTCTCTTTTCTGTATTAATTTTCCTTTATTATTTCTATTTATAAACACTAATTATAATGTTAAAATTATTATTAAGAGTATAGTTTCCAATGGTTATATTGAAAGATATTCATAATTAACCAATGGTTATATAACTGTCAAAATGTGATGGTGAAATTTTAAATTATACTCACTTTATTTTTAATGAGATATAATTTTGTTGAGTAAAAAATAAAATAACACACATTTTCTAAGGAGACCAAAATCATTCAAAAAGTATGGGTCATTACAAGAAAGATATATTAAAAAATCAGAAAAATATGAATTATATTAAGATTCAAAATCCTATTTTATCTTATTTTATCCTATTGGGATAGAAACATTAATATAATTATTCTCTAATTTGATCATTCTGTGATATTTAGTTTCAACTTCATACATCATCAAGGTTCCAATAAATTTCTTCATTGTTAGATATTTAACATGTGTGTATTATTTGATAGTAGCATAGATTATATTCCATTTAGAAGTTAAAACTCTTATAAATTTTAAATCATATTCTGGATGAGTAATTAGAGTTCCCAAGGTAGGAAAACCATTTACTATTTTAGTCAAACTTCAATTCATTTGAGTGATTCTTTCATTTTCATACATCCTAAAAGTTCAAAAAAATAATTTTGAAAAATTTTACCTTGAGAGTATAACTTTATCAGTTTAATCATAGGTAATGGTGATTTTATTCCATATATCATAAGTAGTATCATAGTGAGATGCTCGAATTAATTCATCAAGAACAAGTCTACTAATAATTATATTCATTTATCCTGAATTCACATCATACCCAGCTTCCATGGTATCATGCCACATTTATATTTCTATATAAATTTAATAAGGATTGAAAATATTCATGTAGACATTGAAAAAAATATGTTTCAAATAGATGATCATACATGCTTTCCGGCATCCATAATTTTCTCCATTAAAATAAGTCTCTCTAATCATTGGCATCCCTTCTTTGAGTTCATACATTGAAATTATTTTTCATATAGACCTTTTACTCAATAATAATAGTGTATCACCACAAAAAAATATAAAATAATAAAAACTTATTCAATATCATATGTGACACACAACATTGAGTTAATATTTTGTTACACGCAACACTGTGTTTATCTTCTATTACACGCAAGGATTAGTTTTATCATACAACGATATATTATTGATATTATAATTAAATATAAAAATTATTGTCTAGACACTAGAATGGAAACTATGAATTAAATTATATAAATTATGAAAATATATATTTTACACACATTTATTAACCATATATTTATTATAAATAATCATCATCATCATTTAAAAGAAAAATAAATGTTTTAAGAGAACCTGTATTTTCCTAAAAGACAGTTTACTCACGCTTGGTCCACATAATTTAAAATTCTTTTCAAAACTTTTGGAAATTTTATATGAAAAAATAAACCTAATTTTGGAAATTTTAGTACCAAAATTATCTTAGAGTGATGTTTTGGTATTTTTCTGCGAAGTTTCATTTTTGAGGAATAGTGAAAAGTACTAAATTTTAGTTGAAAACTATCTTTTCATCTAAATAATTTATAATGTTAAAAAATAATTTGAATTGATTTTAAAGTAAAAATAGTTCAATTATACAAATATTAAACCAATTTAGGTCATTATAATCATTTTCATATTAAATTTAGATATAAAACATTGTAATCTTTTGAACATTTTCACTTTAAAACCCCTCTTTCTTATCACGTATAAGGGATTTATTTCAAATAAAATTTTCACACTTCTATGAATTGAATTTGGAAAAATGAATTCCATATTTTTAATCATAATAATTTATAATTTATAAAAACTTAAATTTAATTATTTTTAAAAATGAATAGTGAAAATAGTAAAAAATAAATAATTTCCTCAGTTAAGGTAAAAAATGGTTTTATTGGGGGTTAAACTAATAAAATAATGGTTAAAATGACCTTAAAATTATCTAAAAACATTTTTATGCCCATATATATATCCTTATGACCTTAGGATATAATGTTATTAGTTTTTTGAACACTTTTCCATGAAACTGACCTGTATATTATGTTAACTAAAAAAACCAAAATTGAACCTTGTATACTTTTAATATATATAATTCTTTAGAATACATAAAAAACAAAATTAGTTCATTTATAAATATAATTTTAAATATAAATCATTTATTTTTATCATAATAATTTAACTTTAATATTTATAGATGATATAATTACTTTTAATGCTTAAGAATTACCAATGTAGTAACTATTTAGTTAATAATTAAATAAAATAAATGGTGTTAAAAACATTAAAAGTGAATTAAACTTAATTATTTGTTATATTAAAATAATTTTTTGGAAAAATATATCACATAAAACAGCTGTAAACATAATATATTTGAACTCAATCATTTCCTTGATATTTTTTAATTCAATTTAAATGAATAAAGTCAAAATTAACATTAATGTTATTTTATGATAAATTATTTTTTATTAAATGATTTAAAATGACTAAAAACCCCATATTATATAAATTTATTTTTAAATATTAATAAGTATAATATATAGTCCATTAATGTAATAATTTTTCTATTATAATGACTATATTGTCTGTTAAATTGTAAAAACTTGGTAATTTCCATTAAGATTAAAGTGGTGTTTTTGCACGTTACATACACTTGTGATAAAATTAGTTTTCAAAAAACATGGTATTTTTATTTTATCAATTATATATAATATTTATAATAATATGGACTATATTTTCTAATATTACTCACTCTAATTTAGTCTTAATGGATAAACTACTTTGGTTAAAAAACCAGTTAACATAATGAAAAAACAAAAATGGTAAAATAAGGAGACTTAGGATTCAAGGAACAAAATGTTTAAAACATGTGTTCTATTTTGTGGTGGAGGTTTTTATAGACTATATAATCCTACCAACCTATTAAATATAAATCTTGGATCCACATGAGATAAATTATACCTCCCAATAGTGAATACTTTTGAGTATTTAAAAGAATGACACTCCTCCCCACCAATAAAACAGAACTCATTCCCCTCGCTTTTTCACACCTCAGAAGCCATTTTCTCAAGCAATATATAGCCAAATAACTAAAAAAATCCCTAAAATAATCCTAGAATCTTGTTTTTGGTCATAAATCAAACAAATAAAGGATTTATTGAAAACCTATGGAGGATACCTGAAGAAGAGGTAATGTTCTTCTAAAATCGTTTTTATTTATTTCCTTCTCCACGTTGTTTAATTATTATTATACCATGATGATATATTAACTTCATTATATTCTATTTAAATACATTTTTTATGACATGGTTACAACCAAAATCCTCACACACTTCCATCAAATGTGTTACAAAATTTTTATTTGTGTATGCGGTGGATTACCGCCTCATGAACCGATGATGTTCGTTTTTCCATTACAACCTTTAAAGGTTGGTAATAATGATGGATTTATAGTTTATATAAAATATATATTATATTTATTATTTTAATATTCTTATGGATTTAATATATCACACATACATTGATTCTTTCCAATTTTTGGGAATAATATGTCGTCGTTCGTTTCTACGACAAACTACCACCTCACAAAGTGATGTGATTCATTCATGATTTACATGGAATGTATTAAGGATGGGTATAATAAACATATGTGATATATATTAAATAAATAATATACTATAATAATATATATATATATATATAATTTACATTTCTTTCTTTTAATATTACAATAAAAAGGAGACAACGTTCATGCATATGTACGGCTCATCATCTCCATGAACGGTGTATCTCATTTCTTATAACCAAATTTTAGGAATTAATATAAATACATATATAATGAATATATATAATATTTATATAATTTTTTAAATTATTTTTAATACAAAATCATTATCTAAGTAAGATTAATAAAAAAAGTCACAACTTACTCGAAAAACAAAGCAGTTATTACCCAAAACAATGAAAATAATGAGAGATTATTAATGAATGGGTAATAAGATGTTATAAAAGAATTATATATCACATGAAAAATAATTATTTAGTTTTAATATTATCTAATAATATTATTAGAACCATTATATATGAAGTTAAATAGTGTTCAACCAAAATGAAGCGTAAGTTATGATATTTCATCTCAATTTCATTTCATTGAAGCATATTGTATTATTATGAACATAATTTCTTTTATATGGTGTATATACTGCACCATTGATGAGTAATATCATTAATAATTCATTATTCATGGTATTGTTTTAATCAAAATTATTTCATCTAATGGGAATTTAATTAAAAGTTACCATGTGGTAAATAATTTCATAACTCAATTTCTTTTAACTGGGTTATATTACTCCTTCATTGTTTTTGATATTATGACATTATGTGTGAAATTAAATTTGAATATATATTTTTGTATTTAAACTTGTTTTTTGTTTATTTATATCTTATTTATATAATCGATTCTTTGACTAATTATAACTTCATTATTATGAACATTTTTAAGGGTTTATTTCACAATCTAATTCTAATCAGGATTATTTATTCTTGAGTATAAGTTGAATTAAATTATATGATAATTTTTTAATAAAACCTTTAATTTTATTCTCCTATGGTTACTCATGACCTTTTTCAAGTAATAATACCATTTTCCACTATTTGGTACTGATATTAATTTAGAAATTATATTAATAAAATCCAACTTAATTTCTCTCTACGGTCAGAAATATGTTTTCTTCCAAAACCATATTTTCTAAAAATTATTTTAAACTTTTTATACCTTTTCAAAAAATTATTAATGGAAATTTTACTATTTTTACTCTTTATATTTCTTTTCAAAAAAATCTTATGTCATTTTCAAACCAATTCCCATTTGTCTTTTTTTGGTAAAATGTGGAAAGAATATTATTATCATAATCTGAACATCCCACATTCCAAACCTTGTAACAGTGAAAAGGTAATGTTCTTTTTAACATTTGTATAATTTATAGAATTAAATTCCATCATGACCATAATTTATTCTAAGCATCTGATGAAAATTTGTGAGGATATTTTTGAATAATCTATTTTTAAAAGATATTTTCAAAGAAATGTTTTTCAAAATTAAAAGGTTGTTCTACTCAAAAAAATTTTAATAATATTTTTATGGTATTTCAATTCATCAATGACAATATCATTTATTCTTACTCTAATGGTTATATGTATATACCGTCCTTATTTATCCTTTAGATGGTTTAAGATTATTTTGACTAAGGATAGTATTGACATTCACTTACTTGTTTCATTTCATAATCATTAACTTTCCCTTGAAATATTCACTTTCCTGTGATCATTAGGCATTAAATCTCCCCTAAATATCTGTATTATTTATCATGGAAGTTATTATTTATTAATTCATATCTCATTTCTGTATTTTTTTTACTTTGAAAGTTATTTAATTGACTGGGGAAATATTGATAAATCTATATCCTTTACACAATATAGATATTTTATATTAAGTCATATTGATTCATGAATTAAATTTATTATTCAATATATGAGTAATGATTTGGACCTAAAGTGATGGGTGGTCCAAACATTATATATCCCCTTGATGCATTAGTAGGTATCATGGGGCAAATTAGTCAAGCTAACATTAAGTGGGTTTTTACGTGTGGATTCAACTTTCTTGTGAAAGGTCTCGATGGTATTGGTATCATGTGTCAAATACATAACATCCAATAATTGATCATTTCCTTTATTAAATATTTGGTAGTTACTATTTAGGATATTTTTACTATGATATTATCTTTGGATGCATTTCATTATCGGTTATTGAATAAATGGAATGTCTTTTCAATTATTGACCTTTCTAGAGTGATTATGCCTTGTCTATTCATGCTGTAAATTTATTTAAATGACATGTGTGTTTAGTTATTTACCTTTCTATATTTATTATGCTTGTTGATTCATGATTTCTTCCACTATGCTTAACTCTTACTGAGCATTTGGGAACACCTTTATTTTGTTTCCTTTACCAATTATTTCGTGAAGCTTATTATGACAGATATGCAAGGATATATTAGATAGAATAAAGTTATTCTTGAAAACTAATTATGTTGTAATTTTTTTGTATTCAAATGTAATATAAAACTCAAGTATTATCTGGTTTTCCAAGATAACTAAACCATTCAGTCCTTCGGGATGTGATCCCTTATATTTTTATCCATTTTAATAAAGTATATCACCAGCTCTGGGTTACTGGGGTTGGGAACACTATAGTTGGTATCAGATGAAGTTTAGTAAAAACCTTAGAAACTAAATTTAGGAAATCATGTATTAGGGAACATAACCCTATGATAAACTTTGAGGATAAGTATTGAAAAACATCCTAATGTTTTGTTAAGGTATAGATTATGTAGTTTTTCTGGATGTAAATCATTTTCTAGATACTACAGGTGGATGTAGTTATAGAATATATGAACCTAGGGGTAATAAATTCAAAAAGGGTGCATCAGTATTGACTTGAGTGTAACCTGATACATGTAAACAAGCCTTAATATGCACCAGGTTTGAAACTCATATGGAATATTCTTAGGATAATTCACATATTCTATAAAAAAATATTATGATGTATTTGAATAGATAATGACAATTAATGACATAGGATAAACCATATACCAAGTAAGAACCTATGTTTAAATAAAATGGATGAAGTATTTGTTTAAAAGTGTTTTACCAATGGTATTTTGGTTATAAGAATCATGAAGCATATAAGTGTAACAACCCGATATTTTATGATAAGTATTCTTTTTAATTTATTTGATGTCATGTGTTTTATTCTAAAACAAGATTATCTTGTGCTATACGCAACACCGTATTAGTTTGCAGAATACGCAACACTATTCTTAGATTGTGTTACACACAATTTCAAGTTCATTTGATAATAGTCATTCTACACAACATTGAGTGTATATATTTATATATTCAATGTATAAATGAAATATGGTTGGATTATGTTATATTAAACAACAAAGGAGTCGTGCACTACACGCAACCCTGACTTGGCTTGCATTATACGCAATCGCGACCTTCCTCGATAGCGTGTGTTGTACGCAATACCGGGTTTTACTAAACAATGATTTATTATTATAATATTATTATGAACTAGCCGTTATGAATATTATTAACTAAATTTTGAATTTTATAACATTATTATTCATCTTACACATTTTCTAGAACATGGTATAAGAACAAAATAAATATTTCGGGTAAAATAAGTATTTTTCAAAAAAATGCAGTTTTGCCGCCTTTTGATGGCACACCCAATTTAAATATAGTTTTTGACATGTTTATAAGTTCAATTTTACAAAATAAAATTATTCTTTGGAATAAGGATATAAAATTTTACCTTGGATAAATTTTTCATATTATTCTGATAACTTTCATATTTTAATGAATAGTAAAAACATGCTATATTTTAATTAAAAACAACTTTTTTCATTGTAATAACTTATGTGGTTAAATTATAATATTGAATGGTTTTAAAGTATAAATAGAATATATTTTTACCATTTAATATAATTTATGTCATTATCATTGATTTTACCTTGAATTTGTAGGTTAAATCGATTCAATATTTTGCAAAGTTTTAAAGAAAAACCCGTTTTCTTTCGACAACGGGATTAATTTTAATTTAATTTCTGAAACTTTTGTGTATTGAATTTGGAAAAATGGATTCCATATTTGGAATCAGTGGGTCCAAATTATGTTAATAAGCTCCTTTTTATTTTTGGACATTATGAATAGTAACTACGGTAAATTTTATTTACCATAGTTAAAGGTAAATCGGGTAATTAAGGGTAAAAATAAGATTATAAAATTACCCTAACACTTGGAAAAATCCTATTGGATGACTAAAAGTCGACCCATATCACCTAAGGGTCATATTAGGTTCATTTAATCTACTTTTTTCTATGAAAATAATTTAATTATTATTAAAACCAAAGAAAGTGACAACATGTCACTTTCTTAAATCTTATAAGTATATTAATTTTACTTTAGTGATAAACTTCATGAAATTTCAAACATTAATAGTCTCCAGAAATCTAATAAAATTATCTACATCATATGAATTTATTTATAATTTTTATGGATTAAATAATTATCATTAATTGTGACACAATAGTGATGCAGAAATTGTTTATCTAGTGAAAAATCAAGAATATAGTTTTTATTTAACTAATAGTGACCATAAAAGGCACAAAACCCTGACCAAAACTTATTTTTCATGTAAATATAAACCATATTCATCCAATGGTAGAATATTTGACCATTTGGATCCTTATAAAAGCGATTATGACACTTATATTATTTTATTTTAAATAATGCCAAAGTTGTCACCTTCGTAATTTAATAAATATAATAATTTAAATATTGTGATTTTAAGATGATAAATTTTATTAAAAGTATTATTGTGAAAGTTAATATATTTCTCTTCATCATAGGATTTTATTTTTAATTTTTATGCAAAAAATAAGTATATCAAATAATTATAAAAAAATGTTGTAGTAATTATTTTATTAAGAGATAAACCAAGTAAATGGTTTTAAAATAATAAAATTAATATTATATGAACTATTTAAATTTCTAAACTAATTTTCTAGATACATATGACCTTTTATGAATCTATTAAATCTTTTATTTCGAACATATATTCTTTCTAGATTTTATTTAAATTCAAATAAATGAATAGTGTCAAAATTGACACTGTTGTTATTTTATAAAAATAACATATTATTAAATTGTTTAAAAATCACAAAAATATTTAAAAATTATAAATTGAAATTTATATAGTATAAAATTTTATAAAGTATCCAATTATGGAAAATTAACAACACATAAGTGATTATTTATAACCATTAAAAATTTAGAATTTTATTACCACAAATAAACTTAAATAGATTAAATAAGGATAAATCAAAATGATAAGGTTTACAATAAGGTCAAAACATGTATAAATTTTATTTGTTGATGATATTACAACCCTAGATCATATAATATTCGAATTTAGTCATTTTTTGAGGTTTTTATGTGGGGTTTGAATTTATATTAAACTAATATTTTTAAGGATTCCAAAGGTGCCCCTCTCCTCCCTTATAAAAGGGAACCTCCTCCCTCTCCTCCTCACACCAATTTGAGCCTTCAAGATCTGCCAACCCCTTCCCATTTCACTTACCCACTTCCCTAGAAACATTATAGAGATACAGTTCTTCTCAAAAGACCAACCCTAGTTCCCTAAGAAGAAGTTTAAAGGAGGTGCGTCGAAGAAGAGGTAATCTCTTCTACCGATTATTTCAAGCTTATTTCTTCTTCAACTTATTCTTATTTAGTTGTTTAATTATAAAGTAATAACATCAGTATTACTAATATACTGATATGTTATTATAAATATGAAACAACCCCATTTCACATTTTATCTATCCTACAGAAAACGAAATCACCACGCATGCGTACGTACGGAATACCGTCTCTACGCCGTGGTGTAATCTGTTTTTTTCCAACACCACCTTACTTGGATGGGTATAATGGTGTAAAGAATAACTATACATAGTTATTATAACATCATACTGATTCTGATATATTTTATCATCCACTCCAATTCAATTCAATAATTATGGGAACGATATCACCGCTCGTGCGTACGTACGGACTACCGTCTCCACGACGCGATGAGATTCATTCTCAATGATTAACCATTCATGAATGATTATAAAGTATATATATTAAGTAATAATGAAATATATGACATAATGATACTGTATTTATGTATATATATATGTATTTCATCTAATTAATTCCATTCAAGTCAATGAGGAAACGAAAACAGCGTTTATGCGTACGTACGGCCTACCGTCTCCATGAGCGATGTATTTCTTTCCATTTATCGATCTATTATATATATGTATATTCTGAATATATATTATATATAAATCATTTTTTATATTCTGGAATTAATTAATCATGATCTAAGTAATCATATAAATAATTACAAGTCAAAACACGGACGACAAATGAAACGATTTTACCCAAAACGCTCTTTAACAAGAAATTTACAAAAGAACGGGTAATATAAAGTCATAAGTGAACCATATATGATATCATAACAATGAATATGATTCTTTAATACGTCAATGACATTATTTAAATCATTATACAGGTGGTTTTTATACGTAAAAAGCATATCAAACCTAAGGTAAGGGATAATTTTGCAAATCTCATTTTTATCCGAGATTGCTTATTCATATGTATTTACTGGGGTTATTTCTATCATCCATGTCCATGTTTTATAAAAGTGTTTTCATGTATTTTTAAAGTCCTTTTTACCCATTTTTTACTTTTACTACATGGTATGTAAGGAATCTTTCTTTTTTTTACGTTACGAGGTACTTTTTGACTTTTCCGGCAAAAGTACGAGAAGAATGTTTTTTTAACTTATATGGCATGAAAGGATTTTTACGATTTTATAAAGCCTTATTTTCATGAAGCTTCCTCCAAAATATTTCATGAATATTTTCAACAAAATCCTTTTCTTTTAAAATTGCATGACATTTTGTGAAAAGAAAATGATTTTAAAGAAGAAAGGATATTTTCCTCAAGAATTCATTTCAACTATTTTATTAAAACAATGTTCCATCTAAGATGACATTATTTCATATGTGTATGTTTCAAGTATAATGTCTCTATTGTTTACATGGTTTCAATTTTCTTATGATGAAATGATATCCATTTGTTTTATATGGATTATGTTATGATGGAATGATGTTTATGAAACCCATTTTATTCGTTGGGTTATGATGAATGATTTATGTTTATGTTGTGGCACAAGTAAGAATGATTTCATTATGAGATAGGTGGGACCTATATCTCCCTCCAATGAATTGGGTAAAGATTTATATCTCATGAGATATACATGGCTGGAACGGTAAGTTAACCCGGTTCAGTGTTACAGGACTGAAATGAGGAGTGAACTCGATTCAGAAAGGGACTTTGTCCACTAATATGGTCTTGGCAGCAATGCCTTGGCTACTATGGAAATCATGACATGTGATGAATGGTTTCCACAATTACATGTTTTATTCCCATGCTATTTTATCATTCTTAATGTTTCTTTATGATCTATGCCTTACTTACTTCCATGTTTTATATCATTTCTCGAGATTTTTATGTTTAAACATTATGTTCATGTTTTTAAGTTCAAATGTGTATGATTTGTTTTATTTTATCCATGCTTGCCCTCACTGAGAATTTGAGCTCAACCTTTATATGTTTTCTTTTCCCCTGGATTTAAATAAAGGTTTTAGGTAAGAAAACAAAAGGGGAAGATCTTTATGGGAGATGTTGAAGATCTTTCACCACGATTAGAAGATTATTTTCTGAGTTTCCAAAGACACTAAACTATTATGATCATTGTGTGTCTATTTTTGTTATGTATTAAGTATTCCGGAAAAGTAATGTAATGTCCATGTACGTCAAGCTTTGGGTCTCTACAGTTGGTATCAGAGGAAAGGTTTAGTCAACCTTTGGAAACTAGGATGAGAAAACGTTAGTGAGATCCCTAGAGATATTTCTATGGTATGTCTAGGGATGTCCCTAAGGATAAGTATATGTATAGGTTATAGTCCTAGAATTACGGTAACGATATTAGAATTAAACCTAAGATGTTATATGTCAAAGGTACTCCCCCTTGATTATGTTATTTTCCTAGTATGATTTTTGCCTCTCACAGAATTCTTTTTGTGTTTTAGTCAATGGAGGGAACCAAAAGGATTCGGTTAAAATTGAATCCAATGGACAAATTGGTGACTATGAGCAACAAAATTTCATAATTCCTAGAGAGAAAGATATTGTGATTATACCGAATCAGTCATCGCGATATATGATTAACAAGGTGAAATTTAGTGGTATGCCTAATTCATCAAATAAGAGGAAGATAGACTTTTATGAATGTTCTCATGTTGAGGATAATAAAGAAAGGAAGATTGAGATTTCTAAATAAGGGAAGAAGAACCTTGAGGAATACCTCAAATGGAGGGATAGATGTTATCTATGTGGAGAAAAGGGTCATAGAGTGACAGACTGTTATGGAGTTCAATGTCTTATTTGTGGAGAACATGGGCATTACCCAACTCAATGCCCTGACCTAAAAAGTTACTTCTAAATCAAGGAAGGACTTATTCCAAGACAATAATTGAAGAGGATGGATTAAATTGGTTATGTATTGGTATTCAAGAATAATGTTGTTAAGGTACTTTTATGGTGTAGTAGAATATTTTTGCATTAGTCTATTGTGGTTTTCAATAATTTTATGGTATCGGTAACCATGAAAAGTGATTCAAATATTTTGGAAAGTAGATGATATGCGCATAATGAAGGGATAAGGAGAAAATGAAATTTTTGACAGTATTCATGAGCTCATGATTGATATAAGGACTAAGTGATATCATGGTTTGAGTATATAGAATTTTGAGGATTTTGGTATGTGGAAAGTGTTAATTTTTAATTGAATTCATGTTTTCACTAAGGTTCAATGGGTATTCATTCTTTAAGAGAATACATGATTAAGGTATTAACATGTTTGTAATTTGACCAACAAGATATATATTATGATATATAGGGGATAAATGATGGCATTCATGTGATTGTTATGTGATATTTCAAGTAATCATTTTCTTAATACTATGATCTTAGACTGAAGTATTTTAGATAAGCCTAAATATTGGAATGGATTATGTTGGACATAAGTTAGTATTGTTTAAGGATAGAACTTTTTTTGATATTATTGATGGGATTTTATAGTAATGTAGTTTTAGAAAAAGGACAACCTGCAGGACGGGTGACAACCCATCGCGTCGGACATGGCTGTGGGAATCGAAACCACAACCGAAGTGCGACTGGCCTTTATCGCCAACCAATGGCCTACAAGAAGTCCCGAGTTAGTAGAAACTAGTTTTATTTTATTAAGCGGTATGATATATGAAGTATAAGTTCATTTTTGGAACCATATACAATTAATCTAACCATATGATGGACTTATAACTTTTGTTAACCTTTTGTTTGAAACAGATGGAATGACCCATCATTTTATCACATGATCTGCTAACACATCACGAATAACAAATTCAACTTCATTTCTTTAAGGTATTAAGTATAAATTGTTCAATTCACGAACAACAGTGAGATTGTACCAAAATCATGTAAGTATTTCTTTTAATTCATCAACTTTAGGGAAATGATCTTGAAAACCAAAAAATGTTGTCCTGGTTCCCTTATATCCGATGAATCAGATGGTACCTTAGATCATCACAAATCTATGGCTTTGTGATTGTTGGATTTTTCATAGCCATGTTCTCTACCACTCTCCCTCAGAACATGATGGTTATATTTCTCTTCCATATCCATATTTTCACATATGTTCTCCTATGTGGAAACCTAGTGATTAGTTAATTTGGGAAAACGTTACGTTTCATACTTTAGTTTTTAAAGTTAAGTTTTGGTATTTCATTTTACGATGTGGGTTTCAATTAAAGAAACTTTCAAGTAGAAAACCATGTATAACCCCGACGAATTTCGAGGGAGAAATTCATTTTAAGGGGGGTAGAATGTAACAAACCGATATTTTATGATAATTATTATTTTTAATTTATTTTATGTCATGTGTTTTATGCTACAACAAGATTATATTGTTCTATACGCAACACCGTATTAGCTTTCAGAATACGCAACACTATTCTTAGATTGTGTTACACACACTTTCAAGTTCGTTTGATAATAGTCATTCTACGCAACATTGAGTGTATATATTTATATATTCAATGTATAAATGAAATATGGTTGGATTCTGTTATATGAAACAACAAAGGAGTAGTGCACTACATGTAACCCTAACTTGGCTTACATTATACGCAATCGCGACCTTCCTCGATAGCGTGTGTTGTATGTAATACCGGGTTTTACTAAACAACGATATATTATTATAATATTATTATGAACTAGACATTATGAAGAGTATTAACTAAATTTTAAATTTTATAACATTATTATTCATCTTACACATTTTCTAGAACGTGGTATAAGAACAAAATAAATTTTTTGGGTAAAATAAGTATTTTTCAAAAAATGCAGTTTTGCCGACTTTTGATGGCACACCCACTTTAAATATAGTTTTTGACATGTTTATAAGTTCAATTTTACAAAATAAAATTATTCTTTGGAATCAGGATATAAAATTTTACCTTGGATAAATTTTTCATATTATTCTGATAACTTTCATATTTTAATGAATAGTAAAAACACGCTATATTTTAATTAAAAACAACTTTTTTCATCGTAATAACTTATGTGGTTAAATTATAATATTTAATGGTTTTAAAGTATAAATAGAATATATTTTTACCATTTAATATAATTTATGTCATTATCATTGATTTTACTTTGAATTTGTAGGTTAAATCAATTCAATATTTTGCAAAGTTTTAAAGAAAAACCCGTTTTCTTTCGACAACGGGATTAATTTTAATTTAATTTATAAAACTTTTGTGTATTGAATTTGGAAAAATGGATTCCATATTTGTAATCAGCGGGTCCAAATTATGTTAATAAGCTGCTTTTTATTTTTTGGGCATTATGGATAGTAACTACGGTAAATTTTATTTACCATAGTTAAAGGTAAATCGGGTAATTAAGGGTAAAAATAAGATTATAAAATTACCCTAACACTTGGAAAAATCCTATTGGATGACGAAAAGTCGACCCATATCACCTAAGGGTCGGATTAGATTCATTTAATGGACTTTTTTCTATGAAAATAATTTAATTGTTATTAAAACCAAAGAAAGTGACAACATGTCACTTTCTTAAATCTTATAAGTATATTAATTTTAATTTAGTGATAAACTTCATGAAACTTCAAAAATAAATAGTCTACAGAAATCTAATAAAATTATATACATCATATTAATTTATTTATAATTTTTAAGGATTAAATAATTATCATTAATTGTGACACAATAGTGATGCAGAAATTGTTTATCTAGTGAAAAATTAAGAATATAGTTTTTATTTAACTAATAGTGACCATAAAAGGCACAAAACCCTGACCAAAACTTATTGGTCATGTAAATATAAACCATAATCATCCAATGGTAGAATATTTGACCATTTGGATCCTTATAAAAGCGATTATGACACTTATATTATTTTATTTTAAATGATTCCAAAGTTGTCGCCTTCATAATTTAATAAATATAACAATTTAAATATTGTGATTTTAAGATGATAAATTTGAGTAAAAGTATTATTGTGAAATCTAATAGATTTATCTTCATCATAGGATTTTATTTTTAATTTTTATGCAACAAATAAGTATATTAAATAATTATACAAAAATGTTGTAGTAATTATTTTATTAAGAGATAAACCAAATAAATGGTTTTAAAAATAATAAAATAAATATTATATGAACTATTTAAGGTGATCCACTTATTTTCTAGATACATATGACCTTTTCTGAATCAATTAAAGCTTTTATTTCGAACATATCTTCTGTGTAGATTTTATGTAAATTCAAATAAATGAATAGTGTCAAAATTGACACTATTGTTATTTTATAAAAAAAACATAGTATTAAATTGTTTAAAAATCACAAAAAAAATTATAAATTATAAATTGAAATTTATATAGTCTAAAATGTCATAAAGTATCCAATTATGGAAAATTAAAAACACATAATTGATTATTTATAACCATTTAAAATTTAGAATTTTATTACCACAAATAAACTTAAATAGATTAAATAAGGATAAATAAAAATGATAAGGTTTAAAATAAGGTCAAAACATGTCTAAATTTTATTGGTTGATGAGATTACAACCCTATCTCATATAATATTTGAATTGAGTCATTTTTTGAGGTTTTTATGTGGGGTTTGAATTTATATTAAACTAATATTTTTGAGGATTCCAAAGGTGCCCCTCTCCTCCCTTATAAAAGGCCACCTCCTCCCTCTCCTCCTCACACCAATTTGAGCCTTAAAGCTCGGACAACCCCTGCCCATTTTATCCCGAACTAACCCAGGTCAACCCTAAACCGGACACCCAGGTCACCTGAGCCGGCCCACGACATGGCCTCAAGCGCGTCTCCCCTTACGCCAGAGGTTGCCGACTAGCGACGAGGGTGTAAGGTAAGTCAGGGGGGAGACTATACCCTCTTATCAAAGTGGAGAAAAGGGACCAAAAGTACAGCAACGAAATTAGTGTAAATATTAATAAGAAAGCAGCAGAAAACATTTTTAATTTATAAGGTTTGAATAAAAGTGGTGAACGGCAGTTTATATAAGAGATGCATGCATGACATGCTAATGATACAATGGAAGCATTAAATCACACGACATACTTACACATAAATGCAGAAGTAAATGAACAAAAGTCTCAAGCCCCGAGGGAGATCTCCATGAGCATCTCGAGCCCCAACTCGGTCCTTCGCTCCTAAATCCAAGTACAAGAAACAACAACAACAAGGTCATTCAACCAAATGGAATCTACTCGGGTACCCCAGTGCAATGGCGGCCCGAGTAGGGTGTGAGATATATATCTCAGTAGGTCGGAACCACCGGGGTCTTGCCCACTCTAGACCATGAAATATAATTAAACAAAGTGCTGGTATTTTCGAACAATAATGACACAATACAAACAATAAACGCTCGTCTAGGTTCCAAAAAGGACCCCTGACAGCAATACCTGCTTCGGCCCATAGCCGTGATAGGAACCTGTTTAAAACAACACAAGTAAATTTGGTTCAAGCATAAAAACACTTTTTATCATTTTTCTCACTTACTCTATTAATTCACTTATCATTTCAACTCAGACTGGAAATCCATTCATTCTTACCTTTCTTTATTTGATCACAATTCACTCGGGTTTTACCCACATCTCTCATTCTTTTCAAAAATCATTATTATCATTTGTTTGGTGTTGAACGCCATGTCAAGCACCCCAATTCTCATTTGGTGTAGATCGCCATGTCTAACACCTCGAATCACATTTTTTGTAGATCACCATGTCTAACACCCCGTATCACATTTGGTGTAGATCGCCATGTCTAACACCTTATATCAGAAGCTTGGATAACCATTGGGAAGGAATGCCATGTCCAAACCCAACGTTTAAATTGGTCTAGAACGCCATGTCTAGGACCCAGAATCTCATTCACACCATTTATCAATTAATTAATCAGTCAACACAATTCTCGTTTCATAATTAATTCTTCACATTTAATTATCCAAATCAGATCTCAACTTTTTATAATCAATTCTCATAATTAATTATCCTTTTTCAACATTCTGGAACTTGCATGAGCAATAGAAGGTAAACAAAAGAGTATGGCATCAACATGCCTCTATGTAGGTGATTAATGACATTAAATGGTACAAGCTAACAAACTTTCTCAAGCAAGACATTCAATTCAAACTATTACATTAAATTTATAACTTAAAGAACAAGGAAAAAGGGTCATTTAGGCGGGGCACACCCAAAGGGGTTTCCAAGAGGCAAGGCGAGCACCTAGGGTGTGCTTTACCATAAACGAAGGCCACAATGGGCATGAGCGAACCACCCAATCATTTCAATAAGAAATAATGAGGCATCTCCGGAAGGTTGCGACAAGTGGAACAAGACGTGGCATGATATAAGCGCTGGAGTAAAGGGAATAGGGTAAACACCCTACCCTAAAAGTTCTAATTACATGTTAAGCCATAAACTTAGGAGGTGTCATGGCTCATTTATTATTTTCCAAGAAGCAACATCATTTGAGGTAACCAGTAAGGTACAAGTACAATCATGTCATTTATTAAGTATAATTTCAAGCATAAAGAGTCATAATACATTTAAGCAAGTAATCACAAAAAAAGGAAAACTACTATACACGTTTATTTTGAAGGAATCTCACCTCCATTGGAGGAGTTTTATTAGAAAACATGTCATTACTTCATCAAACAATTCATTTAGTGATATTTAACATTTACTTTAAATCTCATTCAACACTTAACAAAGTTAAAAACCCAAACAATAAGGAAGGCAATCATGAAATTCTATTGCTACATTTTTAGATTGAAGGTGGCGCACCTCGAAAGAGGGGTTTTATTATTAAATCGTTAGTTTAGTGACCAAGAAACCACTTTTATCTTATTCCTGAAATTCACACGATTTTCACATAAGCATTTAATCAGAACTAAACTTGCATAATTAAAATGCTAAGTGCAATATTAAACTCACTATTACTTTACTTAAATTTAAAGGGCAAGGAGAGGGACCCTACCTCAAGGTGGATCCACCCGTCCACTCCGGCTCTTGGCGCTTTCTAACTAAAGTTGTCGCAGCTGCTCCCCCACGAGGCATATGTGATTTCACATACGTATAAGGACACCTAGCCTCTATGCACACGCTCTGCATGGCCATGAGTGTGCGCAAGAGGATCCTTACACATATGCTTATACACATAAGCCTGTCTCTGCTCACCTGCACAGGCACTTTTTATATATGTAATGGGGAAAACTAGCCTCGTACATGTATATTCGCTACCATGGACAAATATACGCACGCCGGGGGAACCCATGTACATATAAATACGTACCTATGCCTGCGCAGGTGAGTCGCATAAGCTCCGGCAACCCGAAACCGTTCCAAAACTCCAACGCACTAAACCAAACCAACCAGGAACCTCTAAAACAACCTGATAAATTAATTTAGAGGCTACGAAAACCAAAAACAGGTAGAAACCATACCTCAGAAACCAATCAGTGGACCGAAAACACCGCAAACCGCCTCGCCTTCGGCGGCGAACACCAAACTCGCACCCATGAGGTCCCGAGAGACCTTCCGCATAACCCTAGAGCAGGCGAAACAAGAAAAAGGAACAAAATCAAAAACTAACACCAACCTAGGGTTCGTCCGAACTTCACTGGGCACCTATTAGGTCGAAAAGAAGCCAGAAATAGGGAGGAGAAGGGAGAGAAAGACTCAACATGGAGATTTGGAGGATGAAATCGCTAAAACCGGGAGAAAATGGTGGAAGGAGGTGGCGCCGTGGAGGGGGGGTCACGCGCGTGGCTAAGGAGAGAGGAGGGGGGTGTGCGGGTGTCCTGGATGAGAGAAGGGGAGGGAGTGTTAGTGTAGGGTTTTAATTTTAATTCATTTATTTTCTTTTATTTTAATTTTAAACAAAAACTAAAACACACCCAACCTACACGGTTTTATCTGCACCGTCTGAAACACCGTGCGCAGCCCACGCGCCTGCTACTGGATACACAGGGCATCCCGCACGGCTGACCCTCCTGGTTAAACCTACCACGTGCAGTCCGATATCACCGCTTAAAATATCTCCAGAACTTAGGACCTCGTTCTGAAGCTCAGTTTTAAAATCGACCCGCTGATAAAAGAAAAAGTTCAAAAACCTTCGAATTTTATCCGCTCTAAAAAAACGTTTTGTTACACATTTCACTTCCCCACTTCCCTAGAAACATTATAGAGGTACTAGTCTTCTCAAAAGACCAGCCCTAGTGCCCTAAGAAGAAGTTTAAAGGAGGTGCGTCGAAGAAGAGGTAATCACTTCTACCGATTATTTCAAGCTTATTTCTTCTTCAACTTCTTCTTCTTTAGTTGTTTCATTATAAAGTAATAACATCAGTATTACTAATATACTGATATTTTATTATAAATATGAAACAACCCCATTTCACCTTCTATCCATCCTACAGAAAATGAAATCACCGTGCGTGCGTACGTACAGAATATCGTCTCCACGCCGTGGTGTAATATGTTTTTTTCCAACACCACCTTACATGGATGGGTATAATGGTGTAAAGAATAACTATACATAGTTATTATAAAATCATACTGATTCGGATATATTGTATCATCCACTCCAATTCAATTCAATAATTATGGGAACGATATCACCGCTCGTGCGTACGTACGGACTACCGTCTCCACGACGCGATGAGATTCATTCTCAATGATTAACCATTCATGAATGATTATAAAGTATATATAATAATTAATAATTAAATATATGACTTAATGATACTAGATTTATGTATATATATATATATGTATTTCATCCAATTAATTCCATTCAAGTCAATGAGGAAACGAAAACAACGTTCATGCGTACGTACGGCCTACCGTCTCCATCAACGGTGTACTTCTTTCCATTTATCGATCTATTATATATATGTATATTATGAATATATATTATATATAAATCATGTTTTATATTCTGGAATTAATTAATCATGATCTAATTAATCATATGAATAATTTCAAGTCAAAACAAGGATGACAAATGAAACGATTTTACCCAAAACGCTCTTTAACATGAAATTTACAAAAGAACGGGTAATATAAAGTCATAAGTGAACCATATATGATATCATAACAATGAATATGATTCTGTAATAAGTAAATTACATTATTTAAATCATTATACAGAAGGTTTGGATACGTATAAATCATATCGAACCTAAGGTAAGGGATAATTTTATAAATCTCATTTTTATCCGAGATTGCTTATTCGTATGTATTTACTAGGGTTATTTCTATCATCCATGTCCATGTTTTATAAAAGTGTTTTAATGTATGTTTAAAGTCCTTCTTACCCATTTTTTACTTTTACTACATGGTATGTAAGGAATATTTCTTTTTTTTACGTTACGAGGTACTTTTTAACTTTTTCAGCAAAAGTACGAGAAGAATGTTTTTTTTAACTTCTACGACATGAAAGGATTTTTACGATTTTATAAAGCCTTATTTTCATGAAGCTTCCTCCAAAATATTTCATGAATATTTTCAACAAAATCCTTTTCTTTTAAAATTGAATGACATTTTGTGAAAATAAAATGATTTTAAAGAAGAAAGGATATTTTCCTCAATAATTCATTTCAACTGTTTTATTAAAACAATTTTCTATCTAAGATAACATTATTTCATATGTGTATGTTTCACGTATAATGTCTCTATTGTTTACATGGTTTGAATTTTCTTATGATGAAATGATATCCATTTGTTTTATATGGATTATGTTATGATGGAATGATGTTTATGAAACCAATTTTATTCTTTGGGTTATGATGAATGATTTATGTTTATGTTGTGGTACAAGTAAGAATGATTTCATTATGAGATGGGTGGGACCTATATCTCCCTCCAATGCATTGGTTAAAGATTTATATCTCATGATATAGACATGGATAGAATGGTAAGCTAATCCGGTTCAGTGTTACAGGACTGAAATGAGGAGTGAACTCGCTTCAGAAAGGGACTTTGTCCACTAAGATGGTCTTGGCAGCAATGCATTGGATACTATGGAAATCATGACATGTGCTGAATGGTTTCCACAATTACATGTTTTATTCCCATGCTATTTTATCATTCTTAATGTTTCTTTATGATCTATTCCTTATGTACTTCCATGTTTTATGTCATTTCTCAAGATTTTGATGTTTAAACATTATGTTCATGTTTTTAAGTTCAAATGTATATGATTTGTTTTATTTTATCCATGCTTACCCTTACTGATCATTTGAGCTCACCCTTTATATGTTTTCTTTTCCCCGGGATTTAAAGAAAGGTTTTAGGTAAGAAAAAAAAAGGGGAAGATCTTTATGGGAGATGTTGAAGATCTTTCACCATGATTAGAAGATTATTTTCCGAGTTTTCAAAGATACTAAACTATTATGATCCTTGTGTGTCTGTTTTTGTTATGTATTAAGTATTTTGCAAAAGTAATGTAATGTCCATGTACGTCAAGCTTCGGGTCTCTACACTAAGGGTTTTGTTAAATTTTATAATAAGTTGAGCTTTCATTAACATAAGATTTATGGATACCATCTTGGGTTAAAGAGTTTAATAATGATAATAAGTTAAAGACATAAACACATCTTTTTAGGTTTTATGTAATGAGAGTCTACCGATATTAAGGAAATTTTGGAGAAATTTAAGTCAAGTATATGTTTTAGTGGAAAAATATTTGAGGAATAATGCATTTACATTTTATATACATAAATTAAATTGTACTTATTTACTTTAGGTTTAATATGATAATTAATGACATTGTAATAATAGTCAAATAATATTATTAGACTATTTTGGAAAACAATAAGTTGTATTAAAAGCCTTAGTAAAAAGGTTATCTAATGATTAACTTTATTTAACAGATTATCATCATATTTTATTTGAAAATTATTGTAATTATATGAATATAGTTTTATATAAAGGATAACCTGCATGTTAGGTGAGAACCCATCATGTCCAACAAGGCTACAGGGCTTGAACCCATGATCAAAGGATGATATGGGTCTCACACCTACCATTGGCCTATGGGGTGTCCTAATTAATATGCCATTGTTTTAGTTAAAAAATTTGATGAATAAATATTAACAATGAACTAGTAGTGTTAATTTTGAGTTTTAGAGATTTATTTATTATATTTATTAACTTATTCTAAACATATTGGTTTTAGAAATATTTATAGACGGATGGAAATACTTGTCATTCTTTCATGGACCTTATGATCCGTTAAACGTGAATTTTATTGCATCAGGAATAAAAAATTCATTTATGTATATTAATTTTTAGGTTAAGTGATAAATTATCGATTCATCTAAGAACAACCAAATGATGTAATTTTGATTATAAAGTTGAAATGTATCAAGTAAGTATATTTCCATATATTCAAAGATAATTAAATAATTCCTCAACTTTAGAAAAAGGGTCTTAAAAAAAACATTTATCCTATTACATTAATATATGATGAATAATATGGTCTTTTAAATCATAATATATTTATTTTTTTGATCTCCTTAACTTTCTATTGATCGTTTAATTACTTATGATCAATAACCTCAATCACTCTCTATAATTAATTTCACATTTCTTCTATACCCATGATTTTATTTCCAACCTATGTTCCTATAATTAAAAACCTAGGTATGTGTTATTCCATATGAATTTTACTTCCCATTCCCTATTTTTAGTGGGGATTTTACTAGCTCTTTTTATGATGTGGGTTTTTCAACAATGGTATTTCCAATTGTCAAACCCTTGATTACCAAGATCAAGTTTAAATTGAGAGGATGCAATTTATTTAAAGTGGGGAGAATGTAACACTATAAAAATTATAATTGAATAAAATATTATTCAATAGTGTATTTTATATACAATATTTAGTTTATCTTGTGGTATTCACAATAATGATTTTTTCATGTGTTACACAAAAGGCTGAGTTTTACCTAACAATAATATATTTTTAATATTGTTATTTAATATGATAATTATCGCCTAATCATTTGAATTGGAGATATAAATAAAATTAAATAAATTATGAAAACATATATTCTACACACATTTAATTTTTATCTATTTATTATAAATAGAAATTATAATATTCATCTAAAAGAAAAATTAATATTTTTAGAGAAACTGTATTTTCTTAAAGGGCAGTTTAGTCGCACTTGGTGCACATAATTTAAAATTAATTTTTAAATAATTTAGAAATAATTTATAAAAAAATAAATCACATTTTTTAAAGTGTAATACCAAAATTATATTAGGGTGAATTTTTGGAATTTTTCTGAGAAGTTTCATTTTTTAATGAATAGTGAAAAATACTGAATTTTAATTGAAAATTGTCCTTTCGTCTAAATAATGTATAATGTTAAATTACATTTTGAAATGTTTTTAAAGTAAAAATATTTCAATTATAAATATATTTATCCAATTTATGTCATTATAATAATTTTAATATTGAATTTATATATCAAAATATTGTTAACTTTTGACCATTTATACTTTAAAAACCTGCTTTCTTGTCACGTCTACGGGGTTAATATTAAATCAAATTTTCCACTTATGTAAATTGAATTTGGAAAAATAAATTCCATGCTTGGAATCAAAATAATTTATAATTCATAATAAGTTAAAAATAATCTTTTACTAGAATTAATAATGAAAATAGTAAAAAAGATATTTATCATGGTAAAGGTAAAAATGGTTTTACTATGGGTTAAACTAATAAAATAAGGGTTAAATGACCTACACATTTTTCAAAAACATATTTTGTTGAACCATTTAGACCCTTATGACCATATTATATATTTTTATGAGTTTTTTAGAAACATTAACATGAAATTGACCTATATAATAATTTATGTAAAGAAAAAGATAAAAAAAACCTTACTTACTTTTAATATCTATAATGTTTTATGATAGGGAAAAAACAACAATGGTTAGGTTACACATATATTTTTAAAATATAAATTAGTTTTTATTATCAAAATAATTTATATTTAATTTTTATATATGATATAATTACTTTTAATGCTTAAGAAGCACCAATGCAGTAATTATTTAGTTAATAATTAAATTAAATAAATAATGATAAAAACATTAAAAGTGAAATAAATTGAATGAATTGTTATATTAAACTAATTTATTATATGAATATATAATCTTCCACATATTTTTACATAATATATTTGAACTCCATCAATGTAATAAAATTTATAAATTCAATTTAAATGAATAATGTCAGAATTGACATTAATGTCATTTTATGAAAAATTATATTTTATTAAGTGATTTAAAATTAATAAAATACCCATATTATATTAAATGATTTTAAAATATTAAAAAAAATATAATATAATCAATTAATGGACCAATTAATTTATTATAATGAATATATTGACTGTTAAATAGTAAAAATTTAGTTAGCGTGGTTATGGTTAAAGCGGTGTTTTTAAACGTTAGATTCAGTTGTAGAAAAATTATTTTTCAAAAAACATAGGAATTTTATTTTATAAATAATATATAATATTTATAATAATATGTTAAAAAGTTTATTATATGTATCTCTCTAATTTATTCTTAAAAGATAAATTACTTTTGTTAGAATCTAGTTAACATAATGAAAAAACCAAAATAGTAAAATAAAGAAACATAAGAGTTAAAGAAAAAAATGCTTAAAAAAATGTTATATTGTGTGGTGGTTGTGTTCATAAAACATTTAATCCTTCCACATAATTAATTATAAATATTTTATCCAAATAAAGTTAGGTAACCCCCCTCCCCCCAATAGTGAATACTTTTGAGTATTTACAAGAATGTCACTTCTCCCCACCTATAAAAGGGAACTCACTCCCCTAACTTCTTCACACCTCTCAACCAATTTGGATAGAACGATATCTGACCAAAGAAATATTAAAAATCCATCCCCTAATCATATAATCCTTATTTTATGTATAAATTTAACCAATAAGGGTTTAGTGAAAACCTAAGGAGGATACCTAAACAAGAGGTAATTTTCTTCTAAAAGTGTTTTTATTTTATTTTCTTCTCCACCTCATTAAATTATTATTATACCATGATGATATAATAACATAGTTATATTCCATATATTAAGTATTTTTATTTCAAATTTAATACCTTCAACCTCACAAACTTCCATCAAGTGGGTTACGAAATCATCATTTGTGTGTACGGCGGGCTATCGCCTCGCGAACCGATGGTGTTCATTATTCCATTACCACCATTAAAGGTTGGGAATAATGATGGATTTATAGTTTATATATATTATATATTATATTTAAGATGTTATTATTCTTATTTAATTATTATACACATACCTTCATTCATTCCATTTTGTGGGAATATGATATCATCACTCGTGTGTACGCCGGACAACTGTCTCACGAACCAATGTGATTTGTTCATAATTTACATGAAATGTATTAATAATTGGTATAATAAAAATATATTTTATATATGACATAAAACATATACTATAATGATAATATATATATATATATAATTTTTCTTTTCTTTCATTCAATACGATAAGAAAATGGAAACAATGTTCATGCATACATATGGTCTACCATCTCCATAAACTGCGTATTTCATTTCCTGTCACCAAATTTTAAGAAATACTCTAAAAACATAAATAATGAACATATATGATATTTATATCATGGTTTAAATTCTAGAAATTATTAAATCATGATCAAATTAAGAGGAACAAAAAATAAAAAGTCAAAACTTACTTGAAAAAAAAGCAGTTATTACCCAAAACAATTAAAACAATGACAGATTATTAATGAATAGGTGATAATATTTTATCAAAGAATTATATATGATATTATGAATACTAATATGGTTATTTTTTAATTTAATAACATGTTTAATACAATTATACAATATGTTAAAGATCTTTTAACCAAAATAAAGTATAAGGTAAGGGATTTCATCTCAATTACATTTCATCGAAGAATATTTTAATATTTTGCACCTAATTTATTTTATATGGTGTATATAATTCCAATTTGACATGTAATATAATTAATAATTCATTTTTCATTTTATTTTAAATTTTAATCTCAATTATTTCATCTAAGGGTATTTTAATTAAAAGTTACCAAGTGGTAAAGAATTTCACAACTCAATTTCTTTTAATTGGGTTATATTACCCCTTAGTTGTCTTTGATATTATAAGATTATGTATGTAATGACTTTTGACTATATATTATTAATTTTCCACTTTTTTATGTTGATTTAAAACTGATACACATAATCTATTCATTAAATAATTCTCACTTCATTGTTATGATAATTTTTAAGGGTTTATTTAACAATATCATTCTGAGGGATATTGTTCAATATTGAATTTAAGTTGAAGGAAATTAAATGATAATTTTTTAATAGAAACTTTCGTTTTATTCTCCTTTGTTCATTTATGACCTTTTTCAAGTAATAGTACCATTTTTCGCTCTTTGTTACTCAAATTAATTGAGAAAACGTTTTAAGAAAATCTGACATCATTTCTCTCTTCTGTCAAAAATATGTCTTCTACCAAAACTATGTTTTTTAAAAATGTTTTCCAAAAAAAATTAGCCTTTCCAAAAAAGATTTATTAAATTAATTTTCATAATTTTTAATCTTTAAAAAATGTTTTCAAAATAATCTTATGTCATTTTCAAAATAATTCCCATTTTAATTTTATTAAAAAATGTGGAAGGGGTATTCTTTTTGTTTTCTGAATAAGGCACCTTCCTACCCTTTTTACAATGAAAAAGAATGTTCTTTTTACCTTTCACAACTTGTATGGAATTAACTTCTTTCATTACCATCACTTATTTGAATCTTTAATTTTATGTTTACAAGGATATTTTTAAATAAAAGGTTTTAAAAAGTAACTTTTAAAGAAAATGTTTTTCAAAATGTTTTTCAAAATGAAAAATATGTTTTCCTCGAAAATATTTTAATAATATTTTTATGTTATTTAAATTCATCAATGAAAATAACCCTTATTCTTACTCCAATGGGTATATGTTCATACCATTCTTATTCTTCCTTTAGATGGTTTATGATTATTTTCACAAAGGATGGTATTGATATTTACTTACTTGTTTCACTTTGTAGTCATTAACTTCTCCTTGAAATATTCACTTTCCTATGATCATTAGACATTAAAATTCCCCTAAATATTTGAATTATTTATCATGGATATTCTTATTTCTTAAAATATATCTCATTTATATATATTGTTTTTTACTATGATATTTAATTGATTGATTAGGGAAATATTGATAAATATTTATCCTTTTCTCAATATGGATATTTGATGTTAAGGCATATTGATTCATGAATTAAATTTATTATTTAATAAATTAAAAATTATTTAGACTAGGAGTGGTGGGTAGGACCTGGAATTATATATCCCCTCAATATATTAGTAAGTCACATGATACAAATCAGTTAAGTTAGCATTAAGTGGGTGTTTACCTGTAGATTAAACTATCTTGTGAAAGGTCTTGATGGTAGTGGTATCATGTATCAGATACATGATGTTCAATAATTAAGCATTTCCTTTATTCGGTATTTGTTTATTACTATCAAGGATATTTTTAGTATGAAATTATCTTTATATGCATTTCATTATCATTTATTGATTAAATAGAATGTGTTTTCAGCTATTTACCTTTCTATATTGATCATTTATTATCTATTCATATATTAAAGTTATTTAAATGGAATGTGTGTTTAGTTATTTTCCTTTCCATATTTATTATGCTAATTGATCCATGATTTATTCTACTATACTTAACTCTTACTGATAATTTTGCCTCACCCTTATTTTTTCATTTCCTGGGGATTCTATGAAAATTATTTTGATAAATATGGAGGGACATGCTATATAGAATAAAGTTATTCTATAAAAAAAATATATGGTAATTTATTTATTCAAATGTAATGTATGACTCAAGTATGTATCTAGTTTACCAAGACTACTAAACTATTCAGTATTTTGGGATGTGATTCCTTGTATCTTATGTTAATGTAATAAAGTATAGCATCGGCTCTGGACTACAAGGGTCAAGGTTTATATTAATAGATATTAACATAATTCTTCAAAATCACTCATCTAATACCAATTATTAAATCTAAATAATATGAATATAGAAAAATGAGGGTGAATTTTTTCAATTTAGAATTTTTTTAAAAATCAAATTGAATCTATCTTTGTGATTTGTGATGAATTATAGGTTTTTTCCTTTAAACAAACTATAGAAAAATGATAAAGAATAGAACACAAATATTTTTATAGTAGTCTTAGGAATAAATACCATATTTAATATTCCACCACACTCTCTTAGTGATCTCAGATATTTTCACTAAATATTTTCTCTTACCCAAAAACCACAAAAACTAGGTGCTGAAAATTGACACATTATTAATAATCAGGTTTTTTATAGGGAAATTTGATAACCACAGCTTAGTATGAGTATATTTTACTCTAAAATGACTGGGTATAATATATAGACACTTTAAAAGAATTATTTAAGATGTATATTTTTGATATAGCTTCAGTAAATAGTTTCATAAGAAACTAACAAAAGAAGAGATCTTCATAGGAGTAGATAAACTATCTTCAAAGTGATTTCCTCTTGAAGAGTATCTGAACTTATTATTGAATATATACTACGAAACACACAAAAAAATAGGAATAAACTTTTAAGATTAATATAATGAACACTCGATGGATGATAAACACTTATGTCTTAGTAGTTTAGTCTTGAAAATAACTTCAACAAAATGCAACAAAATATTATTTGATAGATATAGTTGTTGTAGTACAACCAACAAACAGTTATAGATCAAAACATATATGTCTCTAAATTTTATCCCTTTATATAATTATATAAATCATCACACTCTTTTTAGTATATTCAATTTTAATTATTTAATAGCAAGCTTGATTTTATTCATGTCGAATATAAATAAAAATATCACCTCATAACACACGATCTTTTAAACATTATATCAGTTTGAAATTTGAATTTAGTCCCATTTTGAAAATCATAACATCCCTTAGAAATAGTAACAATTTTTTTTCTTTGTTTAAGATCTTTTGAATCGGACTTTGAATGGATTATAATGAGATAATTACTCCAGGTAATTTGTTGTAGAAATCATGGGAAATATCCAAAACTAAAATCTCACTGGAAACTAATTCAATATAGGATTAAGTTTTATAGGGATAACATCAAGAGTTTGGTTTAAAAAATATAATTTAATCCAAACATTGGGTTGATAAACCATAATTAAATGCTCAAACTAAGTGTTCTTCTAAAATATTAGGTTTTTAATCCTAACAATCTGTCTAAAATAAAAGGATCCAAAAGTATCATTCCATAAAAAAAGACAAGTTCCCAATCTTAATGTTTACCCTAAATTTAGGGTTATGTAAAATGATTCCATAATTCATTAAAACATTTATAAAATGTTATAAAACTAAACATTAGTTTAATTAAAACTTTAATAAATTTCATAATTATTGGAAAAAAAATATTCTAATAAATATATTTCAAAAATTCATGTAATGTAACTTCATTAATGAAACAAATGAGGTTATTTGTGATAATTAAAATTAGTCATAAATTAATGAAATTTTTGTATTAGAATATCCCAACATGGATTAACTTTATCAACACTAACAAAATAGTGTTGATAAAAGATCTTGAATCCAAGATAAAAAAAGCATTCATAAAAGTTCTCAATTTATCTATGATTTTTAATATCACAGATAAAAGTGTGTTTTTTATCAGTGATAAAACATTTTTTAGCACTAATTAAAGGTATATTTTATTTAAAATATATATATAATTAAAAATTATATATTAATATATTAATATATTAATATTGATATAAATATAACATATTTTAGTAAATATAATTTATATAAACTAAATATGTATTTACACATATTATATAAGAAATTTATTGAAAATAGTTTATAAAATAATTTTAATTAATATTAATTATAAGTTTTATAATTATTATTGATTAATATTCATTTAATAAAAAATTGAATATATAAAAATTTGATAAATAAATGAGTGTTCAAAAATATTTTGAAAACATGACTTGAACATCAAATGGTCATAAATTTTTATCCATGTGTCTGGTTGGGCTTCACAAGATAACAAATAAAATCTTACAAAAATATCTACACCTCACTATATAGAAGGATCCCATATCATTGTTTTTTCAACGGGGAAAATCCCTAAAATGCCTCTAAAATTGAGTTTTCTATTAGGGTACCTTAATTTTTTAATATCTAATGGAATTTAAACCCTGTTTAAGGGGGTCTTCTTATATTTTTTCTAGTGGAGACTATATTTATTTTATGGGATTACATTCATATAAGTATTATATTTGTTATATTTTATTTTTTTTATATTACAATATTATTTATAAATTAAAACAAAAATATATATTCACATTTGAAACTATTTCATATAAAAAAATTACAAATAAATATTTATCCACATTGAAAGGTAAAATATATTTTTAAATATATAAACCATATGTGAAAAAATATTATTATTGATTTTATTTATATATATACTTAAATTATTTATATAAAAATAAATATATATATATATATATATATATATTATATATATTCATTTATAATTTTATTATACTTTTATAATATTTTTTAATTAAATGTATTGATAAATAGATAAATATGTGTGTGTATATGTGTGCTAATATTGTTGAAATACATTATATAAATGTATTTATATAAATATATCATTAAATATATAATATAAATGTATATAAAAAACATGAAATTAACTTGTTTAATTATATTATAGAAATATATAATATCAACATAATTATGATAAATATGCATTTTATAAATACATTATAAATAATTTATGTATTGATACACAATTATATTTAATTATATATAAATATATAAATGTGCTTTATACTTTTATTTAAAAATAATTATATAATTATATATAACTATATAAATAAATACATGTATGAACTAGATCTGTGGAAACATATATAAATAAATAAATATATTATAAGATATAGAAATAAACAAGATGGTGTAGTGGTGAGGGTAGTCGTTTTAGACAAAAAGGGTTGAAATTTGAATCTTTCCAGGTGTAGTTGGTTGAGTAGGATTCATAACATTAATAAATGGGGGTAAAAACTATGATAAAAGGGTGTATTTTATATAAAAGTTACCTTTAATTAAACATTTTTTAATAATGATAAATGGTAGAGCCTAATAAGATGAAATTTGTAGTAGTGATGAAAAATATTGATCTATATATGGTGAGAATAGGATGATCAATTATTCATGCGCATGTAACTTGCATAAGATCCAAATATTTTTATTTCAAGGACTTTTGTTCCTGTTGTTTCACACTCAGATCATAGATGAAAACCTTTTTATAACACTTGATTCATGTTTTAGTTCAAGGGTAGAAACCAAGGAAATATTATTGGTATCTAATTCATTAGGGATAAAATCACATTTATCTAATACCCCTAGAATTCTAGATGATGGATGAGGTCATGGGGAAGAAAGGGATAATTCAATGGAACCAATCACCATTTGAGCTTAGGATGAGTCACTTTAAGTATGAGGAATATATTTGGACCTAGATCTAGTTTTTATTCACCTAAAAGACATATAATACAAGATCTTATTCATCATATGATATCCAAAAGGTATAGCCACATGATATTCAACATTAGATATAGTTAAAGAAGTAAAATAATTAGAGGATAAGATATAGCCATCAGTTATCATGTCCATAGGAGGCACTTGAGGATTAGAAGAAGTAAATATAGGACATTTATTAGATCAAAATCCCTCAAAGAATATATAATGGGAGAGATATGGTTGGAAGGAGAAGTAACACTATTGGGATCATCTTGTTAACAGATCCTAAATTAATCAAACTACTCAATAAAAGGAAGAAAATACTATGGATAAGCGGTGAAAGGAGGACGTTCCAAAAGATAAGAATCCTTAGTATAATGTCTAACTAATACTAAGATAGAAGGTTCATCAGTATAATGGGAAGACCAATGCCTAGGGGTGATTTGGGTTGGGAGGAGAAGAAGAAAACACTATGAAAAAAACCTAGAGATCACTCAAGGGATGTATAATCAGCATATTGGGGAAGAATAATGCCGGAGAGTGATTTAGGATAGTAGGATCAACCCTAGAATTATCTAATTATAAAACCACTGGAAGGTAGATCATTATATAACTCCTTGTGTCAGATTGGAGTTTCCCTGCATCATAAATAAAACATTAGAAGAGTAACCTGGGAGGTGGAAAATGGAGAATTGGAAAACTTTTTGTTGTTATAAATTTCCTTCCAAAGGGATACTTCAAAACCAATATGCAGTAGGATATGTTGTTGGATTCAACATTTATTTTGTGAAAACTATGATAATGCACCGATAGTAGAAAATAAAAATAAATAGTTGTATATATTGATGGAAGAGGGAGTTAGGAAACACCACACTAACACAGAACACACAATAAAGTAACTAAGAATAACCAATTAAAACTAGTTTAGTATCATAGCTACTATTACAAAACTTTGGACCACTACAGTTCATAATTATATGTGAACCTATTTAAAGTAAAATAAAAAATGACCAAAAAATGTATAGAGGCGTGTGTGGTATATTCTCAAAAATAGTCATTTGTGAAAATTTTAAGCTGTCATTCATAAACAAAGAACAACATCCACATTATGTTGTTTAAAAAATCCAAAAAATGTTGTTTCAAAAAAACATTCAAATTTAGAAAAACTAAAATAGTCGTAATTTCATAATAAAGTTTGAATAATTTTAGAAAAAATGTTGTAACATCCCACCTATCCCAATTGACTCAGAAAGGCATAAGGACATTACTAGTCCTTAAATGACATCCCGAAGACACCAAAGGTAGGAAATAAATTTCATGGGATTCATAAACAACTGGGGGTGATTTTGCATTATGAAAATAAAACAAACAATACAATTAACCATAACTAAACAACCCACTATAAGATGCATGTGAACAATGTAATAAAACATAAAATAATAACCAAACCAAACTAGATCATATTATAAAAGCAAAAACTAAGACTAAAATTAGAGTACAAAGAGGAAGAAAAACCAAAAAATCTAAAAGACACCCAGGACACAAACTCCATAGCTCACAACATGCTCTAAGCTCAAACTCCAAACTCCATTCCCAAGGTATCACAAAGCCTCACTAAATAAATGATATACCTTTCATTTATATGTGTTTCAATAAACGGTATTTGTAAACACACCAAAGTTCCAAAGCTGGGGGTGAGTATAAAATGCAGTATGATTTCCCCAAATGACTTCCCTACTCATGAAACAATGATATAACATGTTTTCACATTTATATAAAAACAATTTACATAAAACACTTTAAAATAGTTTATATCAAATCCAAACCATTTCTATGAAAAATAGTTTTCATACCAAAATTGTTTTCCAAAGCAAAGAGATTTCCAAGGAAGAAACCAACCAATTTTTCAAACAATTTCACATATTCCATCTAGAATATCCCATTTTATTCCATAAATTAACACATCCATACATTCATCCCAAGTGATATTTCTATACTCATGATCATTCTCTCATTAACCTACCAAGTCATCACAAGGTAACCATATACCAGTTCCCCAATGGCACATGCCCCTTCCACAGAGAATGTTAATGAAAATAATCACATGCTAACTGTTTATGTCAAATCCCATGCTAAATCAACCATCTCATTACATTTCATTAAAACATTCATTTTATTGAAAAAAAATCTATATAACCATTTACATTAGTTAAAAAAATCCATATTTTAAAACCAGCATTTTAAAATCATGAACAAAGTAGTTTTCACAACAACTAATTTCCATAATTTCTCAATTAGCCATTAAGGAGGGTTTCTAAAAATATTTTCACACAAATTTCAGAATCAATTTCAAAAAAGTTAAACTATTTTAAAATAATTATTCTAGTTCTATCAATAGGAGTCGAGAGTAAACCCACCTACCTAGAAAACATAAGTGAAAATAAAAAATGACACAAATATTTTCAAAAACTAGGTTGAATCACTAAAAAAACCTTAGATATTGTTCCCTATCATCGACATGGATATATATCAACATTATTGGCATCAACCAACATAGATATATCCCTAATGGATTAGATATATGAATACAAGAAAGGGAAGAAGATGAAATCTAAGGAAAATAACCAAGAACAGATACTTACCAAGGAATTTGTGTCACTAACACACATAGAATCACCAATGGATTGCTCCTCAAATAAGAGGAATGGTATTCACGGCCTTTTGGGATAAGAGGAAAAGTTTTTAGGGACAAATTTGTGGGGAAATTATAGGTTAAGGGTCTGATTCGAATTAGATCCACAATTTAAATAGGTCCACCTATATTCATCATGGTTAGCTTGTATGGTTTTGAAAACTATCTGCCTACCATGCGGGTGATAATGCCTTAAGACACCCCCTCTCATGGTTGGGTCGCATGGTTAGACAAACTGTGTACCAAGAATGATTTTCCCTTTATCCAAAACATGCATGGATTCACCTAGGTGATTGCATGATTTGGCCAAACCATGCACCAATTGTGGTCTTGCCCAGTGACCCTTATTTCACTTTGCAATATTTCATGGAGGTTTTTCACAGTTTCTACTAACCGTTCATGTCTAGAAAATCCACAAAACATTCCAAAACTCCTCCAAACCTTCCCAAACATCACCCAAATATTATACATGCTTAAAATAAATAAATATAGGGTTACTTAATTGAAACCAAGGGTGTTGAATTCTCCTATACATTTGTATTTCTATCCCCAAAAATAATAAAACCACCATTGGAATAAAAGAGTTTGGGGCAATACTTGACCATTTTCTTCTCCCCTTCCCATGTTTCTTCCTGAATCTAGCAATGTTATCACAAAACCCAAACTAGACCAATGATTTTCCCATAAAAGTATTTCTCTTGACTATCCGCAATCTACGATGGAATATGAATCAATGAATCATCCAACCCTAGTTTAATGTGATCCCATCAAATCACATGGTCAATATTAGGTTGATACTTCTTTAACTACAATATATAGAACACATTATGCACTGAACTGAACCTTGGTGTCAATGGAAACTGATATGATGCCTCACCAACCCCTTAAAGTGTCTCAAAAGGTTATATGTATCGAGGAGATAACTTTACCTCCTTCCTAAAACAAAAATTCCCAAGACTTGATAAGACTCTCAAGAACACATGATCACTCACCTCAAATGATAACATTTATTTATGATGGTTAACATATGATTTCCAAAAACTCTCATCTGTTTCCATTCTTTTCATGATCAACTGAATCTTCTTCATTATTTCTTGTACAAATATTGGTCTAACTAGTGAAGTCTCACATGTTTCCACCCAAAAAAGTAAATAATGATAAGGACACCCACACAAATATTCAAAAGGATTCATCTTTATTAAGGCCTGAAAACTTTTGTTATAAAACTACTCCACTAATGGTATCTTCTCCTCCCGTGATCCATCAAAATCTATTACACAAGCCCTAATAATTTCTTCCTATGTTTGTATCATCCTTTTGAATTTTCAATCCATCTGAGGTTGATACGTTGTACTCATGGTTAATAGATTCCCAAGGGATTAATATAAGGATTTCCATAAATGTGAAATAAACCTCAGATCTTAGTTAGATACTGTCCAAAATGATATGCCATGTATCTTTATCACTTCTCAGATATAGATTTTAGAGAAGTCCTCCACTATATGAGATTAATGAATATGTATGAAATGGGAGAACATTGTGAGACAACCCACTATCACCAATATGGAATAACTTGTTTAATCATCTTTGAGTGACAATTCACAAAATCTATAGCAATATATTCCCATTTCCAAGTAGTAATCGATAAATACTACCACATACCTTCTAGTCACTTTTGCTCTATCTTAATCTTCTAATAGGTGAGGCATATCATAAAAAACTCATCCACATTTATTTTATTACTAACCCACCAAAATTGATCTTTCAAGCCTTATATATCTTCTAAATTCTAGGACAAACATCCCATCTCAAATAATGGTAAGAAATAATAATTTTTTCCGAATAAGCCAAAGGTATGACCATATTATGCCTAAACCACAAAACTGAACTCTCATACAGCTTTCATCCTTCAATGGTATCCCCTCTATTGAGTGTTGACCTCATAGAAACATTTTTAGAACCAAATGCTTGTGCCTATTTAACCATATCAAAAAAATTAAGAAAAAAAGAAACTAGAAAGAAAATTGAAACACTTCCTCATTCATCATAATCCAAGTTCATATCCTTTATTACCAACATCATCTACCATTAATCTGAAAACTCTTTTACCAACTGACCATATGAATTTTCTCTAAATTAATCTACCACTAAATTTTCTTTACTCTATATATACATCAAGAAAAATTCAAATATTTGGATATACTTTATCCATCATCTTTGTTTCTGATTTAAATCTCTTTGTGAGAAAATTTATTTAAAGATCTTATGATCCATAACACTATAAATTTCTCACCAAAGAGGCAATGATTCCAAATCTTTAAATCGTGGACTACATCATCTAATTTAAAATCATGTTTTGGGTAGTTATTATCATGAAACAGTAATTTATATGATCCATAAGAAACAACATGGTCTCCCTTCATGAGAACATATCCCAACCCCAATCCCGAAGAGCCACAATAAACCATGTACCCTTGTTCTGATTCTAGAAATATCAAGATTGGTGCTGATATAAGGTGAAAATTAAGCTCCTGAAAATTCTTTTGAAAGTACTCATTCCATTGGAATGGAACATTTTTCCCTTTCAAGTCTTTAATTGGTGAAGTTATTCATGAAAAATCATAAACAAAATTTCGGTAAAAACCATCTAACCCAAGGAAATGGAATATATGAAAAATATTCTTTGGTGGTTTCCAAGAGATTACAGCCTCTATATTTTATGGATCCAAAGGAACACCACATTCAAATATAATATTTCCAATGAAACATACCACTTATATCCAAAATTCACGATTTGATAATTTGGAATATATACCATTATCCCAAAAAATTCAAAAAATTGTTTCCAAGTGTTTCCCATGCCCAACCCTTGTCATTGAATACACCAATATTTTGAACAAAAACACCACCAAAATAGAATCCAAATACCTTTGAAATATCTAATTCATCAATACTATAAAGAAAACTGGTGAATTCATAAGATCAAAATGCATAACCACATACTCGTAATGGCCATATCTATTGTAAAATCTGTCTTTGGAATATCCTCCTTCTGAACCTAAAATTGGTGATATCTCAAATGTAATTCAATTTTATAGAACCATTGGGATACTATCAATTGATGGAACATTTCATCAATGTGTGGAAGTGGAAAATGATTCTTTATAATAACTTTGTTAAGTTTACGATAATCTAAAAAAAAGCCTAATAGTTACATCCACCTTTTCACAACTAAAACTGGTGTTCCCCATGAAGACATGCTAGGAAAAATGAACCCTTTGAATTATAAATCTTACAATAGTAATTTAAATTTACTAAATTATTTTGGTTCCATCTGATAATACATAAGTGAGATAGGGTTGGTCCCTCATAAGAGATCAATAATAAACTCTACTTCTCTTTTGAGTGAAAACCCTGATAAATTTTCAGGAAAAACATCATGAAATTGATAAAAAAAACTACTGAAAGTCCATTATTCTCAATATAATCCACTAATTCCATGTTTAGTGTTGCCAACTAGTATGAGATGGATCCAACCACTAGTTCCAAAAAATCTTTTTCCACTTACCTTTACATTCTGGTCTCCTTTAAAGAGATGTTTCACACCCACATCAATTATAAAACTAACCTTTGGGTATAAAAATCGATATGATCTTTGATCCTTGTCAACCAATCCATACCTAGGATTGTTTCATAGACATCCATCTTAAGAACAGATAAATTCCATATCAACTTAGCACCATCAATAGTTATAGAATATTCTTTTCACATAAAGGCTTGACATTCTCTTTTCCCAATAGAAGTTTTAAGTTTCAAAACAAAATGAATTATCTCAACATTCAGACCCAAAACATCAACAACATGAGAAGAAATAAATTAATGAGATGCAACCGTATCAAAAAAAAATATATGTTTAGAATTCAAAATAATCATACTTGTCACCATCGATGGTATAAACTGACCATCCACAATAAATTACTTAGCTTCATATCATTTCTTACTTGCTGCACTTTTATCTTTATTGTCCTCTTGATATTTCATTGTTTGAGGAAGCATGATATTCCTAGAATCACTATATATTCCTTGTTTTTGATAATGTGAATTATTATATTTCCCAAATCCCATTAAAACATACAATGTCAATGAAACATGATATATGTCATAAACACTCGACATTGGAGCACTGAAAAAATAACACTAATGATATTCCATATGGTTTCAATTGTGGCATACTTTATGTGGTGTCATATAATATTTCTTCATGTGATCAAAATAACCACACTGAAAGCATGCAAGATTACACTTTGGTTTTAGAGGAAGATTTACTGATATAGTTGTCTAGTTCTAAGTCACTCCACTACCTTTAAAATAGGTGTCCCTCTTTCACTTATTCCTAGGATTAGAGTTCCCACCATTTCTCATTGTTGTCAACATGCTTCCTCCACCAGTAGTTCCTAATATGTCTCTTTTTCCACTATCTATCTATTTATCTTCTCTATATAATCCATTTTATAAATCATGGAAATCATTGAGAGAATCTCTGTAATTATCCATAATTCAAAAAAATTCTCCTTCCAGGATTCAGTTGTAGTAACTTATTATGTAAAATATAATAAATTCATGAATTTATCCATGTACTCTACTATCAAAATATTATCCTACTTCAAGATGAAAAAATCAGTTGTTCAAGAAATTATGAATGTGTGAGTATATAATTTTCTATTTAATGATTCTTTAAAATCCTCCCATGAAATACCATGGCCTAATTAAGCTTGAACAGCTGAATCCTTCCACTAGCATGCAAGATCCTTCAGCATTTACATTACCAACATGACTTTAAACTCAATCAGTGTGCCTAGGAAATCAAATATTTGATTCATCCTATTCATCCACACCTATGCTTTCTCTTGTTTTAAATCATCCTAGAAGATGGGTGGATTATGTTTATAGAACTGAATGGAATGATCAACTTATATTGGTTTATCCCTTGTTTTCCCTCTATCCACAGCTTGAAAAGCATGGAAAATACTTTGAACTAGCTATTACTTCACCTTTGGATCAGTTGAAAACACTTTCTCAATAGCTTCTTCTGGTTGGTTTATATGATGCCTATGGGGTTACATTTTCTATAACCAACACAAACACCATTAAGTTTCACTCTATAGAAATTGAAGGCTTAGCAATTTCAAATTTAACACATTATAAATATAACAACAATACTTTCCAAAATTCAACATTTTTCTACATTCAAATCATTTTTTAAAATTACACCATGATTTTAAAAATCAAACTATTTTCAAAATACCACTACCATTACCTTTTTTTTAAATTCCACATTTGAAAAAAAAATCAAAAAATTTCAAAAATGATCAATTTTTCACCACATTCAAAAAAAATCATTACTCAAAATGAATTTTTCACTCCTGGTGATAAATCATTTATATCAATGAATTTCATGCTCTTATCATTGGATAAACCTGTGACAATGAGATTACAACTCTTGGAAGTTTCTCAAAACTCTCATTCACCCAAACTCCCTAGTAACTTGATTTAAAGAATAAATAGGTTATCTATGCCTCTTTATTCTCTAAATTTAAAGTTATAAGGATCCTATATCCATTATACCATCCCAAAATGGAAACTAAGCTAGATTTACTTTCAACTCCAAGACCAAAAAACAGAAACCACTTGTAAAATCCTACCCCTTCCCATAAGTATGGAAAGGTGGAAGGACATTACTAGGCATTAGGTGACATCCCCAAGATAAAAAAAAGTGGGAAATGAATTCCAAGGGCTTCATAAATAGTTAGGGTATGATTTTCCATATTGAAAATAAAACAAACAAACCAAATAACCATAATCAAACAACCCATTATATGATGCATTAGAACAGTGTAATACAACTCAAATGAATAACCAAACCAAAATACATTAAAGTATTCAATGGAAACCAAGACTAAAGATCAAAGACACCCAAGACTCCCAACATTCTCCAAGATTCTGATTTTCATGAGTACAAATTGGAAGTCAACCCAATAAATATCAAAGACACCCAAGACATAAACTCCATAGCTCCCAACATGCTCCAAGCTATAGCTCCATAATTCATGCCCAAGGTATCATGATGTATCACTAAATAAATGAGATACCATGACTTTACCTATGTCCTAATAAATGATATCTACAAACAAGCCAAAGTTCCCAAGCAGGGGGTGAGTATAAAGATAGTAGTATTTCTCTAAATGACTTCCCTTATCACACGGCGACCATGGATACTTCTTTATTTTATTATTTTCTCGATGTTGGATCTTTTGGATGAGGTTCGGTTTGAGTGCACAATAAAATTCCTTATGTTTTTGAGGTTTTGGGTTTCTTTTTATACCTATGATTAGTTATTGTTGTTGGGATTGAGATAAATTTTCATGTTGGGGAGTTTGTGACACCCATAGTGTCACAACTTTGTGTTTAAAACATTCAGGGATCATTGGGTGAACTTACCTGGTGTTTGGGGTGTAATTTGAGTTTTTTTGGACAATTTTTTGGGTCGTACAGTTTGAGCACAGTCTGTACAAACCATACCACCTAATCATGCGATGTTTCAGGAGTTTCCTAGAACTTTCTACATGGTTTTCGCACGGGTTGACAAATTGTGCATCCAAACCGTAAAACCCATTACGGGCTTAATAACTTTTGATTTAGAGCTTCAATTTGGGTGATTCCACCTCTCAAATGAATCCCTTGATGTTGTATATCAACCAGAGGGATCCAACCTCCTTTTTTCTTTAATTTGGGGTGATTTTGGGGCTATTTTTCAAGAAATGTTGGTGATTCTTCATGTTTTCTTCATCAAATATCATATCTTTCTCTTCCCCTATTAGTTTTTAGGGATTTCTTTAGGGTTTACTCTCTTAGAAGAACCCTAGGGTTAGGGTTGGATCATGTGGTTCATTTTTCTTGTGGCTAGGGTATGTAGATGGTTTGTGGGGATTATATCTACCTCTCCTTGAAGTCTCGTTCCAATCACACAAGGTTTCGGTAGGTGTTTCCAAGTTCTTCTTTTCCAACGCATTTCCTTTGATGCTTGATACTTTTAATAAATTTTTAACTTTTCTATGAACCTATATGATATACATATGAATCTTGTTATGATGTTTTGAAGTAGTTTTATTTTTCTAAAAATATGGTTTTAACAAATACATTGTATTTTAAAAACTAATTAATCACATTCCATCACCCATATAATTCAAAACAAGGAACAAGAAGGAAAAAGGGGAAATTGTGACTTATCTTTCAAAACAACTACATTGAAGTTCTTTTTCAAATCAACAACACATTTATATTTTTAAAATGCAAACACCAAAACCAGGTTAAAGGGTATAATTCTATACAGAACAAGGGAAATGGTACTACTAGTGCTCGCATCTAAGGATCACGGAAAACCTAGTAACTCATAGGAAGACCAGAACATACTAATACCTATGAATCCATACTTGGAAGCATGCCACACATGATAGAATCAAATGCCCTAACACCCAGCTACCCTTTCTCAGGTCAGTCATAGGGGCCCAATACCATTTCAATAAACCCAAATATCCACCTACTATGGGCCACTGGATAGTACATGAACTTATAGTGAAATAATAATTCTCGGTAAACCTCATTTCTATGCTAGGTTTCTATTCTATGTTCACAAATGGGTGTTCCACACAATAAAATCAACAACCCATATACATGCTTCCCAAACACATCACATAAACTGGCACCACCTCGGCCAACTCAAGGGAATTCCATTGCCTTAACATAATAATAACAAATGGGAGGTCCCATATCGAGGATACTCCCATCTTACATCCAACAAAAAGTCAAATGACCTAAACTATGAAGGGTTTTCCAAATAGTTGTTTCAAAATTCCAAATAGGCCTTTACTTTTTAACATCCAAGCATCTACCAAAAATACTTAGAAAATATTTCCAAAACAACATCAAACATCATTTTCATATTAATATTTCCAATTGAGCCTTATCATTTATAACACTTACTCAAGCATGTCTCAATTCCAACAAGTCCAAACTGTGTGACTTAGTGCTTTTTCAGAGAGTGGAATTTGGCATGCTTGGCACACGGTTTAGAAAACCAAGTGACCAAACCATGAGAGCTACCCAGAAAATTTTGCGTGTTGAAATACCTATTTCTTGGTTGTAGTGAGTGTGTTTATTGGGGATTAAATGTTGTTCATATTAGTTGAGTTATTTTGGTGGGGATAACCCTCTCGTGTTCTCCCCTCTTCCTCATTCATGGTTTTTGGTTTCTTCTTGATTGGTTGAGTGTGACTTGTGGAGTGAAAGGTCACCTTTTAGTTTGTGTTTTCTTTGGTTTTAATCAGTCATTAACTCTATTTTTTGATAAATTTTTACTTGGTGACTTTATGGGGGTAGAAATTGTCTATGGTGGGGAGAATTTTCACACCCCGACCACGGATACTCCCTTATTATATTTTTTTCTTGATGTTGGATATTTTGGTTGAGGATCGTGTTGACTGCCCAACAAAAGTCCTTGTGTTTTTGTGGTTTTGGGTTTCCTTTTATACCTATTATTAGTTATTTTTTTGGGGATTGAGATAGAGTTGCATGTTGGGAAGTTTGTGACACCCATAGGGTTGCTACTTTGTTTTTAAAATATTTAGGGATCATTGGCTGAACTTCCCTAGTGTTTGGGGTGTGATTTGATCATTTTTGTCCAATTTTTTGGGTCACATGGTTTGATTATGGTATTCCCAAACTGTACCACCTAACCATGAAATGTTTTAAGAGTTTTCTAGCACTTTCTGTACAGTTTTACAAACCGTGCATCCAAACTGTGCAGCCCATTATAGGCTTAATAACTTTTGACGTAGATCTTTGATTTGCGTGATTCCACATCTCAAAAGAATTCATAGGTGATGGATATCAACCAGAGGGATCCACCATCCTTCCTATTTTTATTTGGGGTTATTTTGGTGCTATTTCTCAATAAAGGTTGGTGATTATTCATGTTTCCTTCATCAAATCTCATATCATTATCTCCCCTCTTTTTTTAGTGATTTATTTGGGGTTTCCTCCCTTTTCAAAACCCTAGGGTTAGGTTTGGCTCATGTGGTTCTTTTTTCTTGTAGCTAGGGTGTATGGATGGTTCATGGGGATTAGATCTCTCTCTCCTTGAAGTCTCATTCCAATCGCCCAAGGTTTCGGTAGGTATTTCCATGTTCTTCCTTTCCAACATATTTCTTTTGATGCTTGATGCTTTTAATAAATTTTTAACTTTTTTATGAAATTATATGATATACATATTAATCTTGTTATTATTTTTTGAAGTATTTATAATTTTATAAAAATATTTTTTTACATTAATCTTGGTTTATGCCTTGTATATTGTGCCTAAGGTGTTTGTTAAAATGTCAATTAAATTATGCGGGTGAAATTGGTTAGTTGTGTGAGGATTTACAACTTGAAATGTTTTGTTAAATTAATTTGGATCATGTTTTAGATTTTATGTGGGAACCATAGTGATTTCTCTTAGTATGGTTTGAATCTTGTTTTAAAAAGGGATTTTGGTTTATGAAATTGTGTTTTATTTTATTAATGAGTGAAATGGATGGTTTTTGGTTGAAATCAAATGGTGGATTTATGCAATTGAGTTTCAAATGTTTTGGTTGGTTTTATAGTGTTCCATTGGATGGAAGCACAACCATGGGTGCACTAGGTGCACACACGGTTGTGTAATCAAGTGAATATGACACAATAGAGCTAGTCTCCCCCAAGAGTACCTCTTCTCCCCTTTCTCCTATTTTCCCTAAAATATTCTCATGTTTTTTAAAATTTGTGGAAGTAGTGATTCTTTTATTTCAAAAGTGATTCCAAATTTGTTCATCATGGTTTGGCCTGATTGGCCTTGATACATGCTTGAGTGAGTGATGGAAATGATAAGGCATATTTGGAAATATTAATATGAAAATGATGTTTGATGCTATTTTGGAAATATTTTCTAAGTATTTTTGGTAGATTATTGAATGTTGAAAATTTAATTCCTGTTTGGAATTTTGAAATTTCTATTTGGAAAACCCTTCTTGGGTTAGGTCACTTGCCTTGTTGTTGGTCATAAGATTGGAGTGTCCTCTGTATGGGACCTCCCATGTGTGATTATTATATTATGGTAAGATAATACCCTTGAGGTGGATAGGGTTGTTCCAGTTTATATTATGTGTTTCATAACCATGTATATATGTTGTTGATTTTATTATGTAGATCACACCTTTGTGAACATAGCACGAAAACCTATCATAGAAAGGTGGTTTACTGAGAATGATTACTACAGTCCAAGTTCACATATTGTCCAGTGGAACATAGTAGGTGGATATTTGGGTTTATTTCAATGAGATTGGGCCCCTTGGCCTGACCTAATAAAGGGTGGCCAGGCATTAGGGCATTTGATTTTGTTTTGTGTGGCATGCTACCAAGGATGGAGTCACATGTATTAGTATGTTCTGGCCTTCCTCCAAGTTCCTAGGTTTTCCTTGATCTTTAGAAGCAAGCACTAGTATTACTATTTCCCTTGTTGTGTGTATAATTATACCCTTGATCCTGGTTTTGGTGTTTGAATTTTAAAACTATAAATGTGTGGTTGGTTTTAAAAAGAACTTCAATGTAGCTGTTTTGAAAGAGAAGGTAAAATTTCCCCTTTTCCTTCTTGTACCTTGTTTTGAATTATAAGGGTGGTGGAATGTGATTGATTAGTTTTTAAAATACAATGTATATGTGAAAACCATATTTTTATAAATGTAGTTCAAACTAGTATTAATGGACTGTTTTGGAAAAGGAAAGTTCATGGGTTTTATAGTTCACTCTTGACATCCCTACTGGGAATTTTTGTTCTCACACCTATTCTATCATTTCATCTATAGGTTCAGTTTTTCTCAGGTTCACCATAGATGATGCTCATTTGGAGTAGTCTTGGTCATGTGGTTGGAGGTGACCAAGGAGTTGCATAGAGATCGGTGTTGCTGGGTTTTGTTTCAAATTTTGTTTCTTTTTAGTGGTACTTTGTATCTGGATCAGTTGTTTGTTTATTTGAGATCCAGTTGTTGGTTTTTCTATGTTCTCTTTTTGTTTAAGTTATTTATATGATCCTAGTTGTTTCTTCTGGGATAAATAATTCCCCGTTGTTTTATTTTGATGCATGGCACTAGTTTTATCCTAGGGGGATCAGGAACGCTCCTAGATGCATGTCACAGACTGGCTCAGGTGACCATTTCAGGGTTGACTCAGGCTGGTTTGTGACATCCCTACTCACATAACTAGGACTAAACATATTATCACATTTATATAAAAAAAGTTATATAAAAACTTTTAAATATTTAATATCTAATCCAAACCATTTCTAAACAAAAAAAATTTCATACCAAAATAGTTTTCCAAACAAAGTCCATTTCTAAGGAAATTAACCAATCAGGACTTTAAACCATTTCAAATTTTTCATTTGGCATATCCCATTTTATTCTACACATGCAAGCCTAGGTGAAAGTTCCATACTCTTAAGCGGTCTGTCATAGATCTACCAAGTCATACCAAGGTAAACATTGATGTGAGGGTTTTTTTTAAAAATTCTATCAATATTTTTTCACTTATAATGTAGTACAGTGGTGACCACAGGTTTGTCTCTCGAGGAGGTTTAAATTGGAGTTGCAAAACTTACATTTTTTTGGTTGTGTTTTCATGAAAAGAAAATGGGTATTTTGATTTAAAGTTTGAAAAAAAAATAAAGTGCAAGAAAATTGATTATAAAGACTAAAAAATGATAAAAAATAAAGTGGGTTTGAAATCAAGATTAAAACAGTGGTCACGGAAAAGCTTCAACCTCCAGAACACTCCCCTCTTCCTTGTTTAAAAATATTTCTCAATTGAATTTCTAAATGCACCCCCAAGGTCCCCCAATTGAACACTCAAATTTGAAAATACATCATATAAAAACCTTAATATGATTATTTTCTTTCATTTTGAAGTGATTTAATTACTTGAAGAACTCCAAGAAATCAAACCTAATTAAATCCACTATGCTTAATGGAAAGACCTCACCGAAGAATTTTAAATAGTGCGATCAATTAATTTACTTCATAGATAGAACAATGATCCAAAAAAATATTGAACATATATTTAAGAAAAAAAACAACCATATTAATTAAAAAAATATAGGTTAAAGAGAAATTCAAAAAGATATCACACATTAAGATTGAAACTCAGAAGAGAGTGTATATCTGGTGTTTTCGTCCACAACCACATCATGCTTAGTCACGCATGGCTTAGGAAACCTCTGTATTCACCATTATAGCATTGATGGTATGTATCTCCATCATGATATCAACCTCCATCATGGATAATAAAGGCTTTGAATGGTTTGTAGGAGGGTACGTTGTGTCCTGCTTCTCGATCTCATCTAGACTTCCCTTAAAGGGAGACAAAGGTGTTCCTTTTATAGGCACCCCTATCAAAATGTGCATCTGCATCGAATTTATTTATTTATTTATTTATTTATGTATGTTTAATAGTACATGATGTGTACTAGGGTTTCACGGAATGTACCAAATCTAAGTTTTCCTGTGCATGCACGAATCTCACATGAATCCCTCTTGGAACTTTGACTCATGTTATATCGTGACGGCCCAACTCACGATGTGAAATTATTGATCACGTCTTGTAACCTCGTCATGAATTGTCCTCCATGGTAAATTATTTTTTATGAAGTCATGACTTTTACTTATGTTACACATGATTTACTTGTGTTACACATCGTGTACCAGTTCTTTCCCATTTTCAAAATATTCTTCATTCTACAAAATCTAATGTCACACTGTGTTCTTTAGCTACAATCCTAACATACATAAGACAATTCAAAACAGTTAAATATCCAAAATTATGCCATTTTTTTCATTTATCCTCAAAATATTCATAATATCCAAAAATGATTCATTTTTACATAAAATGACACATTGGTGGTGTTTAAATCATTAAATTAGACATTAAAAATAGTAGAATTAATAGCATTATCAACCATATACCAGTGCCCCAATAGAACATTACACTTCTACAGGGTTATGTTAATGAAAATGAACACATTCCAACTATTTATTCCAAATAAACCATTTCAAACCATTTCAACAAAACATTCCTTTTATTGAAAACATTTTTATCAAACCATTTCCATGAGTTAGAGTAAATCCATATTTTAAAATCATAAACAAAGAACTTTTCCCAAAAACCAATTTCTATAATTTCTCAAACTATCACTAAAGAGGGTTTCTACTAAGATTTTTTCACTAATTTCATAATAGATTTCAAAAAAAATGAAATCAATCCTTCTAGTTCTAAAAAGAGGATCCAGGATTGAATTAGCCTTCTTTGAAAACTTAGGAAAAAATGAAGAACGACACAAATTCATCAAAAAAATGGGTTAATAATCCCAAAAACCCTCTTTATATCTTGTTCCCTATTATCAATACATCCATATATTGACACAATTGGAATCAAAAAAACAAATATATATATATATATATATCCTCAAAATATTATATCTATGAATCTAATACATGTAAGAAGATGAAATCTAATTAAAACAACCAATAATGGAGACTTTCCAGGGAATTTGGCCCTCCAACACACAAATAATTTCCAAAGGATTACTCTCAAATCAAAATGAATGGTCTCCATGGTTTTTGTGAGTAGATGAAAATGATTTGGGGTCAAACTAGGGTGAAACGAGAGGTTAAGGGTATAATTTGGATTAGATCCACAATTTAATGATGGTCACCAGTACATCGCACGGTTATCCCACATGGTTTGGAAAACCATGAACCAACTGTGTAGGTGCTACTACCTTAAGCTACCCCATTGCACGGTTGGCTCATATGGTTAGATAGACCATGCACCAAGTATACTTTTCTTTCTATCCACTAAATGCATGGTTTCACCTGGGTGGACACATTGTTTGGCCAAACCACATACAAACTGTGCACATACCCAGTGACCAATAATTCACTTTGCACGGCTTCTTGGAGGTGCTTCACGGTTTCTACTAACCGTGCTCAAACCATGAACCACCAGAAAAGACTAAAAAACATACCAAAACTCCTCCAAATGTCCCAAAACTTCACCCAGCTATTTTACATACTTAAATAATGGTCCACTTACTGGAATTCATGGGTGTTTCACATGTAATTTATCTCATAATATTCTTTTAAATGATAGATAAAAAATGGAAACATTGATGGTTTTAGAAAATGATCTATGAAACTGATATCTAGAGCTTCTAACAAAGGCCTTCGGCATAAATTTTAAACTTTTCATGCATAATTAGTTTCCAAATATATGATAAATATCAATTAAACATGGTAAGAGTGAAAATTTAAAAATTAAAAACAACATAAAAAATTGAACTTGATAGCTCGTCACTTAAATCAATACAATTTATTAAAAATAATAGATAAACAAGTAAAAACTTGATACAACATATTTTGTAAAATTTTTAGTCCCCATATTTAATGTCATTTATTTCTTTATGCATATAAACAAATGATAAATAAATAATTATAAAATAAAATAAATAAATTTAAGATTTCAAAATACTCACCATTATTAATATGGTATTTGAATGTACTTTGGAATGGAGTATATTATCTGGACCCCTTTTTAATTTTCCATACCTATTATTACCCCAGTTAGTTCCCCATGTTTTTTTAAATCACTAAAAAATTAACTCCTTTTTCATCAGTACCCCATCCAACTATCAGAATACAATGGAAATTTTTTTAAAAAATATTCTTTTGTATGTTTCCTTTATAATAAAACTAATAATTAAATTATAACTATATGAAAATAATAATTTTTTATGAAATGTGAATAAAAAATAAAGAGTGTAAGACTCACTCCTCCAAAATCCAAACCAAATATTAAAATATAATTGAATTTAATTTTCAATATCAAAGGGTAATTGAGTTCATATTAAACCATATTCATTTCATATTAAATATTTTTTGATTTTTCTATAAAATTTTATGTAATGTAAGGGTAATTTCTTCAATGATGTCTTTCCTTTATATTAAATGAATGGATAACTTTTATCATTAGTTATTGTATATCCATGAATATATTTTAGACATCTAATTGAAATTTTATTTCCCAATTTGTTTTTCAAAAACAAATCTATTATTTCTTGCACTAAAAACAAAACATCATTAAATTCAATTTTATTTTCCAAATATTTCTTAGACAGTCTCTAAATTGTGAATTCCTATCAAGCACCAGTAACAGCATAAATAACTTTTTTATAATTCATATGTAAAAATTATTAAAAATAAAAATAAATTATAACAATAATAAATGTATGAGTGTGTAACTAGTCTAGGATAGGCAGTAGCTTGAAAGAATTAGATAGGTCAAAAGATTCAAGGAAATAATTCATCTACCCATAAATTGAAAAAAAAAATGTAATGAAAATAGAAATAATGAATCAAGTGATAAAAACACACAAAAAACTGAATTATTGAAATTTTATAAACTTAACCTGATTTTAGTATACAGTAAATTCATATTCAAACTCAAAATTCATGCACTATTAAATAAACTTATCATTTAAGTTAATAAAATAAAATTATAATTGTAATGGTAAAAATTCTAATGTATTTAAGATTTATAATCATGAATAAAAAATTTAGGATAAATATTGATTTTTTTACTAAATAAAACCAATGTGAGTGAATTTTTTTTAACACAAGATAAGCATAAAGCATAAGTATAAAAAATGATCAAACTAGTTGTCAGAAATTTTATAATATCTGATTAATAAAAAGTAATCAAAACTATTGAACATAAAAAAAAGGAGAATATTACATTATAATGTTTTTAGTTAGTATGTAGGAATCAATATGGGAGAGTTTTTATCTAGGGGAAGGAAGTATCACATAAGTGGGTATGATGGAAAAGCTAAAAATAAGGGATCATAGGTAGTATAAAGGAGTCTTGGATTTATGGTTGAAGCTAAAAGACCTAAGGGAGGTAAAGAAGAGGACTTAGATCACCACGGAGGAGGGATTCAAGATATAGGAAGGTGGGGAGCTTCCATCTAGAGGAAATAGGTAGTAAGTAAGAGGGTTTGATTGATGTGTTGAGACCAAGGGATCGTAGGTATCATAGAGGATTCATGGATTTATGTGTGAAGCTAAACAATTCAAAGTAATTAAGGTAAGGATGAGGACTAGGATTGTCATAGTTAGAGTAGGGCTTGATTTATTGGTGATATTAGATGAGGCAGATGGGGTAGGGATGGGATCACCATGTTTTGTTGGGATTAAAATAATGATACCAAACAAACCAGATGGATGAAATTATTTTCTTAAATGACATAATGTAAACTTTCACCACATTAAAATAATGAAACTAGAAGATTGAAACCAATAAAATATTCTTGGAGATTGTTATATAAAATAGAGAGACATTTTGAGTGGATCATTTTAACATTATTCCTTCCACATAGCAAAAAATAATAATTTACAATTTTATAATTCATGTGTTTTTAACAATTAATAGATAATTATGCACATATATTGTAGTATTTAGTATATTCATCTGACTATCATTCATGAATCGCTACTATTCAATGATAATTCCCAAATAGTCTGGTAAAATGAGTGAACCTGTAATGACATTTAAGGAAAGCATCTCCCATTAGAAATAAAATTATTTTAGGGTTCTCATAGGCTTATAATCAAAAAATGCATTTAAGAAATCTTTGGAAGTGGATAATAGAATAGTATATAAGTATTTTATATAAAATTCATTATAGAGTGGGTATTAAAAATATAACTTAATCCCAAAAATTTCATATATTTGATTGGTTGGGGTTTTAATATGTTAACGATCCTTTCCATAAAAAAATATGCTTCAAATATGGTATCTTAATGATACTCTACAAGTATATTTAAATCATAGATCTTGAAATTGTGAATAATAAATAAAATTCATTTTTAGTTAATTATGGATATGAACCATTGATATTTCTCTTATATGGTTGTAAACTATATGTGAATTTCCATTCAAATGCATTAATTAACAAGTATGGGAAAATATTTAGTTAAGTAATGTAAAAGGCAATTATGATAAAATATTGAATTCACTAGTAGAAAACTAGAGGATCATTTAATTTAACACTATCAGTAGAAAATAATAGAAGTTTATCCTAAAATAAAAGATGTTTTGACACTAAAGTGGTTCCCCTAGTAGTGAACCAAGGAAAGTGAAAATTGAAAGGATTTGTCCATCGATGTTTAGTTCCATAGATTCTATATGAACAAAAAATATGAGTAAATTATATAATCATTTTATACTAATAAAATATATATTTTAAATTAATAATCAATTAAATTTATTTTTGAATTAAACATATGAAAATAAAATCATCAAGACAAGGATCCATATGAAAACTATAATGATATTATGTGCCAAATTATGTGTTTGATCTAAATTATCCATTCATGAAACTGAATTCATAGCATTTTTCCAATATGTTTCTCATAGAGGATAGTTATAGAAGTCTTTAATGAAATTAAGTTATTTAACATGTAATGGTGTTCTTATAATTAAATTATTTATGTTTAATACAGGTTAAATCAACAACTCTAACATAAATGGATCACCCCTTTCTCTTAAATGGGTTCCCTTATTTTATATTTAATCCAATTTAATTGATAGATGGTCTTATTTTTTCATTTAATGTCTCATTGTTTTTCTTACTTTTACAAATGAGAACATTCAGTTATAACCCTATAATGAAAATGTAAAATACCTTTTTGGGGTCATAGTTTTCCTTTTTCCCGCCATATTTATAACTATTCTCTTTTTTAATAATTTAATATTCTTATTAACACAACATAGATATTGAATACCTTTTTATGGATCTCTAAAGTCCTGGATTTTAATTATTCTATGCTTTCAACTAACAGTATATTCAAGATTTACAGTATTTCTATTGTGACTTCTATTGTATTTTGGAATTGAATAGTTCCATAATAAAAAATTTTATCATATTTCCTATAATAGAAATATAACATAGCATAAATTACATGGGAACACAAGATAATTAATAAAAATGAACTTTAATTTTTAATTAAATTAATTGTGAAGTATATGAACACCATAGTATATAATAATTCAAAATATTTCAATTCGGATGTTAAAAGTCCAAAAAACTTATAAAAAATTTAAAATTGTTCATGCATTTAAAATGAGCACATTTCTTCATATTCATACATATTGAAATCATAATGGTGTGCATAGTAGTATTTGTGTATGTTTGATTTAAATGATCATAAGTCTAAATGTAAAGGATTTATGGAAATAAATATTGTGAAATTTTCACATTAGTTTCTCAAGAGTTCCAAAATGAGTAAGACCCAAAAGGAAAAAATAGATGGGGAGAATTTATTTATTTATAATGATTTACAAAGAAAAATTAATGATTTTGAAAACACATGGATAATATATACTGATTAATTAACACATTATACAAGAAATAAAACCCATAAGATGAATCTATTACATTCTATTTATATTGGTACCTTTCCTCTAGGATTCTTTATATTTTTTATTTTTTTGAATGGTAATATAGTTTCCCCTTATCATCATCATATATAGTTTATCAAATATTAGGGTGATATTATTAAAAAACACTTAAATAAATATATTCAATATCATTCACCTTATTCAAACTGAAGGGAAAATAAATTAAATTTAAAGTAAAGAATAAAAACATAAAACAAAAATAAGGAAATTTGGTGTCATATTATTTATTTATAACTAGTAGAAGATGTTTAATAATAATTGTGTCATCACTCAATGAAGTTCCATATTCTTTCCACAATATATACATATAAAATGAAATAATATAATCATGTTCTTGATCATATTTTTTTACTGCAAGGTATGATAATTGAATGTTTTCCACTCCATGTTAATAACCTATAATGTTTACAATATCAATATATAAAAATTTGGTATTGGAATCCATTCCTCTCAAGTAAGAATAACCATTTTCTTCATATAAAAACAAATACAAGAGATGATAATTAAATAAAAAATTTAAAATTCAAAATTACCTTAAATAAGATAAAACTACTTAATCATAACTATCTCCATAACTACCACTCATGTTGGGGAATTGATATTTATCATGTCTAGGTTTTTACATAATCACTGAACATGTGCACTAAAGACCCCCTTTGTAAAGATGATTTCTAGTTCATCTATAGTGTGAACAAGACTAAAGGTAATAGTTTTATTTTTATAATTCCCCCAAATTCAATGAGAGTCAACATCAATTTATTCAATCCATTCATAAAAGAATTTATATGTAGCAATTTTGACTATGATTTGATTTTCACACGGGGTGTATACATGCTTCCTTATAGGATAATTGATATCCTGTTGAATATTTACTATCCATATAATATCTACATCCGCATGATCTATAACATGATACTCTGACTTTACATTGGATTGGGAGATAACTGTATATTTTTTTCATTCCTAGGAGAATAGATTACCTCTAATAAAAATTGAAAATCGAAACATTGATATCATGACCTAACCTCCCCAGACCATAATCCTCATCATCTAACCATATGGGTCTCCTATAATACTTTGGTTGCATTACCAACACACCACATGTTATTACCCACATGAGTAACTTATCTGAATAATGTTTTTCCCCACATGACTACAGATGTTCTTTCAGTGCGTTTATTCCTCACTAACACACACCCTAGTAATATTCCCAGGGGGTCACCCATATTAACACTACTCTAGGAAAAACATGCTTTTCTATGTATTTCTAATCAATTAGCACCTAAAAATAAATTTTCACCATATTTACATGGGTAGAAACCTATGGGTAATAGCATGATTAGAATGTAATTAAAAAATAATCATACCCATATAATATAATCATCCAAAAATCATGATATATACGCATTTGAGAAGAATCATAGGATGAAGTGCATCGTTATATCATAGTATAATGGAATTTGAATTCTTCATAATGGATTTGGTGTTGTGAGAAATGAATTTTCATTAGAATAAAACATGGTGTTCTTATGATTTTTATAGAAAAGTTGGTGTGATAGTCTTGAATTGATGGGTATGATTTTTCTAGAGAGCTTAATTTTAGTAGGACTTCTCAAAACATGGATTTAGACACTTTTGAACTATATCATACACTGATATTAGTCATAACATGACTTTATTAAAACCAAAACTTCATGCTTCTTCTATTTTCTGAATACACTAAGATACTGCTGGACTTTTTCTACACTGAGTTCTCAGTTTCATACAGTGTTAAATTTATCTTTTTAAGGATAAAAATTAAAATATATTTTTTTATATGATTAATGTCATTAATAATATTCTTTTCTATCTTATTTCATGTTTTTAATTTATATTTTTCATAGAACTATATTAGAAACATTCTGGCATGTTTTTCTTTACCCTTATATAAGGGGTATGTTATCCTTATATTCAGATTGTTTAATAGGGAATATTTTTATGTGGGTTGGATGTTACCTTTATATAGGGCTCATGTTAACCTAACATAACTATGACAATATGTCTACTCCCTTTACAAGGGTTGGTTGTTACCATTTCTTGGGGACCAAATTACCCTTACATCGCAGTTATGATACCTTTATGTAGATAAGGAATGAATCTTACATGAAGTGTGTAGTATTCATGTTACCATTATATGAGATCTATTATACCTTTTCACAATGGATGATTTACCCTTATGTGACTAATTCATTTGAAGAGATACCCCTATATATTAGGTTCACAATTCTTACTACCATTATATAACATAGAAGGACACTTATGTAGTGGTCATAGTACTATTATGTAGCGATTCTCCATACCCTTTTATGGTGGTTGAGATAAACTTATGTATTAGTTCATAGACCCTTACATGGAACTTACTATTTGGGTATTTTTTTGCAAAAGATTCCTCAACACGCTTCTTGTCCAAACACCCATCTTGTGTTTTTGAGAGTTTGTTAGAGGTTGTTAAAAGGGATGGTTTCATGGAATTTAAGTGCCTAATTTCCCTTATTTATAAATGAGAGATAGATTGAATTCTTAGAGTGGTGAATCCAATATATATCGAGATAAGGTAAGGATATGATCAAAAGTGATGAGGGTTCAATCAAGGTACTATTAGTGACAATGGTCATGGTTGACTCTAAGGATTTTGTTTTGATGGAGAGAAATTTTATTCTTCATTATTCCAATGAATGTATTATTACATTATTCTTATGGTTCATTCTATTTACATTTTTTTTCTCTTTCTCATATCAGGGTTTATAAGATTCCATGTTCTTTTTTCTTAATAAAATGGTTTTGGGTGGTGTTTTTTTCATGGATTTGGACCAAAGTGGTCTGAACCATGTAAAATCTTGTGTTCTTTCTCTTTACATTATTCATATAATTCTTATTGTAGCTTTTTCATGCTATTTTACCTAGAATTGTTTTCTTATGTTATGTTCTGTGATCTTTCTTGTTGGTTTTTCATCTTTGGATTGATCATTTATTTATATTTGTTATGGATGTGTTGCACCAAAATACCCACTACCTATTGTTTTTTGGGTATCTTCAAAGTTATCCTTCCATAAAAGATCGGTATCATAGGGTTTTTATCAATCCTAGATATTTCTTTGACTAAGATAGATATTGAAAATTTTTATGGATATAATGATTTCAATTTGTGGAGTCAAATTGTGTGCTCTTATTTCCCACAATAGACCTGGTCAATCTTTGGCATGATCTTAGTGGAAGATCACCATTTATAGGAGATTCCTTGAGATCTTATGATTATTTTGACCCTAATTCATTGATAATGATCCATTCCTTATTATTTTTGACCTTATATGACAACCCTTGTCATTATTACACATAAATTCAAGATTTATTATATAAGAATGCAAATAATATAATCCATAAGATCGATAAGTATTGTGTCTTTTAGAATTAGGTACATTTCATAACAACTTAAAAATAGGGGTACATTGTTATTTCTTAAAAATTCCTCAACATGATCATAATATTCCATCATACTTAAAACTTCATGGGATACCCTAGGGACATACATAAGAAAGGGGTGGGATTTAAATCCCAATAAGGGAATGAATACATGATAACATGAAAAAATTATTAAGTCTTAGATAATAGGCATTTAAATGGTAAATAAAATGAGTGAGAATCATGAACATAAACAAAGAGGCATGATATAAAATGATAATATAAAGGCAACATAGTAAATTGGAAAAATATTAAACATGTAATCATAAACATGGGTCATTGTTAACCACTAAGACCTCATAACATGTTGTAAAAAGTATTATAATGGATTAGGTTCAATCCATAATCCCTTGAATGATGTCTCATGAGACTAAAACAATACCTAATCCATTAGATCTCTATATAATTCTAGGCACACTTGTTGCTTTCATATCATGTATATGCATAAGTGTGCCATATAGATCATTCAACATAGGATCATATCTCATCACATTTAATTAAAAGATCAATGATTTTGGAATTCATATATGTAATTAACAAATAAAATGATTATAGGTATTTATGGGTGAATACCCTTGAGTTTATATAGTGATGGTGTTCATAATAAAAAGGTTTGATATTGAAAAATCATAGTGAAATTTCCACAGCATAACGACAATGCATTAAGGATTCATAAATTGGTTAATGAGATAGAAAAGGGTATCTCATCATTTAAACATAAAATGGATAGTATGAGGTACCTAGAAAAATATATCACAAACATTTGAATTGGAAATAAAATTCATAAAATGAAGAAGATTCTTGAATAAAGAGGATAATGAAAGGATCCCTTACCTTGAGAGGGTGATTCCAAAATTTTGGGAGGAGCTTATTAAGAGATTGGGGATCCTTAAGAGGAATTTATAGAGGGGAGGTTAGATTAAGGATGTGATCCAAGATTTTTTATTGAAAATTAATGTGATCTTTGGTGTGTTTATATAGGAAAAGAGAGGGGAGTCCTTTATTATTTTCCAAACTTAGGTTTTGGACACTATGTATTAAAGTAATCAAAACCAAAAACCTTCCCATTTTTTTAACCCATGGATTATACCAGATAGGATTGGTTTCAATTATTTTATAAGAAAAAGGGCCTAATTTATTAATATATTAACCTTGGTGATGTGGAAGTGATTTATGTTCTTAAAGAAATGATTTTGAAACCTTAAAATATAATATAGGTTTTGGAGGACTTATAAAGGATTTATAAAATTAATAAAATAACCTAAAAATAACATTATTTTAAAGGGTAAACATATATTTTGTAGAATATACCATTTATATCATTTATTACATCGTTTTTTGATCATTCTGATGTCATAATACACACTTTATATTTGTACCGTATTTAATTTTTACCCAAAATTTTTACTATTTCAAAAAATTATGAAAAATTTACCATTTGATAATTTTAAAATTATAATTCCATAAAATAATATTTATTTTAACAAAATAAGTTTATAAATATTTTAATTTTCACTTTTAAAATAGAATATACATTTATTGAGAAATGTTGGGTTTTTAGATAATAATAGTTTTCAAAACCATATAAAAATTACATTTGACTTAATAAAAATAATAATATAATTTATATTTAATAAAAATTATTTAATAATAATATTTTATTAAACTTTGTTTTATTTCAAAAATCTATTAATGCATTAAAAGGAATGTCTTAATTGAAATTATGTATTATCCAAAATAAAATTTGTGTTTTATCATATCAAAGTCAAAATCATTTATAAAGAAACAACAATAAGAAGTAAATATATAAATTATTATATTAAAAATACAATATAAATATTCATAATATTAGGGTATTGATACATAAAACTTTATTATTATAGAAAATTACCTAAGGTTAAAGTGTGCAATGGTGATATTTTCATTGGGTGGTTCGGCATACATGGTTTAGGTCGTGATCTCAATGAGATTGAACTTCTCTTATTAATGGTTTATCTCACGATTTAGTTGTTGGATTTATCTTAGGCTTGGTCAATGTAAAATTTCATTGATGCTATTTCCCTTGAAAATTTTAATAAATGGGCTTCACAGTGTACAATCCTATTGGACAAAGACATTACTTCCTTTTTATGTGTTAATTTGATTTATCAAAATCCTATATTTATACTAATCATATTATCACTATTCAATGGATATATTATTATTGGTTATGATGCTCAATGATATTTTAAATTTGATAGGATATAATAAAACCAAATAAGTGCATGTATTTTCTATAATCATAATAGTGTATTTAATTCAATCACAAAGGGAATTTTATTTATAAAAGTTCATGTCGTTACAATATTCCCCCCTTCAGAAATTTTACACTTGAAATTTTCATTTCACACAATAAAATATATGAGGGTAATTATGTTTCATCACCTCCTCTAGTTCCCACCTTTTTTATTTAAACACGTGGTTTCTCCATAGAACATTGACCACATGCATTGTCTTATTTTATCTTTATGATCTAAGATCTTCACCAGCTACTCTTCATATGAAATATCATTCTTTAATGGTGCCACCTATAGATTAAGTACATGTAAGGGGTCTGGTATATACTTTTTCAAGAGGGATACATGTAACACATCATGTAATTGAGATAGGTTAGGTGGGAGTTCTAGTCTATAGGCCACCACTTTTTTGTGATCAAGGGTCTCAAAGGGACCGATGTATCTTAGACTAAGCTTTCTCTTCTTTCTAAAAATCATGAAATTATTCCATGGAGATATATGGAGGAATAATTTTTCTCCAACCTAAAACTCTAGGTCTTGTTAATGATTATAATCATAGCTTTTTTTAAACTCTAAGTAGTTGTAATGTGAAAATAAATGGTTTTAACATTTTCCACCATTTCCTCAACCATTCCAGGACACAGTAGTTTGTGTTTAGTAACTTTATCGAAACATATGGGTACCATAAAGGGATTAATATGGATCCATCTAGATGTTTGAGTGTAAAATGTTATTATATGACAAATAAATCGTAGGAATATGTTGATCCCATCCTTCTTTAAAGATAATTTTGAATGCTCTCAGCATGTCCTGAGTATCTGGATAGTCTGTACAGATTGTTCATTAGTTTGAGAGTGATAATCCATCCTAAAGTTCAACTCAGTATTTAGATCATGTTAGATACTTTTCAAGAATATAGAGGTAAATATTAGGAGTTGATCAATTAAAATAGATATTGGTGTTCCATGAAGCCTCGCCACTTCTATAATGTATATCCATGTAATCTTATAAAGTGAGAAGTCCTATCAGATTGCAATGAAGTCAGTAGTCTTTGTAAGACAATCCACCACAACCCATATAGAATTATGTCCTCTTACTGTCTTTAGAAGACCAGTGACAAAGTCCATGGTTATATTATACCATTTCTATGTAATTATAGATAATATTTGTATCATACCCTTTTATTTTTTTTCCTTTCATCCTTCACTTAATGACATACATGACACCTTCATGTATATTCCATGATTTTCTTCTTCATATTGTCCCACCAATAGTTATCTCGGATATCTTGATACATCTTTGTGCTCCCTGGATGAATAGAGAAGGTTGATCTATTTTCATCATCTAACATCTCCTTCTTCAACTTTGGATTTTATGGTACACATGGTCTTGAACTAATTCTTACAACTCCTTCTTCATTAATTTTGAACTCCAATAGTTTACCTTTTCTTATAGATTCCACCTTCTTCTGAATTTCCACATCATCTCTTTGAGCATCATTTACCTTCTATATAAGGGATGTTTCAGCAATAATTTATGAAGGGATTGATGATGTTCCTTCTTATATGATTCTCATGTCCATACTTTTCAATTCTAAGAAGATCAAATCCTTCTCAATTCTCATAAATGATAATGTTTTTGAATCCTTTCTAACTAGAGCATTTTCCACTTTATTTTCTTTCCTAGAATGGTAGTGGATTGAGAAATCATAGTCTTTAATCAGATTTAACCATCTACATTGGTTCATATTCATATCTTTTTGTTTGAATATATATGATATGTATATATTTCACACTTCTCCCCAAAGAGATAATGCCACCAGATTTTCAATATGAAGATTACTACGGACAACTCTAGATCATGAATTGGATATTTATATTGATGAAAATTCAATTTCATTGAAGTATATTCTATCACTTTTTCATTATGAATTAAGACACTTCCCAATCCCTTCTTTGAAGCATCGTTATATACCATTAAAATTTCCCCCACTTATGGGTATCATAAGTACAGACACAATGATAAGCCTCTTTTTCAAATCCTTAAAGCTCTCTTTACATTCATTAATCCTAAAAAAATTGAATCCCTTATAAGTTATCTTGGTTAGAGGGTTTGAGAATCATGATAAATTTTACACAAATCTATCATAATACCAAGAAACCCTAAGAAAACTATGGATTTATTTCATATATATTGGCCTCGATCATCATTTAATTGTTTTTTTCATTTAAGGGTCTATATATATCCCATTAATTGTGATAATATACCCCAATAATGAGAATTCCTTCAACCAGAACTCACATTTGTTGTACTTTTTATAATGATTATCCTTTCATATGGTCATTATAATACTTCTTAGTTGATCCTCATGCACCTCTTTTCTTTTGGAGTATATAATAATACCATCTATAAAAACTACCACAAATTTTTTGAGGTAATATCTAAATACTCTATTCATAAAATCAATAAATATTATAGGAGTGTTAGTAAGTCTGAATAGAATTACAATGAACTCATAATGAATATACCTTGTGTGGAAGTTAGTATTGGGGATATCCTCATTCTTCAGCCTTACTTTATAATACCCTGAAAGATGATCCACCTTGGAGAAGTATTGGGATCCAAATAGTTAACCGAACAAGTCATCAATCGATGTCATAGGATAATTTTTCTTTATCGTGATCTTTTTGAGCTCACAATAATCATTGCCAAGGTGCAATGACCTATCCTTATTCTTGATAAAGAGAGCTGGTGTATCCCACGGTGAAGTACATGGGCATATAAATCCTTTATCAAGACTCTATTGTAGTTATTTCTTCATCTCCTAAAGTTCCAAAATATCCATTCTATATGGATTATTGGATATTGGAAAATCCCCAAGTATAATATTGATTAAAAATTTAACATCTCGGATAGGGGGGGAGACCAGGACATTCTTTGGGAAACACTTCAATGTATTCCCTTAAAATGGGAATGTATTCAAGGATGATGTTTTCTTTAGACTTAATCATTTAAGAAAGATACGCTTTATTGTAAGGAACTAATATCCATAATTGATATGTTGGTGTTAAAGAAGATTCATCATTCTCCTTTCACTTATAAAGAATTAGTGGTTGATTCATGATATAGAGAATGATTTCCTTCTCATGGAAAATTTAGTTAGCTCTATGTAAGTAAATCCAATTTATACCCATAATTTCATCAAATTATAATAAAGGGGGTATCACCAGGTTCTCTTCGAAGTTAATCTAAAAAAATTTGATAGGGTGGGATTTATATTCTTGGGATGAAATAATTTTCACATTTATTATTTTCGCTGACAATTCTAATTTCATGATTTGTGGGGGTGTTTGAATGGTTCTACTAAACATTCATGATACAACAGAATATGTAGAAATAGAATCAAAAAGTATTTTATCTATTCTTTAATGAATAACCAACATACCTATAACTATTTCATTATCAGGATCCACTATAGTGGTTGTAATGGAATAATATTTCCCTTTCTGGACTAGAGTATGTTGGCATTGATTGTCTCTAACCACCCATTGATTAGTGAATTAGTTTTCAAACCTCCCTTATTCCTTACAGTTTAAACAATGGAAAAAAATTAGGAGTTACTCGAGAATTACACTATCTCATTACATTTTTGGGTTTCTCCCATAGACAATCACTAACTAGGATCCCTTCCTTCCCACACCTAAATCATTTCTTTATCCCCTTTATAAAATTTTAGGGGTGCTTCTTTCAACACTTTTGATAAGTGGTATGTTTAAATTTATTACCACAATTATATTTATCCATCGCACCACTAGAATTAAAATCCAATTTCCTCTTCTTATCCTAATGAAACCAATGATATTCACTGATCATATTTGAGGTAAAATCAGATAATTTCCTCATATATATCAAAGTTTCAAATAACCATTTATTTTTACAGGATCAGTTTTATCCCTCAAAATAAGAATTTAACTTTTCATTTGGTGGTAATAAAAATTATAGAGGCATATCATGAAAGTCTTATAAAGTTTTCCACATATGTCTTGATGGATTCATTGACTTTTTTCTTGAGGGAAAGAAAATACCTTTCCATTTTAATTTAGAGAGAGTGAGGAAAACATTTTTCATAAATAATTTTCCAAAATTCCTTACACCTCATCTCTTTGATATATTCCTTGGTCTTCGTGTTCTTAATAAATTTTGGTTACTAATAATATTATACCTTTATATGATAAATATCTAGTATAACCATATCTTTCTCGAATCATTGAAGGATAGAGAATATCTTCTCAATGGATTTGATCCATAGTTTCGTAATTAAGGAATTGGATTATCTATTTAAATTGGAGGCCTTTGTTTCATAAAGGTCTTAATTATAGATTTTTCTTTCTTAGGGGGAATTAGTCATTCCTACTAATTCAGGTTTCCAATTAGAACATGATTCCACTGAGATATTATCTTCATAATTTTTGTGATTCCTGCTCCCATCGGGTTGGGCATCTCATATGGGTAGTCATCACATTTCCCTTAACATTGGTTGTTTACTCAATTCCTTATATTTATAACCATTTTCAAGATTTAAGGAAAAATTAGGGATGGTTAATTTTAAACTATTAAAAACATAATTGGAAATCCAATAACATCAAAAGGATCATATATAGATGACATTTATTTCCTTAAATTATGAATTTCTAGGATTAAATCTATGTTATCCATGGTCTATTTTCTAATATAGATTCTTCTGTAGTTTTTTTGTTCCCTTAATAATGGTTCATAATAATCTTGTAAATTTACCAAATAATATCCCCCATTAGTTTCAAAATAGGTGTATAACAAGGCCCATTTTCATTCACCATTTCCCGATCGAGTCTAGCTTAATATGGTGTTTTTGGGTTTTACCCCTAGGTACATATGTGCAAGAGCCACATCCACATATAGTATCAAGAAAGGGATGCATTTTCTTAGAAACCACTTAATCTATAATTTACCAAAATTTAGGTATATATTATTATGTTTAGTCTTATCCTTAATACTTTTATGAAACTTTTTTAATCCTAGTCCCAAAAATATCTAAACTTTCCTTTGATACTAATTATGGCAACCATTATCTTTATTAGAAATTAATTCATGATTTGTTACATAAGAATACACATAATACAACCCAAAATATTGGGAAGTATAGTGCCTTTGGGAATTGGGTGCATTTAATAATAACTTAAAAACATAGAGTATATTTCCATTTTTGGAAACTTCCTTAACATGCTCATAATATTCCATCACCTAAAAATTGTATCGGATAACCTGGGGACATACAAAATAAAGGGGTGAGTTTTAAATCCCAATATAAAAATAAATATGTAATAACTTGAATAAATAATTAAATTTTAGAGAATATTAATTTCAACAGGAAACAAAATGGGTTAGAATCATGAACATGAACAAAGTGGCATGATATAGCATGATAACATAAAGACATCATGGTAAAGTGGAAACAACATTAAACATGACATCATAAACATAGGCCAAATATAAACATCAATACATAATGAAATGTTTGAAAAGGTATCATGATGAGTTAGGTTCACTCCTTAATACCCTGCATGACATCTCATGAGACTAATACATTACCCAATGCATTAGAGCGCTATATAATTTCAGGTGCACCCATCGCTTTCATATCATGTAAATCCATAATTGTTCCACATAGATAATTCAATATGGGATCATATTTCATCACATATAATTACAAATTCAAGTAGTTTTGAATAAATACATGTAATTACCCAATCAAAGTATTATATGTATGTCTATGTGAATACCATTGAGTATAAATAGCGATGGTATTCACAATAAAAAGGTTTGGCATGGAAAAAACATAATGAAATTTTGGCAGCATAGTGACAGTATATTAAGTATTCATAAAATGGTTTAATGAGAGTAAAAGGGTTATATCATAATTTTTACATCAAATGTAAAGTGATAGGGACATGTAAAAACATACCCCAATATTTGGAATTGAAAATAAAAGGCATAAAATGAAGGAGATACTTGAATAAAGAGGAGAAGGAAAGGATCCCTTACCAAGAAAGGATTATTCCAAAAGCTTGGGGGAGCTTATTGATAGATTGGCTCACCTTGGGATGAAAATAAAGAGTGTAGGGAAGAGTAAGAATCTACTCCAAGTTTTTTTAAGGAAAATTAATGGGATCTTGTTTGGGTTTATATAGGAAAATAGAGGATAGTTATTTATTATTTTCTAAACTGAGGTTTTGGACTCTATATAATAAAGTAATCAAAACCACAAACATTATCATGATTTTTTACCATGGTTTATATCAAAGAAAATTGGTTTTAAATATTTTATAAGGATAGGTTGGAACTTATTAAAATATTTCCCTAGGTGATGTTGATGGGATTCAGGTACTTAAATAAATGATTTTAAAAACATAAAATATAATATAGGTTTTGGAGGATTCATAAAGGATTTATAAAATTGATAAAATAACATAAATTAAAAAAAATTAAAGGGAAAACAAATATTTGGTCATGTGTACCCTTTATATAATTTATTACATCATTTTTCAGTCATTATGATGTCATAATACACACCGTATATTTTTAATGTATTTAATTTTTATCTCAAAATTCGATTATCTCAGAAAATTACGAAAATTTCACCATTTTATAATTTCAAAATTATAATTAAAATAATAATATTTATTATTAAAAAATCTTCTAAATATTTTAATTTTCAATTTTAAAATATAATAGACATTTATTGATAAATGTTGGTTTTTTAACAATAACAGTTTTCAAGCCATTATAAAAATTATATTTAACTTCATAAAAATTATATTATAATTTATATTTAATAAAAAATATTCAATAATAATATGTTATTAAAATATAATTTATTAAAAAAATAATTAATTCATAGAAATAAATTTCTTAATAAAAATTATTCATTACCCAAAAATACAATTTGTGTTTTATCTTATCAAAGTCAAAATCATTGATAAAGTAACAATGATAAGAAGTAAATATAACCATTATTTTGTTGAAAATGAAATATTAGTATTTATATAATTAGGTTCTTGATATATATCCCTTCATTACACCAGAAAATTCCTAATGGGTAAGGTGTACGATTGTGAAATTTTTCTGTTGTGGTTCGACATAGATGGTTTGGGTCGTGACCTAGATGAGCTTAAACTTCTCCCCTAAATGGTTTTTATCATGATTTAGTTATTGTATCATAACTTGGTATTGGTCAAGGGAAATTCTCATTAATTTTATCTCCATCAGAAGATCTGATAAATAAGATTATTTGGGTATGATCCTACTAGACGATTCCATCACTTAATTTGTCTATGTCAATTGGATTTATCAAAACCCTATATTTAAACTAATCATATTATATTGTTCGATGGCTATTTTATCAATGGTTATGATTCTTAATAGTCTTTTAAATCTAATATAATATAATAAAAACAAATAATCGCATGTTTTTCTATAATCATAATAGGGTATTTAATTCAATCATAAAGGGGATTTTATTTATAAATGTTCGAGTCATTACACCTTAGGTGAAAAGGTTTTTAGAGAAGTGGTCCATCAAAATTATATAAGTGAAATCTTGTTAAATCTTGAGCATTTGTACATGAATGGATCCCTTTTAGGAATATTAAAAAAGAAAATGCTTATTTATAATATCAAAATAGTCTTTGGAACCAATATACGAACTCATTTAGATCATTTTAATAATATAGTGTTAGACTTAGAAAATGTAGATACTAAAAATAGGAATAATGACCAAAATATTTGTTTCTAAATTCCTTGTATTAATAATTCAATCATATTGTGAATTCCACGATGTATGGTAGGGAATCTATCACTTTAGAGTAATTGAAGTCGGCTATTATCTAAAGGGATCTTCAAATTCATGGTTTGAAGATAGAGTAATTAGGGTGGGTCTTGGGCTTGATTTTCTTAGTTTTAAAGGTCAACATAAAAATAAAATCAATGAAAATGTTTATGGTAGTTGATTTAATATGTTTAAGTTCTATCATTATGGAAAAACGAGACACATTGGGAGATATTTCCATGAGGATACATTTGAGGATAATATGGCCCAGAATAATGTGGTATACCCCATTTATGATAGTTCAAATGTTCTATGATTTTTTCTAGTATCACTTAGTATATATTGTTAGAGTTTGTTCCCAAGAACCAACTTTTATGTACTTTATAATAAACATGTATTCATTATTTTGAATATTAATAAATTATTTATCACGTTAGGATTGTTCTTCTATGTGACATAGTATGTGATAATGTTCTAAGAGTAGCTATTTCACTAAAAGGTCATAGTAGTTCCCCACTATGATGAGAATCCAGAAATTTTATGACACTATTCTTTAATATATGGTCTATAGCTGGATGATATCATTTTAGGGACACAAATGATACAAGCTATCAGGTGTGGAGACTCATAGAACTTTGAGGAACTTTCTCATGGTGTGAGTCCTTGGTAATATCTAGTAGGATATTATGAAAATGGGACCCGCCAATAGAAAATCCACATTTATAAGTGTCATTGGATATTCTTATCTATGGATGTGTGTATTGGTCCTTAGAATTAAAGATTTTTATTAATGGGTATTATGAGTCATGTACTTTGATGTATTAATTAAAACCATGATGACAAATGTTCATGGAAAGGTAGGATACATTGGGTGTATCACGAGTAATATTGCATTAATGAATAATGCAATAAAGAATTTATCTCTTTTATTCATTAATAAAAGTTAATATCTGTAGCCCTTTTATGGAAATTATATATCCTAAATAAATCCATGTTTATGGTGTTCTATAGGAAAGTTTTATTTCCAGAAAATCAAATAAAGAGATATCAAGCACATAGGTTGATGGCACTGGCATGTGACCTACTAAATTATAGATATTGTGATAAAGGGGTTGTATTATATGGTAAGCATTTGTATGAGATTACATGTCATTGTGGTATTAACTTCCTTCTTTATGGGTTCCTTGGTGTGTTTTTAAATGCTAACCTTAGACTTTAGTATGTTTTTCCTAATGCTACTGAGAAATATGCCTAGAGGGTCACACACTAAGTGTATCGAGAATATTAGTTAAATAAAATATTATTATTTAATATTTAATAGGTTGAATAGATATTATTCTCACACATGGTTTAATAATTATTCATGTATTCTTGATCGTATTTATTCTATCATTAGTTATTCAAGAGAATATATTGTGTTCAGAATTTTTGATAAATATTTATTTTTTATTTAGTGAATATAATATTTATTTATTTATTGGAGAATAATACAGTGATATTTATTTAATAAATAAATAGTCATTATTCAAGGCCTGATAAATATTATGGAGGAATGGAGGACCATGTTTAATGATCCGGTGAGAAATGAGCTTCGCCTAATTCCACTGAGAAAGATTCCTAGAGGGTCACACACTAAGTGTATCCAGATTATCAGTTAAATAATATATTATTATTTAATATTTAACAGGTTGAATATATATTATTCTTGCACATGGTTTAATAATTATTCATGTATGCTTGATCGTATTTATTCTATCACTAGTTATTCAAGAGAATATATTATGTTCATAATTTTCAATAAATATATATTTTCTATTTAGTGAATATAATATTTATTTATTTATTAGAGAATAATGTTGTGATATTTTTTAATTAATAAATAGACATTATTCAAGTCTTGATAAATATTGTGGAGTAATGGGGGACTAAGTTTAATGATCTGGTGAAAATGATAATATTGAGTATTATTTAATTAAATAATATTTAATAATAATTCACAAGTTAATCACATGTCGAGAAATAATGATATTACTATTATTATTTGACATGGGGTCTTACAATGATTAAATAAATATTAAGGGAACTGTGGAAATTATTTTATTTTAACCCTATCTATATAAATACCCAATTATGCTATTTTCTCATAAGCCAATTCAATTGTGCACAATGGATTTAGAGAAAACCCCTCAATCCTGGAGAGCTATATTCTCCAAGAACACTCTCAAGAATAGAGATTAATCCTCCTCCACCAAATCAAGGAGAATGCTTTGGAATAGGTTCTTAAGGTGATCAAAGTTGGATGGTGCCAGTGTAAGGATATTCCATACTAGCACTCGGAGACTCCTTCAGTGATTTCTATAGATTCATGGAACATGTGTGGATCACTGCTAGAGGAAATATATTCTTGGTTTCTATAATGCAATGATGGTGAATTGTAGATCTGTCTCCAGACACATTAATAAATAAATAATTCCTTAAAGTTAATTATTTATCTAATTAAATTAATTATAAAAAATATGTGTTGATCTCCTCTCTTTGGTTCCAGAATGATTACCCTTGTCTTATTTCATTGATTCAATTCCTTTGATCATGGCATTCATCATCACATGGATTTCAGATTGATCATCGATTATAGAAAAAATCAAAGTTGGGAATCACCCTTTCCACTCTTTTGCTATGTTCAAAACCTATATTGATTATGTGTATCTCAATTAAACACCCTAATATATTATAAGAAATTATGTTTTCTGGAGTATACAACATGAAACACTATGATTAAATAAACCATGACATGTTATTAAAATATTATTATTTAAATATGACCTTTATAACATAGCCATTAAATTAAGGGTATGAATATGAATAAATAATTTAGGAAATAGATATAATGTTTCTAATCAATATAAATGTATTTATAAATTCTTATTAGATAAGAATTCAATTTTTAAAAATATATGTTTTCTTCAAAAATGGGTTTTATTAGTTTTTGTGTGATTATATTATAATTAATTTTCATAACTATTAGAAAATTTATTAGATAAAATGAAACTAATTTTTGATATCAACATATAAATATTAATCTAGGGTGAAATTTTGTTACTTTTCATAAAATATTTATTTTTCAGTGAATAATGGAAAAAACCGATTATATCAAATTATCATTTCTTTTTAAAAATTTAAGTAATTTAAATTCCACATTATTATTTTAATTTGACTTAAAATTAACAAGATTATTATTTACATATATAATCTTATTAATAACATTTAAATTATCTTTATAATAGATTTTAGTATAAGTTTATTCTTAGGATTAAAAGTACATTTTTTCTGAAAACTGATTTGAAGTGCATAATGTTTCTCCATTTTTAATTAATTAAAAAAACACCTATTGAGGAATTATTTAAATTAAATTTACATATTATATCAGTAATCCTTCATAATTAATGATATTTTATGTTATGATTTCTCTAATTAATTCATGGGAAGTTATGATTCAAAAAGTTACCAAATTGGTAATGGTTTATGTTCTAATCACATTTTAATCAGGATTATTCATGTTTGAATTTTCATTATAGGAAATTATTTGATAGTTTTTTAATAAAATAGTTTAATTTTCTTATACTTTGGTTATTTGTGAAATTTTCATGTAATAGTTCCATTTTCTTCTCGTTGGTACTTATAATTATTGAGAAAATATTTTTATGAAAATATGACCCCATTTCTCTCTTCAGTCGAAAATAATTTTTCTTCCATATCCATGTTTTCTAAAAATATTTTCAAGAATATTTTTCCCATTCCCTAAAATATTTCTTAAAGAAATTTTAACCCATTTTTGACTTTTTACCAAACAATTCAAAAGGAATATTCTTGTCTTTTACAAATTAGGCTCTATTTTAACCTTTTTACAATAGTGTGAAAGGAATATTTCTTTTAATATATATTGCATCTAAAGAATTACCCAAAATCCTAACCACTAAAATATTTAAATCTTAATTTATATGTTTCCTTGTTTATTTATAAAAAAAATTGTTTTCTAAAATAATATGGATATTTTTAAAATTTGAATAAGTGATATCAAAGTGAGTAGGTTTTTTTTCTCAAAAAATATTCCATATAATCTTATAAAGATATTCTCATCAATGATAATAATTTTTGATGTTATGTATTGATTATAAATTATGAATATATATATCATGCATATATACCTATCATATTCTCCCTTAAATTGATATGGTAATATATTCATTATGTTAATCTCTCAAATTAATTCATTATGAAAATTATTTTGATAATAAAATAAAACAAGATTATGCAACCCATCTTATTTCTATGGGTATCTATTATGTTGTGACCTATGATTGATTTATTTTTTGTGGCACACATAAACCATGAACATGTTATTATGGGTTCTATTAGATAAAATTGGGTGAGCTTGATATAGCTTATACAATGGGTGTGTCTAGATAGCACCCCAATGCATTGGGAAAAGTTTTTAATCTCGTTAGACATCATATATGGGATTAGGTTGTAAACCCGATCCATTATAGAACATTTTCTACCATGTGATATTGTATAATAATTTATACTCGACTAATTTTTATGTTATATTATATGTTTCTACCACATTTCATATGATCCCATGATCTTATGAAACCATGTTATTTATGTTATTCTCCCATATAATTACTCTTGAACCTTCTCTTTTATGACAGTAAGTTATACCCTTGAATCACATGTTATGCTTCCTTGTCATATTTATTAGCTTACTATGATTTTTAGCTCACCCATTTTTTCAATTTATTCCCCAAGTTATCCCATGTAGTTTTAGAAGCTCTAAAGGATTTAAGATCTCATTACTGAGAAGAAAATAGAGTAGTTTTATTTTATCCTCACCTTGATGTATTGGGAACCTAGACTTCCAAAGAAACTAGGCCTCATGAACTTTTGTTTTTAATAAACAGGGTTTTATGTTAAAAAATATAATAATATGTATAAAATAAATGGGTCACTATACTCTAGGTTTTATTTCTTATGTGATACTAGGACTGACTCTTCATGTGATTCATAGGGGCCCTGGTTGGAAGAGAGGATGTTGATAGGGCTAGTTTTCTGAGCTGTTTGGGCTCGGGTGGATTCTTGTATCCTTTCAGCTTGCTATATTTTATTGTTTTGTGTTTTATTCTATTATTACTAATTAATTATAAATTTTTTAATTTTTTGATTGTTTATACTCCACATTATTGTTTTTATATGTTTCTTTTTATTGGAGTAATTGTGTGATACTCTGTTTACTTTTAGTGTCCCACGGGCATGATAGGGATGACCAAGTCCTCTGATAGAATGTGTGTATCAAGTTGTATGTATGTGATGATGGAAGATCAAGTGATGGTATGGGTTTTATTTAATGTAATTGAGTTTATTTTTTACTTCTGATCATGTTTTAGTAGTTTATAGTGGTAGATGTGTTGGCATGGGAATTCAAGTTCCATTATGGTATATTTTATGTGATGGTCATATCAGGATGATCATATTTTGTTCTTGGGATTTTATCATTAGTGTGGATTGACTGAACCAACTGATAGGTTTTTCAAATGTAGGATAGTAAGAACATAGGTCCTATTTTTTATATTTTATTATTTAAGATGGTGATTTATTAAATTTGTAATGTTTAAGATTCAAATTAAAATTTATTTGTTTTTTATTTGATTTAGGTCATGATTAATCACCCATTTCATGTTATTTCATGTTTTTAAAATTTTATTTTGATTATAATTGGTTTTGTAATCATTCTGGATTGATTTTTTTTACACTTGCATGAGGGGTATGTTACCTTAACGTGCAATTTGTTTTGAAAGCCTTACCCTTATGTGGGTAGGACATTACCTTTACTTAGGGATTAGTTTACCCTTATGTAGATACAGTAATGTGTGTGATACCTTCACATGGGTTGGTTTTTACACTTTTTGGGATTATCTTACCCTTATATAGTGGTTGTTATACCTTTACATAGCTTTGAACTAACCCTTATGTGAAGCATATAGTAGCCACGTTACCCTTATATGTGATATGTGGTACATTTATGAAACTCTAAATTTACCCTTATATATCTAAGTCTTTCTATGAGATACCCTTACATAATAGGTTCATGGTACGCACTAACCTTACACGGTATTAAAGGACCCGTACATAGCAATCTGCAGTACCCTTACACACCTGTTGAGTGACCCTTAAGCTATGTTCAAGTGACCCTTATGTAGTATTGTTCATTCTAGTTTTTGTTGAAATGTATTCTTCAACATTCTCCTTATCTTCACACTTATCTAAAGCTTTAGGGAGTTTGATAGAGGTATTTCAAATGGATGAATTATTGGAATTTAAGAAACCCATATCCTGAATTGTAAAATATGAGATGGTTTGAATGTTTAGAGAGGTGAATCCAAGAGAGATTGAGAGAAGGGAAGGAGATTATTCAGAGTGAGGAGGGCTCATATAAGGCCTATTAGAGGCGACACTCATAGTTGACTCTTGATATTTTGTTTTGATAGATCTCTTGAAGTTTTGAAACTTTTGAGGAGGATGAATATGGCTAAAATTATTTGGAGGGGCTAAGATAGGTGAGGTCAATCTCTAGTAAGGTTTTTTCAGCCTAGTTTTTTCTTTATTTTTTGATTATTTTACCCAGGTTTGTTGTTCCTTATTCTTTATTCCTATGCAAATTTTTGGGAATTTATTATCTCAAAAATACTCTATAATTTATGATGATTTTTTATTCTCACAAATACTCTTGTTTTTTTCTAATAAAGTTTTGTTGGGTGAGTTTTTAGGAATTTATATTCTAAATTAAAGGAATTTAGAATTAGGAGAATGAATTTAGAAACACTATTTTCAACCCTACATTCGATGAATGAGCATACAGTTTTTCATCCCTACGTTACATTGGAATGATATCGCTTTCATATGGTATCAACCCTACGTTACACTAAAGATTTTGTGTTTGGATCGGCATCCTTATGTTCAGAAAATTGACAAGAATATGACTCAGCAACCCTATGTTGGAGTATGGATTTACTGTTCATACCCTACATTCAGAAAAGTTAAATGTATGGTTAATCAATTCTACTTTCTAGATTTTATATTGACAAGGATAAATATATGGATTATCATCCCTATGTTACTTTGTTCCCTAAATCCTATGAAAATGAAAGTATGGTTAAGGAACCGTACATTGGAAGGAACCCTACACTACACAAAGGAACCATATGCTACGCACAGGAACCCTACTTTATAAATCTCAACCCTATGTTGTGTTCTCAACGGGAAATTTTTTCAAGTCGCGTTTTCATTATGAGATTGCTACAAAGGTATAATTAGAATTAAAGACTGATTTAAAGATCGTTATGATTATTTCAAAGAACTATATTCATTGAAGAAAATCATTCTTATTTATAAGGGAAGTTACGAATCTCCTGGTCAATTGGATTTTGAATTTCTATGATCAATCAAGCTATTCTTTTGAATCTAGAATACCAAAGACACGTATTTATTCTATATATTCTTTCAATGTATCTCTTTAATATAATAATCATATGCGACTATATTATTAAAAATCTTTTACAGTGCTGTGAATAATGAATAAATCTGAAAGAGGACTTCACTTTGGTGACATACATACTATTCATCATTCTACTGTAATATAACTGTTATTGTTCGTTGTTGTTTTCAATAGAAGATAATTGTCAAACAAGGATCACTTAAAACTATTTCATTCTTGAAGATATTATTTTCTACAGAAAAATATACATCAATTATCAGTTTCATGCTACTACAACTTTGAAGATCAACTTGAACCTTTCATGTCAATATCTTTTTATTTATTGGAGTTTCAATTGCTCATACTCAGTTGTAGTAGAGTATCAGCTTCTTGATTTAAGATGTGGATAACTGGTTCTTCGTTATATAACCAGAAGGATTTGTTATTAGTCTTGTAAATTTTTCAACTAATTGCACTCATTTTTATAATTTTTTATCTTATGATAAGAGGACCAATATAGTGAAATTCACCAAGTTCATAGAGAGAGAATTTTGTGGAGTAGACTAGGGGATCTTTGGGCCCCAAACAACTATAAAAAGATATGTTCTTTATTTTTGTTTATCCACTGGATATTCTCATTACATAAATAGAATAATACTTATCTACATAAATCCTAAAGGAAACCTAAATCCAAAATTGTGTAAGTTTTTTAAAAGACACAATTCACCCCCTCTTATGTGTTACTTTATATATTCTGACCTAACAATTGGTATCAAAGGAGAGGTTTTTGGATAAATATTTAGCAAGATAAGAAGTCTAAGATCTATAGAATGAAGATGGAAATGAATAATCCTAGAGAAGGAATGTTTATGGTTCCTGATTCATATTTCAATGGTGAAAATTATGGGTGTTAGAAATCAAGGATGATCACCTATCTTAAGAATCTTGGATTCAAAGTCTACTCAAAAATAATGAATGGTTTTAATGAAATTTATATATTATTTATTCAATAAAATTTTTAACATTTATCTTATGTGTTTTCTATACAATAGATATTAAAAATCAAATTTTACCCTTAAAACTGTATTTTTCAAAAAAACATTTTTTCACATTTAGTAAAATTATTTTAAAATTGATTTTTTCAAAATATAGAAAATTTATTTGAAAAAATGAAATTTATTTTTGAAATCCTCATGTCAAAATTATATTAAAGTGAATTTTTGACAATTTTCTGAGTAGACAAATTTTTCAATAAATAGTAAAACATACTGGTTTTTATTAATATTTTTCATTTATTTTAAAGGAATTTAAAAACATAAAAAATGTTTTAATATGTTTTTAAAAGTAAAATTAGTTCAATTATATATCTATTAATCTGATTTAGGTCATTGTAATCAATTTCATATTGAATATTGATATAAACACATTTTACACTTTTGAACATTTTCCTTTTAGAAAATCATTTTTTCCTCATGTCTATGAGATTAATTTTAAATTAAATTTTTCCAATTATATTAATGGAATTTGGAAAATTTTATTTCATATTTTTAATAATCATAATTTATATTTTCTAATAATTTCAACTTAATTTTTTACCATAATTAATAGTAAAAATTATTACTGTAATGGGTTTACCGGAGGTCAAACTAAAAGTATAAGGAATAAAATGACCTAGAAAATTTTCCAATTCTCATTATATTGACATATTTTGATCTTATATCCTATAAGGTTTTACAATTTCACATTTTGGATCCTTTTGGAATTTTAAAATCATGGTTACACCTTTTTCTTTTCAAAAATTTTTGGTGGGTCACTCACATTACTTATTAAAGGCCACCCCATCTCCTCTCCTATTAACGCATCAAAAAACCATTGTATTATACAATATATACCAAAATAATAGATTCAATTCAATTCTATAATCCTATAATCCGTATTTTTTTGGTAATATATCCTAAAAATCTTTTTCGTGAAAAAAGATGTTATTTGAAGAAGAGGTGACGTTACTAACTGAGAATTTTATATTATTTCTTTCTCAAAATACACTAATTATTATTAAAATGTGATGATATAATTACCTCAGTATATTTTGTATATTATATTTTTTTTATTTAATTTCATGACCTACAAAAGTCTACAATTCCATCAAATGTGATATAAAATCATCATTCGTGTGTACGGCGGACTACTACCTCACAAACTGATGTTATTCGTTTTCCATCACCACCTATCATGGATAGATACATTGATTAATTAAATTTTTATATATAATATATATGATATAATTATACTTATATAATTATTATATCATATATACCTCATTACATTTTATTTTTGGGGGGATACGATAACATCGATCTTGTAGACGGCAGACTATCACCTCGCGAAGCAATGTGATTCATTTTTCACTTACATTTTACATGGAAGGTAATAAGGGATAAATTTAAATAATATATTTTATATATATGAAATATAAATTATTATGTAATTTTAATATTTTGTTTAAATTTTTTTCATTCAATCCATCGATAAAATGAAAACAATATTCATGCGTACATACGACCTACCGTCTACATGAATGGTGAATTTAATTTTCTATATATAAATTTTATAGACAACTATAAATACATATATACTGAATATATATGATGTTTATATCATTTTTATAATAATTGAGAATATTTACCATGATAAAATTAATAGGAACAAAAAAATAACAAATCAAAACATACACAGAAAAAAATCAGTTATTTCCCGAAACATGGTTTTAACAAGGAATTGTTAATAAAAATTTAATAAAAGGTCATAGTTAAATAACATATAGTATGATATATATAATTATGGTTCTATAAAATATTTATTTTAAACTTACATTTATTATACATAAGGCTCAAATGTTTATGAATGAATTCGATACTTATAGTAATGGATTTCCATTCTCTCTTTTACTTATGAGAGACATATGTCAATTCACCACCTATTTCTTTTATAGGTGTCTATACTAGACCTTTGAAATGTTGTATAATTAATCTCCTTATATTCTTGGTATTCACCATTTAATTTTACTTTATTCTTTAATGGGTCCTATAATTCAAATGATACCCATGTGGTAAGGGTTTTATGATACAATCTCATCATTTGTTGGGATTGGTTATGTGTATGATTTTGATGATGAAATATTATGATATATATCTTAAGAAACTTTTGAATTATATTCTTATCTAGTTATTTCATGATAACATATGTTTTCCCATCATTTTACTTAATTTATACTCCCATCATTTCAAAATAATGTTTTTAATGAAAACCAACATTATTTATCTCATCAGTCAAAAACTCATTACTCTTCCAAAACCATGTTTTATAAAAAATTGAAAATATTTTTAATATTATCTAAATGATTTGTTAAATTTACTTTCACCCATGTTTGAATTTTTTAAAAAAAACAAATGAATTTTAAGAACTCGGATCTTCTTTTCAGGTATTTTTTCTTTTTCTGGTCGTTTTTGAGAAAAGAGTAATTTCTAGATATTTTTGAAGTACACGTCATGTACTTTATGAGTACACGTCATATACTCAATTACTTCATGAAGTCATGTTATGGTTGTGTAATGGCCGCACACACGGCCATGTGTAGGTGACCTGGAGACTACCTAAAGCGGAGTACGGAAATGGAAAGTAAATGTCGTGTACTTCCAAAGTACACGCCGTGTATTTTTTGTTATTAAACGTACTAGGGTCACGTCTAATCACCAGAAAGGCCTTCTTCTTGACCTAGTTCATCCGAGAGAACCTTTATAACCACGATCTTATTTTGAGCCCACGACTGGGCATCTGATCTCTGATTTGACCACCATTGATTGCGTTGGAATCGCCTCAGTAAGCTCTTCCTTCTTCTAGAGCTTTGTTTCCCGATTCCTTCTTTTTCTCAAGTAATCCTTAGTTTAACGTTTTAGACATTTTTTTAGATCTATGGTTCTCTTAGATGATTAAATGCTTGAGGTTCACGTATAGAAATCTCCCAATATCGAGGCAGTTGGTTTGTGCCTTTCTGTTGAAATTATTTGAAATATATGTGCAAAAGTTCCCAATACCCATGAATTAGGTATTGCGTGTTTATTGTTTTAGATCTGATAATTGCCTGCTATGATTGTATGCTTAAATAGAGGTTAATTGAATGTGAATAGGGTTATTTTTCTATGCTTTGTAGGTGTTTTCCCATGAATGTTTTAGTTATGACCTTTGAAAATGCTTAGCTTGTTAGGATGCCTTGTTTTTTGCGTGCCTAGTATTGTAAGATGGTGTGACTGTTGTTCTGATATGTTGTTATGCTGTAGAATGTTTATCCAAGTAGTTCTTGAGGTTTACTTTGTTCGATACATGATGATATGCTTTCTTGACTTATACAAGGCTGTGAGAACCTGGTGTAGTAGACCATAGGGAGAATGGACAGAAGGGCTTCTCCAGAGTGTCTGTTTTTTATTACGATGAGAGACCATGGGGGGGATTAACTTAAGTGCTTCCTCAGAGTGTATTTAGTTCCTCGACTTGGGACATAGGGGGAATGTTACGTGAGTGCTTCCCCAGACCACCTTTAGTTACCGATACGAGACTGTAGGAAGAATTGACGTCGAGTGCTTCCTTAGAGAGTCTATGCTTAAGCTGAACCAGAGGGGTTAGAGTGAGTGTATTGCCCAAAGGGTTTCTTATGTTTCTAGGTAGGAACATGGGGGATAGGCTATGAGTACTTCCCATAGGGTTACCTTTTGTGTTTAGCTACTAGCTTGTGTTGCTAAATAGGACCAAAGGGGATAGGTTGTGAGTACTTCCCAGAGGGTTACCTTTTGTGTTTAGATGCTTGCTTGTGTTTCTAGGTAGGAACAGAGAGGATAGGTTGTGAGTACTTCCCAGAGGGTTAACTTTTGTATTTAGCTACTTGCTTATGTTGCTAGGTAGGACCAGAGAGGATGGGTTGTGAGTACTTCCCAGAGGGTTAACTATTTGTGTTTACCTGCTTTGGTTAGCTGTTTCTTGATATATGAAATTGAATGCATTGAAACTGTGGATTGTTTACTACTGAGTACTTTCTTGTTCACTACTTCCTTTTACTCATGACCTAACATATATTCACTTAATATTAGTCACAGATCTTGTGGTGGTTGCCTACTGAGATTTATTCTCACACCCTATTTGGGTCATGCTTTTGGGCCCAAACAGATTATATTGTTGCAGGTATAGATAAGGGTAAGTGCCCTTCTACTTTAGGTACTTGATTTTCTATAGAGCTGGAGATCATGGGACCAAGCTGAGGCTTACGATGCTGAGGAGCTATTTATCTGTTTTCTTTTGTACTTTGGCTTAGTACTATTTTGAATTCCATAATTGTGATTTGTTTGGATGTTTTCATAGACGTATGTATCATGCCTCATTTATATATACATGTGCTCCAGTTTATTATTTCCAGTCTTCCACTGTTTACTTTTGTATGGATTATTACTACTTCTGCTTTTTCCATTTGTTTACTTCTGTTGTGTTACTCTACCAATGAGGGCATAGTTTCTCTACTATCACACCCAAGGCCCTCGCTGTTAGTCGGTAGCCTCTGGCGTTTGAGGAAATGCGCTTGAGGCCATGTGACAAACCAGTTACGGGGTGCCTCTGGGTGGCTTTTGGAACTGGGACATTACATAAATCTTCATGTAATTTTCCAAACAATTCTCATCTGGATTTTACTAAAATTGTGAATAAAAACTTTACACTAATGTGTATATAAAGAACATAATTTCCCAATTTCATGACCATTATTTTCTTTGAAACATACTATAAGTTTAAAATTTTATTTTCAATGAAAAGGGTTTCCAAAAAAATTTATGATTTTTTTGTTTTAAATATTTATTTTAAAAATGTAAAAGATACTTTCATCAAGAAACGTTTTAAATAATTTTCAAATATTCCCATATAATATTCCATGGTTGTTTTTAAATAAAGGGATTTTGAAAATGTTTTATGTTTTAAAATTATTTTCCAAAGTGGAAACACTATATTCAAGAATAAATTATTGAAGTGATCTTTCAAAATCATTTTTCATCTAATATGACATATTTTTATGTTACTTATGCTTATTGGGGGATATTATACAAGGATATAATTATTATTCTTTTTCTCTATGGTTTATATTTATGATGATAAGATGATCATAA